>CM024711.1:721812-1321812 GCA_014182895.1 Angophora floribunda | reverse complement strand
AAGGAAATATACCCACTTTGTAAATCTCTCCTAATTATCAAACCAATCTCATCAGGACTTCAATCTCAACTTTAACATAAAGAAGAAGAAGAAGAAGAAGAAACTTTGCAATAAACCTCTATATGTATCAACCGTGCCCTGCAATTATATAGCAATCATAATTTACAATATTCAAGATAATTGACAAATAATCCATGAATGTTTACCCTTCTAAATTTGGACTTAAAAACTTATTGAGTATTCCATGAACATTAAACTCTCTATTAGTTTTCCCTTATATCACAATGAAGAGTATGTTTAAAAAGCGGATCGAAATCTTAACATATTATTGTACTCTCTCATATCACTATTTCTATCTTTACACACAAAATGAAGAGAGTTATCTATTACTAATTCAAATTAAAAATGAAATCTTTGTATCTTACAAGTTAGGTGAAGTTTTATGGGATAGATAAAATCTTCAAATATTACCTCTCTTTTTACCTAATAAATTTTTCCATTTTTTTTCTGGATACCGTGTCATTAGATTTTTACCAACAAAGATGATGGGAAAAAAATTAGTACTTTGATGACAAATTTATTCAAAAATAATTTTTTGACCATGAAAAACTCTAAATTGATACACGTGTAATAAATTTGCCTCAACTAATCACAAAGAAAACCCCAAATTGATATACCCGTGATAAATATACCCTTAAGTTAATTTTTTGGCCATCAAAAAACTCCAAACCGGTACATTTATAACAAATATATCCTTCGTCAAATTTGATTAATATCATGAAAAATTATAAAACTGGTACAATTGTGACAAATAGAGATTAAAATCCCAAACAAATATACTAATCAACTATCATGTGTTATCTAACTTAGCAATTTGACAATTAAATTTAATAAAAAATAATAGAAGGTAAATTTATCACAAATGTACAATTTTTTGGTTTTTGATAGTAAAAAGATGAGATAAATTTGTCATGAGTATACTAATTTAGTATTTTTCTGATATTAATTCCAAAAACAAAAAATAAAAGAAATTTTTTTTTTTATTAATCTTACTCTACTCCCACTTTAATACTCAAACTTTTGCCATATATTCCTGTAAGGCGTGTGAGTCAAAATTAACTCCTGAAACTAAATCATTTCTACCTTAACCCTCTTGAAAATTTGGGGATTTATACTTTTCGCCTCCCTTTTCTCATATAAGAAGGGTGGCCCCTAAAGTGTGTGTATATATATAATCTTCAAGTTGATTGGATGGGATAGATTTGGGGCAAGCAACAAGAGGAGAGCAAGCCACGTGGTGGTGCCCCACACCCCCTCTTTCACTTTGGACGATCACGGCCCACCGGTCTGTCTCCCATGCTGACTGGATATTGGTCCCATGGATAAGGTGTCACCGGGACGGGGGGAGAAAATATTAGTTGTGTGGAATACTCCATGTAGGACCATGCAGCTCACCATTTAACGATGGACACGTATCCGCCCGTGCCCACAATCCAAATTTAATGTACTGCAAACCCTCTCTCTCCTCTCACCCCTCTCGTTTCTCCTTTCTCTTTCCCCGTTGAAAAAAAATTCAGTTCGTTTTGCTCTCTCTCTATCCTCCGCGAAGCCCTCTATGCTAGCAAACCATGACGCCGGTAGACACGCCTCCACCAATTGCCTTCGCCATTGCTTCCCGAGCCCCACCTCTGCTCTGCTCTCTCTCTCCCCTCCGTGAAGCACACCCTGCTCGTGAACGCCAATGCCGACACCGCCTCTGCTGTCACCTCCCCAAGCTCCGTCGTTGCGTCTTTCCCTCACTCTTTGCAACCTCCACTCTACTCTCTCTTTTCTCTGCAAAGTGCCCCTCTGCTCATGAACCATGACCACGCCGTGGTGGAACAAAGCAATTTTTTTTTTCCTTTGCACCCAAATGGAAGAGAAACAAAGATGGGGGAGAGAGGAGAGAGGAGAAAGAGCGTCTGCTGCTGTGGGCCCAGATTGATAGAGAGAAAGAGGAGAGAGGGGGTTTGCAATGCATTAGATTTAGATTGTGGGTCCGGATGGACATGTGTCCATCATTGAATGGTGAGCTGCATGATCCCACGTTGAGTATTCAACTCAACCAATATTTTTTCGAGGGGGAGGATTAAAAGGTTGGCTTGCCGCCACTTATGCTTGTGGGGAAGGAGACAGCAAATCTTCCTTTTGTCTTTTTTATCTTCCACGTGACATGTGGTGGGGGCGACAAATTAGATCCTGAGCGAAGACAATGCGGCATTTTCAATGTGTCCTTCCATCGTATGGGGACCAAAAGAATAAATAACATGCGACCACACTTGAACGATAAATTTAACAAGTTTTACTTTTTTATATTTTTTAATGTGTTATATATTTGTTATAACGTGTGCATGCTACATTATATATCTAGTTTGGATGCTTATTTACATTGAATTCTCTATGGAACACTTGATATGTGTGCATGTTGAGGTTATCTAGAAACATTGGGCAATTAGTCTTTTTAATTGGGATAAATTTGGATGCCAACAAAGAACGAGGGTACAAATTCGCAAAACTAATTTTATCCCCAAAGTTCCGTGATAATACAAAAACTATCATTTTTGCTATTTAAATTAACTATTGTACATCTAAAAATTGAAAGAACTCCATTTCTTTTGAGTAGGAAACTGTTGCAGATTGTGGTGATTAACAGAATCAACATCTTGGCAAAATATATCCTGCATTTTACCTTGGGTAGAGTCGACGAATGTCCCATTACTAATGGTATAAGGAAAATAACAAAAGCTGTCCTAATCAAGTAATCAATTTTTTTCACCTAATTCTTTGAGCTTTTTGTTCCAATGGAGGAGGATCTTCCTTACTGAAGCTCTAACAAGCGTACCATGTGATGATGTAAATAGTTATGAGATGAGCAAATCACACAATATGCCATCAATCAACCAACTCAAAAATCACGCCACTTGATGATCAAAATCTAATCATCTAATATTATGTAATCATAGATTAATACTAATTTGCTCCCAAAAAAAAAAAAACCCTAGAGCTATGGTTAGCAATAAAAAATGGAGTCTTTGCAGCTTTCAATGTACGAAATTCTCATGTCACATGAAATCAATGCTTTGGAATTTGATTTTGAAAAGTAAATAGGTTTAACAAGTGACTAAGATGCGAGTTAATGATCTACTGGAAAAATTTATTCTGGCCCTCTATTGTGATATATTGGATATGAGCAATTTTAGGTGAATTTAGTATTCATATTAAATTAAACATGGGTCTTCAAATCTGATAAGATGTACATGATGCAAGATTTATCATTCCATCAATCTAATAGCACGGATCATTGCCTCAATGTTCATTTTTCAGTATTTGCTCAAAAGAGAGATGATGATATAAAGATAGAAGGAACGCAAAAAGGAAGGAAAGGGAGAGAGGGGGAAAGGAAACAGGTGGATCTGGTGCGGGTGGTTGTATGAAGGATCGGTGAGCTATCATGTTGTGGTCCGCTTGATTTGAGGACCGTGGTGGGAGAGTCAAAGGGCGGAGGAGTGCGGACGGCAGGATGAGGGTGAGGGACGTGGGATGGAGGAGCAGGGGAAAAGCAATGGTCGTGATTAATGATGCCATTGCCAATTTATTAGGAAAGAAATCACAAATGGACCAAGCTCAAATACGCCGTTAGATGAGACGGGCCATTCGAAGAGCCTGCCTGATCTGATGGTGCGAGCGAGCTGGGATCTCGTGCACCGGCGCGTTTGCAATTTCTGGTCCATTGATGGAGAGAGAAGAAGCAAGGAGAGAGCTGTAATCCAGAAAGCGGTGTCCGACGTTGCATTAGGGGTGAGCATCGATCGAGAGTCAACTCTAGATCGACCCTAGAGTGGCCCAACTTGCCGGTCTTGGTCCTAGAATCTTTGGACCAGCACTGTGCGGGCTTGTCCTCAAACCTAGAAGTTTCAAGTCGGTCCAACTCGAACCAACCCTAACCTAATATATATATTATTTTAGATATATTATATATTGTATATCTAATATATTTTTAATAATATATTTTATCTATTCTAAAGAGAAAATTCTAACTATAATGGAGTCCTCCTTCTCTAGTATTCTTGTTCTCTTCTTTTTTCTTTATCCTCTTAGTCTTCAATTTGTTAAGTAAAATCGAAAAAAACAACTTTGCTCATGAGCAACCTTACCCTGCTCGCCACTTGATACTCGTCCCACTCACCTCTAGTTACTCACCACTCAACGCTCACCCTACTTGCCGCTCGCTGCTTGCACTGCTCACCTCTCTTTTCTAACCTCGCTCGTCACTGAGTAAATCAAAAGAAACAAAATCATAATTAGAAATCCTCTTTGCTCATGAGCAACACCTGCCTTGCAGCTTTATGAGCAATGTTAATCGTTTCTATTTCTTGATTTTAGCAAGTATGAAATTTTTATTGTTGTCTTATCTAAAATTTGTTGAATATGTACTAGTATTTATAGTTTAGTTGCTCAACAACACATTATCGATGGATTTGTAATTTGAAATAATAAATTTGCCTTTTTAGGAATATAAAAAACGAAACAAAAAAAATTACTAGTTGGTCTTAAGTTAACCCTGAAATAGGACTAAAACTTATTAGGTCGGTCCAATCCTCGATCTCAAGCTTAATAGGGTTGGTCCTCAATCCCAAAAATAAAGGATTAACATTGTGTGAATTGATCCTAGGATTAAAGGGTGGACCGGCCCAACTCTGACCATGCTCACCCCTACGATGCACAGCTGTGAGCATCGTAGTCACTCATTAAGCCTACTTATCTTTTGAAAATCAAATTCCGAGCGAAGAAGCAACCATCTTAGTCACTCATTAAGCTTATTTACTTTTTGAAAATCAAATTCCAAATGAAGAAGGAGACGGGAAATCTTCCTTTTGTCTTTTTATTTATTTATATTTTGAATATGCTATATATATATTGTAACATGTGCATGCTGCGTTATATATCATAACATAAGGGCTCACGAGGGCTAGATTTCCATTTTCTATTAATGCAGGCTCCATTTATTTCGCAGAAAAAAATAATTTAAAAATATCTCCTTAAAAATATCACTTGAAATAATTAATCAGTATAAATTATTTTTATTATTAAAAATAATTAAAAATTACATGACACATGTCGCTCGGACACCCACAAAGATCCCTCGAGACAGCCCTTATTCTCGTACCCGTAATCTGCTACTTAGGTAGCCTCTCCCCTTTCTTGGGATTTGTGACCTACGAAGATTTGGCCCCCAAGCCCTAATTCCTATTCCCATATTCTTCTTTCATGCGCGGTGGTGCGTTATCATTTCATTTCCATGCTTCGAGTGATCGACAGAAAAAAGAAAAATAAATTTGACTTTCTCATTATTTATTCACAGGGCTATTTCTTTCTATGTTGTCGCCCGGGGGCATGAAAATTATGTTGTGGTGCATTGACCCACTTGAGAGAGGGAGGGAGAGTGTGTGTTTTGTTTAGGTTAGATTTGGTTTGATTCAAAATCACACCTTATCGATTCTGAACCGAATCAAATCGTTTACATCTCTAATATGTATGCAATCGAATGATTTCATTTTTCTCTTTGATGAAGAAAAGGTAATTTCACCTTTTAAAAAAATATGTTAATTGGAAAAAAAAATTAGGCTATATTTATTTCAAGGTAAATAAATGATTTGAAAATAATTTTCTTAATAATAATCACTTATAATGACCTAAAAATGTTTTTATCATTCACTAATATGTTTTAGATAAAAATTGTTGTTAGTAATGAAAATATTTCTACTTAACTAACTCTTAAATAATTTCCAAATCATTTATTTTTTGTAAAATAAACACAATCTTGATAAAGTGTAATATCTTAAACTTGCATTTAAATGTCAAATGTTGTGACATTCAAGTCAAAATTTGCAATGGAATTTCATTGCGCTCCATCTTACCAATCTCCATGTTATACAAATCAAGTGATGATGCATACGCGAGAAGTCCGAAAATTTGTAGGTCGAATTTTATTTGATGAGATAAAGTCGAATCTAGACAATTAATGTTCTCAAAATAATAAAGAGTAAATGGACAATCGTATCCATATAATATCATGTCCAATATAATCTTCTATAAACTCCATCGAAGAAGATACCATCGAGGGAATCTAGCAATAATAAATACGAAAAGAAAGATATCCGCCATCCACGACCAGATCATGCCTGGTGATGAACGCTGACTCGTCCGACGCCAGGAACAGTACCGCCTCCGCCACGTCCCTAGCCTTCAGCATCCCTCCGCCTTTCAACACCATGGCCGGCTCGTAGTACCTCTCCACCTCCACCGCGCTCATCCTGCCGAGCGCGCCGCTCCTGAGCTGCGTCGCCACCGCGCAGTTCACCCTGATACTGTGCGCCCCGAGCTGCACGCTCGCCAACCTCATTAGCCCCACCACCGCGTGCTTTGACACGCTGTAGTCCGTCTGCCGCACCCTGCCGCACCTCCCCGCGACGCTGCCTGTGCACAAGATGCTGCCCCGCACGCGCCCCTCCACCGTCGCATGCTTCCCGCACGTTGAGCGCCATCAGGCCATCGAACCGGGAGAGCTCGAGGTCGAGGATCTTCTGGTGGGAGGGGCTCACCATCCCGCTGTTGCATAACATGACGTGGAGGTGTCTGCGGGCCTGGACCGTCGACTGGACGAGGTGACGTCGCAGCGACCTGCTCGACGACAGCGCGTGCCGTGGGAGGCAAAAAGACTGGCGGTGGCCTCGCCAATGCCGCTCGTGCTGCCGGTGACATGGCCATCTTGCCTTCGAGCCTTTTGTTGGAGTCGGACATTGCCTTCGAGCCTTCTATTATCCGTTCGACACTGATCTCGGGTCACAAGTACTTCGATTTCGAGATCGGTCCCGAGGACGGCGTAGATTGGAGGTCGTACGCCCAGACAAGGTGTGCTGTCGTCCATATTCTCTGATGATCGTGGGTGCCTAGGGAGGACATCATCATCATCATCATCATCATCATCATCGACCTCCATCATCTTCTGATCTCTGGGTATGAGCTGCAGGGATCAAAAGCTCGGCCCATCCCACCTGATCGAATCGCCGCCAAAGGACTCCCACGCCGAAGCACATCCCACCTCCATTTGCGTCGGCTACAGTCGAATGACACCTCGAGTGAATTTTCTTATACCATGAACGAAATAGACTTTTTTCGAACTAATAGACAAGGATCAACTGGTTTCATTCTTTGAGAACTCTAATATCACCTCTTTGGAGCTCTTTCTTTGGGCTCTGTTTTTCACCAATCACCGGTCCCTTTCCTTACGCAGCAAAACAGCTAAATGTGCATTAAAGAGATGGCGACCTTCCAACTTCATATGGAAATGAAAGCTCAAGAAAGTAGGGAAGAAAGAGCGACGAGTTCGAAGCCGTTTTTTGCACTTTCAAGTTGCAACAATGAGGACTCGTCTTTCGGACATGTAGTTTTGTCTTTTAAGATAGAAAAGCCAGAAGTAGTAAGGCCAGACCGCCAAGGGGGCAGCGGTCTCGCCGGGATTTTCTATCTTTCGTTTCAAATCACGGTGGCGAGCAGAGAGGCTCACCCCGACCATCCAGAGGCGTGCTGGTTCGGCACTCGGCAGGCGAATGGGGCTATATGGTGGCGTGTGTACCTGAGCCCAGTGGACAGCCTACAGCGCGTGGTCTTTCGACATTTTTACTTGCTCGCGGATTGCAGAACCACATCCGATTCCCATGTGGAGAACTCACATGAAGGAAGCACATCAAGGAGGAGGAGACAGGACAATCATTTGACATCTTTCCCATCCTTGCACTGGCGAACGGACCAAACATTCGAAGTGGAAGTCGGTGCAACTCTGCGGCCTTCGTTCTAAACTCCATAACTAAACCCATTCGGTGTGCCCTAGGCTAGAACATATATCGAAAAATTGCTAACTCTGAAATCATAACCGCAGTCACAAGTCAAGTCAAAAACAAAAGCAAAAAAAGAAGAAGGGGAAAACAGGGGAACTTGAACTGAAAGGAGATCGAATGATACTGAGAAACAATTTTCTTCTTTAAGGCAGAAGCTTATTACATATATATTATTACATATTTCGCACTCTTATTGCATATATCTCATTACATGTGTGAATGCAAAGCAAACCAGGCAATTGCTGCGAGGCACACTCAGGGGGACTGAACTTGCGGGTTCGACATCAAGGCAGAAGCTTTGTGAGGCATCGCAGCATTAGCTATCATGATGATGGTGAAGGTGATGGCCATGCACATCAGGATGGTTAGGATGAGAGGCTTGACGAGCCAGTACAGAAACCGATTCCCATTGACGCTGCCGGTGACAAGAATCAGTATCACCGTGTAGGATGCGAGAAGACTTATGGTGTTGAATATGACAAAATAAAAAGATCGACACCATTGTTGCCTGCCACAACAGCCAGGGGAGGGTTGAAAGCCACGTAGTGAGAATTCAGCGCTGTAACAGTGGCAACGATGATCAGCCCAAACACATTATTCTCGAGCGGATCATACTGCTCATCATCGACCTTGGTCTCCATAACTTTCTTTCTGCCGCACGGGGTAATCCTCTCTCTTCTAAAAAAGGTTATATGCTGTGGACCTTTCAGAATGAGTCGACGGGTGCTACATATACCCTCTGAATCAGTTATTCACGCTGCGGTCTTTTGTGGCGGAGAACGATTGGCGGGTTCGCTTGGCGGAGAACCATCGATAGAAATAGTCAACGGTTATTTTTTGCAACTGGAATCGATCACAACAAAAATCGTTTCACGAAAAGTTTTCTAGAATTTCGGGTGTTTGTTTCGTGGAAAATGAACTAGTCGGGGAAGACTATTTTCTTCAAAGAAAAAAAAGTCTTCTAGAATAGAAGAAAATGTTTTCCACTTTTCTACCTTATTAACCTTTTTTTTCTTTATCTTTTTAGAAAATTCGAATTTTTAATTATTTTTAATTTACATTTTCCATAGGCTCACGCTCGTTTTTTTGGCTGGCTGATCTAGTGAGCGATGAGCTCTGGATCTGGTGAGCCGCAAGCTTGCCGGCCTCGGCAAAGCTCGACTCGCCTAGATCGATCAAGCCTCAAGCTTGCCGACCCATGTCTAGGCCGATTGTAGGGCAGCCTCCATCGTCGAGGCATGCGATGACAGAGGAATGAGCTGGAAGAAGAAGGAGGAGAAAGGAGGAAGGAGGAAGGAAAATAAAAATAAAAAATAAAAAATTGAGTTTAAAAAAATAAAATTTATAAAATTTAATTTTTATAAAAATTGAAATTACATGAGTAATTTTCCCAGATGGTAAAAAATATTTTCCACTTTATTTTTAAGTTTCAACCGAACATTGAAAAATATTATCATTTTCCTAGAAAATAATTTCCTGAAAAACATTTTCCGAATACATGATATTTTCCACGAAATGAATGGAGCCTAAGTTTTGCGAGCAAGAGATTTGTGGGTATGGGGACATAGATTATGTTGATATTTCTATTTTCATTTTTCATACCTTTTTCTCTTTTATGAAAACTTATTTTAAGCTATGTTTCCTTTATATTCCAAAACACATCTAGATATCCATACATAAATACTCAAGCAATAAAATCAAAGAAATCAATAGTGAAACAATTAAATTACTGAAAGGTAAATAACCCAAGCCATATCAGGTAAAATTAGTGTAAGAGTTTGTTATTACACCTTAAGACAGGACTCATGAGTGGTAAATGGAAACTCTATTTAAATTTTTCTAATGTATCAATAGAACATGAATATGCAAATGTAATGCACTCTACATAAATTACATTCCTAAAGTGAGCTTCTAACAAATACGAGAATATTCTTTTTGTTGGTTTTTTTGTTGTTGATAAGCTGCATGAAAATTGGACTTGACACAATCAAGAATGTGACCCTAAGAGGGTGAATAAGATATAAGGAAAATATGCAAATAAAATATAAATTCTTCTGAATCGTGACCATGATGCAACATAAAATTACTAATCATGCGTGAAGTGATTTTTATAGTCTTTTTTTATATAGTTACGTGCGATTTATCAAAATAAAATTACAGTTATATCAATTAAATATTAATGCAATCACATTGCCCTCATATATTATTGAAACATGTCGCCATGGAACTTCTAATTTTTTCTAACGTAGCAATTAATGATGCAAATAAAATATGAATCATACCTCTACTTAGAGATAAGCAAATGAAAAATATGCTTGAAGATGCAAAGATGAACACAATTGGACACACAAAGAAGAAATATTCTAAAAGGAAAATCTTCAAGATGCAATTTCCTAAATCTAAAACACCCAAGCAATCTACGTGTTGTTCTGTTCAAGATGACCCTAATATGCAAATCTAATATACAACAATGGTCTACAATGTGCCATGAATGATTTTTTTTATTCTCATGAAATGTGACATATGTAAATTATGTGCAATGTTAACATGAAATAAAATGGAATATGATTTAAACGCCTAGGTATGATGACTCACGATGACATTTAGGCTCCATTCGTTTCACGAAATATATCTCGTCTCCAGAAAATGTTTTCTAGGAAATCATTTTCCAAGAACATGATGATATTTTTCAATGTTCGATCGAAACCTAAAAATAAAGTGGAAAATATTTTCCATTGTTCGATATCTAATTTGATTTTCTGAGAAAAATTACTAATGTAATTTTAATTTTTATAAAAATTGAATTTTTAATTATTTTATTTAAACAAATAGATTTTTTATTTTTTATTTTTCCTTTTCTTTCCTTCTTCCTTCCTCCTTCTTTGTGCTCCTTCCTCCCACGGCTTCCTCCTCCTCCTTTTTCCTACTCCTTCCTCCCCCAGCGCATGCCTCGGTGATGGTGGGATGCCCACCGACTGACCTAGACATGGGTTGGCAAGCTTGAGGGTCAGTTAATCTAGACGAGTCCAAACTCCTCTGGAGCCAGTGAGCTTGTGGCTTGCTAGATTGACCAATTAGGGACTGATGGTGAGCCTTGAGTTCGCGTGATCTAGCGGGCTAGAGCTCGTCGCTTGCCAACTACTCGCCAAATCAACAAGCAACGAGGCCCAAGGCCGGCGAGCTTGAGGCTTGGTCGAGTTGGTAGCCGACTGAAGAAGAAGGTGAAAAAAATAAAAGAAAAACATAAAATAATTCAAATTCAAATTTTTAAAAAAGAAAACAAAGGAAGAAGAGAGGTTAGTAGGGTATGGGATAAGAGAGAATGAGTAAGGAAAATCTTTGGTAATGTCTTAATTTGGGACGATTAATTGCAGTATTACCTTTTATTTTTCTTCTTATCTACTTTGAGAAAAGAATTGTTACACACGGTTAGCTACAAATCGAGTTTTTGTTTAATGACAAAATATTTGGCAATGTTAGTCTATTGAGAACTTATACTAGCATGATGTATCAACACTTTAAGGAACTCTTTTGTGGGGAGAAAATGTTGAGATTGATAAACAATAATTGACTTGTTTCAATTCTAAGAGGAAACCATTGCACAACCTCATTTTGATTTTGTGAAAAATTTGATCAAATGATCCTCAATAAATAACTTTTATGGTAGCTCTAATGTCTCTAGAATTATTTGTAAGTTCTATGCCAAATCTTTTGCTAGGGATCTAGTTATCATTTTGCTTAAAGGAAACCACTGCACAATCTCATTTTGATTTTGTGAAAAGAGAAATACTCATATACTAATCTACTATGAGATTAACAGTAGATTAATAGTTTATTTTAAACAATAAATAATAAATAATTGAAAATTATATGTGATCTACTCTTTTAAGAATTTGTGATTTACAACCTACTATTATCTTGCAATGGCCCAAGGACTATCATAGTAGCAAAACATGTGGTGGAAAAATTCAAATGGTCCTTTTGTGCCAAATCTTTTGCAACTAGAGATTGATAAATAGTAATTGGCTTGTTTAAAGGCTAAAGGGAAACCATTGCACAATCTCATTTTGATTTTGTGAAAAACTTGATCAAATGATCCTCAATAAATAACTTTTATTGTAGCTATGAATATCTTTATAATTATATGTAAGTTCTTTGCCAAATTTTTGCAGATATGGATCCGGCTCTCATTTTGTTAAAGGAAACCACAACTCCATCTCAATTTGATTTTGTGAAAAAAATTGATCAAATGATCCTTCTATGACAAATCTTTCGCAATTGGAGATTGATAATAATTGACTTGTTTAAATGCTACAAGGAAACCATTGCACAATCACATTTTGATTTTGTGAAAAAATTGATAATGATCCTTTTGTGCCAAATCTTAAACAAATTAGATATTGACAGATAGTAATTGGTTTGTTTAAATGCTAAAAGGAAACCATTGCACAATCACATTTTGATTTTGTGAAAAATTTGATCAAATGATCCTCAATAAATAACTTTTACAATAGCTATGAATTTCTCTAGAATTATTTGTAAGTTCTAGGTCAAATCTTTTGCAATTACAATCTGGCTGTCACTTGGCTACAGGGAACCATTTTACAATCTCATTTTGATTTTGTGAAAAAATTGATCAAAGTATCCTTTAATGCCGAATCTTTTGCAATTAAAACTTGATAGATAGTCATTGGCTTGTTTAAATGCTAAAAGGAAACCATTGCACAATCATGTTTTGATTTTGTGATAAAATTGATCAAACGATCCTAAATAAATAATTTTTATGGTAGCTCGACATATCTCTAGGATTATTGGTAAGTTCTACGCCAAATATTTTGCACTTAGGGATCCAGCTGTACTTTTGCTAAAGGAAACCACTGCACCATCTCATTTTGATTTTGTGAAAAATTTAATTAAATGGTCCTTTTGTGCCAAATCTTTTGCAATTAAAGATTGATAGACAGTAATTGGCTTGATTGAATGCAAAAAGGAAACCATTACACAATCACAGTTTGATTTTGTCAAAACATTGATCAAATGATCCTCAATAAATAACTTTTATGGTGGCTCTGAATATGTCTAGAATTATATGTAAGTTCTATGCCAAATATTTTGCAATTAGGGATTCAGCTATCATTTTACTAAAGGAAACCACCGCAGCATCTCATTTTGATTTTGTGAAAAAATTCATCAGATGATCCTTTTGTGCCAAATCTTTTGGGATTGAGATTGATAGACAGTAATTGGCTTGTTTAAATGCTAAAAGGAAACCATTGCTCAATCACATTTTGATTTTATGAAAATGTTGATCAAATGATCGTCAATAAATAAATTTTATGGTAGTTCTGAATATTTCCAGAATTATTTGTAAGTTCTATGTCAAATCTTTGCCAATTGGGATCTAGCTGTCATTTTACTAAAAGGAAACATTGCACAATCACTTTTTAACTTTGTGAAATCAAATGATACTTTTATGCCAAATCTTTTGCAATTAGAGATTGATAAATAGTAATTGGCTTGTTTAAATGCTAAAACGAATCCATTGGACAATCTCATTTTGATTTTGTGAAAAAAATGGATCAAACGATCTTTAATAAATCACTTTCATTGTAGCTCTGAATTATTCTAGAATTATTTGTGAGTTCTATGACAAATCTCCTGCAATTAGGATCCAGCTATCATTTTGGTAAATATGACGAAGAGTGAATGAGAAGAGGCATAAGGAAGTTGTCTCGTACCCCTAAGCATTCACCATCTACCCATTTTGCGTCGATTTGGATTCGGGTAAACTTTTGTTTAAAGTAATTTTGCATATTCATTTTGCTCAAACAAATTGAGTGCATATTTGAAATAAGAATGGCTCACAGAAGAGGACGATAGATAATTGGTGACAGAATATATTGGTTGTGCTTATATCATTTTATGTTTATTTGAGGAAAGTAATCATAGTCATTAAATCGAGGTACGTATAGTTAATCGAAATCTTAAATTTATATCGACAATTGATTCGTATTGTAAGATTGGGAAATATAACTAAAATTAGTACTAGCGACATGGATTATAATTCTAGGGAAAATTCCAAAAAAGGGCCCCAAGTCCTCTCAGTTTCTCAAATAAGGGCTCAAAGTTGACATTGTCTCAAATAAGGGCATGAAGTGGCCATAATTGTTTCAAATGAGGGCATGATCTCGCCGGTCGCCGGCCGGTTAAATTTTCGGACCGATCATGGGCATTTTTGTCATTTGCCACTTTTCTTTTCTTTTTTCTTTCCTTTTTTTTTCGATTTCATCTTCTTCATCATCGCTGGTGGCTGGCCGGCCACCGGTGACGCCCACAGAGGGCTAGGCGAGGGTCGCCCTCGCCCGATCCGGCAAGGGCCACCCTCGCCCTGAGGAGGCCACCTCGCCGGCCCCAGGCGAGGGACGGGCGAGGCCGACCTCACGGCTCATCCGCGGCCGGCGAGGTCGAGCCCTCGTCGCCACGGGCGAGGGCGGCCGGACGGGGGCGACCTCGGGTGAGGGTGGCCCAAACGAGGGCGAGGCCGACCACGCGGAAGGCCGCGAAGGGCGGCCTCCCCCAGGGCAAGTGTCGCCTCGCCCATGCGAGCCGTCCCTCGTCGGCCACCAGCGGGCGAGGGCTACCGGTAGGCGAGGGTAGCCCTCGCCCAGCCCTGTGTGCACTTCACCGGTGGCCGCGGTGATGGAGAAGAAGATGATTAGAAAAAAAAAATAGTAAATGACGAAAATGCCCTTAATCACCGAAAAGTTAGGCCCTTATTTGAAACAAATATAACCACTTTAGGCCCTTATTTGAAACAAGATTCACTTCAGGCCCTTATTTGAAAAAATGATAACACTTCAGGTCCTTATTTGAAACAAAGTCAATTTTGGGCCCTTATTTGATAAATTGATGGGACTTGAGGCCCTTTTTTGAAATTTTCCCTAAATTCTATAAATAATTTAATAAGATATGCAATTTTGAGTATGAATAATGATCTTGAAAGTAAAAATATTAATTTCGAGTGTCATTGATAATCCCTATGCATAAGAAGTTATAAAATATAAATTGCTTTATATAAATAAAAGCCACATTCAAATATAGATCATATTTTATATCATTTCATTTGACATTGCATTATAAAATGCAAAAGTTATTTTAAATATTTAGTTACTATTTGAGTACCACATTTATAATTAATTATTGACATCTTTCATGGTTGAAAAATATCACCTATCATTTGCAAAAGTAAATATATAATTAAACAAAAAAATTGACCACTCGATACTTATTGAATCAATAAAATTGCATGCGGTTCAAGTGATAGTGTTTCATATGATAGATGTGTATCACTAAAGCCTTGAATTGGATTAGATCGTACTATTCTCTTAACTATGTAAGCAATTTATAATGGAACATATAAACAAATGCGTGAAAAAGAGGAAAGCTTGGATGAATGCTCGTAGAAGTTCAATCACCACACACTCTCTCTTGAAGCTCTAAAGTAGCCTCCTAAAGTTTAAATCCACGAATTAAAATGTTTTTGCATTTTTCCTTTCACTGGAAGAACTATAATTTTTTTGTTCTAACTTCATTCTCAATTGTATCCCACGATATGGGCTGTAGGAAATAATTATATCAGGCTTCAAATGACCACTTGAATTATAATAATTTTTCTATTTAATACTTTTTTAATTGCAAATTCAACGTTGTTAACACTTAAATTTTGAACCATTTTCTAGTTACATGATAATTAATCACCTTGATTTAATCAAGTTTAAAATCTTATTAAAGAAAGTGGTTTGTACATTCAAACTGGCAAATAGTGAAAAAATAATGACATAGCGATGAAACTAGATTATTCAAATTATTAAATTCAAACCAGCTCTTAATTTTATTGATCGAACGCAACTTAAGATTATTAAAATTATTTCATTTTTTTAAATTATGAATCCAATAATTATGCCATCAGGATTATAAGAAAATAGATTATTATCATGTTGTTTCCAAATTTAATGCAATTCTCGGCAGAATTACGTTAAAATGTCTTGGTCTCTAGCGAACGCAAGTCGGAAAGTAGGAGGGCGAGAGGGGGCCAGGAAAGGACAACGTGCGGAATGATCTAGAATCTCACGTGCGGGGACAGCAGCTGGGTCCCAGACCCACACGCTTCAAGTCGCTTCGGGATTGGACGACATGACAGGATTCACGACGTCATCCATCCACGCAAAAACGACAAAATTCCTCATCGGCGGCTACCGTCGTCGTCTCCTGCCACGTGTTCACTGACCGTACGACACTCGCAGGAATGGTGGGGCCGCTCCAATACACTGTCCGAGGAAGTGTTCTCGGTCAAGCTTTTAGATTCGGATTTGATTGAATGTAATAAAACCGAGTGGCATCTCGATTTCCCGTCGCAATTGAAATTTCGAAAATCGCTTTGTTTATTACCTTTAAGCTTTGTTTATCTTGCTAAAGCTAAATAATTTAAAATTTATTTTTTAAAAATAATCGTTTATATTACTTATTATTAATGAATATCTGGAGAGTAGTTGTTCATTTTAAAAATATTATTTTCCTCGTTTATTATGCATAACTACTATTTATTTATTCATTTATTTTTTATCATTATTATTATAATTACTATAATTTTCAATTTCTTTGAGAATGCTCATTAAGGAGACTATTTTTGGATTCGCCGAAAAATGCTAAACTTTTATAGAAATTCAACGAACGAACGTGAGGACTCCATGGTCCAAACTCAAAAGCAGTATTATTGGATTCATAGATTCTTAGGTTTTCAATTTGAAAGGGCACCTACCAAAGCAATGAAGCTCCCTCTTCTAATAATGCACATAAATGACAGCTAGCAGACAAAAGTTCAAAATCTTATTGGCAGCCATAATTTAGGCCCTGCCAAAAGAGCATTTCTTTTTTTTTCTTGTTTTTCCTTTGCTCGTTTCCTTTGTGGACAATGAGCAACCTCAAAACACTCATTAAATATATATAATAAAAGACATCATATGATTTACAATATATTGATTGTGCATATTCTATGACGATGAATGCATTAAAACTAGAAAAAAAATGGAACAATTTTTTTTAGTAAAATTTTCTTATAAATATTCTCCAAAATTTAGAAGATCACTCCTGACCTGATTGAATTCCCACCTTCAAAAGCACTATTAATTGATAGATACGTTGGTGGTACTAACCCCTAGAAAGCCCCTTCAATTTCTTTAGAGTGGTGAGATGGGGACGACGCATCCGTGAGTTTGGGCGGCAGCCAAAAATCAGCGGGCAAGGCTTGGCTTTTTAATACAATTTAGGATCGACATTGGCCACTGTTTACGATCAAATTGAAATGGAGAAAATTTTCAAAAGAAGTTTTCATTTAATGAATGTCGCTAGTCATTTGTTAAGCATCTCGTGTAAGAAAATTTTAAAAGCAGGAAATTGTGATTATACGCATAGTGCACCAAAAGTTTCTTAATTAATACATTAGCAAATAGCCTAAGAACACTATCACGACCTACCCTTCAGGGGGAGAGAATAGTAGGTTTAGGGATATTGTCTAAAAGATAAGCCTGCAGCCCATGGTTAAGTGTAGGCTTTCCCAACCCAATACTTTGCACGATATTGGGGTGTCCATAAAATCTCCTAATAAGGAGTCGCAACTAGCTTATTAAGATTAGTTAAAAACTAAGTGAGGTATGAGAGTGGACCTCATTTCTTATGCAACTACGGAATTAATCAATTAATACTCTTTCGGTACCTAACCTTGTTCATTTCAAAAATATTTTTGTTAGGCAGTTTGGATTGATTTTAGACCTATCCACTATGTGAGATGACCATGCGGTGCGCACATTAAAGTAACAATCAACAATCAAGGAAGAATTAAATAAATTGCAAGGGAAAACAAGGGTCTAGCATGAAATAAATGTCAATCCTAATCAAGCTAAAGGTAAACGACAATCAATCAAGGGTATTATTCTATAAAAGAAATCGAAACCCTATGGTAGAGTCCTAAAGACTTGTTTAACTAAGTACGATTTTCACCAAGGATTTTTGCATAGTTAAAGAGAAGACTACCCAAAAAGACTTTTCAAGCCATTTCTAAGAAATTAAAATAATTTGAAAATTTTCTTGATTTTTATGAATTTTTAATATTTTTGAATTTTCTAAAAATATTTTTTTATTTTTCTAATTTTTTAATTTTCCATGGATTTGAAATTTTAAAAATTTTCTGAATTTTTAATATTTTTATGATTTTCTGAATGTTTGATTTTTTTATAGAATTTTCTGAACTTTTCACATTTTTAATGATTTTCTTATTAATATATTTCCTATGATTTTTAATATTAGAAAAAAAACTGAATTCGGACCGGGTTAAGAGACCTAGCTTGACTAAAATGACTCGGATCCTATGGGTTGGCCTAAGAACCAGGCTACCTCTAGGGCTTACTTGAGTTTAACTAAATTGGCTCATGAAATTTTTTAAAGATAGCCCATGCAGCCTGCTCGCAAATCTCACATTCACACAAAAGGAATTATTGTTTTGATTAGTACAATAATAGCCGAAACTTTCTTTACATAAACATACTTACATAAGTGTATCCAACATAAACATGTATAAATAGATGTATGGGCCTTCTCATGTTGGTCTAAATTAGTTCAGTTATTCTGCTTCCTAAGTGGTGTAGTCTTTGTATTAGAGTGTTATTTCAAGTCACTTACTCCGGATTGAGATAGCCGGTTGTCCCCGCCGGGCGAGTCGAGTAGGAGAATCATGCTCTGTTATAAATGCCTTCTATAATCCAAAATCGGCAATCATTGCTTGCATCTTTTTGTTTAGTAGAATATTGGGCGTTTTTAGATCTCTATGGACGATGGGAGTTTTGTAGCCATTATGCAGGTACTCCAATTCTGCACCAACAACAAAAGAAGAGAACTTAAATGAAGTGTATTGTGTAGCTCAACTTGTGGAAACATGTGTAAGATTTCATCAATCTACTTTATGTACCATGAGCTGCATCGATTGCGATTTGTAGCCTCTGCCTCCAACTCAAAACATTAGCATTGTGTGCTGCTTGAAAGCAGAGAACTAAGGAGTATTCCAATTATGAGAGAAGTAAAAGCCTGTTCACTATTGTCTTCATTCGCCGAGAAAGTTAATTTCATCTCCATGGTGCTTTTAATGAATATGTAACTTGACTGATTAAATTTGCAAAAGCAGCTTTGCTCACGAGCAAATCCTCCGGGCATTTCATTACCTCCCAAAGCCTGAGAATCAATTTTCTCGCCTTCTCCTCCTCCCATCTATCCGTCAAAAGAGTCCACTGATGAGTGTGCTAAATTTCCTCGCAAAGAGCGGTTAATTGCACTCTGGCTGAGCGAGTCGGATCAGTAGCCGTGGAGACAAAGGTGGTCACCGAGGAGGGCTTCGTCGACGTCTTGGTGGCGGGTTGATGTGGCCTTGACTAGGAAATGCGAGCACAAGGGCATGAGAAACTTGACCTTTCTGATTCTCAATTTCTCTGCCTCCCAAGTGAGAATGGAGAGAATGAGGAAGATTAAGGAAAGTAAAATATGGGACCCACAAGAAAAGAAATAGGAAATCAATAAAATAGGGATACAATGTAAAAAAAGATGAACACTTCGAACATTGACTAAGGGATGCTTAAAAGGAGTGATGAGCATGTCATGTGTCAAAAATTAATATGAAGACACTTCAATATCAAAAGTTCTGAAATATATATTTAAGTGTTAAAATTGGAGAAAAATTAATCACTTAAGTGTCAATAGAGAGAAATTCCAACCAAACGATTAAGATGGCATTGTTTCAATGAACTAAGCTCAAAATAATATCGTTTTTTGTGTTGACATGGATAGATAAGTCCAAAGAGGCATCATTTTAGTGGTGACATGACTTTTAATATTGATATTAATTAAATTGAATTAAAAACTAAATTTAAAAAGGAGAAGAAGATCTGCAGAAAGCTTTGGCAAGGATTGGCTTGGGCGAAGCTTGCTGTAGATATTTTTTTAATTAATATATATATTAAAATTCAAATCCGAGGTAAAATGACAACATTTTGGCTTTTCTTTGTTGACTTAGCTTTCAAGTGTGCATCATAGGTGACTTATATTATTAAAAATAAGCCACGTTAGGTATCCGACACCCTTCTCCAAACTTGATAGTTAAATATCTCAATTTTCAAAAAAGAAGGTAGTACTTCAGTGTCTTTGTACCAAATTTTGGCATTTATGCTATATTTCTACCTACTATAAAAGGGAAAATTGCTAAAAAAATCCTAAACCTATTGCAATTATGCCAATTCAATCTTAAACCTATGTTTTTTACTGATTCAATCATAAACCTTTTGTAATTATGCTAATTTAGTGACGTGGACACCGGCCGGCAC
Source organism: Angophora floribunda (assembly GCA_014182895.1). NCBI lineage: Eukaryota > Viridiplantae > Streptophyta > Magnoliopsida > Myrtales > Myrtaceae > Angophora > Angophora floribunda. The sequence goes on along the minus strand of CM024711.1, from coordinate 1,301,453 downwards.
CGATGCCAATATTTTACCATTTTTCAAATTTTTTTATTAATTTTTCTGTTTCTTTTCCTTTTCTTTTTTTGTCTCCTTCCTACTTTGCCCTACCCCTCGGCGACAGTGGCCGGCTAGCTCTGACGAGGCTTGCTAGCCACTATGTGAGGGCCGTGAAGCCCTTGTTGGCCATCGGATAGGGTCGTGGCCCCCGTTAGACTGCCCACCCTCGCTGGCGACCTTGCCCAGACCTAGGGGCTGTGGTGAGGTTGCCGACGAGGGTGGGTAGTCTGACGGGGGCCGCAACCCTTGCCGAAGGCCTCGTCCAGACCTAGGGGAGGCTTGGGGGCAACGGTGAGGCAGCTTTGCCCAGATTTGGGCGAAGTCGCCTGGCCCTAGTCTAGGCGAGGTTGCCGGTGAGGGTGGCTAGTATGACGGGGGCCACAACCCTCGCCAACCGCTGGTGAGTGCTTCGCGGCCCTCACGGAGTGGCCAGCAAGCCTCGTTGGAGCTAGCTAGCCACTACCGCCGAGGGGGAGGGCATGGGAGGAAGGAGACAAAAAAAGGAAAGGAAAACAAACGGAAAAATTAATAAAAATTTGAAAAATAATAAAATATTGGTGCCGATGTCGGCCGGCATCCACATCAGCGCCGGCCGGCCAAATTTGGCCGGATAGACTAAATTGGTATAATTGCAAAAGGTTTAAGATTGAATCGGTAAAAAAAAAGAAGGTTTAAAATTGAATTAACACAATTGCAATAGATTTAAGACTTTTTTGGCAATTCCCCTACTAAAAAGTGGACCTTTATGAAATTCAAAAAACTCGACTAAGGCTTGATTTGGGACAATTCTTCTTGGGTTCAAACAAAAATCCCGTGAATAAGAACCCGGCTTCTTCACTGTACAAAACGTCAGCACATAAAATTAATCAACACTAAACTTCGAAAGCTTGACGTACCACTGAATATAGAATCTCATTGGCCAACACATTCTTAATCTGCTCGAGACTTGGGGAGGTGAAGATGCTTTAAAGGCCTTCGAGCTTGGGAAGAACACCGACTTGTGCTGTGAATATCGCCTTCACCGATCGATGGTCGGACAACTTTGACTTGCCTCTCGTGTACAGATGTTTCAATATTATCCTATCACACCTCTATACCTCATGAATGACATGATTTAGATTAAGAAAAGCGTGGTAAAGAATTGCTACATGACCTCTTTTTTCTTTCCGTCTTTTATAGTCTGGGATAAGAATTCCCATATTACCTTTTCCGTTTCCAGATTACCTTTTATATTCTTTCCTTTTTACACTTGTATAAGAATTTCCATTTCTTCCTTTTTACTTTTAGATAAGAATTGCCGCATAAGATCAGCTACAAATCAAGTATAACATCTCATGCATAGCTCTTAATTAAAGGAGAGAAACACAAACAACTTTACGATAGCTGTTGTCCTAATGTTTTTTCTCTCGTTAACATCTTTGGGTTTGTTTGGAATAATGTTCACTTTTTACTTGTTACGGTTTTTTTTTTCAAATTTTACACCACGCTCAATTCGAATTTTATTTAACTGAGAACAAAACTTTTAAACATACCATGCAATGTAAATTAACATAATATTATTTTTGTAAACTTTTAAAAGAAAGGGCATAATTGTCAGTTCGTTATAATACTTGAATAACCTTTTTGTTTCTATCACCAACTCGATTTGTATCTGGAAGTCATTTGGCCTGTGAAGTTGTGGTGGTGTGATTTTTCATACATCGAGCCTGAACGCCTTTTGTTACACATCATCTATCAAAAAGGCTGATTATTCCATTTTCAGCTTCTAATAACCTTAAATTGTAACATATCTTTTTAAATTAGAATAAAAGAAGTAACCCTCTTTTACATTTTTTTTTTCGTTTGGTCGAACTCTCTTTTACATTAATGAGCCTCTTCGGTGGTTGCGATTCTCTATTCTGTTTTTCCTAGCACCAAGGCTACATTTTCCAGTTCATCTCTACATAACGACTGAGTTCTCATTCTCAAGTAGTAAATAGTATCGATAAAGAGGCTTCAAAGCATCTCTCTAGTCTCTAGAGATGATATCTGGATAAATGGGATTTTCTTTTTCCAACATTGAAACTTTGTGTTTCCGTAATACTCTTATTGATTAATAATTGAGCGGAATAATGTGAGAGTCACCTATAGCGATGGCAATGGGTTGGGACGGTAGCGAGGCTTGCATTCCCGTCCCTACCTTGCAATGATTGAGGAGGCCCGATATCTACTCTGCATGGTTGGCCCAATCCCTACCCTTGTAGGACATTTGAATTTTGCCGACCGCTTTAAATATCATCCCACATTGATCTTAATGATCAAGCCAAGGTGTCGGATTTAATCATACCAGAGGAGAGGAAATGGGATGAGAATAAAATCAGAACACATTTTGATGAGCAAACAGTTGCTGAGGTCTTAGCAATGCCACTAAACTCTCGGATAACATAGGATAAGTTAATGTGGATGAGTACCAAAGAGGACAAGTATTCTATCAAAAGTGCTTACAATTTAATTCGAGAAACAGAAAATCCACAACAGAACACACAAGCAACATCATTTTTCCAGCCATCCCGAAAACTTTGGCATCATATATGGAATATGAAGACACCCCCCAAAGTTAAGATTTTTCTATGAAGTATATGTCAGAATGTGATCCTTACCACGGAAAATCTATACATGAGAAAAATTATACCTTCCTCGGCATGCCCAATATGTGACCAATAAGTGGAATCCTTGGAACACGTGCTCTTGCTTTGTGCCTGGACAAACGCAGTATGGATAGATCCTACAGTAAGCATCCCAATATCGCATCAACATTTGAAGAGATTAGAGATGTGGCTTCAAGATCAAATTGAAAAGCCAGGTAACTTACTCAACTTTGAAGAAATTGCAACCCTATTATGGTTTTTGTGGAAAGCGAGAAATAATTTTGTATTCCGAAGACAACCTTCATATCCGAAAACCCTAATTGAATCGGCAAAGATGATGCTCAATAATTACAACAAATGGAACCGCCAAAATTTGAAACTTTATGTAGAAAAAACTGAATCACCAAAGCATTGGCTTCCACCGAACACTCATACCTTCAAAATTAATGTTGATGGAGCTTTCTCTTAAGGTGAAACAGAGGGAGCAATTTCAAGTATTCTTTGGAATGAAGCAGGAGTTCTACTAGATGGATTTGCAATGACAGTCCTAGCTACATCAACGTTTCAGACAGAAGCCATGGCTTTAATTGAAGCTTTGAAATGGTATCAGGCAAAGAGAGAGGATCAGCTTCAAATGGAGTCTGATTGCGAAGCTTTGATCGAAGTACTCCTTAAGAAGACGCACATGAGATGGGAGATGCAAGCGGTAATAGAGGAGGCACAATTTTATCTAGCTCAATTTCAATTTATCTCCTTGGCCCATTGTCCCAAGTCTACAAATAAGGTGACTGATTGGATTGCAAAAGCCCAGTGCTCAAATATTCTTCCTTCTTCTTGGGTGACCTGTCCCCCCCAAACTTTGTGGGATCTTTTATGTTTTGATGCTCCTAAGTTGAGTTTTAGCTGTAAAGACCCTTGAGTAATGTTAATATCATGAAGTATTTCGACCAAAAAAAAAAAAATCTGTTAATGGTGATTCCAATGAGATAAGGCAAGTCCGGACTACATTTCAAGGTTCCCATCTACATTCATTGTCATTGCTCATTGCTTTTGTTTTGTATTGCAGAACATCTCTTTTGTCTCATGTCTACACACATTAAATGTAATTGGCTGTCCCATCTGTATTCATGGTGGAAAGTTTTTTTTTTTTTTTTGCCATGTTCATAAATTTTATCTACGGTTATTCTTTCTCATGCTGTTGCAAAACTGCAATATTTGAAGCTATTAATCAAAATAAAGTATTAACCTGTAGAGATGTTCAAGAGCAAAGGCTAAAAACATTACATTCATATCAAAGGAAGCCATCAACTAATTATCTAAGCCTAAAAACATTATATTAATCTCAAAGGAAGCTGTCAACAAATTATCTAGGAGTTTGGTGATTTACATGTCCCTTATTTCTTGTGTCAAATTCTCCACGGTTTCCCGTTATGAATCTTTCCACGTGTAAACGGACATTGATTTTACCTCTTTCCTTGGTCATTTGTACTTCATCAGATGATTTAACCAGATTCCTTATACTTTAAGTTTGCATTTCTGTGCATTCAGTTCAGGAAAACGTTTCTAGATTTGAGTTTGCTGACATCTAGGAAAGATTTTTTCTGTTTCCACTTCTAAATTTTAGAACTCTTTGGTGTGTATTAACCATTTGTTTAGGCATACTTTTTACACAAGTTCTATTTTTCATCTCTTTTTATAATTTTGTTCTCACTTACAGAAAAGGCAAACAATATGATAAAAGTTCCTCATGTTCTTTCAGTCAAAGGAGTTGGGAAGTGGCCTTTTGTAGTTGCCTTGAAAACAGGAGGGGCTATTCCTTAAATCTCAATGTTAATGCGAACAATGTATATAGAAAACAGATAATTGGGAAGCTATATGGAACCAAATAGAACCCAGGATTTTACAAGAGATGAATAACATACAATTAATGCTTGACCAGCTTTATATGGTTATCAGGGAGCCAAAAAGAGCTTTATATGATTATCCAAGGTGATCGCATGGTGAACTTTTTCTTCTAATTTATCTAATTCCTATAGTTCATTCACGTGTCCTCAAATTTCTTTTCCTATTCAGTTATTCCCTGCCTGCAGCTTACGCAAAATATTTCACTAATCTATTCTCAGGTGCATCGGAAAGGTTACAGTTCAAAGGAAGCTACATGGGAACCAATCGAAGGACTAAGGTACTCCATCAACGAACTTTATCTTCATATTCAGTACTTGTTTCTGATATCTCAAATCTACTTCAGAAACTGTGGAGAGGCGATGCAAAATTTTGTCAGAAAGGATTTCAAGTCCAACTCCTATCTTTATGTCTAGAATTGGAAGCCCTGTGTGATAGTAACATTCACAGTATCAATGATCCATGTCTATATCTTCGTGGTGGATTCAGGGTGATGCTGATATCATATTTGGGGGCCTCCCATGCCAAGGAATCAGTGGCTACAATCGATTTAGGAATGTTGAGGCTCTGTTGGATGATGCAAGGAATCGTCAGATTGTCGTCTTCATGGACATAGTGCAGATCCTAAAACCTAAGTTTGTATTGATGGAAAATGTGGCCGACATCTTGAGATTAGATAAAGCTTCGCTTGCTAGGTAGCATTAAGTCGATTGGTGCATATGAGAACTTCAAGAAAGAGAATTTGAAGAAACTGTCAATAATTAATTGAGTGAAATCATCAAAGGGAAAAAAAATTGAGAGAGAAAATAGAGAGTCAAGTAAAAATATGGATAGCAGAATACGCATAAAGAACAAGGAATGCTCTCATTCAAACTTTTCATAAAGCTTATGATGTATTTGATTCGTCTTATTGATCATCTATTTAGTTAATTGAGATCTTAGTGAAAGTGACACATGGCTTGGTAGCGGCACTATGTATCTAGTACTGTTGTTAGTTTAAATTGGTCTAGTACTGTTATTTGTTTAAATTGTCCCCACTGCTATTGCTATTTTTTTTTTTGGGCATTTCTTCTCTAATAAACAGGGCAAAAGAGTTTCTTGGTTTAGTTGATTTGTCTTACTGCCAGGATCATGATCATGTTTCTGACCATAACTGCTTTGAGGTCTAGATCTCAACTTGATTCCTGGTTCAAATGATTAACTGACTGGTGTAATTCACTTTACACAAACTTGGCTTGATATTACAAGAAGCCAGGAAATTAACATGCAAGTGAGCATGGGCATGAAATTATGAATATGCCATAAAAAGAGTTGTAATGCTTTTCATATACATGTTTTGACATAGAGACCTTGCAATCCTTCTTATTGATTATCCAATGATAAAAAATCTATTGATTTCCCTTTCTGCAATCAATAAAACTTCAGAATACATAAACATTGTAGTTGTATCAGGAAATGCTGAGAGCCAGATTAGGAGTTTAAGACGACAACTTACTGAGATTACAAACAGAAACCTAGAACTTGCAAATAGGGAGGAAACTCAGCAAGTTGCTGATCAAATTGACAAACTCTGGAGACAAGAAAAAATGTACTAGGGTTTGAGATCTAGAATCAACTGGTTACGTTGGGGTGACAAAAACACTAAATTTTTTCATGCAACAACAGTACAAAAAAGACAACGCAACATAATCACCAAGCTTAAAATGGATGATGATACCTGGTGTGGGGAGCTTGAATCTCTCAAGAATCACATACAGACTTCTATAGATCCCTCTATGAATTTGTTGGCCCAAGGAACTTCCAACAAATTCTGGATCACTGCCTGAACCTAGTTGGACAGCAAGTTAATGCTGACCTGACAACATAAATAACCCTGGAAGAAGTCAAAGAAGTGGTATTTCAGTTAGGGGCACAAAAAGCTCCAGGAGCTAATGGATTAAATGGCCAATTTCATCAGCACTTTTGGGAGGAAATCAAGACAGATCTGCTTCAGCTTGTTCAAGAATTCTTTGAAACAGGTACCCTCGACCCCCGTCTCAATAGAACACAAATTGTTTTAATCCCAAAGACTAAAATCCCTGAACACATTAGCCAATTCAGGCCGATAAGCCTGTGCAACTTCAGTTATAAAATTATATCTAAGGTTATGGCTAATAGACTCAGAATTTGGCTTCCAAGACTCATAGCAGCAGAACAAAGTGCATTTGTCCAAGGGAGACAAATCCAGGATAATATATTCATCGTCCAAGAAGTATTACATCAAATGAGAATCGAGAACAGAAAAAAGAAGTTCCACACAATACTTAAACTAGATATGCAAAAGGCATATGACAGGGTAGAATGGGACTTCTTGAGAGACAGTAGGTTGAGGACGGGGTTCTGCTAAAAATGGGTAGGCTTGACGATGCAATGTGTTTCCATTGTCTCATTTAGTGTGAAAGTTAATGGAGAACCTACTCAATATCCCCATATCTATTCATACTTATGGCCAATGTACTATCGTGGATGATAAATCATGCAATAGAAGAGGGCAGCCTAAAAGGAATAAAGCTGAACAGACATTGTCCTATATTGTCACATCTACTCTTTGCTGATGATGCCATATTTTTTCTGGAATGAACAATATGGGAATGCCAAAACTTAGCAACAATTCTACGTCAATACTGCTGGGCTACAGGACAAGCTATCAACCTGAACAAATCAGGTTTAGCATTGAGCAATGGCTGCCCTATGTCTTTAAAAAGAAACATGGCGAATGAGCTAAGAGTCCCGATTATAGAAAAAACAGGGAAGTACCTGGGTATCCCATTTGAATGGGGACCGTCGAAGAAATAAATGTTTGCCTAGATATTAGCACGGGTAAATACCAAACTGGAAGGCTGGAAAGAAAAAACTCTGTCAAAAGCGGGTAAGGAAACCTTGATTAAAAGTGTAGTGCAAGCCATCCCGCAATATGCAATGTCTATCTTCAAGATACCAAAATCTATTTGTACTGCCATTGAAAAAAGAATTGCTTCCTTTTGGTGGAAACAAAGTGATTCAAAGAAAGGAATGCATTGGAAAAGATGGGAAGTGCTGAAATTCAAAAAGGACGAAGGGGGACTGGAATTCAAAGATTTACAAAGCTTCAACAGAGTAAGGTTGGGTAAACAGGCATGGAGATTAATACAAGATCCAACAGCTTTATGGAGCAAGGTGCTACAAGGGGTCTATTTCCCTAATGGAGATTTTTGGAGGGCAACAAAAGGGCAGCGGTCTTCTTGGGGATGGCAGATTATCCTTGTAGACAGAGACACCATAGAACCGGAGGTCAAATGGATAGTAGGAGATGGCAAATCCATTAAAATACGCGAAGACAAATGGCTCTCAAAGGAATTTTAGGGGGCTTAGCCAACAAGGATGATCCAGTAATGGTGGTGGACTTGATGAAAGCTGACCAACAGGAATGGCAGGAATCCATGATACGGAGTAATTTCAATGAAAGGGTGAGTAATGAGATCATAGCTATTCCTTTAAATCCCAACCCCAGAAAGGATGAATTATGCTGGACAGGCAATAAAAATGGCTTATTCACTATCAAAAGTTGCTACAACAACAAGAAATCCAGAATCAAAGAAATAGAACAAAACATAGCAACTACCTCATTTTGGCCACCAAGACTCCTATGGATTAAGCTCTGGAAGCTAAATATACCCCCAAAATTAAAATTCTTCCTATGGAGCCTATGTCAGAATGCTATCCCAACAAGAGAAAATCTCTACAAGAGACAGATCATACCTCACCCCCTTTGCCCAGTGTACAACAACACCCCCAAGACGGCAGAGCACCTGTTTTTGCTCTGTGAATGGATAACACAAATATGGTCAGACCCACAACTCAACATCAACAGCAACCCCTATACTGTAACCAGAATATATCGTTGGCTAATAGAGTTGTTTGAAGACAACCTACCTCAGGCCGAATTAGTTGCACAGGTTCTATGGCACATCTGGAAAGCGCGCAACAATCAAATCTTCCGAGAACCGGCTGTCAAACCCATGCGCATTGTAGACGACGCACAAACACAAGTCAGATTACACCAAAAATGCAATTTGCAGAAACAATCGGCAAACCCTAAAAAATGCAGAATACCCGCATAGTGGAAGCCACGTCCAGAGGGAATGTCAAGTTGAACGTTGACGCCTCATGGGAGGGGAGCGATTCGGCCTACTCTATCACCGGAATCCTTCAAGATGCAAACGGGAAGGTTGAAGATGGGTTCACAGATTCGACGTGATCTGCTTCTCCTCTGCAAGCTGAAGCTTTTGCAGTGGTCAGGGGTCTGCGGTTTCTGAAGGAGAGAGAAGCGGGTCTGCAGTTTCTGAAGGAGAGAGGAGCAAATTACGTCGAATAAATTATGGGGAAAAAAAAGGATTCAAGGGGACAGAAAGAGAAAGAAAGAGACTGACACTTGATAGACATGCCCAAGGGACAGGGAGGAGGGCAGGTAAAAACGACACTTGACGAACATGCCCAATTGACTAGGGATGGTGTGCCCCCCCCACCCTTTATTTTTCTTTTTGGCTTTTTGACTTTTAAATGGATGGGGTGGCAGAAACGCCATAAAAGATCTCCAGCCTTATTTTTCTTTTCGGAGTTTTAAAGGGACAAAAGTTGGTTTCCTCATTTCTTTTCTATATTAAATAAAAAATAAAAAATACCACCCAGGCAGAGGTTAGTAAGGGCGCGTCAATGTAATTAACTTGCATCTCCATCTCTAGTGGCACCTCTACAAATTCAAATCTACCACCCAAACAACCCCCAAATTATAAAATAACAAATTAATGCATATATTTATAAAGAAGAGGGAAAACATGAAAATTTTTATTTTTTATTTAGGGTCTAGATTTAGGATTTAGGGTTTATCATTCAATAATAATAATAATAATAATAATAATAATAAAGGGAGGGGAAATCTAAAAAGGTTTCTCCTATTTTAAATGGGATTATTGGAAAAAAGTCAAAATTTTCAGTTTAGCATCATTTAAAGCAGAAGAAACAAGGTAAAATCAAATCAAAGATGGACTTTCCTTTGGTCATCCAAAGGAGTCTGGCCGTGATTTTATTAAATGGAGAGAAGTGTGGTTCATCATCACAACAACATTGTTGCTGCTAGGGGTGAGCACAGTTCCCGGGTAGAACCGAGAATCGGGGAATCGAATCAGCCGGTTCATGGTTCTAAGGAGACCAGTTCCGGTTCTCGGTTCCATTTTTTTCGGAATCGGAACTATCGGAACCAAACCGAAATTAGAATCGAGAACCAGGAACCAGATTGGAACTATGTTTAACCTAAAAATCCTCAAAAACCCTAATTCAATTTGTTTCTTCTTTTCAGACCACCCTCATCTGTTTCTTCATTCTCTCCCCCGACTCCCTAACCCCGAGACTCTCTTATATCGACGAGCGACACATGTCACACACCAACACTCTCTTGTGCCTGAGGTTGTATGGGGCCATTGGCGACCAAAACGACCTATTGATGTCGGCCGAGATTATCGACGCCTGCACTTCCGCAGCGCATGCTTCCACTAGGTGAGTCACTAAGCGTTGTCTTTAGCCATTTTCGAAATGTTACCCAAGAATTGTGCACGTCCACTCCTGTGAACTAAAGAAGAGAAAGATTGCAAAGAATCTACCTGGTTCGGGACAAGAATGTCCTATCGATGCTCCATTTCTTGATTTACAAAGTAACTAGACTTATGGACCACGCTACTGCTATGTAAGGAGGAAGAAAAGAATTTCGAATGTTCTGCATAAAAAGATTTCAGTGACATATGATTTAGTTCAACCGAATAGAAATTATTTCAATCTGCATAAATCAAGAATATTTATAGTCATTGCTTTACTCTTTCTTCCTTATTACTATTCATCGGGAGCTTGTGTTTGCAATTTCCCCTATCTTGAAAAAAATTAGCTAAGAGTTCCGACATTTCTTGACCATAATGGGTTTTATGATAATCCCTATTTTAATTATATTAAATTCGTTTTGTGACAAAATAATGGTCGGGGTTCGAGTTTTCCAGTGATTGCGAAGTTCGGCCATCGGTGCTTTTCAGGGCGGAAAATAAAAAATCTAACATCCGATATTTTGTTTCGGATTGGAGCTTTCTTTGAAATAAATGTGGCCAAATGAGTTTAGGTGATGATATTTTCTATAGATGTATGTTTCTTCCTCTTGAGGATCTGGCTAACTAGGAAAAAATCAAAATGATTGATACAGGCATGTGATGTTTTTATGTGGTACAGAAGGGGTGTTCGCGGTGGGTGCAGTGGTTGCCCATCTCCTAGGGACCATCGAAGGCGTGACTTCTTCCTCGACCATTTCCTTGAGGTACTACTATAGCGATAATCGGAATGAACCATCCTTTTCCTAGGATATGAAATGGTTGATAGTGTAATAACGAGCTATTGAATCATTGACTTCATTTAATTGAAAATTGATAACTAAGCTCCTTATAATTACTGTTTCTTTGATTTGTAAGAGAATACATTATACATTGCAGGAGTCTACTCTACTATGGACTTCAAGGAATAAGAAAAAAACTACTAAGGAGGTGGTTTCTTTGTCAATGAAAAGCATCAATTTATCCAAGACGATATATTTTTCTTACTCTAGGAGATCAGATTGTCCACTTCAATTTTTGGGTAGATTCCTGTACCTTCCTATTTCATGTCCAAGTATAGTGGACGCATATCCTACTCTAAACACTTCAAAGCATGGACTAAAGTCCCTTTCTTCCTTGCAATATTATGCAGCTTTCATAACATCCCCAGATACGATCACATTGGTCATCTTTGCAACCAGTTTAATCAGAATTGCATGTCAATCTTTATCCATATTTCAGTTAGGTTTCACTTGCAACAGGAATTTTTGGTGCGTTCACTACTTCACTTTGTCCCCCAATCTAATTTATGTTCAAAGAATAGGCGGATGAGAGCAACCTCTAGAATTTCAATTTTGTTTTTATTTCTCTATGCTTTCTAGAATTTGTGTTGCATGGAGTTAATGTTGTTGAGTTATAATCCGGCAAAGAAGTTCTTGCATGGGAAATAATTTGCTTAAATTACTGATTTTAGTGTGATCGTAGGTGATTGTGTAGTTGTAATTTTAGATCTAGGAATTGTTGGAAGGCGTTGATTTGGATTTTGTGATCATAATGTGTGTTTTTGTTGTGCTTGGCCTATTGGTGGATGTTTTGCTTCAAAATTTAGTTGCTGGACATTGAAATTCTAAGTTGAGGATATTTTGTAACTATAGAAAATTTTAGAGTGATGGTGTTGTGGGTTTTGGTATGGAACTATATTTTGTAACTATAGTACGTATTGGAAGTGGAAGTATTGTGATAAGCTCGCGCAGCCACTTCTCGAGGTAAGTGTTGTGAAAGTTTTGGATATTAAAAAAAAAAAACATGTTAGAACTTGGAACCGACCTTGAAACCTATAATAGGGTAGGTTCCAAGTTCCAAAAAATGAGGAACATGTACCCGAGGGTAGATTGCTAAACCTGCAAGGAGCCTGAAACCACTCACCCCTAGTTGCTGCCAAGTCAAAGGATACATATGCCCCTCCATTGGCTTACCCCATTAATACTATCCTCTCTCCTACCATGATGAGGTGAGAGTATATGGCCATTTACATTCAAATTGAATCCCTAATTTCTTGCAAACTAATTTGGTTAGGTTTTTAATTATTTTTACGCTTTTTTGGGAATTCAATTTAGGATCCAGATTTTTCGGAAAATGACATGATAGTAAATAAAACATAAGATTGTTCACAACATTGCTGTAAAGGTCTCGTGTTTGTATTTGATCCGAATCGCTCCTTCTTGAAAATTAATTCCATGCACCTATGACCAAGGGCCCACGAGGAAGGGACCGTCTCCCTCACCAAAGTCCAAATGAAATTGAAAACCGCAGAGAATGAAGGACAAAAAAGAAAGCAAAAAAGCAACAGAAAAATTATTTTTAAAAAATGTAAAATTTGTTCATGTTAGTGTCTAGACTACATTTGTAATTTTTCATTGGATAGACCACAGGATTAAATTCATCAAATAAAAATGATTAGGACTAATAGATATAGGATTTTTTTGGTAATTTAATTCATCTATGTATAAACCTTGTCATTTATTACTATATGTGACATGCCAATCCAGTCACCAAAAAAAAAAAAATGTCATTCTCCTCACCAGGCGACTCACCACTCTCCACTTGCCTTGCTCAACTTATAGTTGTCCATGGCCTCTATATGTACCCACCCCTATTTACTGTCTCCTTATTTTATAAATTATATTCATATGTTTGATATTTATGTAAATTTTTGTTGTTTATTTATGTTTCATACGGATTGATGTTGATGATTTAGTTGCTCAATATATAATTTGAAATAAATGGACTGACTTATTAGAGGAAGAAGAAGAAAAGAAAAGAAAAAGATAAAAATGTAATAAGATTATTTAAAAGATTAAAAGCAATCCAAAGTCATATTTTGAGGGTACGGTGGAATAGAAATTTTGTGAAGTATCTAGAGAAAGTTTAAGATATATATAAGATTTCTTTTCTTCGTTTTTTGATTCATATCACACATGTCACTTAGATTGATACGTAATGCCCAAAACTACAATTCCATCATGGTGGTGGGGAGCGGCGATGTCAAGGGAACGAAGAAGTTTATGTCCTGCTAGGCCTAGTAGCATTGTATACTTTAGACTTAGACAAAGTAAAGGTGTGTGGGGAGATGCATTTTTTTCACTTTGATTACAGTATTGGACACAACAATCACAAAAGTTGAAACAGACATGTAGAGATTTCCAGGTCAGAGCCCCAAGCCATTGTAACATAGAATGCTAAGTTCTTTCTAAAAAGAGAATAAAGGACCATTTGCACAAGATAACTTGTCTCCAATTTTTAACTACCATGACAGCTAAAAACTGGTTTGCCTCTCCACCTATATATCATCTGGCTAAAGAAGTTGGAAATTCATAATGCCATAGGAGGGGGCATATTGACTATGTAGGCATCAGGGTCCTCTATAGCCTTCCAAATATTCTCATACTTGTTAAACCTAGGTGTTTAAATCATATCCCGTTTTATTTCATGTTTACATTGCACATAATTTACATATGTCACATTTGACAAGAATAAAAAAATCATTCATAGCACATTGTAGACTTCCGTTATATATTAGATATGCATATTAGGGTCATCTTGAACATAACAACATGTAGATTACTTGGGTGTTTTAGATTTAGGAAATCGCCACTTGAAGATTTGCTTTTTTGGAATATTTCTTCTTTGTATGTCCAATTGTGTTCATCTTTGCATCTTCAAGCATATTTTTTATTTGCTTATTTCTAAATAGAGGTATGATTCATATTTTATTTGCATCATTAATTGCTATGTTAGAAAAAATTAGAAGTTCCATGGCTACATGTCATTCCCAATTAGTTCATTTTCATGAAACGAACACCAGAAATTCTAGAAAAAGTTTCATTAGAAGTTATTTTTTGTGAAACGAATCTAAATCTAAGCTTTGTTGTCACTGATTTCCGGTTGCAAAATACCCGTTGCCTATTTATGCCGATGGTTCTCCGCCAAGCGAACCCGCCAATCGTTCTCCGCCACAAACAAACGCAGCGTGAATAACTGATTCAAAGGGTATATGTAGCACCCGTCTTCTCATTCTGAAAGGTCTCACAACATATCACCTTTTTTAGAAGAGAGTGGATTACCCCGTGCAGAAGAAAGAAAGTTATGGAGACCAAGCTCGATGATGAGCGGAATGCATGGATTGAAGAGTTTGGGTTTACGCTGTTGCTCGTTGCTGGTATCATGGCAAAGAGTTCTGCCCAACTGGCTAACAACCCTCCCCTGCCCGTTGTGCTCGGTAAGAACGGGGTTGAATACTCCTCCTACGTCCTCAGCAACACTATCTGTTTTTTGTCTTCCCTTACAGTCATGGGGATTCTCATGAGAGGAGTCAAACGGAGTCGGCTTCTATACTGGCTCGTCAAGACTCTCATGCTAACCATCATAGCTAGCAATGCCATCACCTTCTTGTTGGCCTCAAAAGCCATGAATGCGACGCCTCACGAAGCTTCTGCCTTGATGTCGAATCCGCAAGTTCAGTCCTCCTGAGTGTGCCTGCAGCAGTTGCCCGGTTTGCTTTGCATCCGCACATGTAATGAGATATATGTAATAAGAGTGAAAAATATGTAATAAGATATATGTAATAAGCTTCTGCCTGAAAGAAGCAATCGTTTCTCAAAATCATTCGGTCTCCTTTAAGTTCAAGTTCCCCCCCTGTTTTCCCCTGTTTTTTTTTTTTTTGTTTTAACTTGACTTCTTGAGTTGATGAATCCTATAACTGCGGTTATGATTTCAGAGTTAGCAATTGTTCAATATCTGTTCTAGACTAGGGCACATCGAATGGGTTTGGTTATGGAGTTTAAGAATGAAGGCTGTAGAGTTGCACCGACTTCCACTTCGAATGTTTGGTCTCTTCTCCAGAACAAGGATGGGAAAGACGTCGAATGACAAAAGCTGTTGTCCTGTCTCCTCCTCCTTGATGTGCTTCCTTCCTGTATGTTATCCACAGTGGAGTCGAATGTGGTTCTGGAATCCGTGAGCGAGTAAAAATGTCGAAAGGCCACGCGGTGCAGGCCATCTGCTGGGCTCAGGCACACATGCCACATACATATATAGCCCCGTTCGCCTGCCGGGTGCCGAACCGGCACGCCTCTGGATGGTCAGGTTGAGCCTCTCTGCTCGCCATCGTGATGGAGGTCGATGATGATGATGTGCTCCTTCCTAGGCACGCACGATCATCAGAGAATATGGACGACAGCCCGCCCGTCCTTGTCCTCGTCCTCGTCCTCGCCGACCCTTGTCTGGCGTACAACCTCCAGTCTACGCCGTCCTCGAGACCGATCTCGAAATCGAAGTACTTTTGACCCGAGATCAGTATCGAATGGATAATTACATTCATCTGCGAATGGATTAAAAAGATAAAACGGAAAATAAAAATGAAAGAAAAACTTGTCTGAAATATTATGTTGGTTGAGAGATTTAAAAATAAAAAAGATAATTGAAGGCTCGACGGCAATGTCCGACTCCAACAAAAGGCTCGAAGGCAAGACAGCCATCGTCACAGGCGGCGCAAGCGGCATCGGTGAGGCCACAGCCTGTCTTTTTGCCTCCCACGGCACGCGCCATCGTCGAGCAGGTCGCTGCCTCGATCGGGGGTGAGATCTGCACCTTCGCACGCTGCGACGTCACCTCGTCCAGTCGACGGTCCAGGCCCGCGGACACCTCACGTCATGTTCTGTAACGCCGGGATCGTGAGACCCTCCGACCAAAAGATCCTCGACCTCGAGCTCTCCCAGTTCGATGGCCTGATGGCGCTCAACGTGCGGGGCAGCATCTTGTGCATGGGCAGCGTCGGGGGGAGCTGTGGCGGGGTGCGGCGGACGGACTACAGCGAGTCAAAGCACGCGGTGGTGGGGCTAGTGAGGTCGGTAAGCGTGGAGCTGGGGGCGCACAGTATCAGGGTGAACTGCATGTCGCCGTACGCGGTGGCAACACGGCTCACGAGCGGTGCTCTCAGCGGGATGAGCGCGGAGGAGGTGGAGAGGTACCACAAGCCGGCCATGGTGTTAAAAGGCGGAGGTATGCTGAAGGCCAGGGACGTGGAGGAGGCAGTGCCGTTCCTGGCATCGGACGAGTCGGAGGTCATCACCGGGCATGATCTGGTCGTGGACGGCAGCTACCTTCTCCGGCGTTAATTTTTTTTAATTGAATCCCCTTCCTTTTCGTATTTATTAAGGTTAAATTCCCTCGATGGTATCTTCCTCAATCGAGTTTATAGAAGATTATATTAGACATGATATTATATGGATACGATTGTCCATTTACTCTTAATTATTTCGAAACATTAATTACCTGGATTCGACTTAATCTCATGAGATAAAATTCGAACTAAAAAATAACCGAAGTCCTGTGAATAAATAACGAGAGAGAAGATGAAATGATAACACGACACCATGCATGAAATAAGAAAGTATGGGAATAAGAATTAGGGCTGTCCAGAGAGATCTTTGTGGGTGTCTGGGCGACACGTGTCATGTAATTCCTAATTAATTAATTGGCCTATTAAAGTTAACCCCTCTCTCGCTCTCTCTCTATAGACACGCCCCTGCAAAACAAAGATGGGACCCGCATCTCCTCTTGATTTTCTCCCTCCTTTTGCTGGGCCTTTCTAATTTATTTTGGTTGGGCATAATGCCTACATCCACGCTTGCCTTGCAGTGAAGTTTGCATCACCAACACCTTCCATTTTTTCTCAATATATAAGATTAATATCGCAAAAGAAAATTCCAAACTATATTTATTAAAATATAAATGCTTCTAATTATAAATGTGCTCACTATGATGTATATACCAAAGAAAAAAAATTCCGTGTCATATAAAACCTTATAATTATATCAATGTGTCAAATATGCCTTGGATGGTGCTGGAATACACGATATATTCCTCATATGTGTATAAATTTGGGTTTTTAAAAGTAAAATACATGAGAGTTAAGTCCACTTGTCTACTAAGTGAAAATAATTTCTCATAATACTAAAAAATAAGGTCAAAATTTATGGTTTTTTCCCTATTTAAAATGGCCAGGAAATAAAAAGCTCGTGCGGCTTGAGGAAGAGGGCAAAAATCAGTGATTCACCTTAAGAAGCGCAAGGCTCCAGCCGCCATTATTATTCCTGCCCAGCCCTCCTCTCCGGTGTGATATAAAATAAAGATGGAAATCAAGAAAATGAGAATTTTTTTTGGTATATTTCTCTAATTTTTTTTGCCGGGCCCCACTTCTCTCTCCCCCAAGTGGGGCCCATCCGCATCCCGCCGGGGGGGGGGGGCGCGAATCCGTGGTTGTCTAAGTGGAATTCCTAGGTCTAAAGTGTGAACTAATCAATAGAATTGAAGCTTTGGTTTTGTTTTTTCTTCTTTTTGCCCTTTTTGGTTAGAACCAATATGTCTTCACATGAAATATTGAAATAAGTACCGACTAATAATACTTTACTCTCTTCAATCAAGATAGACGGATGAAAGCCTTATATTCAAATAATGAACAATTACTGATTCGTTTGCCCAATTTATACAAACGCACAGTCTATAGAAAAATCATACAATATCCAAAGTCTGGGATGGTCCACAAAGTGATTCTCACGGATGCTTTTTGGACCTTGGCGGCCATTTGTAGTTATTATTATACAGTTTAATGCAATTCCCATTTCATTACCATTCATTTTCCACTTCCTT
Organism: Angophora floribunda; assembly: GCA_014182895.1. Taxonomy (NCBI): domain Eukaryota; kingdom Viridiplantae; phylum Streptophyta; class Magnoliopsida; order Myrtales; family Myrtaceae; genus Angophora; species Angophora floribunda. Next base: position 1,283,530 of record CM024711.1, on the reverse strand, counting down.
GACAGGTGCTTGGAACTGAAATAAAGCTGAATATCTCATTTCTAGGATTACTCCTAATTATCAACATGATATATAGAAAATAGCACATTTAATTGTTACGACATTAATGTATATATGCCAAGTATTGAAACCATGTGTTCTCATTCTAATAGCATTGTCGAGGCCTAATTCCCCAAGATTATCCTGACCTCATCGAAGTCAAAAGGAACCGAAAATGCTATTCGGCAGGCTCAAATGATGGCACTTGGTCAAAGAGGTCACGTTATCCACAAATTCATTGGCATTAGGATGAATGAACTTAATTAAGGAATTAAGCACACAATCGTACGATTTCACCAGGGCTGGCCCGATAAGCGCCTCCGCCTAAGGCACCGCGACATCTTCCAAATATATTTCCACGTGACCGCAACTTCTGCTCTATAAATAATGGTTATTTTAATTCGAGCGATTATTGCTTTTTATTTTTTCCCATTTGGTTGGAAATGGGCAGCTCTCATTCCCTTGCTGCGGTTTCTGGAGAGAGGAGGAAATCCTCTTTGTCTTTTCATTTCAACGTGATATTTTGGTGGGGGCCACAAATCGGATCCCGACGGGAAGTGGAACTCGTCCTTTTAGTGCAACGTGTCGTGTGTTTATGTTAATGTGTTCACGGTGCATTAGATATCTAGTTAGAAATAAGTGTGTCAAGGGTATTTTTTTATGTGATAATAACTAGGGGTGTGCAACGGGAACTGCCCAACCCGGGAACCGCCCAAACCGGACCGGACCGGCTGGTTTTGGGTGGTTCTCGTAGTCGGCAGTCCGGTTCCCGGTTCCCATTCTTGGAACCGGTGACTAGTCGGTCTGGTTCTCGATTCCAAGGTGGGAACCGGACCGACCAGACCGGACCAATAGTTTTTAATATAAATATTTTAAAGTTTCTCAAGAATTCAAAAAAAAAGAAGAAAATTCTTCACAGTCTTAGGGAAATACAATTATATACAGATTAAAAAAACAAATTAATAAAGCGGTGTATAAACGAAGTGGATCGTCTTTGAGAATGTACTGTAATATTAACAATTTTTTTACCGAAAAAGAAAATTACCGGTTTCATTGGACCGGACTGGACCGGTTGGTCGGTCCGATTCCCGGTTCTAGGATCGGCCAGTCCAGTCCACAGTCCTAGAATTTGGGAACCGGTCCTCCCAGTTCCACCTTGGAACCGAACCGGACCGAGAACCGATCACCCCTAATAATAACCCTTAATTTTTCCCCTAATTTTTTCGCGGGTTTGTATAATATGAATTAAACAGTGAACCCTCCTAGTATAGAATTTAGGGTGCGTTTGTTTCGTGAAAATCATACCATTTTTGGAAAATGTTTTCCATGAAAATGATTAGTTTTCCTGTGTTTGGTGATATGTGATTGAAAATGTTTTCAGGCATTTGGATGGCATTTGGAAAATGATTGAATAACATTTGACCTAATAAAAAGGAAGAATCTAAAGACCTAATAAAGAGGGAAATTGTTTTCCCCTTCCCACGCACAGGAATTCATTTTCCTAAAATTAAACATAATATTTCTATTAACCGGAAAGTATTTTCCATTGACCAAATTATTTTTAGAGAAACAAACAACGGAAAGTTTGGAAAACACTTTTCAGAAAAATACTTTCATTGAAACAAACACACCCTAAATGGTGGACAGATATGGTAGGGTTCATAGGCAAACATGATTTCTCCAAAAAAAATTTATCAATTATACTATACTATTATTCTAATTGCTTAGACTTTTATCCCATTTCTTTTCAGGATATGGGAGTCAAAACTCACTATTGAAGCTAAATCATCCCCACTCCTAATCTCCTGAGAATGTGGGAATTTGAATCCCACCTCCCCATTTTCATGTGAGAACGGTAGCCATTAAGGCAAATCCCAATAGTTGATTTTTTCAAGTTCACATGTGGATTTTTTGTGTTCTTAAAGTTGTACATGTCTAGTCATTGGTCATGTTATTGCATTTCTCATGCAGAACCTAAAACCGCTATGTCAATAAGGAAAAATGTTAGTTAATGTGATTGACCGAAATAATACTAGCATTTATTCCTAATAAAAAGACTAAAAAACGAAAGTGCTAGCAAGTAACTTCTACAAGCCTACAAGATTCTTGAAATACACAAGTATGTTGGAAAAATTTATATAATTACATTTTTGTTGAAAATTACCGATGCGGCAATTCAGTTGTTTAGTGATTTCTAACGCAAATTAGCTGGAAGGGCTATTTTGAAATTCTATGTAAAGATCGAGAATCGAATTGATTAAAATTGGGATGTTTAGGACAAAATTGACATTTAACAATTCTTTGCGGTGTGTGGTGATTTGTGCATGGGAGGGTCATCGTTCAAGACAATCATGCACGATATCCTAAGTCTAACGACCACCATTTACATCTATTCATTGATTGTAGGGGAGAGAGAATTTTAATGGGGTAAGCTACAGGAGGGGCATCACAGAAAACGAGATGGAGGATTATCTAATTAGTTGTACCAATACTTATAAATTCATTTTTCCCCCTTTTGCGCCATAAAAATTTATAATGAAATTAGCTAAGAAATATAAGTAGTATCTTGGTGTGTGACCTCTCATCTCCTCATCTATTTGCAAATAATATGTCAAACATATGAGAAAATTAAAAAAAAAAAAGCCCAAAAGAAGAGGAATAATAATAGAGGGCGTTGCAATACGCAAAATTTGAGGAGAGGGGCGGTGATGAATGATGAGCTCTCATCTCCTCATCTATTTGCAAATAAATAAACAAATAAACAAAAGGAAGATTTCCTGTCTCCTTCTTCATTTGGAATTTGATTTTCAAATAGTAAATAAGCTTAATGAGTGACTAAGATGCTCGCTTCTTCACTCGGAATTTGATTTTCAAAAGGTAATAAGCTTAATGAGTGATTAAGATGCTCACGGTTGTGCATCGTAAGGGTGAGCATGGTCCGAGTTGAGCCAGTCCACCCCCTTTAACCCTAGGATCAATTCGCACAACTTAATTTTTGGGACTAAGGACCGACCCTATCAAGCTTGGGGTTGAGGACTAGACCGACCTAATGGGTTTCGGTCCTATTGTAGGGTTAACTTAAGATCAACGTTAATTTTGTTTCATTAATCACGACCATTGCTTTTCCCCTGCTCCTCCATCCCACGTCCCTCACCCTCATCCTGCCGTCCGCACTCCTCCGCCCTTTGACTCTCCCACCACGGTCCTCAAATCAAGCGGACCACAACATGATAGCTCACCGATCCTTCATACAACCACCCGCACCAGATCCACCTGTTTCCTTTCCCCTCTCGCTCCCTTTCCTTCCTTTTTGCGTTCCTTCTATCTTTATATCATCATCTCTCTTTTGAGCAAATACTGAAAAATGAACATTGAGGCAATGATCCGTGCTATTAGATTGATGGAATGATAAATCTTGCATCATGTACATCTTATCAGATTTGACGACCCATGTTTAATTTAATATGAATACTAAATTCACCTAAAATTGCTCATATCCGATATATCACGATAGAGGGCCAGAATAAATTTTTCCAGTAGATCATTAACTCGCATCTTAGTCACTTGTTAAACCTATTTACTTTTCAAAATCAAATTCCAAAGCATTGATTTCATGTGACATGAGAATTTCGTACATTGAAAGCTGCAAAGACTCCATTTTTTTATCGCTAACCATAGCTCTAGGGTTTTTTTTTTTTTTTGGGAGCAAATTAGTATTAATCTATGATTACATAATATTGGATGATTAGATTTTGATCATCAAGTGGCATGATTTTTGAGTTGGTTGATGATGGCATATTGTGTGATTTGCTCATCTCATAACTATTTACATCATCACATGGTACGCTTGTTAGAGCTTCAATAAGGAAGATCCTCCTCCATCAGAACAAAAAGCTCAAAGAATTAGGTGAAAAAATGATTACTTGATTAGGACAGCTTTTGTTATTTTCCTTATACCATTAGTAATGGGACATTCATCGACTCTACCCAAGGTAAAATGCAGGATATATTTTGCCAATATGTTGATTCATGTTAATTAACACAATCGGCAACAGCTCCCTACTCAAAAGGAATGGAGTTCTTTCAATTTTCAGATGTACAATAGTTAATTTAAATAGCACAAATGATAGTTTTTGTATTATCATGGAACTTTGGCGGATAAAATTACTTTCGTGAATTTGCACCCTTGTTCTTTGTTGGCATCTAACATAATCCCAATTAAAAAGACTAATCGTCCAACATTTCTAGATAACCTCAACATGCACACGTATCAAGTGTTCAATAGAGAATTTAAATGTAAATAAGGATCCGAATTAGATATATAATGCCGCATGCACATGTTACGACAAATATATAACACGTTAAAAAATATAAAAAAGTAAAAAGTCAGCATGGGAGACAGACCGACGGGCTGTGATCGTCCAAAGGGAAACAGGGGGTGGGGGGCGCCGCCACGTGGCTTGCTCTCCTCTTGCCGCGCGCCCCAAATCTGTCCCATCCAATCAATTTGAAAAATATATATATATACACACACATCAGGGACCACCTTTTTTATATGAGAAAGTGGAAGTGAGGAATATAAATCCCCACATTTTCAAGATGGTTAAGGTAGAGACGATTTAGTTTCGGGAGTTAATTTCGACTTTCACGCCTTATAAAGTTATAGGGCAAAAGTCTAAGTGTAGGTGTGGGAGTAGAGTAAGACCAATAAAAAAATATATTTTTTCTTTTATTTTCTTTTTTGGGAATTAATATAAAAAAAATTACTAAATTAGTATATCCATGACAAATTTATCCCATTTTTTTACTATCAAAAACCCAAAACTAGTCCAATTGTAATAAATTTACCTTCTGTTAGTTTTTATTAAATTTAATTGTCAAATTGCTAAGTTAGATAACACGTGATAGTTGATTATTATATTTGTTTGGGATTTTAATCTCTATTTGTCATAATTGTACCATTTTATGATTTTTTATGATATTAATCTAATTTAACGGAGGATATATTTGTTAAAAACATAACGGTGGAGTTTTTTGATAGCCAAAAAATTAGCTTGAGGGTAAATTTATCACGGGTATACCAATTTGGGATTTTCTTTGTGATCATTTGAGATAAATTTAGAGTTTTTCATGATCAAAAAATTATTTTTGGATAAATTTGTCATCAAAATACTTATTTTTCCCCATCATCTTGGCTGGTAAAAATCTAATGACGCTATATCCAGAAAAAAATTGGAAAAATTTATTAGGTAAAAAGAGAGGTAATATTTGAAGATTTTATCTATCCCAAAAAACTTCACCTAACGTGTAAGATAAGAAGATTTCATTTTTAATTTGAATTAGCAATAGATAACTCTCTTCGTTTTGTGTGTGAAGATAGAAATAGTGATATGAGAGAGTGCAATAATATGTAAAGATTTCGATTTGCTTTTTAAACATACTCTCCGTTGTCATATAAGGGAAACTAATAGAGAGTTTAATGTTCATGGAATACTCAATAAGTTTTTAAGTCCAAATTTAGAAGGGTAAACATTCATGGATTATTTGTCAATTATCTTGAATATTGTAAATTATTATTGCTATATAATTGCAATGTATGGTTGATACATATAGAGGTTTATTGCAAAGTTTCTTCTTCTTCTTCTTCTTTTATGTTAAAGTTGAGATTGAAGTCGTGATGAGATTGGTTTGATAATTAGGAGAGATTTACAAAGTGGGTATATTTCCTTATAATTATATCAACTCTTTTTAATTGCACGAAGAGAGAAGAAGGGAAGATGAGAGGAGGGGGGCGGGGGGATTGAATTTGAATTTGAGCGAAGTGGGGTGGGGGGCAGCGGGCGGCGGAGGGGACCTTGAAACTCTCCTCTTGCCCCCCGGATATAGATGGGCCCCACCAAGGGGAAAAGAAAGAGGTAGTGGGGCCTAGAAAAATAGAGAAATACAAAAGAGAAAAGAAAAAAGTAGCCCACGGCTAAAATGGCCTAGAAAAATAGAGAAATCTTTTGATTTCCGTGGACTTTTTTTTTTTTTTTTTGGTGCTGAAGGAACTATCTCAACCGACAGCCGAACCGTAAACCCCCAGGTGCTACATAAGTGGGAGGATCCATCACCCCAGTAGCACACTTAAGACACCTTAGTGACTCCCCCAAGATTTGAACCCCTCACCCCAACGCAAGGGTTCATGGAGGCCTTATCCAGCGGAGCCACCGAGGCCGGTGGTGTAGCATTCTTGTTTTTCTCCATGTTTTCTTAAAATTTGCTAGGCAAAGTAGATAGCTATTGAAATCAGTTGGGCCATCTCGATCCTTCTTTTCTTCATACCAAGTAGAAGTAGAGAATTGTCAAAAAAAAGTCCACGGAAATCAAAAGATTTACAAGTCCTCCCCCCAAAGAAAAATTACGATCCAGACAAATTCATTGATGAGTTTGGTAGTTTTTATCAAAGAAAATATTTTTCTTAATCAATAGGTCTATTCTATTGATTACTAATTACTAGTTTTTATTTTATTTTATGAACACGTACCTTTGGGAAAAAAAAAAGAATGCAAATTCTTTCAGCAATTTATTTTATATATAATTGACTCCAATGCGTGCGTGATGAATAAACATTTTGCTCATATTCAAATAGGAGTTATGTGGCTTTATATTCTTTATTTCAAGATCGTTCATAGATCCACAAGCTCCTACGCCAAATTCATCAAACCGAGCAAGTTAGTTGAATTACCTTGATTTGTGTTACTTCTATACTCAATGAATTATGATACCATTTTTTAAAAATCCCCAATCTCAAGATACTTTCAGCTCTTTGTGTAATATATATTTCAAAAGATAGATTGAAGCGGTGATTTTATTATTTGCCAAAACACCGTATGGTAAGAATAATATACGGACTACAAAAATGACAAGGTAATGAAAACATAAAAATAAATAAAAAATAAATAAATTGCTAACACTTATAAATCCTATTTTGTTCCTTTTGCCCCTTAAAAATATACAATGAAATTAGCTAAGAAATATAAATATCTTGGTATGTGGCCTTTCATTTCCTATCTATTTGCAAATAATATGTTTGACATATTCAAACATATGAGAAAAATCAAGATAGAATTAAACTCGTAATTTATTTTGGTATGGCATAATGCCTACATCCGCGCGTCATGGTGGAGTTTGCATCACCAACACTTTTCATTTTTTCTCGATATATAAGGTTAATACAGCCAAAATAAATCTCAAATTATATTTATTGCGACATAAATGCTTTTAATTACAAACTTGCTCATAGTGACACATGAACCTAATTTTTTTTTTTGTCATAGAAAACGTTGAACTTATATCAATGTGACAAATATATCTTAAATGGTTCTAGAATATAGGGTATATATGTCGTAGATGTATAAATTTGGGTTTTTTCAGGACAATTTTTTTTTGGGATATTTGTAAATTTATGTCACCGTGAGTATAGTTTGGAGGTTTTTTTTTTCTAATTATGTTTTTTGGGAATCAAGAAGGTCCAATGGAGGAAGTTGGGTACACCTCGTACATGATTCTTCTCCTTTCTCATTTTGGCCCTAAAAGTAAAAGTATCATCAGCATACTTTCTGTGTCATAACTAAGCACTCTTAAACTCTCTTTCTCTCTCTGTAAATAAATTTTTTATATGGGCAACATTTTCTATCTAAAATAGTTTATTGCCTTCTATGCTCATATGCATAATGACCTGATTAAGTTAGTGATTGGCTTACCCTTTTCTGAATAAAAGCGGTGAATCAAAGAGTTCAGCTTCAGCTGAATTATGTAATTAAGACAGTCGGGTGGGGCTCTTAAAGAGAGAAGAACATGTTCTCTTAAAGTAAGCTTTAATCTTTGTCCATTAGAAAAGAAGGAAGTGGTCCAAAAGTTTTCTTTAGTGTTTTTCTCCCCATTTCTTTGGCTTCCCTTGTCGTTCAGGCGGGCGAGTCTGCACATTTGATTGTCTTGATGTACTTGTGCTTCTTAAGATATTGACGGTTCTCGTGAAGTAAAACTAGGTGAATTTCCATGCGGGGATTGTTCAGACAGAAATCTTCGAAGCGGCGTATAACGAATTTCGAATTTCGTATAGATCCACAATCAAGCAACGAGGGTGCAAGCAAAGGAGGTTTCTTTGTCAAATAAGAATATAGAGGTTGGGTCAGGTCATCTCGTCTCGAGATCAACTTGAGGTCGAGCTCAATGCACGATCAGTGGGTGAACGGACAAACCTTGTAAACGCACATCAAATATAACAATGAAGTTCAATAGACTTGTGACTCTAAAACTCCAATATTGCTCCACAAAGCTCAAATTGCCGAAAGGGAAATAGTGTGGGTCATATATTTTATAGAATATACCGATCAATCTACGGTCCATGTATGGATCTGACCCCCAAGTGCATCTCGAGTAGAATAGAAGTTTATACAAGTACGAGGTCTTATTTAAGAAAATAATTAAATGAAGTTCAAAGATTCGATTGGAAAAAAAAAAAAAAAAAAAAACAGCACGTAGGCTCAAGAACGAGAAGTAGAATTTTATTGAGCTAATATATCGAATAGTATATAATTTCATTATATAAATGAAAGGGAGAGTCGCATTAACCGATATGGGTAACCCTTTTGAGGTGGTAATACAGATGGCATGGTGCTTGCCATGAGATTAGCCATAAGCAAAACAAACCGAAATAATTTTCAGACACAGCTAATCTTGTGTTAATGTCGAACTTGATAGTATTTATTATATTGTGGTATTGGTCGGACCAAATCAAGGCTTGGACCCTTGCACAGCGAACCGACCATATACATGAACATATATGCCCATGTTGTTTATGTTGGAAAATATTAGAATATCGAATATGAAAAAGAATAATAATGGTTGGAAATACAATAAAAATAATAGAAAATAAAATGAATTGTCTAAGGCATGCAAGAGCATTGTCCTTAAGGATAATTCCGCCTCTCGGAATGCAAGACTTGGTGCGATAGGTTCTAGTGGCTATCTTCCCAAGATACTACATACCGTCTTATATATTCCACACTAAATATTAGAAGGAAACCGAACAATGTATGTGTATAACCCAGCAAAACTAAAATGAAATATATGAGAACAAAGCGTATCTTAAAAACTGTGGTTTGAAGTTTAATTTATATTTAAACAAGAGAAAGAGATCATTGTTAAGAAATAGCGGTTTAGAAAGAGCCGTTAGGAAACCGTCATAAAACAATTGATAATTAATACATGACTCATTGTTGATCATCTTACGTGACACATGGCCACATTAGTGATTTTTAACAAAAAGTTTCCCGAATAACTGTATTTGAATTTCAAGCAAAAGTTTAGGACTCAATTTATAAAATTGAAAAATTTATGACTTAGTTAGCACTATACAACATGTTTAGAACTAATTAAACATTTTTTTCTATTTCTAATGACTACATACATCGATGAAAAAGATTGCGCGACGTGTGATGATTTTCACAATTAGGGTTGTGCTATCGAACTAGTTCTACTCAAGGATTGGACCGAATTACCTTGAAAATTTGTCCTATTCCTTTTCTGAGTGAGGAACCACTTGGGAACTAGACCTATTAGACAAAATTTGAAACTAGTTTCATAAAGCCTAATTTTTTTTTTCGCTTGGCATTTTTGTCTTATTGTCTTTGATGCTGGACACTTACAATTCCCTCTCGCTCCCTCACTCGTGACTCACCCTCCTCCTTGCTTGCTCATAGCTCGCCTTTGCTCATGCGAGCTTTGCAACCCTCCTTGCTAGTTATTAACTCATGCTTTGCTTATTTGCCCTTGTTAATCTTTTACTTTGAACTGTTTTGTTGTAAAAAAATAAAACAAAAAAAGAAACAAAAGAAAAACAAGTTCTTGAATAAATTTTGGAACTAGACCTAAAAAAACAAGGCAGTTTCAAGGTAAATAAGGTAAGCTTCATGTTCCAAAAACTATGAACTGATTCTAACAAGGTAGATTTTAGGTTTAAAGTTTGGAACCAATCAGCCCTATTCAAAATCTCATCACTAATATTTTTTTTTTCATTTAAAAAATGAGTGTAGACTCATAACTTGTTGAGACAAAAGAAAATTCTCCATGTGCTTGACTTTCATATCCTTTTGACTATCTAATTACATGTTTTTCAGTCATTTTCTTTTAATCTAATATGTCCTTTCTGATAGAGCACGATCTAGTAAAAAATCCATTCATTTTTATGAACATTCTATGCAAAAGAAATATACTATGAAAAACGTTAAAGAGTGCTCCTACAACACATGAGATTTCATTAAATATGTTTTGATAATATAAACATTTGCAGTGCATAAATTCCTTCAAATTTGCATTCCTTCATTTGTCAAAAACTCCTGGGAGGCATTATATCTAATCTTCAGTTTAAATTAGCTAATGGCTTAAGTCAACTTGTTAACCCAACAAATACCCATCTTCTTTCCAGAAAAGCACAGATTGTATTGAACATTTTTATACCACTCACCTGGGTGGCGTTGTTGGTTCGCGTTCTCTTCCTCTCACAAAATGTCGAGAGTTCGAATTCCAATTTCGTCATAGGGTGACTTACCTGGTTGCACATGTGTGGTGGCTAGCACGTGCGGCCCCCAATTATTTTATTTTATTTCATGACAATGTAAGTTCATATGTCAAAAAGACCAAATTGTAGAGATTTTACATTTATCTTTAACATCACAGGCAATAAAAGGGAAGAAAAAAACTTTTACTCTACTACCAAAATTTAAAAATATTATTATATTCTAGTATATTACAAAAGAATCACATACAAATTCATATGTCAATAATTATGTATCGTGGTTTCAAGTTCTTATGAGATAAAAAAGAAGAAGAAGAAGAAAAAGTTAAAATATGTCTATCGTAAGATTATGTAATATGTGAAATGTAAAATTAAGAAAACCAATCACAAGGCGTGAACGGACCTCACCAATATAATTTTTCTTTAATTTTCAGATATGTTCTGTGTTTCCTCCATTTATATTTTCTTTTCGATTCTAGAGGTGCGCCCTCAGGGCCTTAAGATTTTTTTTTCTCGCCCTTTTTCAGCTAGAAATTTTTGGACAATGAATCTCGGCCTTGATAAAACCCCACCGCACGAATCCTTCAATCGGATCCGCTGAACTGCCCCCTCCCTCCGCTTGCAAAAAGTAGTTTCTGCATGATCCGTCATCCCATAATGGCTATACGATGAACACGAACTTGTCACGCCATTACCGGACGCTCTAGCAAATCCCCAAGCCAGCCCGGGGAGAACAGACGCGCATCAAGCCAATGGAAAGGCAAGAGCAAAAAGACATAAGCTTTCTTTGGTTCGATTGCTATCATATGGTCTTTCGGGAAAAGGGATTTTTCGCTTACTTTGTTGTCATATATATATATATATATATATATATATATATATATATATGTATTGTTTAAATGTTTCGCTCAAACCCCTCACACAAATTTGCAAAGACGAGTAGTAAACAAAAAAAAGTAGGAATAGAAAACCATTATGGATACCAAATCATTTCTTCCATTCAAACCACAATTGGGAAAGGGGAAAAAAACAAGAAGAAGATCGCCAATTGACATGAGACCCGATTACAATTATTAGGATTCAAAAAATAGTACTAGATTAATTTGAGTTTCATTTCTCTCGATCTAGCATGATTTGGAGATAACCCTTTAGCCTATATTTGCTAGTTGGGATAAAATTCAGGGTAGGATAAAGTTTATCCTATTTTGCATTTTGTGCTTATTCAAGATAGAATAAAATCAGATATAAGAGAGATTTAGACAGGATGTGGGAGGTGGGATAAAGTTAAATAGGATTTTTAATATTTATAATAGAAAATTTATTTTCTCGAATAATAGACTTTTTAAATTAACAAAATTAAAATTATAAATAATTTTTTAATTCTAATATAAGAAATTCAAAATAACAAAAAAGCAATTTAGTTTTTAAATTAATATTATTTTTATTTATATATTATAATTAAATTATATCTTATAATATAAAATAAATAAATAAATATTTATTACATATTTTAGGTAATTTAGTATTTTAAGTATATTTGTACAATTTACCATCTAATAAATTTTATTAGAAAGTGATGGAAGGGGAAGAAAGAAATAAAAAGAAATAAATTTAGAAAATAATGGAAAATAAAATAAAAATAAAATAGGTAAAAGTGTCACTAGAGATTTTTACCATCTCCGTTTGTAAAAATTTTTGTTCATTTATACCGATATGCATTTATAATAAATAATGTATATAATCTGATGTGAATGTATATGATTTTATCAATATAATCATCAAATAGTAGATTAGATATAGCAAAATTCACGAATTTTATTATATCCTATTCTATCAAATTCTATCTTGATTAAAAATTTAAACGATCAATTTTAGGGATAAATCCATCTTTATTGGTGTATGTTTAAAATAAGAACATCCATATCTATACGATCTTTGGTAGAAATCCATATCTCTCTCCAAATCCTCTTCCTCCAATTCAGTTTTTCTTAGAGTTTTTCTCGATCGCCACGATCGTCTTCCTTGTAGGCGGTCCTGCATTCCTGCATTTGGTGAGATACAGGTGGTTTCCTGTTTGGATTCCGGAAGGACCGTCTCTCTTTGTTTTTTTTTTTTTTTCTCTCTTTTGAAATTTCTTTCCGCCATGCCAGTGCTTCTTCGATAGAGGGAGTATTTGATATGCTGAAGCAAGCGTTCCTGAATAAGGAGGGCATTGCCAAGGATTACGAGCAGCTGCATGCGGACGCATCGAAGGTGCTGTTGCTCACTGAGGAGCTCCTCAAGCGTGAGAGATCGCTTCAGGAGCGTGTCCGTACGGTAGAGTCCAAGGAGGACGAGCTGCATTCGCTTCGACGGAGGATCGAGGAGTGCGAGGCGGAAATTGGTAGGAAGACGAGAGAGCTGGCTTCATCGGAGGAAGAGAAGTTGGCAATGAAACAACGGTACTTTAGTATGGTGCAGAATCAGCTGGATAAAAATCAGCTGGATAAAGACAAGGAATTGGGAATGAGAGAATTACAATTGAGCGAGCTTGAAAGGGTAATTGCCCTTAAACACAAAGAATTGCGGTCTGTCACGGATAAAATAAAGGACTGCTCCCTTGAACTTCGAGTTAAGGAGGAGGAACTCAGTCGAGTTAAGAAGAGCGTTGGCAGGTTTAATGAAGCGCTCGATTTGAAAGAGCAGTTAGATGCAATTACCCAGTTGTTCGATGATAAGAGGTCGGCCACACTTGATTTGAAAGAGCGGGATTTGGGGTTCAGCGAAACAACTATTGGAAATGCGCATGGATCGTGCCAGCTCCTCCTAGGTTCTGGTTCTTCAGACGCACAACCTGGTAAGTTTTTTTGTGCAGCTATCAACTTGCACTGATGGATCTGGTTGCCAGTGTTTTCTTTTTATCACTTTGTGCCTGGTTTTTGCAATATCGATGTTGCTTCGGTTCTGATCTCTTTATGCTAACAAAATTTTTAATCATGATGACCAAAAGCTGTATGGTTTACTCTGCTGCTACTATTACATTGAATGGGAGCATGAAATTTTTTTTAATAATGTCTACCGGATTGCCATCAGTCTGATTTTTTTAATCTTCTAAACGTATTATTTTTATGTTAACCCTGCTTTATAAATTTCTGTTCATATTTAAGTCATTAAACTAATGAAAATCGGTCTTGAAAGTATGGAGAGTGCTTAATTGGGTCTTTACTTTATGTCTTTGCCACGAATGTTTGCATTCATTCTCGCTTGATTTATCTCAGCGCCAGCTAGCACCACTGCTTCTTTCTCTAGAATCCATCAGCAGCCTGCTAGTGGCCTTGCAATCGATCAGCAGCCATCCCAGCAGCACCCGCATAAGCGCAGATACGCTGAGCACTAAGAAAAAAAATGGAAGGTGGCTGGTGATTGGGCTGGAAGGTGGCTGGTGATTGGGCTGGAAGGTGACTGGTAATTGGGCGCAACCAGGAATTGGCTGGTTTCCAATTGACGGGTGTCCGTTCTAGTCTCTACAAGTGAATTGCTTAGTGAAAAATTACTCATTGATGCAAATGCTTTTAATTGACATTGTAGATGTTTTGTCTCGTGATTGAGATCTCTTTTCAGCTCTTAAGCTCCTTTTCTAGAAGTGCTTACAACCCCTTGGTGCCTATAGCGATACCATCTTCCTACCAAGGGGAAAAAAAAGGTGAGGAGGATGGATAAATCATGTTTGGCCAAAATATAAATAATTTGTGCTAAATGAGAGAAACTACTCTTTAAATCTGAATAATTTAATTATGTGCAGAGGCAAAAGCAATGCCCTTTTCGAATATAAATATCTAGGCATCGAATTTTCAGTGGTAGAATCATTAGCTAAAGAATAATGCCCACTTTGGAATATAATATGGAGTTATTAGATAATGATTGTCAATATGTTGATAGATAGATTTTACTTTACCCAACTAGCTTTTCTCTTTGGATCCAATGACTACAAAATCGTTGACGTGACGTCACTAAAGTTAGCTTACATTCCATGATTTAAATTAGTTACAAGACCGACCTTCTATCTATAATTTCAAGACAGTTGATGACTTCTCACTCGCAACAATTGAATCCCACATACTCTTAGAGTTCAATACAGGTTGAAGTGGGGAAAGAATGTTAATCCAATTAGACCAGAAGCTAAAGGGGAATATAATTCTAAAATAATTTAATGGAAGAACTCTGTTTAAAAGCTTTAAGCCTCAAAACTTAATTTTAATTTAATATTTTTTGTTTGATGAATTGGAAATTTTCTCGTCATTCAGTAAACTAATAAAGCAATAAACTAATATGATAACATAATAAACTAATATGCCCCAACCAACCATTAACCATTTGGGATTCGGATTCAAGATTTGGTCTTGCTTTGGTTTTTTATTTTCCTGAGAAACTCTTTGAATAAGAGACAACACATTCCACAATCCAAACTCCACAAGGCATCCTCAATATAAACTATATTTTATTTATTTTATGAAATTCTTTTGTAAATAAGTTTGTCTAAAATAACACGCCCGCCCCCTCTTCCACTCAATGCCCTAGATTCTGTCCCCTAGGATTTTAGTTTCTTTCCTAAGCTTGATGAATTTCCAATTTGTGCTTTGGTAATTTCTTTTTATTTCTTTTCCTTTGAATAACAAACAACCTGTCTCAATAAATTATATTATATTTTATATGAAATTCTTTTGTAAATTTAGCATGTTTAAATTAACATGCCAAGTGTTCCCATTGGGATTTTGGTTTTTCATTTTTGCACTGGATTTTAGTTTCTCTTATCTGGCACAACACATATAAACTATGTTGATTTTTTTTTTTTATGAAATTATTTTGTTAATAGACTAACCTAATAAATTAATGTCATTAAACTAATAAATTAATATGTTTCTCTATTAAGATTTGGTTTTGCTTCGGTCTTTTAATTTTCTTTTTATGAAACTCCTTTAATAACAAACAACACAATTCACAATCCTATCAATAAATTATATTTTATATATTTTATGAAATTCTTTTGTAAATAAGTTGGTGTAAATTAATGTGCCCAAAGGATTTTAGTTTTAGTTTCTCCCTAAGGATTTTAGTTTCTCTCTCCACGCCTCAAATTTTAATTTTAATTTATTACATCTTGTTTGACGAATTTCCAATTTTCTTTGGTACATGTAATCCACATAGTAAACTACATTAATTAATAATAGATTAATAATGATGGGAAAGGGCAATTTCGCCTTTGGCAATTGGCAATTGACAATAATGCAAAGAAAAAGTGAGAGCAGCAAGGGCTGGGTCAATCAAATCAAACCAAATCAAATGGATGAAGCAATAACAATTTCATTTTTCATTTTTTATTTCCTAATTCGAGTGTTCTCCATATTGTTTTTCTCTTTAAGTGAAAACTGGCAAGCCTTTTTTGAGTTGGCATGTAACTAAAAAAAGGCAGAAGATTTAAGAACAAAATATGTCAAGAATTTCATAAAATTAAAATTTTCATCTTGAACTTTTAAGGTGCTTTCACCTTGCCTTTAGTACTTAATAGAGCACGGAAATATAGCTTATTCTTGAAACATGGGCTAGAAGAAGAGGGAGAGAGGTAACGTTCCATCCAGTTCCATCCATAACTAGTGCTCTTCATATAATTTTTTTTTATTTAATTTTTTTGTTTGATGAATTAAGAATTTTCGACACATATAACAACACATTGATTGCTAACCACTCAACCAAATTAATATGCCAAAGACGTCTTTGTAAATTCTATTAGGGAGATTAAATTTAATTTTTTTGTTTGATGAATTTTGAAAAAATAATTTACAACACATCCACACAGATAAGTGTCAGGTGGATCGAATAACAAATAGCTCTTTTGTAAATTTTATTATCATGCCCCACTCTCCATTTAATTTTTTTGATTTTATTTTTTTAGATGGATTTCCAATTCAACTATACATCAATCAGCAACTTTCCCTAGCAATATCCCCCAAGTTTTTGAATAACCAGCAATATCCCTAGCGATATCCCCAATCATTGGGATTGTTTGTGGAAGTTTTTGAATAACAAACAAATTCTTCTCTTCATTTAATTTTTTTATTTAATTATTTTTGTTTGATGAATTAAGGATTTTCTTTGCACGACACATATAACACCACATCACATCAACACATTGCATCGACTCCTCTAAGCTAACAGTCGACCAAACTAATATGCCCAAGACGTCTTTATAAATTCTATTAGGGAGACTAAATGAACAGCATCAATTGACTAACTTCTCCATTTAATTTTTTATTTGATTTATTTCGAATTTTTATTTTACAACACATCCACACATGAGTGAACTATATATATTCAAATAAACTAAACACATCACAACACATCAATACATTGTGGGAACTAACAATTATGCAAAATAGTCTATATCATAATAATCTATAAGTCTAAAGACTAGTCCATTGGGATTTTAGTTTCTCTCCATTTAATTTGATTTTTCTTTTGATGAATTTGGAATTTTCTTTTCAAAACAACACATCAGCAAAAGTTTTTGAATAACAAACAAATTCTCGACCAGCTTATCTCATATAATTTTTTATTTATTTCACAACACATACAACAACATATCTATATATTATGCCCAATCAGGATAATATTTTGAATATTTGAATAAATCTTTGTAAATTCTATTAGTTCTATTAGGGGACTAAATTAACATCATCAATTTCTCTCCATGTAATTTTTTTTTATTTGATGCATTTCGAATTTTCTTTTTCACAACACATGACTAAACTAATATAATATGCCCAACTAGATTTTTTTGAATATTTGAATTTTGTAAATTAATAGACTAAATTAACATGATCAACAAAACATGCCCCAGAGAACAACATGGAATTTTAGTTTCTTTTCATTTAATTTTTGTATTTGATATTTTTTGTTTGATGAATTTGGAATTTGCACAACACAGCACAAACGCAACAACACGCACGCACGCACGTTAGTAATGTTTTGTAAATAGACTAAACTAGATTCGAAAATTTGTTGAATATTTGAATAACTATCTCCGGAAGACTAAATTTGACTAAATTTACATGATGCTATATTTAGCGGGTGCTAGGAGACTAAATTAACATTATGTTCACTATGTTCAATGAAGACCTGGGAATTTAGTTTCTCCCCATTTCATTTTTTGTTTTTTTTGTTTGATTAATATCGAATTTTCTTTCACAAGATAAACTATATATATTCTTTTGTAAGTGGACTAAACTAATATGCCGCGACCATTAGAAATTAGGATTCTAGAAGTTTTTGAACATTAAACAATTGTCTTTGTAAATTCCATGAAACCATTGGGATTAGAATTTTAAATTTTCTTTTCATAGCACATCTATATATTGACTAAACTAATAGGCGTAGAGATTTCTTATGTCTAAAATATTCAATAAGAGATGTACAAATAAGATGAATATGTAATCATCGAAAAAATTGATGTGATGCATCCGTTTAAGTTTAGTTTCAATATAAAAAAAAATTAAGCATTTGAGATCATCTCATCAGGATTTTGAAAGTTGAATAACAAACAAAGGGAAGACTAAAAGGCAATAAAAAGACAACGGGAAATCCTTTCCTTTGACTACGCCTCTGCCTATTTGACTCAAGAAATCCTTTCCTTAGACAAGCCCTACCTATTTTTAACAACCTCTTCTAATGGTACTCTATCTTCCAACTATTTTCCTACAACAACCTACAATAACAAAGAGACCAACGCCCAACAAACATGTCCAATAGTCAACTGGGACAGTCACCATGGTGGACCCCCACCTTTTTTCTTTTTCTTTTTGGCTTTTTGGCTTTTGAATGGATAGGGTGGTGGAGCAAAGATCTCCATTTTACTTTTCCTTGTAGAGTTCTAAAAAGACAAAAGTCTATTTCCTTTTCTCTCTTTTCATGTTCTAGATAAAAAATCAGTAAGGGGGCATCATCCTAATTAACTCGCATCAGCCTAATTAACTCTTCAAATTCAAATCTCCCACCCAAAGTCTCCTAAAAAAGATACGACAAATTAAAAAAAAAGAAATTATAAAATAACAAATTAATGCATATATTTACAAAGAAGAGGAAAAACATGGAAATTGTTATTTTTGATTTAAGGTCGAGATTTAGGATTTAGGGGTTAGCATTCAATAATAATAATAATAATAAAAGGCATGGGGGAATTTAAAAAAAGTGTTTCCTATTTTAAATGGGATTATTGGAAGAAATTTCAGTTTAGCATTGTTTGAGGGTTAAGGGAGAGGAAACGAGGTAAGATCAAATCAAAGATGGAAGTTCCTTTGAATGACCAGAGGAATGCAGCCGTGATTTTTCCATCAAATCAAAGATGGAAGTTTGCCATACTCTCATCCCATTTCGTCAATCGGGCATCCAAATTTGATTGGACCGAAAGCAATTGGAAAGCTGGCCAATCATCCACATCTCAATGATGAACATCTACATGATTTTTCCATCGAAATTAATTGTGCATCTCTATAATTCATGTACGATAATCTCTTCTCTATGCCATTTTTAAATTATATGCAGATTCTTATATAATTTCATTGATACATGTGCGATTCAAAGGATCGCCTCCCATACCGTTCGATGGATATGCGGAGAAAATGGAGCGATGCATGCAATGATAGTACTAACTAATAATTGAGCTTAATGAAAATGAAATTAGCAGATTATGAAGATGAGAGGGAAAAAAAAACAAAGTCCAATCGGCCGGCCATTCCGAGTGGATGAGACGTGGGATTTTAAGCTTCGCGGGCTTAGGTGGGCCCAATTCCCAACAAAAGCGATAGACTATGGAGCAAATTGCGCCCTTCCCCTTTTTTTTAAAATATTTTTCATTTACTTTCAAATAAAGCTTTCCTATTTTCGAAATGGGAAAATAAAAAAAACCAATGACTTGGCATTTGTCACGGTGAGCATGGAGATTCCAAATATTCAATCACATCTAGGGGTGAGCATAACCCAAATAAGGATCGGGACCGGCCAAACCGGATAGTTCTTCTGGCGAGCAGAAATAGTTTCCTGTCTTAAGTTGGTCCTATGAAGAATTGATCTCGAAGCAATCTTGGTATGGTTCACAAAAACGAAGGAAAAAGGATTGTCTCCGTTTATGAGTCCAAAACCGCGGGATTTGGCTTCTGATACCGCTTGACGATTAGTATTACCATGTTCCTACTCTTCATTCCACTCAAAACCCAGAGGAAAAAATCAGGATACCTTGGCGAGGAAAATTAGTTAGGTAGAATTGCACATTATCTTTTGACTGGCCAAGAAGAAGAAGAAAAAAAGAAATATATAACAAAGAAAGAAAAGAAAATAATAAAAATTCAAAATTTATTAAGATATTATTAAAACATTATCCACGTCAGTGTCGGTCGGTCATGTGCCGGTGATTTCTGGTCTAAGTTAACCAGATTGATTAAATTGATGCCAACGCAAAAAAATGTTTATGACTAGATTAGTTCAATTAAAATGTTTACGACTAAATTTGTATCAATGTAATAATTTTAAAACTATTTTGGTGCTTTTCTTGAAATAAAAATCTGTGAGGAATGATTTTTCCACGTGGCCAAAACACGGGCCACGCGAGACTTGCTTTTCTACCAACGTGGATTGGACAAATGCCCTTTTTTTTTATCAATCTTATTATAATCATATCTCAACTTTTGGTCTTAGACTTTTACCCTACATTTTTATAGGATGTGAGAGTAAAAATCCAAATTTAAAACTAAATATTCCCCACCATAATCTCCTTGAAGATGTGTAGATTCGAATCTTCCATGTCTCTTTTTTCATATAAAAATAGTGGCCACCGGCACTGGGGCAAAACCCCAGTGGTTGACAAATGCCCTTTTGAAATGGCCGAGGATGAGGTTAGGTTTTTATTCAATTCGTTCTGTTTAGGAGTTAGGGCAATGAGAGAGTATTCTTATATCATGGCATGGTAGTTGGTGGAGACGTGCCGAATCTATATTGCAATTCATGTTCATAATTAATAGTACGAGAATTATATAAAAAAAAAAAATCAGAAACTGGTTAGGGCTTTTTGACCCTCGCATGATTGCATCATATTTTTTCATTTTTCTACGTGCTTTAGCCGCATGGCAAGAAAGCAGCAGGAGCCTCCCAATCACTTTTCGGAAAAATAATTTTGTAATATTCTCGATGGGACAGATGTCGACTGATTAATAAATAAATTTAAAAGGCAAACGCCAATCAGCTTGTAAACGAGATTAAGGTGAAAACGAGTTCATCAACGTGAAAGCTAGGCTAACTATAACACGCCAATCTGCTTCTAAACGAGTCAAGAACTTGAGAATGAGCTTTTTTCATTAGGTGAAAAGTTGGGTGTCATAAAGCAAGAGACACGGGATTTTCGTGAGGATTATGATCTCTTTTCCTTAATATCATACGACAAAAGCTCAATTATTTTTTCGTGTGATAAGTGCTATGCCAACGAGTTAAATTTCCCAAACTAAATCATTTGCTATTTTCCAGAGTGTTGCAATTGTATAGTATTAGTTCGAGTTAAATTATCCTTTTCTCATAATAATTTCTAGTCATATTTTATCGGGGTCTTGAGATAACTAGGTTTCCAAATACAAGAGCTCGCAGTTCATCTGCATACGACGATTGCTGATGTTTTAAAATGATCGAATATACCTTTTCTGAGTAAGGTTAATAAATGTGTTTAGGATGATCATTATCATGATCCTACCTAATATAATATGGTACTCCAAGAAACAAAGCCCAACCAAATGTCATCAGCTTCATTGTCAACAGAGAAAACTGCTGCTTACTGACCACATAACCAATCCAAGATAACAAAGTTAGATGGCTTGTCTGTTTATGGGTTCCACTAAGTAATTGTGCTGATGAAGAAACTGGAGTTCGTTAAAGCTTTCTGTTAAGGGATCTAATCTCCCCTTTCAAAGTACTAAACGAAGTGGCAATGATGGTGTAATGAGCTTCCTTGTGCACACATTCATTCATCAAACAGAAAGTTAATTAAAGCTGTGCAACCAGACCAGTTTTACTCATAAACCAGATCTTATCATTTTGAAAACCGGTCCAATTCCAGGTTTCCATTGGAACTGTTCAGTTTCTAGTTCCGAGTGAAGAACCATCAGAAAACCGAATTGATCTGACTAAATTTGGAACCTAAAAGCCCTAAATTTTCTTTTGGCATCGTTTTCTCTATCTCTTCCTTTTTCTTTGTTCTCTCCAACT
The DNA here is from genome assembly GCA_014182895.1 of Angophora floribunda. Lineage (NCBI taxonomy): Eukaryota > Viridiplantae > Streptophyta > Magnoliopsida > Myrtales > Myrtaceae > Angophora > Angophora floribunda. The sequence continues at coordinate 1,261,653 of CM024711.1, read as the reverse complement.
TCTCTTAGACATTTCACAACTCTCTCTCTTGCTTGAGACTCATCTTCCTCCTCACTTGCTCGCAACTCACAATCCTCGTTGATTCTCAAATCGCCTTCACTTGCTTAAACTCATCCATCTTTTACTTTAAATCGTTTTGTTACTCATATTCTTTTGCTATAAAAAATGAAACCTTAAAAAAGAGAAAAAAACAAGTTCTCATGTAAACCTTGAAAATAGATTGGAAAAATAGGGGAAAAGAGAAAGAGGTAGCGGGGCCTAGAAAAATAGAGAAATACAAAAAAGAAAAGAAAAAAAAAAAGAGCCCACGGGTAAAATGGCCGCTCCTCTAACAATTGTTCAATTCAAGAACTGAGAAGCACAAGATGTGTTGGTAGCCTTCTTGTTTTTCTCCATGTTTTCTTAAAATTTGCTAGGTGAGTAGATAGCTATTGAAATCAGTTGGGCCATTTCGATCCTTTCTTTTCTTCATACCAAGTAGAAGTAGAGAATTGTCAAAAAAAGGTCCACGGATATCAAAAGATTTACAAGTCCTCCCCAAAAAAAAAAAAAAAAATTACGATCCAGACGAATTCATTGATGAGTTTGGTAGTTTTTATCAAAGAAAATATTTTTCTTAATCAATAGGTCTATTCTATTGATTATTGATTACTAGTTTTTATTTTATTTTATGAACACGTACCTTTGGAAAAAAAAGAAAGAATGCAAATTCTTGCAGCAATTTATGGTATAATAAGATTGATTAACAAACTTAATATCATATTAATAAAAAAACATGTGATGTCATTCATTATATTGATATGTGTGTATATCATTATCTTTTTTCCGAGTATTAATATACACGGCACTATTGAGGAAAATATTGGTGAAATTGAAACTCCATATATTTCGTGAAAAACTCCATATAGTTTGCATCTCTGCATTATCCACACTGAATATATATATATATATATATATATAGTCCTTTGACTTGCAAATGACTTTTGAGCTAAGTTTTGCTGATGCTTCGCAGATGCTCTGTATTGTCCCTTTCTCTTGTCGGTTAATTGTAACAGGAATATAGCCAGGTCTTTGATCAGACCAATTCTTCTTTCAGAAAGTATTTTTCCCCTGATAAACTACAATAGTGAAGCCCTTGAGCATCATGATGTAAACTCCATCGAGCTAGTACATATGCTACTCGGTTTCCTTATCGCTCAGTCCAGGGTCTCTCCCATCAAGGGTGTAAAGTAATCTCCGTCCAGAAAGTATCTGTTTTTTGTCACAATGTAGTTTTAGTAGGAAGTTTCACCTCATTGGCTGCTTGCTCTGTCCAACGCATCATGTCAATTAACAAACATATATCTATGTTTGATCCTATAGTTTCAGTGCAAGGCAAACGAGGTTTAGTGCTTGTTCCAATGTCAATAGCTGGGGTGCAAATGTTATAGAATCAGATGAGAACACTGGGATGATTTGTGATATTTCTTTTGCAGGTTCCTATTTTATATGGATCAGCGGGTGAATGGGTGGAGGCAATAAATTGGTTTAAAGGTGGCGAAAGATGCTCGTGGCAACAGTCTTGAGAAAATGGCGGCATATTTGGATGAACCAGTGCATGTATGGAGGAATGATTCTTTTGTGGTTGCATTCCCCTCATCACAGGTCCACATCAATTGTGGGGGATCAACTTTCCACATGTACGTATTTTCTTCTATACAATGGGCTGAGGCTTTGCCTATTGGAAAGCACAGAAGTTATTCCCTCTTCTTTAATAATTGATGATCTTGCTCGAAAAGAGAGTCATTGCTAGGTTGTTTGACTACTTACTTATTCTCATTCTTCCAGTGGTTTACCTGATTTTGTTAAAATGGTAAATGCCATAATACTTTCTCAAAGCCTTTCTTAACTATTTCCTTTTGTGAAGATTTTGTTAGCCATGTAATTATTCAAGTTCTACTTCTTTGAGTAAGTTAATGGAGATACCAAACTGTTACAGGAGGGGAGGGGCTACTTACATTCACAATCATGAATTGGGGAAGCATGGGCTTTCAAATAATTTGGATATTGGGCAAGTGGTTCTCCCTTTTAGATGACACCTTTTTCTTATTTGAATTCTAATTGCCAAACAAGATGATTTTAGTAATAGTAGTGTGTCAATCTATGGTCTATTTTGGGCTGGGAAGTTCTCTTTTTGCTTACTTATCATAAGATGGCAATGCAGAGATCACAACATTAACCACGGTGATATCATAAGATTCTTATGTTGATTGGCAATTCTTTAACTAAATTTGTCTATGAAAAGTTTCCGTCGCATGGAGATGAAAATTCCAGAAATATGGGTTTACTTGTTCAATCCGATGATCTCTAGGGCAATGTAATTTCCATCATGGCTCTCCACTTCTCTTCTTGCTGTTGCTCTGTGCTCCACTTTCCATTTTTCTAGATTAGGATAAGTTATATCTCCGTCTCCCTGATTTCATATTCAGGTTGGCAAATGTATTTTGTGCATGGATGCACTACTTCATGTGCATCCGTACTGTCTATAACACTTAGCTGAAATTGGCTGGGTTGCTAACTAAAAAGTGATAATTCATAATGAAAATTGATAAATAACTTTTAGAAAAAAGTCAAAATAAACCAATCCTGCGTATATATAACTCTTGGGAGATAAGAGTTTCCATGTTGCCAATAAAGAATCTAGTTAATATGTGTCTGAGAAGTTGTTAGACAAGGTTCCCAATGAAGCGTTTAAATTCTAAAATATTGATGCTGCATATTATCATCAAGGACATATGTATATATTAGGGATTATTCCATGGTAAGGTTTCATCAATGGTGTCTAGGGGTATTTATTAAACATCCAAACAAGAAAAGACTCTCATTTCCGTTGTTCATCTTCTTCATTTTACGTGGATTCTGCACATTGAAAATCAATGTAGCTCTTTACGAAGTACAATTAATCAATGTCTTGAGACGCTCTCAGCTAAACCCAATTATCTGATAAAATCTTTGTAAGAAGAAGAAGCAAGAGAACGTGATTCCCATTTCTTGTTTGGTAGTGGCAAGCTAAGCTAAGAATTCCATCTCAATCAAAGTTAGGAAAAGAAGGGAATTTTATGACCACAAAAGAACTACTCATGTTATATTGATGGAGAGGGATGGGGATGGTGAGCCCATTTATTGGGCGGCCAACAACAAAAAATTATGGGAATGAAGGGAAGAGTGTGTGGTACTTCATGGGGGCTTAGAATACATCCATTTGTTTCATTAGCTGGTACGCATGGGAGACTCAAAAAGGATGTGCGCATCATCCCACCTTCCCTAAGCTAAGCTCCTTCTGCAAGGTCTCTTTTCCTGTCCTTGAAAACAGTTTTTTCCTTCCATCCTCCTAACATTGTGTTCACTTTAGGTAATATCTAGGCAAACATCAATTTTCTCAATTCACCCCAAACCTAAGGAATTCCTAAATAATTCCCAATTTTTTCTATTTTGCAAACACATAAGTCAGCCGGCATATTCTGTTAGAGTCTATGGGGCAATTTTTACTAAGGCACAATCCAAATTTGATTAAGTTAATAGCATGGCATAAAGCGAAGCAATACCTATTTAGACTATCAATTTTGATACTCTTATGGTCCCGTCCAAGAAAAATATTAAATTGTCTGCAAACAGTAATTGTGTTAGAGGTGGGGATGCCCAGTTTAGCTAAATACCTTTAATAGTGCCATGTTCTAAAGCCTATTTCAATAACACTAAGAGCACAATTGTCACTAAAACGAATAAGTACGGGGAAAGTGAATTATCTTATTGAAGGCCATATGAAGGTTAAAAGTGGGGCAATGTTTCTCCATTGAACGTCATATTGAAAGAGCGACAACTACACCTGTCAAAATGGGTCAGGCTTTCTTTTAGTATAACCCATTTATGACCCATTTAAAGAAAGCTTGACCCATTTATGACCTATTTAATATTTAAATGGGTCATAAATGGGTTATACACCCATTTTGACAAGTATATCTATAATGGGTTTAAAAATTAAAAAGACCAAAATACATGGGTTGTTAATGAATTTGAATAAGTTTAAAATCTTTAAAAAAAAATTATAAGTATAAGTTTTCCTAAGTTTAGTTAGATAGAGAAATGTTTTAACAATATGGGTCAGGTCGGGTATGGGTTGGGTTGGGTATGAGTCAAAACTTTTATACTATGCTTAAATGGGTCATAAACGGGTTAATGGATTAATTTGGGTCGGACTATTCATGACCCGACCCAAACCCAACCCAACCCACCCGTTTAACAGGTCTAGCAACAACCATGCATTACCTTAAACACATCACCCACTTGGAAAGAAGCCCCATCTTTAGCATACAAGCTTTTAGGAAATCACCCTTAATTGTGTTATGTGCCTTTTGCATATCCAGTTTAAGTACCGCCTAAAACTTCTTTTTTCTGTTCCGGATTCCAAGTTGATGAAAAAAAACCTGTACAACTAAAATGGTGTCCTGGATAAGTCTCTCCAAAACATTTTGCTCCAATAAGATTAGGCTAGCCAGCCATGGTTATACTCCTCCAGCTTCTTAGCATTTGGCACTTTTAAGAATGAGGGTAATTCATGTTTTGTTTAGTGTTAAATTGAGTAACCCTGTTTCGAGAAATTGTCTTCCTTCCTTGAGAGTAGCTGATTAAATCACCTCCTAATCAGAATAATAAAATATCCCATTTAGCTCATCCGGATCAGGAGCTTTCGTGGCTCCTAATTGGTGGATACCAGTGTGAATCTCTTGTGTTGTTACCTCAGCTGACAAACCCTTGTTTATTTCCTCCCCCACTTGGGCATTGGTCAAAGATTGGCCCAAATTCGAGTTCCAATTGAAGTCTAAAGCTCGCGAAAATGGCTGATAATCAGAATTTTTCAGCAACTCTTCGTCAGATACCCACGCATCACTCAGATTCCTCAGCATGAAAATTCGATTTATTTGCCTTTTCTAGATAATAGTGCCATGGAAAAATTTGGTATTTCTATTCCCCAATTTCAATCATTTAATTCTAAATCTTAACCCCCAAATTGTCTCTTCCTGTCTCCATCTTTTTTGATCTCCCTTTTAAGAGTCTTTTCTCTCCCCATTGTACGAAAGTGTTGGGAGTTCATCAATTCCTGCAGCTCCTTCAACAGCAAAATCTCCTTATGGGCATTGGAGAATTTCTTGCTCTATTATTCTAAGGCCTCTTTAACATCACTTGGTTTTTGCGATAAGTACAGATTCTACCTATCAGCTGCATTCCATGCCTATTGAACCGTCAATGCAAATTCTTCATCCTCTACGTGCACAAAGCCGATTTTCAGTCGCAAATCAAATATGATATTTATGAATGTTAAATAGTAAGCACAGGACATTAGCCTAAAAACTTGTTAGATAACCAAATAAATAATTTTCACGACACTGATTCTTTTATTGATATTAATCAATACTTTATTGAGTGAAGGCATATTAACACGTTCATTAACATGAATCTAGAAAACATTTTTGTCAAAAATGTTTATGCTAAGCTCATTAAGTAACTCAATAAGAGGATATCGTGAAATTCTTAATGTGTTAACTATTTTCATACTGCACAAAATTAATAATTTGAGAATTGAACATAATCTCGATAATTATATTCAACCGGTACCTTGGGAATATTCTTTAAGAAGAAGTGTACTTTATAACCTTTGGATTAGGGATAAGAATCAACAAATAATCACAAAACGACCATTTCAGTCGTCCGATGACGGTAATTCGTATCTTATCTACATCGGATGATGAGGTTGTTCTTGAGCAAAGGAACATGCGAAGCTATTGCCTGCAATTGGTGAAAACATGGAAGATGGCTGATACCTGGGGCACGGTCAGGAGAGAGAAACGTATTGCTGGTGGCCAATCATCCCAGCAGCGCCCGCATAAGCGCAGCTACGTTGAGCACTAAGCAAAAAGAAAACATGGAAGGTGGCTGATACTTGGGGCACGGTCAGGAATTGGCTGGTTTCCAACTGAGGGGTGTGGTTCTAGTCTCTGCCGTTGAATCACTTAGTGGAAAATTACTCGTTGATGCATATGCTTTTAATTGACATTCTAGATGTTTTATCTCGTGATTGCGATCTCCTGTTTTTAGCTCTTAAGCTCCTTTTATAGAAGTGCTTGCATTCCCTTGGTGCCTATAGCGACACTATCTTCCTACCAAGGGGGAAAAAAAGTTGTGGAAGATGGATAAATCATGTTTGGCCAGAATATGAATAATTTGCTCTAAATTAGAGAAACTATGCATTATCGTGTGATATATCATGTTATACCGGTCTGGAGTTTTTGATGGCCAAAAAATTAGCTTGGGGTGTACCGGTTTGGGGGTTTTCAACAGCCAAAAAATTAGCTTGGGGTGTACCGGTTTGGGGGTTTTCGTGGTCATTTGTAGTAAATTTATCACATGTATATCAGTTTGGAGTTTTTCATGGTAAAAAAATTACTTTTGGGTAAATTATTCATTAGAGTACCAATTTGAAATTTTTCATGGTGTTAAGCTTCTTCTTTTTCTTTTTTCCATCATCTTTGTTGGTAAAAATCTAATGGTGTCGTATTCAAAAAAAATTATAAAAATTTATTAGGTAAAGAGAGATAATATTTGAAGAATTTATCAATCTCATAAAAAACTTCACCTAACTTATAAAATAAGAAGATTTCATTTTTAATTCAAATTAATAATAGATAACTCTCTTCATTTTGTGTGTGAAGATAGAAATAGCAATATGAAATTAATAGAGAGTACAATAATATGTAAAGGTTTCAATCCACTTTTTAAACGTACTTTCCATTGTCATGTAGGGAAAACTAATGGAGAGTTTAATGTTCATGGAATACTCAATAACTTTATAAGTCCAAATTTAGAAGGGTAAATAATCATAGATTGCTATATAATCGCAAGGCACGGTAGATAGAGGTTTATCGCGAACTTTCTTCTTCTTTTCTTTTTTTATGTAAATGTTGAGATTGGTTTAATTAATAGGAGAGATTTACAAAGTGGGCAGATTTCCTTATAATTATCTCAAATCTTTTTAATTCCATGAACAGAGAGGGAGGGACGAGGGGACCTTGAATTTGAATATGAGAGAAGCGGGGTGGGGAAGGGGGCGGTGGAATTAGACCTTGAATCTCTATAGTTGTTTAGAGGAAACTAACAGATGGTATAATTATCACATGTTTGCATCAGAAGTTTGGAGGGTTTTCAGTCGTTAGAAATTAGCTTGGGTTAAATTTGTGATTTTTATGACATTAAAAAAAGTAAAAAGGAGAAAAATTACATGGCAGCCCGAGGGGCAGTTACAGGTGGGGGCCACGGTAGAGGGATTTCGAACGTGGTATCTCTCTCCCCCTCTTTTTATGGTCCTCCCCCTCCCCTTACACGTTTGAGTTCTCCTCTCAGTAATTTAGAATATTAATTAGATGATGAAGAGAAATGAAAGTTTATACAGAGCTCGAGTTTAGTTTTGAATTCATCAAATCGATGATAGACAAATAAGATGAAAGCAAATTCGAATGACATCATCAATTGGGCAAATCTTGTGAAACATTTTTCTTTCTTTATAAAAGTGATGATCCGAACGCATTTACAAACATGAAATAATAATTATAAACAAAAATGTCACATGAGCTTACATATTGGTATGTTGTCAATCCGCTATGAAACTCAATCCTATTGTTGGTCTTTAATGTCTACATGCAAGCAATTGGGAATTAAGCTTAACAATGCTGTCTAATGGCTATAACGGAGCAAAGATCACAAGAATCTCTAAAACTCCCGATACCAACTTAATGAATTTTTGACCAAAAAACAATTAATGCATAAGCTATTATTAATCATCTGAAATATTTATTAGTAAACTTCCTAATTGTTAAGTAATTTTCTGACAGAACGACAATAATATTAAATTTTTTGTTTGACATAAGCTTAATATCCTCGACAAGTATAAGGATTTTATTTTGAAAAGTAAGGCAACTTTCAAATAATTAAATAAACACTATCTTTATTAATCTTCCCACTTTTCTCATGAACAATTTTCTTTTGAAATCTAGATTTTTTATAATTTCGATACTCTTGATTTGAAAAGATTTAAACTCTTGTATGATGTAATAGTGCTGTAATTTAAGTACCGCTTGTGGAACCTCAATAGTCACGGGCTTATTAGCTTAATGGCAACCGACACATGTGGTATACTTCTTTTAAAAAAAAATTGCTTAATTATCTTGAATAAATGGGTAGTACTATGTGTTTCAGTACTCCAAATTCGAAAAGATTTAATCTCATAGATGATGTGCCGGTGTTGTGATATTTAGCAAAGCAAAACAGAATTATAAAGTAAGCAAGGGATTTTATTCAAAAAGTAAGGCATCTTCAAATAATTGAACAAACACTATTTTATGAATCTTCTCATTTTTCTCATGAAGTAATATTCTCTTGAAATTCCATATTCTTTTTATTATGTTTAATAATTGAATAGCTATACACTTTTCATATTCATGATCTCAAAAGATTTAAACTCATATATGATGTGATAGTGTCGTAATTCTAAGCAAAGCAAATGCCATTAAAGGTGCGAGGGATTTAATTTTAAAACAAGGAAAATTTTAAAAATAAAACGAACACTAATTTATTTTCTCATTTTTTCCTCATGAAATCATAATCTATTGAAATATACATATATATATTTATTTATTATTTCTGAAAAGATCGAAACTCACAAATGATGTGACAATGCGTATCGAGGGGGACCCCATTGCTCTGCATATGAAAGAAGAGGCAGTAAAGAAAGAGGGGGAGGATCGGCCGCAATGAAGGAGGAGGAAGAAACAGACAAAGGACGGGGCTGGTTCTTTATTGGGATCTCTCACTCCCTCTCTTAAAAAAGGACACAATTTCACATAAAAAGAAAAAAGGGGGTCCTGAAAAGCAAATCCTCGGAGAATTATTATTTCATCACGGAAAGAAAAACATGATGAAATATTGAATTTGGGGAGATATTTTTCATAGTTCTTTTTAATGGCATAAAAATGTTTCCACTTGTTGTACTTCCAGCCAAATCAAAAAAAAAAAAATGCACATAATAAAATACACAAAACATAAAAATATCTCCACTTTTAAAATAATCCAAAGACGAATACAATATAGATAGAATTCTATCCCTTTCATTTTTTGCTATTTTCTTTTCACAGTCTATTTAGTCATATTCTCCAAGGCGATCTTTTATAGCGCGTGTAAATAATGTGCACAGTACAAAGTTCATAATGTGAAACTCTTTTAATCATTCTATTGGCTTAGCTCATCTAAAATAAAAAGAAAGAAGTGTCCTAACATGAACTTTTACTTTAGACTTATGTTTGGTTTTTTATTCATGTAAACTAATGAATTCGCTCGAAACCATTGATTTGAAACACTAACTTTTATTTTGGGCCAAAAAGAACTCGGCTCACTTATCCTGACTTTTGTTTTGGAACACTAATTTTCATTATTGGTTGCTCATTATTTTTCTCTTTCTCATTGAAACAAAGTATTAAATAGTCTATGCCATTTTATCTTGTTAACATGTCATATATGCCCGTAGGTATCCACATGCAAAGTTAATCGCGTTTTCATACCAGCTTGTGTGAAAATCTTAATGGTGAGTATTCTTGTCCCTTTAACTGAATTTCAAAATGTTGATATGTCCGGAGGAGCCGGGAACCGGGGGGGTGGGGGTGTGGTTCAAGGAGAGCTCTAGGCAGTCTGAGAGCGGTCCACCAAGGTCATGCTATCCTCCTGGTGCTGAGTTCCTTCCTCGTGCGCCGACGCTCCGCCCACATCAGCAACGCTCCAGGCTGGAACCTCACATTGCCAAGCTCCTGCCGACGGCCGTGACTCGCCTTCCTGCCCAGCATCTCCTCTGTGCCAGACTCCTTCATGGCCGTCGCTTTCCACACCAACGACGTCCCCTGCTCCAACCTCCAGCTGCTGCTCTCAAGCTTACCAACAAGGCCACGAATCACCGCAACACCAATGATGCTCGACACCGCCATTATCTCCTAGCCTCGAGCATCAGCTTCAGCGAGTTCCAGCATTACCCTGTCCCTGCTCAACTGCGACCGGTGCTTCCTTCCTTGCGATGAGACCGCAGACTCACCTAACAGCCCAGTAATTCCACGGCCAGCAAAGATCCTGCAACCCTGGTGTTCAGGCGAGTTTCAGTCTTCCTGCAACGACCTTAGGCGAGAGAAGTCCTTCATCCATCGCATGAGAGGAGCCAATCGGTGGCCCAAAAGAAGCAATTGGGGTGCCACCCTAGTGGATTGTATTCCCGTTCATAATCTTCCCTTTGTTTCTTTTCAATCTTTTTTCTTTTTTTCCGATTCAGTTGCAAAAGACTTTTGAAGAAGTGGACTAAGCAATTTAGCGATTTATAAGTTTTTAACATTTTTATTATTTTTTAATTGTTTTATTTGCTTTTTTTAATTTGATTTGAAGTTTTTATTCAATTAACATAGAACTTGCTTAAAGTGGGTGTGGGTTTTTCTAAAATATGAAAGGGTTTAGGCAATACCGCTCGGGTGGGTGGGGTATGGATCACTAAATCTACAATGCACCGACATCAACTCGATTTACCTAGGGGTGAACCTGGTCCAAGTGGGTGGTGCCTACCTTAGAGCTAGGAATTGCCCACTATGAACCGGTTTCGAAAATTTAGAATCAAGACCTACTATTGGTTCTATGGATCCATTCGAGAACTGGATTGCTAGTTCGATCCAGTTCCAAGTGGATCCATAGAACTAGTCCCCAATCCTTACATAATTAATATCATGGTAAATCTAGTTTCTATTTTGAGCCTCGTGTAGTCTTATATTTGGGTTGAATTGCAAGCCATTGATTTTTTACGAAGATTTGAAAACTATAGGACGGAACAAATAGACAATACTTATTAGCTAAAACTAAGGTTGTAGTGTGGTCCCTTTAAAAACATCATAAACATGTGGAGAATTAGGCTCCACATTAAAAGTCCTGACCTCCATAAAAATTAAAACATAATTGCTCGATCCATCTTTTTTTAACTTTAATCTAATTTAATCATAGGAATGATTAAGAAGAGATATAATTACAATTTTAAATGAACCGTTAACTCTTAATTTCGTGTCATGATGACGAAATACCGCAACATTTACACACATCTTCAATTAGTTCTCTTCTTTCTCTTTGTTTGTTTATTTTGTTTTAATTGAAAAGGCAAGTAAATGGATTACTATAATGAACAAAAGTAGGGGGTTACTCCTAGTACATAGGGGTGATCGGATCCAAGGTAGGTAGGGTCTAGAACCGGACCCTATACCCGACCCTGTTATAACCGGTTCCTCTTTTCTGAACCCTGTACCCTACCTTGTTTTTATTGGACCCTATTTTGGACCCAACCCTATTTTTCCGGTCCGAGAGCAAGGTCAACCCTATTTTCATTGGAACCTATTTTACAACCGTTCAATATTCTATACGACTTCGAATTTTACATTAATTAGCGAAAAAACAACAATGTAATTCTCCTAACATTATAAGACAAAGCAAAAATCCTAAAAATTCATAAGCATTAGCAACAAATATGGATATAATATTAGTCTCATTCCCATAAATACTTCTAAAGAGAGACGATTTTTTTTTAACAGGGTAAAAACTGGTCTAGTTCTAGGTGGGTCTTTGCTTGGACCCTGTTCCCGGACCGGTTTCAACCGGTTCCCAAAAACTAGAACCTGTACCCGAACCGGTTTAACCGGGAACTGGTTCCCGACCCTGTTTTTCAGGTGGTCCAGTCTGGGTTCCGGGTAAACCTGGTCCGGTTGCACACCCCTACTATTACACACCCAAGAGACAAAATTAGTTAATAATATCCAATAACTACAAATATACATATATGTATACATATATTTGGTCGAAAATTACAAAATAATTAAGTAATTAAGATGAAATTTCTTTTGTTTAATATCGCTTTGGGTGGGTGGGTGGGTTGTTTCATGGCTAGAACCCGGAATCGGACCATTGCTCGCCGGTTCCACTAAATTGGAACCAGGAACTAGACCGGCTTCCATAAGAACCGCTAGTTCGATTCAGTCCAATCAAGTTTCGGTGGTTCGGGCAGTTTCCTGTTCTTTTTGCACACCCCTAAATCCACCCATTTTAGTGGTCTATTCACTCGCCACATTTATATTCGAATTCTCTAACCCTCTCGTTCATGGTCATAATCCTCACTTTTTTTCAATCTTTTTTCTTATTTCCCGGTTCAATTGTAAAAGACTTTTGAAGAAGTGGACTAAAGTAATTTAGCAATTTATAGGTTTTTTTATATTTTTTATTCTATTTACTATTTTTAATTATTCAATTTGCTTTTTTTAATTTAATTTAACTTTTTTATTTAATTAGCATAGAGCTTGCTTAAAGTGGGTATACATTTTTCTAAAATATTAATGAGTTTTAGCAATATTGCTAGGATGGAGTATTGGTCACCAAACCGGGTCCATCCATTTTAACGGCATACTCACTCACCATACATTCGGAATCTCTAACCCTCTAGCAGATTGTGTTGTTCATGTTCATAATCCTTCCTCTCTTTTTTTCTTTTCAATCTTTTTTTTTTTCTGATTTTCCGATTCAGTTGCAAAAGACTTTTGAAGAAGTGGACTAAGCAATTTAGCAATTTACAGTTTTTTATCTTTTTTTATATTTCATTTTTTAATTTGATTTGAAGTTTTTATTTAATTATCATAGAGCTTGCTTAAAGTGGGTGTGGGTTTTCCTAAAATATTAATGCATTTTATCAAAATGCTTGAGTCGGGTACAGGTCACTAGCATGAATTTGGGTAAAAAATACGTCCTTTTGGACCCTACCAAACCTTACCTGATCCATTCATTTCAATGTTCTACTTACTCGCCGGGTTTACATTTGAATGCATTCGTGTTCATAATCCTCCACTTTTTTTCTTATTTTCCAGTTCAGTTGCAAAAGACTTTTCAAGAAGCGGACTAAGCAATTTAGCCTCGGGTGAAATAAAATAGAGAAAAAGGATTGAGCTTTCGTTTGAATACTGCCCGCAAGATTGATTTAGGTTCACATCCTCCTGGATACCTCCCCCTAAAAATCGGAGAATCCTCTAGAGAGAAAACATACCATCTCGGAATTAATTAATTTTCTTTCCCCTCCATATTTTGAGATCGATGTGTCCGTAGCTGAATATAGCTTTAGGACCGGTCAATAATTCCCTAATAAATAAATGTACGCAATTGAAGTAGGTTAAATTTGATCAATTAAAGTGAAAAACGACAAAAGAAAGAAATGAAAGGATAGAGTTAATAGGAAACTGGATGACTTCTTATTTTGGTTAGTTAGATGCCTTGATGACTTGACTTTTCGTAAAAGAATTACTCTCATTTTGCTTGGAGTTTTTTGCACTTCAAAACATATAATCTCACCCCAATGAGTTTTTCTTTCCGTTGTTCCAAGGATCGGTTTCATTAGAAATGTCTTTGAATAGTTCAGATAAAGATTAACCTTGGGCGAGGGAAGACGTGGCTACCGTCATCGTGTCCAAGTGCCAACGTGGAACTCGGGAAAGTTTCTGCTGGATGGACTTGTACAATAGTTTGTAACCAACTTGTCTTTGTCATGAGATGGAAATGAGTAAAAAAAAGTTAATACCTAAAAATCCGAACTTATACAAATAAGTTTATTCCAAACTAATTTTTTGATCACGAAAGATTTTAAATTGATTAACCTATGATAAATTTACCATAAAGACCACAAAAAACCTCAAATTAGTATATTTGCAATAAATTCACTCAAAACTAATTTTTTGACAATTAAAAATCCTTCAAACTAATACATTTGTTACAAATATAATATACCCTTCACTAGACCTGTCAAATGGGTGGGCCGGGTCGAAAATGGTCCGATCCATATTGACCCATTTAATCCGTTTTGACCCAAATTCATGTAATGTAAATCTAGTACCCATACCCGACCCGACCCATACCCGACCTAACCCGTATTGCTAAAAACCATTATTATTGTAGAGAAATCCAAACTCACTTTAAGCTCTATGTTAAATGACTCACTCAACCCATATTTGACACATATTTAACTTTTACTTGACTCATATTTGACCAATATTTAACTTTCACTTGACCCATATTTGACCCATATTTAGCTTTCATTTGACCCATATTTAATTTTCACTTGACCCATATTTGACCCATTTAACTAAAAGTGGGTCATAATATGGGTTTATGACTCATTTTGACACCTCTACCCTTCACTAAATTGAATTAATACCACAAAAAAAATCATAAAACTAGCATAATTATGACAAATGGAGACTAGAATCATAAATTGATACACCAGCTAATTTGTCATCCAACTAAAGGTAAAATTTATCGCAAGTGCATTAGCTTGGGGTAAATTTATGAAAGATGTATCGGTTTGGAATTTTTGCTTATAAAAAAAAGGGTAAATTTGTTAGAGGTGTGGTTTTTTGGGGTGGGGGTTCAAGCCAAAACATGCGGTTCAAACAACAAATTTTGGAAACGGCAAAGAAAGAAAAGGTCATTCTTCCGACAGGCCAGGCCCAAAAAAAGGCTAGTGACGGGTGGGGGCTGGGGACGGAAATGTAAAAGCATGGGGACTTTGGGCTTGGTGAAGCCAGAGGAGAGGAGTTGGGACTTAATTTCTGTCTTTTATTTGTAGTAAAAGATAGTCGTTTTTATTTTGTCTGCTGAAAAATATTAAAAAGGAAAAAAAGTTGCTTGAGTTGCCTAAAATGAACAACACAAGCTTTACGATATCTTATTAAAAAGAAGAAGACAAGTGTACTAAAATTTATTACTAGTTCTACAAGTTAAAAAAAATTGACTTGATTTAACTAATTTGATAATTTTTATTACTTGTTATAGGACACTTAATTGAATTTTTCTAAGTGGACAAAATGTTGGCATCTCGTAAGAATGGGGGACATTTATTTTAAATTGGCAAAAAAAAGGGAAAAATTGAAATGAATATCCAAGTGTTGAGAAAGATAGGATTGAAAGACTTGATCCATAGAGTAAACTACATAATTTGAATCCATTTTAATTTAAAAAGCGCTAGACAAAACTATAATTATATAATGATTTTACCAACATTGTTGCAGTTAAATGATTTGGCCTCCTTTTGAATTGAATTGTCTTTTATAAAATAGAAAGATTAAAATATAACTTTTTGTGGACATTGCCCTCTTGAACTTTCTTATTTCTCAATCTCGCATCCTTTTTTTCCCGAGAGGTATTCATTTTCTAATGTTTAGCTAGTGTTGCAAAAAGCGAAGAACTTGCATCAGTCTATATTCCAAGGGGTGGGATCATTTTTCTTTTATCAAATAAGCAAACCAAGCATAATTCAAAATTGGGAACGTGTACAATTTCCGGTCAAGGAAGTCATTTTATTCTTTGTACTTTGCATAAAACTTTTCTCATAAAGTGATCCATGACCGTGAGAAAGCTGCAGCTTGCCCAAAAGAAAAAAAAAATAATAGAAGGCAGCAAAGCTTCCCCCTCCAAATCCGATCCAATATGTCAATCAAAGTGGCTTTTATAAGCGTCTTCCTTCCCGATGATTGGTTCCGTGCGTGTGTGGATATCAAATAGAGAAAATTTACGCTTTTGCTTTGATTCACCGACTAGACAGCGGGTATTGGGGTTTGCTATGCCGGTGTAAGCCCAAGCAGCACGTGCGAGGACCTGCTTTGCAGCACGAATGTGGGACGCACTCCGCTCGAGCGAGGCTGTGAATAGAGATGAAAAGAGGAGACATCACCTCTGTATGTCTCTCTCTTCCCTTTTAAGTCCTTTGGACAAATAAATAAATCGAGAGGAAGAGAGGAGACATCGGTCTTCTTCGAGGAGAGAGAGAGAGAGAGGGGCATTAAATGGGAAAATAAGGTCAGCCTTTGCTCATACAAACCGCCAAACTAATACTTAATCCCCTATAAGCAGCACATTAATAATGGTCAGCGCGGATCCCTCGACAACATTTGGGGACCAGGATAAATAATAGAGATGAAGACATCATTCTTTCTTCGAAGAGAGCTTTTCAGGTTCCCGTTCGCATTGAAGCTTGGAGGAGAGAGAGAAGATCTTCTTGTTTCCGGTGCCCATGAGCATGGTCAGTCCAGCACCTAACTCAAGGATCAATCCCACACACTGTTGATTCACAATTTTTGAGATTGAGAACCGATCCAGTTGAGCCTAGGACCAAGGACTAGATCGACCCTATGAGTTTGGTCTAGTCCGAGGTCATCCCGAGATCAAATGAATTTACTTGGCGATGAGTGAGTCCGGCAAAAGGTGAGCGGCGCAAGCGTTGAGTGGTGAGTGTCTAGCTACAAGTAGTGATCGGGGCAAGGTTGTCAACGGCAAAGTTGTTTATCTCAATTTTACTTGGCAAATCGAAAAGGATGAAAATGAAAGAAGAGAATAAGAGTACTCGAGATGGAGGATAAGGATGCCGTTTAATGTGATTTAAATTAGCTTTGGTCTTTAAAATAGATCAAATAAGATATATGTCTGGATTCACCAATCCTAAATTCATAGGACTGAGAATCGACTTGTAGAGTGTTGATCCAGAGATCCGAGGACCAAGCACAAATCCAATTCCTTAGAATAGGATCGAGATGATAGGGTTGGGTCGGTCCAGGTTCGGTCCATGGTCAACCTGGACCGATGCTCACCTCAATATTCACCTCCAGGCTCGGTCCATGATCAACCTTGATCAATGCTCACCTCTATGTAGGCCCACGAGTGGCAGTCAATCAATTTCCACCAAAATTATGTCCTTTTTTTTTTTTATTTCCAGATGTAGTGTAAAAGAAGAAAAGGAGCACAATTTTCAAGGACTCGTAAATTTTTTGCTGGTAAACCCCCACTTCTTTTGTGGGGATTTGTTTCTTTATAGGAATAACTTCTTTGATTTATTTTTTCTTGTGAACTAAAATTATTTTCATCACTCACTCAGACCAAAAAAAAAAAAAAAAAAAAAGAAGTTTTTTCTATATATGCAGGTCAATCTCATCGGTCCATATTGATGGAAAGCAAATGCGACAGACCCTAAGGAAGTTACAAATCTCCTTCTATTTTTTTTTTTTTTTGTTATTTGCAAGACTAGTCGTTGTCAAATCACCGAGGAATCTCTAGTCAATAGTCAAATTTCAGACTTTGGAAAATAAAAATCGGATTATTATTATTATTATTATTATTATTATTATTATTATTATTATTATTATTATTATTATTATTATTTTACGTGCGATTTATGTATTTTTTCAGTGACCGAAGTTAATCAAATGGACAAAAAAGTAAGCAAAGATGCCGTGAAATGCTGCTGGCTTGAAAAATGAAGTTCATGAAACGTCATTTAATCAGGTAGGTAGGGGAGCTAAATATCTGCCTTATAACTAAATAATTAAAATGGCACGTGTTTCTTTTGTACATTCTTTTATTTTTCTTTCTTTTGCTCATCTTGGTGTATGGTGCATGCAGGTGGAGCAAGTCTATCATATGAATATAGCTTTGGCGACCACTTACATGCATTTACTCAATCACCTATTTTATTTGGATTTCAAAGGCATTAAAGGATATTTTACATGGCTATTGGTGGGATTTTATTACCAGATAGTGAGAATTTAATTTAATTTTGCAGGACTAGTATGACATGTAAGTGATTATCTCTCTAAAGGTGCACATGAAAAGGCAAAACAAAGAAATAAATCATCCGAAGGATAGTAAAAGGAAAATTAATTAATTAATAAATTTCCTTATACTAAGCCTTGCTTTAATTTGGATTTTTTTTATTTGTTCTATATATCTTTTTGGGTAAGGGAAGCAAGGCCAATAGGCAAAAATAAATAGGTAGATAAGTTATTGTGATCTAACTGTTAATCACTTTACTAATTTACCAATGAAAAAATTTTCATCTTCTTTTTTCTTTTTTCCTATTGAGAGTACTTGGTATCTTCTAGGAAATTGTACATTTTGAAAATAGAAAATTATTTAATGACGAAAAATTTGAACATATTCTTCTTTTCTTTTAAAAGCTTGCCCCATTTTTCTCTTCTTTTCCCAAATTCATGAGGTATCCTTGTCAATCATGGAAAGCAAGGTAAATTGATGAGTTCTTGACCAAAAATAAAAAATAAAAAAAAGGTAAATTGATGAATTGTCTTAGCGGGGAGAAAAGAGAGAGAGGAAAAGGATGCCCTTAAGTTGCACCTCTATAAATTTGAAATCAGGCTTGAGAGTGAAGCAGATCCTGTCTTGAGTCAACAAAGAACATATAACCAGTGAAAACCTCTCGAGGATACGGATAGGATACTAATACACTAATTGGTTAAACTTCCCTACAGCATCCAAGGTGAAAGGGACACCTGACTAGTCATTATTTCTCACATGAATAATGAAATTGAAAAGCAAAGACTGCTCTCTCGTGGCGTTCAAGGAGAAAACAATTTCTTGAGGTCCTTGTGAGGAATTACTCTCATTAGATAATATTCCCATAAGTAACGTACATGTGCAGTATGAAAATTGAAGACATTTCATCCTCGACCATGAGTAGTTTGATCATACATGACTTGAGTGCTCACGGTAACTTCCAAGCTCACTAGAGAAATTTGTAAGTTGTATGGACAATTTAACATGCTTTTCTATTACAATAAATCATGTTTTCATGAACAGGTATAACTTCTTCTAAATCGTTGTTGCTGTGTTGAGTTTGATTTGATCTGAAACTTAAGTTCCATGAGTATTTTAACCTTAATAATCGCCTAGACTCTAGCTCACTCAATGTAGATAGATCAGGTATATCATCAAGTCAAACTCGAGCAAGAAATATTAAGGTCGATTAAAGCCAAGTGTACACGATGAGCTTCTCATTTGCTCAAAGAGAGCATAAGCAGTTAATAGTGTCCACTTGATAGAAGAGTCAAACTAATGCCCTTTTTAATGTGTTCAATAGGATTTAGCTACATGGCATGTTTTCTTTGCTGTAAAGACACAGGCCCACTCAGTGGGAACCAGGCACCCCAAAATGATATTGGGAGTTTAGACTGGCTAATGGACCTACAAAAAAAGTATTTTATAGCATGAACTATAAAAATTTTCCAGCTTCATCTGGAATTTGGGCTATTAAGTCTAAAACAAGAACTGTTCCTTGAAAATTTCATCCATAAGTAATGAAAGAAAAGGACCATCGTCTACAAAAAGAGAAAATCCACCAAGGACAAAAGAAGTTGACGATTTCCAGATGATATTGTCCTAGAGCAAGGATGTGATTGTAATAGAATTTAGAAATGAAATTACCAATAGCGTTTCGGAAATTTAAATTTAGAGTCCTTTTCCAGCAGAGTTTTGCCAATTTGTTTTTAAAGCTGGAATAATTGGAGAGATATTGGTGCCACTTGCCAAGAAACCAAGCTAGGTGAAATCATTTGCCATCTCCACATAGTCCTCATTTGCAGCATGGACGACAGCATCAATCAGAATCGGCTTATTTTGCTAAAAATTCCAAAGTAGATTCACTTTTGATTCAAACGGTGTTGGACGGATGTAAATGAGACATGATAGCAACGAGCACGAGAGAGAAAAAAGGGCTTATGAATTCATTATTCTGCCATTAATCCTAATTCTAGCAAATAGGTCATATCACAACCTTTTTAATCATCTCCCTTTCCACTTATTTCCTTCCACATGGTTAGACAGTAACTATTTGCACATTTCATGCACAAGATCCTCTTTCTCTGGTTTTTTTTTCTTAATTCAGACTTTTTAAGGAAAAAGAGGGGGAACAGGCCCTTCCTTACTTCATGTAATTAAAGCTCTTAACAATGAATGAGGTAGCTAAATAATATCTATGTGCAGTAAGAAATAGAGTTGACTAGCAAGCTATCAACAATGAATCGAGAGGCACCATGTATAAGAGAAGAAAGACCATTTAAAAGATGCTGACTTTTTTATGAGTTCACAATATTTTCGTATTCTACTCTACTGCTCTATCCCAATAGAAGCTGTACTTTGCATCCTATTGATTCCTTTATGCTCTATTTATTAGATTTCTCTCAATATTTCCTTCGACTCTTCTCATGGTCCCACCTTGATTAATTCATGAACATGCGCTCACGGTACTTCTTTTCCTTCGTACATTACTTGATTGAGGCTGAATTGTGGGGCTGTGTCAACACGTGTCACAAGATGAATGGACTTGTTTTTTGCTGAGTTGGCTATCAGAGCTGTAGCCAATATTTTCTCATCGATGAACGTGATAAAAGTTCAGACGACTTGAAAAATTTCAAAAAAATAAAATGGCAATGTGATTTAGGGCTTGTTTGGTAACCGGCCAAATAGTAAAAAATTATGTTCTTTTGTTCCCGAGAATATATTTGGAATAGAAATCTGTTTGTTAAAATTTTTGTTTCGGGAACAAATTTGTTCCTGGAAATAGATTTGGAATGGAATCAAGAATAAAAAAAAAAGTTACTTATTGTTCCCGAGAACAATTTCAAGAATCAGTGTTTTTTCCCTTTCTTTTTTTTTCTCCTCTTTCTCTTTCCTTTTCTTCTTCCTCCATCAGCCTATTGCCGCCCCATCGCCACCCGCTAGCCACCATCACTGGCGTCGTTAGTGGCTAGTGAGTGGCTGGGTGAGGCCGAGCCTTGCTAGTGGCCAAGCAAGCCTCGCCCAACTTAGCGAGGGTCGACCTCACCCAGGCGGCGCGAGGTTGGCCTTGCCCTGGCCTGGCGAGGCCGAGCCTCGCCAGTGGCTAGGCAAAGCCAAGCTTGCCTAGATCGAGCCCAGATCAAGCCTCATCAGTGGCTGGGCGAGGCCAACCTCGCCCCGCTTAGGCAAGGTCGACCTTCGCCGAGCTGGGCAAGGCTCACCGGTGGCCAAGCAAGCCTTCGGTGAGCTTGCCGAGTCTCACCCAGCCAATCACTGGCAACCGCTGACAACGACAATGGCCATAATGGGGGAAGGGAAAAAAGAAAAAGACAAAAAGACAAAAAGAAAAGAAAATTTTATTTAAATCATTAAAAAATTAAAAGAAAATATTTTGGACTAGAAATTCTAAGGTTTTATCAAACGCATTTCTATCTCGGGAATAAAAATTTTGGACCGTTATCAAATGCCTTCAAATATTCAGAAATTGTTCTCGAGAGCAGAAGCGTTACCATGTGCACCCTTAGTATTTTGACCTTCATAATCAACTAGACTCTAGCTCACTCAATGTAGATAGATCATGTATATCATCAAGTCAAACACAAGCAAGAAATATGAAGGTTGATTAAAGCCAAGTGTATACGATGAGCTTCTCATTCGCACAAAGAGAGCATATGCAGTATAGGGCCTGTTTGGTAACGATTCTGTGCCCGAAAATAGTTTTTGCTCAGAAATGATTCTTTTTTATTCTGCTCCTGGAAACAATTTCTAAGCATTTGAAAGTGTTTGGTAACTGTCCAAAATTTTTATTTCCGAGACAAAAATGCGTTTGACAAAACCTAAAAATTTCTAGTCCAAAATAATTTTTTTAAAATTTTTTAATGATTTAAATACAATTTTCTTTTCCTTTTCCTTTCCATTTTCATCTTTTTTTTTTCCTTAAAAGATCGACAGCAGCTGGTGATCGGCGACCAGCTAGACGAGGACCAGTGATCAGCCAAATGATGGCCAACGCCCCTGCTGAAGGCCGGTGATGCCCAACCATCGGCGAGGCTCAGCCTCGCAAACCCACCACTAGGTCGGTGTCACCCAACCAAGCCGACGCTGCCTTGACAATGGGTTGGTGAGATCGAGCCTCGCCCATCTATGGTGAGGCTCGCACTACTTGGGCGAGGTTCGCTGGCAGCGGTCGGTGCCAGCGATGGTGGTGGTGGGCGGCGATGGGTGGCAGTAGACTAAGGGAGGAAGAAGAAAAGGAAAGAGAAAGAGAAGAGAAAAAATAGAAAGGGAAAAAAAACTAATTCTTGAAGTTGTTCCCGGGAACAAGAAGCAACTTTTTTTTTTATTCTTGATTATGTTCCAAATCTGTTCCTGAAAGCAAAAATTTTAACAAACAAATTTATGTTCCAAATCTACTCCCGGCAACAAAATAACAGAAATTATCACTGTTTGGCAAGTTACCATGTAGACCCTTATAGTGTCCACTTAACAGAAGAGTCAAACTAATGCCCTCTTTAATGTGTTCAATAGGATTTAACTATATGATATATTTTCTCTATTGTAAAGATACAGGCCCAATTATTGGGAAGAAGGCACCCCCCAAATGATATTGAGAGTTTAGATTTGCTAATAGACCTCCAAAAAAAAGTATTTTATAGCATGAACTATAAAAATTTTCTGGCTTCATCTAGAATTTGGGCTGTTAAGTCTAAAACATGAATTGTTCCTTGAAAATTTCATCCATAAGAAATTAAAAAAAGGACCATCGTCTACAAAGAGAGAAAAGCCACCAGGGACAGAAGAAGTCGACAATTTCCACACGGTATTGTCCTAGAGCAAGGATGTGATTGTAATAGAATTTAGAAATGAAATTACCAGTAATGCTTCGGAAGTTAAAATCAGAGTCCTTTTCCAGTAGAGTTTTGCCAAATTGCTTCTAAAGCTGGAATAATTGGAGAGACATTGGTGACACTTGTCAAGAAACCAAGCCAAGTGAAATCATTTGCCATCTCCACATAGTCCTCATTTGCAGCATGGACGACGGCATCAATTAGAATCTACTTATTTTACTTAAAATTCCAAAGTAAATTCACTTTCGATTCAAACATTGTTGAAAGGATATCGATGATACATGATAGCAACGAGTGCGAGTGAGAAAAAAGGGCTTCTAAATTCATTATTATGCCATTAATCCTCATTCTAGCAAATAGGTCGTATCACCATCTTTTTAATCATCTCCCTTTCTACTTACTTCCTTCCACATGGTTAGACGGTAAGTATTTGCACATTTTATGCACGAGATCCTCTTTCTCTGGTATCCTCTTTCTCTGGTGTTTTTTTTCTTTTCTTAATTCAGACTTTTTAAGGGGGAACAAGCCGCTCCTTACTTCATGTAATTAAAGCTCTTAACAATGAATGAGGTAGCTAAATAATATCTATGTGCAGTCAAGAAATAGAGTTGACTAGCAAGCGATCAACAATGAATCGAGAGGTACCATTTATAAGAGGAAAAAAGACCATTTCTTAACAGGAATGCCTCCAACGATGTACTACGGCGAAGTGTGGCCAGAGCCAGCAAAACATGAAATCACAGCACATCAAAAAGTACGAGAAAAAACCAAGAGAAAGTATTATGGCAATTCGTCCTTTCCTGAAATGGAACTTTCGAACATATTCTCTTTGCTTGACTCCCTTTCTCTCTCACAAAATGTTCATCATTGACACATCAGTTTACTCAGAGGAAAGCCTGAAGGAAAGAGGGACGCTGTGAGTCTTTTAAAATCAATAGGATTTAAAGCAGCAGCTCGAACTCGGACGATAATTTGATTATAGTGGCGAGTAGAAAAAAGGGAAGTCCCCAAGCTCAGAACTTCCTTACTTCCATACTCTTCATACGACCAAGCTTTCTGCATATTTTTTGCTTTCCTAAAATATGAAACTGTATCTCCTTGCTTT
Organism: Angophora floribunda; assembly: GCA_014182895.1. Lineage (NCBI taxonomy): Eukaryota > Viridiplantae > Streptophyta > Magnoliopsida > Myrtales > Myrtaceae > Angophora > Angophora floribunda. The sequence continues at coordinate 1,237,953 of CM024711.1, read as the reverse complement.
ATATAGAGAGATCTATACAACTTAGGTAAAAGATTGTCCTCAAATTTGTGATCTGACATGGGATAGAGTAGGGTGTCATGTTTAACGTGTGGATTGTGGATGGTGGATAGCAAATAAGATGGTGAAGACAGCCTCAATGAGATACCATTAATAAAATGACAATGTTATCTTGTTAGAGATACTCCTGCTAACGGGGCAAAAAACTATCGCAAGAGATGGTTGCGTGAAGAGAGCTTTATTAGTAAATTACCTCAATGATTGACCAGACACTTTAACCATAGGAAGTTTCAATCAACGTTGCTGAGAAAGTTCATGACGATGGTGAAGGATCAAGCTAAAATAAACTCTAGCTCGCAGCATTTTCAATTAATGAATAGTAGTGATTAAGATAAATTAGAAAAGATGTCAAAGCAAACTAACAACACCTACTAACTATCGTTAGAATAGATTCCTGAAGGTTTCCCCTCACAAGCAAATTGAAGAATGGATCTTAGATGTTGCCGCTTTTCACATGAGTTTTATGTGAATTCAGATCCATATTACTTGAAGACAAAGACTTCTATATAAAAATAAAGGCCGCCATTTTGGTTCCAAACTTCATGTTTGAAGGGTCTCAACTCGATGACGGACCATCAAGAAACCCACCATCCATAGAGAAGTTGTTCTCAGGGATTCATGCAGTCGTTGCATAATGGCCCTCCTCACTCAAGACATTTCCCTGTTTCTCATGGTCGGGCACAGAGGCATTGGGAGTAGATCCAGTACCATCTCCTTCACCGCAAAGCATAGCTTGCTCGATTGCTTTACCCATCTCAACCTTCTGAGGGACTGAGACGCATCAATCTCTTAAAGAGGCAAATGATTTGAGAACACAGAGAAACAAAACTAGAGAATAGTAGGCAAGATGTGAGTTAACTTTTTCAATTAGCAAAAGTTGAGCAAATTAATGGGAGCAAGGAAGAAGGAAGATGATTATAATGGGTGTACGGCCAAAGCTCATCAATCACGGGTGGAAGCACCATAAATATCTTAACCTTCGAGATAACGGGCGATGCTTCTGCAGTGTATTGACGGTGCCCCAGTGACGTTTTTTTTTCTGTCACCATCTGAATTGCTACCCTCATTCTTGTATGTGCTTTCAAGCAATAGGAACTAATTACTTTGCCATATGCACTCTAGCATTAGATGATATTGATGTGTTGGATAAAACTCCCCAAAAACCTGCGTCAATTAAATAGAATTTGTTATCATAAACAAAGCGATCATTAAAGATTGATTTAATCTTTCGAGAAAAAATCCCCCCCAATTCCTTCGTGCATTAATTTAATAGATTGCTTCTTTTTTTTTTTTATGAAATAGAAGAAACAATGCCGAATACTAAAATAACATCTAGTAATATTTGCAAGTTACAAAATCGACAATCAATTCGATGTGATAATTCCTATTCTATCGTGGCCTCTGAAATTCTCAAACTTTGTAAGAAAGCAAAAAAAGAATGACCAACATAAAAAAGAAGCAAACTATGAACAGATACCTTATTTATTGCCTTCAGCAAATACAAACTCTATTAAATTGCCTGACTTCATTGATAGTATAATGGCAAGTAAATTATACAATTTGGTAAAATGTACGATATAAGTAGATGTGTCAAAATGGATTATCCACCCATATTATGACTTACTTTTAGTTAAATGGGTCAAATATGGGTAAAGTGAAAATTAAATATTAGTCAAATATGAGTTGAGTAAGTCATTAAGTAGACCCATCATCTCTCTCCTTCCATCCCCCTCTTCTATGCGTTCTCGACCTCCGTTGCAAATCCTGCCATCACGTCGGTGTCACCATCGCCAATCCCGAGCTTGCCATTGCCGGCTGAAGCTCAGCTTGGATCTAGGCAGGCAAGTTGCGACAGAGCCTAGGCTGACGAGCCCCAAGCTCGCTGGCCAGGCGAGCAGCGAGGTTGCCGGCCTTGGTCGAGCTATGGCTCGCTCGGATTTGGGTAGACGAGCCCCGAACTCGCTGACCGCAACAAAGCTCGCGATTCACCAAACTCGAGCAAGCCCGAGCTTGACCACTACTAGCTACCTTGGTGGAGCCTCGAGTTCTTCGACTTTTGTTGAGTTCGGGCCCGCTAGCCTGCATCTTGGCCAATTGTTGTCGGGCGGCACCAGTAAAAGAAAAAGGGGAAGAAGAAGGAAGAAGAAAGAAAAGAGAAAAGATTGAGAAAAGATAAAGAAAAAGAAAGAAAGAAAGAATAAAATAAAACAAAAAATAATAATAAATTCAATTTTTTAAAATGATTAAAAAACGATTTTTTTAAAAAATTATTTTCCAAAAACTATTTCAATTTAGAGGTATCGACATTTTTTTATTTACTAATTTTTTTTATTTAATTTACTTTATAAATTTATTGTGAAATTTTTATTCAAATAATTTATATATGAAAGTCATTAAATTTATATTGCATAAAAATTGATTAAAAATGCAGTAAATGAGTTGATGTGAGTCGGACTATTTTCGACCCGATCCGATCCATCTATTTAACAAGCCTACGGATAAACGGATCTTTAGACGACAAAATCCCAAGCTCCTCTCTACCCCCGGGATTTCCTCGATATGGAAGCAAAGATCCTATGGGTCATCAATGGTGTCGATGCAATTGCAGCAGAACCCTAGCCCTCCGGCTACGTGACATTTCTCATACGCTTCTGCTTGGATCATCTTCATTCCATCTCTCTCGATCGAGTAATTTCCATCCTCTTTTGCTTCGATCATCGATGCTGCAGAATTCACGAGTCTCTCCTTTTCTCATTCTCCCTCTTTCGGTTCGGATTTGCAGAGCTCGCGGATTGGGCGATCCTCTCGCGGACCTCGTCTTCTCTCAGCCTTCTCAGCATTTTGAAGGATTTCGAAGACGCAGATGTTAGGGCTCAAGTACGTAGCGCATTGCCCTCCCTTTTCTTAATTCCCTAATTCGTGGATGGATTATCTTCGTTGCGCTAACTGGAATGGGATTCTGAAACACGGGTGGAAAAGGTAATCGATTTGAAGCGATTGAAACGCGATGTTGATATTTTCCAATGTTTTGCGAGAAAGTCGTCATGGGCTGTTCCTTGTGTTTTGTCTAAGCATTTGTCTAAGTATTCCTTTTTTCAGCGGGATGGCTGTCCAGTGCAGTTGATTTAGTTGGGTTTATGCATGTTCAGTAATCTATCTGTGTTGCCAAATCTACTGTAATGAGTATCTTGACCGATCTAAAAGTTAAAAGCTATTGCGAGACTTTAGTCCTGCTTAGAGTATGGGAGATGCTGTGAAGTGAAGTATGGCTAAAGTAGAGAGCCATTACCAAAGACAGTGCTTTAATATTCCTTCAGGTGTAGTCCACTTGATTCTGTCTGGACCTTCATCCTTAACGATGGTCATGGTTTCGTTTTACTTGCTTTTTGGTGAATGTAATTTGTACTTTTTTGTTCACGATATATGCCGATAGATTCGATTCAACTCCATTCCTGCACGACCACCATGTGATTTGGTTTAACTGCTTTACCAGGAGTTCCTCTTGTTCTGCTTGACATAAAACCTCTAATTTGCGTCCGTCCTTTGTTAGAGCTTCCTCCTGACTCTGTAGGTAATGTTTCATGATCTTTTTGGTGATACAAAAAACTGTAAACATGCGTGAATTCGATCCCACTCTGAATGTTGTCAGTGACACGAATGATAGAAGGACTAATCGTGTAATTTTGCTTTGGCTTTTAGACTGTACCTTGGGCATTAAAAGTGAGACATGTGTGAGTGTGCAATATTTATCATATATAAACTTGCGAAGCGTCTATTATTTGGAGTTTGGACTTTTAATGGAAATATCTCTTAGAATATCCATTAAGTGTTGTTGGTTTCATTACACGTGAAAAACACAAGGCTGGACATTAAGGAGATGTTATGTATCATTTGCATTCACATTGTCACCTCTTTCAATTTTTTTTTGGTGCATGCACTATTATTACATATTAGACTGGTTACTTTTCCTGCAGATGACTTAATGGAGCTTTTGTTGCAGTTCCTTCATGTCACTGCCCATCACTGCAACAATAACCTATTCAAAGCTCTTCAGTTTTTTTACCTGGAGGCAATTCAATAAATTTGTCATCCTATCTTATCCAAGGTCTTCGTGTCATTGTCATGAGAACTTTCCTTTGGAACTTGCAAGGCATGCTGCAGTCCGTCACTCTTAGGAAGCAGGTTGTTAATGCTATGACATAATAAGGCTCAAATTTCTCAGTACTTTCGGATTTGCTATATATGCATTTGTCAACCTTTAGCTGCACTTATAAGGCTTTTGCTGGTGAGGAGGTTTTCTTGCTGATGCGTATTATCAAACTGACTAAACTTTTTTGTGGACAGCATGAGGAAGCATGACAGGGCTACCAAACAGGAGGCCATGGATTAGCAGATAATAGGGTTGCTAAGGTGAATCTTCTCCTTGTTTTCACATTCTTATTATATTTCAAAAGGTATACTTGGAATTGAACATAGGACTAGCCATACCACAAGAACTATAACTAATTATCACAACTTGATCCTGCTAATTTATCAGAAGATGTCAATGACCCTTTGTAATGGAGCAACGAGGGAACATAGTGAGTTACTTTAATTGTAAAAGGAAAAGAAACTTCCCGTGACACGGAATTAGAAGTGTAAAAGGCTTGTCTGTGGAGTCTTCACATTGAAATGCTGAAATAGCCATTTTAATCTTCTCTCAGCCAGTTAACTGACGGATGCTTATGTCATCATGTTTTCATTTCATTGTAAAAGTGCTGCAATCGTTTCTTTTGTCTGCAATTTCCAAATCATGTTGTGCTGTGAGATATTACTACTAAAATGAACTTTCATTCTTTTTTAGGCTGGTCTTTAACTACTCTTGGCATCACAAGAAATCTGAAGCATTACTTGAATTGTGTTTCCCAATATTTATTTTCGTTCTGCATCATGGTCTTAGACTGCAAGTTGTAGTCCTAAGAAGAACTTTGGTTTTACATAAGATAGCACCTGTTAATCACACAAGCTCTCTACATCAGAGAAAAAATTAAATCTTACTTTATTAATAAATGGCACTTTTTAAGTTTTGCCAACAGAGACAGTAATTTCAATGTTTATATTCCTTCAATTTGCTATTGCTGTTGTAATCTTTCTTGACCATCTTAGCTCTCTCTGTCAAATACGACACTCTCTGATCCCTTGTTACAGATTTGACATAGTTCTAGGGCTTCTTGATACAAAATATCCCGAATGAGATAGAGTTGGCTCTTGTCACATTCTTAGTGAGGTGAGTCATCAAATTAACTAATTCGCTCTTTTTCAGCATAATTGACCTGACCGAAAATGTTTGTTCAATTAATAAATGAGGATAGTCAACTAAAGTCAGTGGTGATGAAGATCTAGCAAATGTTTGGCCATTTGAAATGTTGAGGAGGTACATTCTTTTGGATCAGTCATAGATCTTCACATAATCTCAAAATTTGGGCCAACAATAAGGAGGTTTGTTTCAATACAACTTCAGACATTCTTGTTCAGGAAGTTTAAGTAGCCTAGGGTACTTTCTGGGTCACTGAGAAATATTTGAGCTAACTCTGGACAGTGGCAGAGAGCAATGTCTGCTTTCAAATGGGTTTCTATAGCATTTTCTCTGATCATTCGAAGTGGGTCTTAGCATAGCCCATTCAATTTTGTCATTAAATGGTTCAAGTTTAGTTCAAAATAGCAGAACATCATCATTTCTGGAACTATAGGTTGAAGCATGATATTTGCCTATTTGAGCTGTAGAAAGGCTAACACTAATACTTAAGCTTGAAATTGGATGCATTTCTATATGAGCTTTGTATGCGTCTTTTTCATACTGGGGCAAGTAGCCAGTCTTTCAATTTGCCCTCGGTAGGCTGACTGAGTTCTGGCTTTTGGGTCTTTCTAGACTATCGGTAAACGAATTATTCGTATTGTCATAGATATAACTTAAATCTGAGGTCCTGGAGAGGCTTCTTAAATTCAAAATGCCTTGTTCCACTTCTTAACGTAGACATTCTGGTCCCATATTCCAGGAATGAGGCACCAAAGTTCTTTTTTAATCAGTTCGATTGAGTTCTTCATTGACAGAATCTTATGTGCACTTACTACTTTAAAATTGAACGGATATTGCAGGTAGGATGCTTGAATATGAAACCTGTTTCACCGTTTCTCCAAAAAAAGAAAGTATATACATGATATACAGGTTCAGAACCACTGATGTTACAACAGATTTTCAATTTTTGGATGGCGATAAAGTTGGTCTAGTCAGTAGGTCTTATCACATAAGCTTTCATCTAACTGAGAACATTACATTTGATACTTCAGCCATCTATAATGTGCATTGTGAAATAAGCTAGAACCTGACTACTGATCTTTTGATTATCTAATAATTTTATTAAAGCACGTGATTTGTTCTCATCAGCACAACATTTCTAATATTGACACACTGGATCTGTGCATTTCGTGCAGGTACATTCTCTTTGTGAAGGATTTCTTGGAATGGTTCTTACCAAGGAGGCTGAAAAAGTTCATCAAACTATTGTCAACCTCAGTGAACCTCTGCTACTTAGAATGCAGGTTAGATAAATTCCCTCTCTTAATTTTTTTTTTCTTTTATCCATTCTATATGTCTAGGTCTACCTTTTTCTTTTGTTTGTTGATTTCTTCTGCATTTCATAACAATGCAGCAAGGACAGCTGTGTCCATGTTGGAAAATTTGATTTGCCTAGCTGAAGGTATGATACTGTCAATGTTTGGCCATGTTCTGAGTATATACTATTTTGTGCCACTTAAAAATGTTTCAATGCCAATTGTAGCACATGCAAGAATAATGTTCAGAAGTGAAGTTACATGTCTTGATGCTATCACAGCCATTTTGTGCTTTGAATCCTCCATGACTGCATCAGCCATTGTGGAAAGCATTTGAAATGCTCCACTTCAATTTTAGTGAAAATCCTGATCATGAAATCCTTGTCAGTTATTTGTCTACTTTTCAGTCATCCATGCACAAACTCAATTTTTGCACTAATTTTTATGCATATGATTCTCGCTTTACCTTAGAATTGAATGTCTGTGTTTTATGCTATACGACTGGAGGTTCAGGATACACAATAAAAGCAGGATTGGGCAATGGAAAATTAAAGTATTGTTCCTGTAGACTTATTCAGGCAACTCTTTTGGAAGAAACAGGCTTAATTAATTTCTTTTAGCCCACGATGCAGCATCTTGACTCCACATACCTCAGATTGCAGGCAACTAACTTTGATACTTATAAATTTAAGTAGTCTTAAGATTTTTATGACTTAAACAGCTTGGAAGTGCCATGAAGTTTAGAAGATTCAAACTTTGTAGCCTGTTCTGTGTATCAGATTCTCAGTACCTGCCATTCATTTACAAGTTCAGTTGGAGCTAGAGAATTGCTTTTTATGTGGAGAGTTCCTCTACAAATTTCTGCCTCTTTCATCTACCCAAAACACAGGAAAAGGTAAATTCAAATTATTATAATGCCAATGTGGAATGTTGATGATTGGTAATACTGAACTTATGATGTAATGAGTTCCTCCACAAATTTAGGGTTCATCAGAATATACTGAACTTATGATTCTTACTTGTCCAATGTGAGAGAAACCTATAAGGAAAGTAATGGCTTTTATAGATTTGTGACTCGACAAAACTGTTGTTACCATAAAAAGAACTAACCGGCATTAAGATCAAGAAAATTCAGAGCTTTTACAGATTTGAGGAGTTTGTCCTCTAAGTTGGGTAATTCCTTACATATAGTTGTGCATGACCTTTCAAGGAAATGGTGTCTGCTGGTTTAAATTGGTGATTCAAGATTCAAGTCACTCCACTTTTACGTCAAGTTGATTTGAATAAACTCTATAGGTTTCGATAGAAGGATTCATGTAGAACTATGGTGATTTTTTGCTTACACACGTATGTATATAATTTCTTCTGTCAAATGTCGGTTCTATTCTGAAACTAGTTTTCACAGCAATATGGACGTAATAATTAATTGGCATCGGTTTTCTTAGAAGCTCCAGTTATTTTCTCTCATTTTGGGTCATTGCTAATCCACTGAATTTTTATTTTTATTTTTTATTTGTAGTTGGCAAAATAACGGAACACTTGATGACGATTATATGGACTTCCACTCCAACAGTACCGAATGACAAGTTGGGACTAATAAGAATGGTTTCACCTCTGACAGCATGACTAGTCCGTGGCCGACCTCTCCTGAGTTTACCACCACGTCACCCAATGGAGTCAGTCCATGTTTTCCTCGGAACGAGGAGCGGGAAAAGAGGCATTACCGGAGTGTCTTTCGACGGTGCCCAGAAAGCTTTTGTGTAACAGTTAGTATGACATGCACAGAATGGTAAGCACGTGAAAATAGGGCTCTCCATTGATCTCTATTCTCTTATTTGTCTTTCCTATCTGGGACTCAAAAGGACTTTGGGGACCGAACTTGCGAAGAGGTCAATTGATAAGATTATGGACCGCTTGACCGCTTATGAAGGTTTGTGTTAGTATAGCTGCTGCATGCCTTGTAACTATGCTGTCGTGTAAGAAAAGGGTTTCCTGAAGCAGGTAAGGTGCTGGTTCACTATTTTGAGGATGAACTAGCTCTGGCTGGATATGGAACTATTTAATTAATTCTTATATTTAACGTGCTTGTGGGCCCCATAACAATACCTCTTGCTTCTGGGAAGATAAGGGCGCGAATGATAACATTTCTATTCCAGAAATCATTTCTGGAACAGAAATAGATTTTTCTATTTCTATTTCCGGATGAGTTTCTGAGCCAAAAAACGCGTTTGATAACGACGGAAAATTTCTACTCTTGAAATAGAAATTCGTTTGATAATAAAAAAAATGATACTTTTCTAAGTGGCGGCGATAATGAGAGGAGCGGCAACTGGGGGCGGACGACGGACGGCGACCGGCGGCGGCGGCGGCCCGCGGCCCACGACTGGCGGTGAACGATCGGCGGCAGCGGCCCGGCGGTGGGCGGTGGGCGGAGGGTGGCGGTGGTGGTGGTGGTGAGCGGCGAACAAAAAAAAATTTCTTCGGGTGAGAAATAAAAAAAAGAACAATTTCTGATTTTTGTTCCAGAAATAGAAAAGTAAAAAATTTTTGTTTCGATTTACTTCCAAATTTATTTACGGAATAAAAATTTGTTAAAATAGAAATGAAATTTTTTACCAAATGGATTTTTATTCAAGAAATAGGTCGGAATAAAAAATCTATTCTGAAAAGAAATAGAATGGTTACTACGCATGCCCAAAGTTTCATGAAATGGATAGGTAAAACATATCCCAAAAATGAATGTAACGGGATCTTAGTGGCCCAATACTAGGCCTCTATGGCCCAACTGCCAGCCTGATTGGCCACAAAAGGGCCCACTTGGATGATTACCCAATCCAGGAAGATCAAGCGTTAAGCCTAAATGGGGTGGCCTAAAAGGGGTGGATCCAAGAAAAGTAATGGCCTAATTCTAGGCCCTTAAGGCACAATGTATTGGTCCTTTCAAGTGGTTTGAGTACGGACCTCCAAGAGCCCCTCTAGTGGGCCGAATAATGGGCCATGATATGGGCCTGAGTCGGCCCATTGAAAGCCCAATAGTGAGCAGGAGGATTGAAGCCCGTTTGTCCTGGCCCAGTGCTCATACAACGGGCCTGTTGGCCCAACACGAGGCCTCGAACCAACACTGGCCTAATGGGCCTGCGCTTAGGCCCATTGGATGAGAATAATATACCTGCTCCAAACCTAAGGGGCCTACCCCAATAGGCGTGCAATGGGCCTACATGGATCCTTTGGGCTTAGCCCATTTAAAACAATTGAGTCCCAATGTATGGTGGGCTTGACTTGTGCATAAAGCCTAACGTATGGGCCTATTTCAGCCTTAATCAGCCTACATTGAGGCCCATTGGGCCATTAATGAAAGCAATCGTCCTGATGCAAGGCCCATTGGATTTGGCCCAATAAATCACAATGGGTCTAGGGGCCTAGCCCAAATTGACTAATTATGGGCCCCTTACTGAGCCGAACGATTAAAAAGCCCAATTGTCTTGGCCCAGTACTTGTACAACTGGCCTACCAGCCCAACAAGAGGCCTTGAAATATGCACATGGGCCCGTTTATCTAGGCCCAACACTTCGGCCCAATGGGCATGCACTTAGACCAATTGGGCCCCATTGAAAAAATCATCCTGATCCACGGCCCATTGAAATCGACCCAATAATTCACAATGGGCCCAGCCCGTAAAAGTGACTCAATTATGTGCCCCTTCGGCCCTTTGTTTAATGGGCCTCCCCATTAAAATAATTACCATTTCTGTGGGCCAATAAGGCCTAGTACATTAGACCTAAGTTGAGCCCGATTTCTGACCTTTTGGAGCCCAATTTAGGCCCAATATTCACTTCATCGTATTAGACGTTAACCACTTTAGACCTGATATGGGCCCGTTAGGATCTCAATTGAGACCAAAAATTTAGCTTATGGCATGGGACCCAACCACGAGCCCCAGATGTATCTCCTTTAGGCCCAACAGATTGAGCCTCACCACAGGCCCTTTTTGGAGCACGGCCAGGGCCCCTTGAACCTCGCTCGAGCCGACATCCGATATATCGAGAAATCCAATGAAAAAGTAAATCGATTCAAACATGGGCAAGAGACATCGGAGTCAATGAGATCAAATTATAAGTATAGCTCAGAAAAGGGTCAAATATGAAGAAATCCAATAAAAAGTTGCTTCATCCACATATGCAACAATTTTCTAAAGTCCTCTACTTTAAGCCAAATGAGCGCTGTTTGACCTCCTGGACATATTGAGACCTTGGATCATCTACGGCTCCTGAAGCCGCTCCAAGTCCAACGAATTCAATCACAACTTCCTCCTGTAGAAGGACACATTATTAGAGAAACAGATTTCAATCTGGAGAGAGAACTTAAGGCATCACCATCAATCCATCCAGCAGTTGTCCTGTTTGAAATTTGAATAGCCAAGATTACTACAAAGCTTGTATTTCCAGTGAATTTTGTAAGCTCAAGGCAATTTCGACAACACGTGTTCCTCATAGTCAGCCATGTATATTCAGGACTAAGAGTTATGACAAGCAGACACTGTGAAGTGCATCTGGTTCTAGAGTGGATATCACATAAAAAGAGATCACACGATTCCCCATACGCCGACAACTGTCACCATGCAGTGAGTCCCAACCAGAACAAGTCACATGATGTGGCCAACTTCAGGGAAAAAATATAATAAGGTTCAATATGTGTAGTGTATATAAATAATTTCTGAGATCTTGAAGGTCTTATCTTCCAAAATTTGATGCCCAATGCACAGCTGTTCTTCTGCTTGCATCACAAGCCCATTCACAACCGAAGGATGTGGCCAAATGAGTAACTCCTTGACCTTGTGTATCCAGATTATTTGGCCCTCTGCCTGCTTCATGAAGTTTGCAAACCAGCCACCACGAAACCTTGTACTTTAGCAAGTATAGAAAGTGTTGCACCTCAAACATATGGGTAATCAAACATTATGAATTTAGAAGCCTCTTTCGCTCTTCCAATATCAAAGTCCATAGTTGTATTCATCGAACTTGTGACATTCTTCAACTTGCACTTATCACATCCACCAACAATGAAATCCAACTGGATCTATATATAACAATTTTGGCAAATGTGATTAAAGACTCTGCTTCATATTCTGGTCCAATAATAGAAGCCATAGATGGCATTTTACAACACTCACATTCTCTCGCCTCACTACATGCTAATTTACTGCTGCAAGTCATGAAAATGGAACACTTGCAGGAGCGTGAGCAGGAGTTGCATGTCACATTGATGTATTAGTTAAAGTATCAGCAGAAACCCCAATTTCACCAAACATGCAATCCCATTTGGTTCAGCAAAAAGTTCCTAGCTACCCATTGGAAAAAGACCATCTCCATATGAAAAAAACAAAGAAAACCGAAATAAGGACATATGCAGTAAACTGTAAAGCCAGGTTCCATGCACTCACTCTTTCACTTCTCTATAGTGAACAAGAACAATATGCTCAAGCTGCCTGAAGGAAAAGAGCAAGCAGCCTAATGTAGAGTAGACTCAATGATAGCTCGTATTCACATAATGTGGAGCTAAAATCTTGAAAGAAAACACACTTCTCATGTCAGATTTGAAGAAGTCCATGTTCTTCTGCTTTTCAACTATTTTTGGATGGGTGAGGATAAATTGACTGAGAAGATCATCATACAAGCTAATCATAATCATAACAATACCATCTATGTAAATTCACTTCCAGACCTACAATGTTTTATGTTTTGAATTAGCCTTTCTTTGAACTTCAAGAAGATAAAAGTTGGGATGCCAAGAAGGAAACTTAATCTACACACACTTTTAAACAGAGTACAATATATACGCATCGAATCTCTTCATGCTAATCCTGTCAACAGCACTTTTTTGCAATGACATGCCACTACTAGCTCCATAGCTAAGCAAATAATGATTCTGATGAGAAGAACTAATTTAACAAAAGCTTGCACCAAGATGATGAATGCACACATTATTTAAATCCATGGCAACTAAATACCACATACACATATCATGACATTTCATGTATATCAATCAATGAACCTTTTTTGGCTCTGACACATCACAAATAGCTAATGAGTGAAGCATATTTCATCAGGACAAAAATAAATTTAACCAAAGCAATGTCACAACATGATAGCTTCTAGTCATTGAAAATTGTCAAACAGTGGGACCAGCAAGACCGATACTCGACAAAATAACCTTCCCAACATGCATGGAGTGTAAATATGTCGAATGCAAGGTGATTACTATAAGTTTGAAGACATAAAGCAGTTTGACATGTTATGTAGAAAAATCTGCATGGAACACTTTACTAGGCTATCGAATGATCTTTCCCAGTGAAAAATAATGACTGCAAATTATGAGTATTTCCAAAACTCCTGCAAGTTCCCATACATAGAACATGTTCATTTAGAGGAAGAACAGCACCTCATCTATCAAGCATCCATTGGCTTCTGCTTTGAGAGTTCTCATTGTCCAGCCCATGGGCATACTAGCAGTGCAAAACATCCACACTACCTGCCCGCAAGATCATTTAAAATCTCAAGGAGTAAACAGTGGGGAAGCTCAAAGACTGATAGAGCAGTACAAATTAAGCTAAACAAAAAGGTTGACATGTACAGTTATTACATAAGCTAGAGATAAGCTCAAAATTTAAAATCACCATAATCCAAAGCGATCCAACTATTATGCTAGAAAGCCGGCCTAAGGAATGAATTCTCACATTGCCTGGCAATTCAATTCAGACAGATCATAACCATCAAGTTTGTTCTGCCATCATGCCTCCGTCAATCCTTAAACAGCAAACCATAGATTATACCTAAACCTAATATTACAATGACTATAATAATGGCACACAAGAAGAGTACGAATAATTCAAAAAGACTAAAATTCAGTCGGCTTAAATTAGCATATGAAAAAAAAAAAGAAAAAAAAAAAGAGTCACCGGAACACTTGTCGCATGTGAAACACTATTACATCCAGACCATTCTGGTAGATCGTATTGGGTTCTACTTGATTTAAGAGAACCGGTACGACAATCACACTCAACCGAAAAAACACAAAAGGAAGGTTATAAAAGCACCATTGGGACGTCAATTCAATTTGATGCAAGTGAACCCTGAATAGAGATTTCACATGATATGTTACCATGAGCTACACAAGACTACAGAAAAGGATCAAGTCATACAAGTGATTATGCATGTCTTTCACCTACAGAATACACAAAGTTGCACAAAGGGAACAGAAAGCAATAATAGAGAAGAACCATCAATTTGCTTATTTTTTTAACACCAAGCAAAACCACAATAGAGCTGCTATAAGGAGCCTCCCTATCAAAAGCTAATCAAGCAACCTGGAGGCTTGGAGGGTCGCTCTGGCATCAAATTAGACTTCTGGTTGCTCTGGCATCAAATTAGACTTTTGGTTGTTCCAAAATATTTCACAAGTTTCTGTCAGACAAGGCCGACTGGGCTGTGCTTCTTGCAGCATCTGCTGTAGGCCTGCCAAAGTTCAACAAACATCAGAACCAAAAAACTCTTGAGAGGACAAGCAGTGCATACTTCCTCAATCTGTTCTAATAAAAACCAATGACAAATAAAAGAGAATTCAGCGCAACTTATAGTAGGCTGCTCAATGTATTTCAGTCGGTGCCCTGATCATTGAGAACAATATCCACACGCGCGAGTTACTCAAACGCCTCAGTTCCTCATGTTTACTTAGTAATGAGACCAACTGACTTCATGACCGAACAATACGCACAGAAACAAGGATAAGTAAGCACAAAAGGTAAGACAACATAGCCACCATTCCATCCACGTCAAGTAATCATCGAAGGAAGTCAAAATCTCCATATTTGAGTTACTGAATTCGTCAATCAGAACGACTTGAAACCTATCCATAACATAATACGCCAAGAACTAACCCACCCAAATGTCGAGTAGCGGACATCTCCGACGCTCGGCGATGCGCAATCGATGCCCTGACGAAAACCCTAACGTTTCATCGCGAGGTGATCGTCGCTGCGAGAATCGCATTCACAATCTCCGAATGTCGAGTAGCGGACATCTCCGACGCTCGGCGATGCGCAATCGATGCCCTGACGAAAACCCTAACGTTTCATCGCGAGGTGATCGTCGCTGCGAGAATCGCATTCACAATCTACGAGCCGAAAATGCACATCGGCGAGGACCACGACTGGGGATCAGCTTCGAGGAATCGACGCTCCCGATGATGGATAAAGATGAAGGACGCATTCGAGTTCGATGCAAAGGGCGACGAGGAATCAATCCGCAGAGGCGAACGAGAGAGATCGCGAGGGAGATAGAGACGTCACTAACCGAACCGGAAATTGGAAACCGAACCGAACCGAAAATGGGCTAAAATGACAAGTTCAACAAAACTAGGACGTGTGCTTTTACAAAACTTTTTAGGGTGACTTTTTGCTTTTAGAAAACTTTACAAGAAGAAAAAAAGGTAGTCTATATTAACCAAAAGGTAATTTACGAACTTCATTTTTTAGTCATGATACAACACTTAATGATACTACAATTAGATTTTGGATTCAATTTACGAACATAGGAAAATTAAGTAGTATTAAAAATTTCAAAAAGCACATCTAAGTACAAAAATCAAAGAAAAATGGATCATTTAAGTTTTAACAGTGAAAATTTCCATTAAAAAGAAATTGCCACGTGAGCAATAAGCTCCCAAAATCGATTGAAAAATTAAGAAAAGGAAAAGGGGCAAGAGAGCTTCAACAAGGGCTGTGAAGGCCATTGCTGCTGTCGCCCCACCATTATCGGAAAGGACCGACGATGACTATAGGGTGAGGGTCAACCTAGGTCGTCGGGCCTTTGAAAGTGGCCCACGACCCTAGCCTACCGTTGACAAGGGTTGTTGACCCTCATCCAGTCGAGCTAAGGGCTGCTAGCTAGTTAGTATGAGTGTAGTGGCGTAAGGTGATCTTAACTTTTCCTGGGACTATATATGATGTTATGATAATAACTACCGGTTTTTGTAAAAAGTTGAAAACATAAGTATAACTAAACTTGTGCAATTTTTTGTAAGGGATGCTGTGAAAATTTTATTATGCTTCCACATACATAATTACAATTATATAAGATATAGCAAAATAAAAACAAAAAACGGATCACGTGTGACATTCTAGAATGTCACAAATTTAGCTATAGAATTTGCAATATTAGAATACTAAGACTTAAAAATCTTACAAATGATATGGTAATTATCTCAAATTTCATAAGTGATAGTATTTCTACATGGTAACTATTCTCAATGATTGTAATTTCCTATTAAATCTTTGTAAATGATAGCTGGTGACATCCTTTTACAGATAATAATTCCCTTAGTTTCCCATTGATATTCCCAAATAAATTACATCTAGGGATGTGAAATGGTTTTTCAAGAAGATGCAGACTGGTTTTGTAAAACCAACCTTAATAGAAATCCGGAAGGTCCACAATTTATGAACAAGCGACCTAAACTGAGAAGTGAATTCGCAAGCTTTATTTATAGAGGTTTAACACTTTTTGTATGTCCTTTTTACCTATTATAGCAGCTCAAGTAGGTGGACTTTCGCTAGATACGCCAAAAATACATACAACATCTCATTAAGCGTGTAGAAACTCATGTTGAAATGCACATATAAATTGTGATAGGAATGTCTATGTTTGATAACTATTGTAGTGTGAAGTATTAATATATCATAGTTAACACATAACTCATTATCTTTAGTTTTTGAATAAATATGGATCCAACTGCATATTTTTCTTGTTTGAACTAGATATGTTAAGTGGTTCCAACTTACACTCTCTAAATGATATTTCTAGGTAAAAGCATTGGATTTATGCTACGTGTGGCGCCAACTTATGCTCTTTTAATGATATAAAGTCAAATTGATTGGTGGATTTGGACTTAACAAGAAATCTCATGAATCTTTGTAGTTTCTAAGAACGCGAATGATACCGTTGTATTTTTAGACACAATTTATAGCTAAAATTTCTATTTTCTAGACGAGTTTTTAAGCAAAAATATGGGTTTAATGATAACGGCACAAGATTTCTCTCTCCTGAGCAATCGAAGGCAATGGAGGGTAGCAACGGGTGAATAGTAGACGTATGACAACTACTAGTGGGTGGATGGCCAGCTTGTAATGAGAACAAGCGATAAAAAGAGTTTTTACTTTTCATTTTTGTTTCAAAAAATAGAAAAACAGAATTTTTCTTCATTTGTATTCTAAATCTATTTCTAGATAAAAGTTTGTTCAAGAAATAGAAAAATGAAATTGTGTTAGTAAGGACATGAATAATAATCATTATGCTTTAGAAATTGATTTTTCTATTTATATTCCCCGGACAAGTTTATTAGGCAAAATAAAGGTTTAATAACAATACAAAATTTTTATTCTTGAAATATAATTTGTTTAATGACACAAAATTTCTTCCTCTCGAGTGATAGTAGGAGGTGGTCGACGAGTGAAAGGTGGTTGATGGGCAAGAGGCCAGCATTAGCAGTGAACAACAAGAAGTGGTCGATCGACTAGAGGCCAATGCTTGGCGATGACCAATGACGATTGTAATGGCCAGTGGCGAGAGCACGGGCGGTTGACGATAGGGGGTGGGTGGCGAGCAATGACGAGATTGCAATGAGAAGAGTTTTCACTTCTCACTTTTGTTTAGACATAGAAAACTAAAAAAAAAAATACTTTTAATTTGTGTTCCAAACATATTTTTGGCGTAAAAATTTGTTCATAATTATTAAATAGATTTCTATTTCAAATCCGTTTTCAACAACAGAAAAATAGAAAAGTAAAGAAATAGAATGGTTATCATGCGCGTCCTTAATGAATTTTTATTTCAAACTTATTCCCAGAAAGAGAATAATGGATTTGATCAAAAATAGAATAGTTATCATGCGCACCATTAATGGAATTCTATTCCAAGCCTGTTTCTAGAAAGTAAAAAATAGATATGGTAATCAAATGATTATCATGTGCACTCTAAACTGTCATTTACAACCACAATTTGATATAGGAGACCATGGGTGAAAGGGGTGTTTGCATTGATTGGCAGTGATTGAAGATTTAGGTTGGAGATTGTTGAGATGCACGTGTAAGTTGCATTAAAAAAAATTAAATATTACTATGGTGTAAAAAATAGTTAATATATTTTAGTTGGTAGGAAAGCTAGTCTTTCTCGTTCAAACCCAATATCTTTGGGAAGACATTCTTCTTTTGCAATTTTTCGTGATTAGGTCGATTTATGAGGTAAATAGAGATTGTCTTCGTTAGGGGTAAGCGGTTCCAGGTTCTTTACAGGTTCCTCCTAGAACCTAAAACCTACTCTTGGGTACAGGTTCCTCATTTTTTGGAACTTAGAACCTACCCATCGGAACATGAAACCTAGAACCTACCCTGTTACAGGTTCTAGGTTCCAATACATTCTTTTTTTCATCTTTAGTTAAGCAACATGAAAATAAACACAACAATAAAAATGAATAAGGATTTTATTATCGATTGCCTAAGAACGAGTGTATGCATCTGTTGAATAGTATTAAGGAAATTTTGTGATTTTAATACACATAATACTCTATCTTAAAAGAAGCAATTCGAATTTCCACTAGTATGGTAGTCTATGAAAATAAAATTCTCAATTATAAAATGAAAGTTTAGACTAATGGTTTCGGATTATACACTTATCATCAAACATCATGGAATACCTCAAAATCACGTGAAGACATAGATTAAAAAAAACATAAAAACTTAAACTAGATTCTAGGTTCCGGATTACAAGTTACAGGTTCTAGGTTCACCAATCGAGAACCGAGTTCTCAGAATCACATGAAGATATGAATTAAGAAAAACATAAAAACTTGTATTAGGTTATAGATTCCGGGTTATAAGTTACAGGTTCCAGGTTCCACCAATCGAGAACCTAGAACCTACCCTTAGGTACAAGTTTTCCAAATTTTCGAACCTAGAATCTACCTTATATATACCTTAGAACCTGGAACCTATAGGTTCCCACCAGTGCGGTTTTCAGGTTCCAAGTTCTACCTTGAAACCATTGCTCACCCCTAATCTTCATTGCAAACCGTGTATTTGAAATATCTTGCCCAACAGTATTGAGTCTAGAAAGTACGGCATTTGTTTATCATGGAATCTACTTCTTGTGTAGATGTCTCATTGAGAAAAAGGACATTTGTTTCCCTTCTCGTTTTGTTTTTTATTTTATTTTTTGGTGACTAGACATTCTATCTGGGGTACCGTGTTCTTGTTTGCACGCTGGCCCCATTTGAATCTAGTGGAGAAAGATCCCTTTGAGGTACGATAGTGGTTTCCTAAGCTCCATCCGTTTCTCCATAGTTCCTTATCCAATCTTTCATATAAATCCGGCGCTCTGAGTGTAATTTACTTTTTAACCATGTATAAGATCACCAAATAACACCCTGTCTCACAGGACAATTTCAGTTTTTCCAAAGCTACCAATCACAATTCTCTCAAAACAATTTTAAATGCTACCTTTTTCACGTGAAAATGTTACAATCACCTTCCAAAAAGAAAAGAAACTAATTTCGAACTAGGACATTTTCAGCCAAGAGCTATTTCTCTTTTATTCAGCTCACTGTAATGGTGGTTACATACGCTTCTTCTTTAGAAGCATAGCACGAAAAGACTGTTTCGGTGCTTCATTTTTTTTTTTTTTTTGCAACACTACCATTTACGATTGTCTCAAAACATTTTCAAGCAGGCTCATTTCCAACTAATATAGCCTGCAATCTTGAGCTTCTTTTGGTGGAACAGGAACATTATTTGCCAGAATTTTCAAAATTAACTTATTTTACGTAGTTACGAATTCAAGGATGTTGACTCGTGATACGACACGATTTCTATGCTTCTTTTTTTTCCCGCTTGTTTTCTGTTAGTGTTGGACTTGTTTTGATTTCTGGACTTTTCTGTCTGGTTGAGGTACTAATCGTGGAAAAGAATAAGAGTTTAATAGACTGAAGACCTGTTGCTAAAAAAGCCGCTGGACCACTTTTTGGGAGAAGGTCGTCTTCTAAAGGTCTGGCTGCTCAACTAAGCAACAATTCTTCTCGGTGTTCGGTTGATTCAGTTGCTCAACGAAATCTAACATCTACCATTGAGCGGCATGGTTCAGGCAGGATGTCATTGTTGGAGTCCACACTTGTCAATCCATCTTTTGGCGATGTCTCACTTCAGAAACAGTTTAGTAATGAAGAAGAAAATTATAGCACTCACAAGGTGGCTATGCATCTTGAAGATGAAGATGAAGGTTCATCGTTACAGGTCAGTGGTATTACCGCTGGATCGCCTAAGTTGAAAGTGTTACAGTCTCTCTTATTTCTTGCGTGCTTTCATATAACGGGCAGCCTTTACCTTTTGGTCAATTGTCGTTTTTTTTTTTACATTGCAATGTTTGCAACTTAAAACCTAGATTAATCAAGCCAAGCTCGTGAAGTCATACCATCTCCACTCCAACAAAACAGCTCCTGGAACGCCCTTATTAACTAAAAGGATGTATAAGGGAAGGAGAAAATAAATCACTAGTTTGAAAAACAGAAGCTTGGGAAGTCTTCTTATTTAGGCCAACTTCTCTTGTATTTTGATATCTTATTAGTTCTTGGGAAGATGAATGAAAGTGGTCAAGTCAGCACATGAAAGGGAAAGTTTTACACAGTCCTCTATATTTTGCTTGGCAAGTATGCTTCTACTCTATATGAAGGGCTAGAATATACCAATGTTGCTCAATAGAGGGAGCTTCTCATCCTCTGTCTTGTTTTCAAAGTATTTATTGCACTAATTTCTTTGCCCACTGAGTCTGAAAAGTCTCGGTTGCCAAGTCTTGCTTTTTCTGTAAAGAGGGTCTGATTGATTGATGGAAAAACATTTGAATTGACTCGAGTGCAGGAGATTATACATTTGGGGTTGGAAAAATGTGCACACCAGACAAAACGTTAGACGACAACGAAGATTAATGCGTACAAAACCAAAGTAGAAATAAAATAAAAATAAAAATTGAAGTAGCTTGGTGAGAGGGAACTAAACTTTTTTGGCAAATTAATTCATTATTTTGCCGATACTCTTTAGTAGCATGACAAAACGAACTTATTTGGTGGAAAAAAAATAGTCAATTATGTAAAAAAGAAAACGAATTCTACAAGCATAAAGATATTTAGATAGATATATTTGAAAGGTCTATCAACAATGTGAAGTAGAAAAATGTAAAATCATAAAAAAAAAGATCCCTGAGCGGGTTGATTTAGAAAGATAAGATGATGGAAAACTAAAATAGATAAATATATTCATCTGCGAATGGATTAAAAAGATAAGGGAATATTATGTTAGTTGAGAGATAAAAAAAGAAGAGAAAGATAATAAATAATTTTACAAAACCGGCGTAGCATGTAACGCTACCGGTGTTCTGGTACAGCCATTTTGACAGAAACCAATTTCCGACTCCAACAAAAGGCTCGAAGGCAAGATGACCATCATCGCCAGCGGCGGGAGCGGCATCAGCAAGGCCACCGCCCACGGCACGCTCACCGTCTTCATCTCCGATGTCCAGGACGCCCTCGGTGAGCAGGTCGCTGCCTCGATCGGGGCTGAGATCTGCACCTTCGCACGCTGTGACATAGGCCAAGTCGAGGCCCTCGGCCGGTTGACGGTCCAGGCCCACGGACACCTCGACGTCATGTTCTGGAACGCCGGAATGGAGAGCCCCTCCGACCAGAAGATCCTCGACCTCGAGCTCTCTGCCCTGCTTCAGTGCTCTTGTCTGTTTCGGGATGATCAGGCCCAGGGATGAAACCTTAGATCCAATCCTATAGGATGTAGTAGTTTACTTTGGCTTAACCAAGTGCCGATGAATTTGCATTCCTTGGCATGTTTATTTCTGAAACAAGCCGCGTGATAGGTTTCTTATAGTCATTAATTTTACTTCAATTATTGGGGGTACAAGGTTTGTGAACACCGGTATGTTAAAATAAGAAATGCATTCATAAAGCCTTCTATCCCTGCACGTCAAACAAATAGGCCATGGAGGCCCTTGTAGGAGCCCAACTCCCTTCCTGTGGCGAGGTTACCTCATAACCATACACTAAGAATCCAAGAATCATGTGTTTATATAGGCATGGAATTTTTCATCTATGTAAAATCGAAATATGTATTTTAATACAAATAATTAATTAAAATGTATATCATTTCATATGAATCTCCCTCTCCTTAAAAAGAGGCTAAATCCTTGACTCATATTATGTAAAACATAAGGATTTGATGACATTTAAAAATTTCTAATGTTATTGTTATATGACGTACTGTGATTTTATTTATAATATATTACAGTATTGTAATTTTGTGAGAAAATTACAAAACTCATCAAAAGAAAAATACGTTGGGAAAATAATGTATTAGTTTAATGACATTAATTTATTTGGTTAGTCTATTAACAAAATAATTTCATAAAAAATTTAAGATAGTTTATATGTGTTGTGCCATATAATAGAAACTAAATTAGTGCAAAAATGAAAAACCAAAAATCCCAATGGGAACACTTGGCATGTTAATTTAGACATGCTAAATTTACAAAAGAATTTCATATAAGATATATAATTTAATATAATTTATTGAGACAGGTTGTTTGTTATTCCAAGGAAAAGAAAATAAAAAGAAATTACCAAAGCACAAATTGGAAATTCATCAAGCTTAGGAAAGAAACTAAAATCCTAGGGTACAAAATCTAGGGCATTGAGGGGAAAGGCGCGGGGGTGGGGGGATGTTAATTTAGACAAGATAGGCCCAGAAGAGAAAAGAAACAATTCGCATGATTTTTCCATTCAAATTTTCTGTGAAACTTTCATTTAAGAGTATGATAGTCACGTGTCAAGGCGGGTAAATCTGATTGCTAAGATTATCGAATCTAAGCACTAGCTTGTCAGTACATTTGAGCATTTTTGAACCTTGAGATTGCTGATGGGCTGAAAAAGTCTAATTAGGTACTAACATGTCAATGTATTTGTGCATGTCTTGGATTTTTGGATTTTGGATAGGTGGTTGTCTGCTTGTAACTAATGCTACCAATATTTCACGATGAATGATGTAGCTAATCAATCTTAGAGATTTTTGGTGCCGTGGACTTCTATGCATAGAAAAGCAGGTGCTCCTTTAGCAATTTTTTTTATTTTGTCATAACAAATCATACATCAATGCTTTCACATCAATTGAGGCTGCTTATAATCTCAGTAAAGAGTGGGATCACAATGAATAAAGAAGAGCATAGCAGAGATATATTATATGGTCTAACTTTACCTATTTACAGGAGTAGGGTTATATAAAGAAGCATAGAGTTCTTACCCACGAAAGAAACATGAGAGTTGAAAGAAAATGTAGAAATACAAGGTCAGTAGATTATTTTTCTTATTTACTCTTCAGCAAATGTTGATATCTGTTTTGAAATATTTATCTGTAGTTCTGCACCATATTTTTCAGTAATATAGTGTTTGTCCACTTATCATCTTCATGTGGACTAATTATGGGTATCATAATAAAATCAATTGTAAGGATTGCAAGCTTCATAATGTGTATTAATTTCATTGTTTTAAATTTATTGTTCTTTTGTGGAAATGATTGTCTTTTCGGAGGATGAATACAATATTGATTTCTTAGTTGTTCCCATTTCCTTTTCCTAGTTAAAAGTTTGATTTGCATGTAAAAATGTTCTCACAGACTTGGAGTGAACATTTTTTACACCTGAGTAATTAATCCTTTAGGATTGCAAGAGTCATCTAACTTGTTGATATATTATTTCAGAATACAGAAAATTTTTCCAAGCTTTTGTGATGATGATATTGGACCTTTTTATTGTTCGTTTTCAAAATCAGAGAAGTTTATCTATTGTTGGGTTGCAGCGGATGCACCAAATACGATGTCTTTGCCACCTCTCTCCCTCTCTCTCCCCCACCCACGTGACTTGTTAGCCCATTGTCCCATAAAAAATAAAAATAAATAAATAAATAAATAAATAAAATATATATATATTAATCTCTCCCTCCGAATGCTTGAAACTTCTGCTCCATTACATTTATCCCAATTTCGTCAGGTCCATCGAAACTCTACTTCAAGAAAGAGAATTTGAAGAAACTGTCTTTAATTAATTGAGTGAAATCATCAAAGGGAAAAAAAATTGAGAGAGAAAGTAGAGAGTCAAGTAAAAATATAGATAGCAGGATACGCGTAAAGAACAAGGAATGCTCTCATTCAAACTTTTCATAAAGCTTATGATGTATTTGATTCACAGTCTTATTGATCATCTATTTAGTTAATTGAGATCTTAGTGAAAGTGACACATGGCTTGGTAGCGGCACTATGTATCTAGTACTGTTGTTAGTTTAAATTGGTCTAGTACTGTTGTTAGTTTAAATTGGTCTAGTACTGTTATTGCTATTTTTTTTTTTTTTGGCATTTCTTCTCTAATAAACAGGGCCAAAGAGTTTCTTGGTTTAGTTGATTTGTCTTACTGCCCGGATCATGATCATGTTTCTGACCATAACTGCTTTGAGGTCTAGATCTCAATCTGATTCCTAGTTCAAATGATTAACTAACTGGTGTAATTCACTTTGCACAAACTTGGCTTGATATTACAAGAAGCCAGGAAATTAACATGCAAGTGAGAATGGGCAGGAAATTATGAATATGCCATAAAAAGAGTTGTAATGTTTTTCATATACATGTTTTGACATAGGGACCTTGCAATCCTTCTTATTGACTATCCAAAGACAAAAAACTATTGATTTCCCTTTCTGCAATCAATAAAACTTCAGAATACGTAAACATTGTAGTTATATCAGGAAATGCTGAGAGCCAGAGCTGCGTTGCCTATAGCTGCTTCAAAGAGTGAGATTTTGCAACTGCTGAAGGAGAACAGTGCTCTTGGTGTTTGTGGGGAAACAGTTTCTGGCAAGACAACTCAAGTGAAAGTTATACTAGTATTCTGAAAGATTGTCTGCTTTTTTGATGATTTAGAAAACATGATTGTGGATGGGTTGTAACATGCTTGATTGAATTTGATTTTTGCCATAATCTTCTCAAGCGTTGATGTGATCTTTGACGGCCCATTCCTTATGTGCTTTCAAATGGCCTTTATTGTGGGTCCCCCAATTTATATTGGATGACATGATTGAATCAGGAAATGGTGGATATTGTAACATCATATGCACAGAGTCAAGAAGATAGCGGTAAGTCTAGAATTTCTTCAACATTTTCTCTCAGTGGTGACCTTGCAATTATTAATGGGAGAATGGATTCCTAATGTTTGCTTTGTTAGTGGTTTCCCTTTGTCTCTATGCATGCTCCATTGTTATTATGGTTGCTGTGGTTTCTTAAACTTTTAAGCATTGATTGATTGTGCACGTGTAGAGTGGTGGTGATTTATTTGTTAAAATTTTCTAGCACCAGGGAATGCACTTTTATTATGAAAGAGCAAAAACCCTACAGATTAAATCCCAACTATGGCAGAAAAGCCTTTGGCGTCATCTTCCTCAAAGAAGAAGGAAGTTGGGGCTTGAGAAACCCAATTCAAAAAGTACATCCTTGTTCTACAATTAGTAGCGACCTGATAAGCACATCCATTTATTTTCCAGCATAAAATTTTACTTCTTTAATATTTTGTATGTGTCTTTGTTAATTTCTGAACAATGGACATCTATCTTTCAAATAATCTTCATTTCCCCTTTCGCAGTGAGTACAAATATTTATGAATCATCCTTCCATTTCGATTTTCATCCTCCCTTTAGCTCTGCTCTGACACTGATTTCCTAAGCCTGATTTACTTCTTCATCTGCAGATGTATTCTCTTGCAATCTCCAACTAACAAGATGCTTGTGCTATCCCTGGCAATCACTCCTGCTGCATCCTCATCAGAGCGATTGTAAGCTCCATTCCAACTCATATATAGGACTCTCATTTCCACTTAAACCTCTTTGCTCTGAAGAATTCCTTCTCCTCAGAATATTACCTTCCCTGTACCCCAGTATTCCACATCAATGTTGTCAAAATTGAGCAATTCGAATTGGCAGTGTTAAAATCAAGTTACTTGATTTGATTCAAACTGAGTTCTGTTTGATTAACCCTTCAAGTGATCCTGTCTCATATGATTGAGTGGTAAACGTGACTGAGTTGTGTCAAAAGATGACAGCTAATGTTTATAGCTTATTTTAGAACATTCTTTTGACCTAAGATTTTGGATTTGTCGGAAGCAAGTTCAATGAGTGGTGGCCTCCTTTTGTTCGATTAAACTGCACCTTGTAACTTTAAAGCAAACACAATCACTAAAAACCGTCTGACACGGGGAATAACCCAACTATTCTTCAAAAAGTACCTCCGAACCTAGTTAATGAACCAAAGGCTATCTTTTACATACTGTGCTCTTTACACGCAGCCTATCCTGTTCCAAATCTCATAACTCATGATATTGGAAGTATGTGGCCACTAATTTAAGTGAAAAAGGTTGCAGGTTAGACTCAGGATAGATCAATTTCTCTTGGCTAATCTTAGTGTTGATCTGATCCATCTTTATCTCACGTACTGGACTTAACAATGTTCTACAAGAAATCTAAATGTATTATTCTATGTACATGGACCTTGAATGGGCTAGAATGGGAAGTAGAGGAAACATAACTTTTATCATGCTTCTGTCAGCATTCAGCCTTTGGTGTTCATTCTTGTGTCATTATACTTCTAAAATGTTCTCTTCTACCCTAGGACTTCTTAGTTAAGCATCAGCTTGTTTACTTTCTAGCAAATACCTAGGTGGAGAATGTCACTTTTGTTCGTTTTTATTCCTGTCATCAAATTCTATCGGCATTTCTAAACTTAGCACTCTATTACAGTAGTGTTGTGCAGAAGTCACTTTTGTTCCAATATCTCATTGTAGGCTATTTTTGTAGCTGAAAGGGTTGCTGCGGAGCGTTGTAAAGGTTCTTCAGTTTCCAAGGGTTCTTTAATTGGTTATCAAGTTAGGCATGATAGCGCTCGGTATAATGCCTGTTCCTCACTCCTTCTCTTAGTAGTCTACAGAGTAAATGCAAATTCAATTTAAGGTTGTGGCAGTGGTAAACTGGTAATGCTTTGTTGATCATTCATCGGTACCGGATTCCATTTCAATTTGATTTCTGCTGCCTTTTTACTTGCTTATTTCTTTTGGAATTAGACCTTCGATGTTGTGCCGTTGACAGCAAGAAATTAATGTGATAAATAAGCTATTTCATGTTAAAAGACCACTTTTGATGAAGAGAAATCACAATGATTGGCATTAAATCAGGGAGGAGCAGTCAAGAGGATAGGAAAACGAAGTGGTAGGGCATTAACAGCTAAAAAACGAAGCAACAGTGAAGAAACTAAATTGGAGATTCCGAGTGGAGGAGAATATGCAAATTTTCTCCCTTGCTTCAAAAATCAGCATGTTAGTTCGCCAATCTCTTTTTATCTGATTGAGAAATATATCACGGAGTGATGCAGTCTATGCATGGGGCTGAAACTTCTGTAATGACGAGGGTCTGCTACGTTGGGTACGCATCTATCCTCATGCTCATTTTTAAAGAAAAGCAAGCCCCTGCGCTGCTGGGAACCTTAGCCCCCCTTCACTCGAGCTTTAACAAATTTTTAATTCTTTCATTTTTAGCAACATAATTTGCCTGAACCAGTAATCGGTTGGAACTTTGAGGCAAGCATTGATTGAAACTCAGTTGTGGAAAAGGTAGGGCCTTCAGTACTCTTGTCTGTTTCAGGATGATCAGGCCCAGGGATGTAACCTTAGATCTAGTCCTTTAGGATGTAGTTGTTTACTTTGGCTTAACCAAGTGCCGATGAATTTGCATTCCTTGGCATGTTTATTTCTGAAACAAGGTGTGCAAACACCGGTATGTTAAAATAAGAAATGCATTCATAGAGCCTTCCGTCCCTGCATGTCAAACAGGTAGGCCGTGAAGGCTTTTGTAGGAGCCCAACTCCCTTCCTGTGGTGAGGTTACCTCATAACCATACACTAAGGATCCAAGAATCATGCGTTTATATAGGCATGGAAATTTTCATTTGTGTAAAATCGAAATATGTATTTTAATACAAATAATTAATTAAAATGTATATCATTTCATATGAATCTTCCTCTTCTTAAAAAGAGGCTAAATCCTTGACTCATATTACGTAAAACATAAGGATTTGATGACATTTAAAAATTTCTAATGTCATTGTTATATGACGTATTGTGATTTTATTTATAATATATAATAATATTGTAATTTTTTGAGAAAATTACAGAACTCATCAAAAGAAAAATATAATGGGAAGAGTTACATTGCTAATTTGCAATGCTAAAACTCATTAAAATCAATGATATCGTACAATGCAACCACCAAAGAGAATGAGGAATTCTCGTTGGAAGCAAGATTAGAAACCGAAATCTCCTTTCTGTGACCATTGCCTTCTCTCCCTTGATCCTTCTCTCGGTCCTTTCTCTCTCCTCCTGGGCGACGCCAGCTTGCCCTGTACCGCACGATCGTCTTCGCCAAGCGTCGCGCCCGCAACATTCTACGCGCAGCTGACCTCACTCGAACTTCGTCCTCCGTCCCGTGTCCTCTATTTTGTCGTGCGACCACCGTCCCAAACGTGAGCTGCACAGAAGGAAGAAGAGCCACGCGCGGGCCGGGCCGAAACGTAAGGGAGATGGGCCGGGGGGGGGGAATAAAAGGGGATATAAAAGAAAAAAGGAGGGCCAGGCAGGCTCAGACCTGGCCCGGCCCGGCCCTACTCGATTTTCTTCTCTTCTTCTTTTTATTTAATAAAAGACTTTTAACAACTATCACTGGTAATGCTAATGTTCTTATCGTCTATATACGATGCATTTTAATGAAAACTATTGTTTTGCTTAGAGATTAATTTCTGATTTTCTGTGCAATTAAAAAATAATTAACTGGGTTGCCAAAATTTTAAGTGTCAGCAATAATGTATATGTGTTAATTTTGTGATCTATAAAATTGAATAGACCTTCGGCCAATCCAACCTCAGTCTATATATTTGGGCCTTAAATAATTCGGCAAACACAACTTAAATCCATCTAATTAATAATTGTAAATCAATCAATCATCAAGGTTGGACAATATTTGCATGCATTATGAAAATTGCTAGAGTGATGCATGGAGGCATTCTTTTTCACTTCCTAAGTGAAGCATAACGAAAGTGGAACGGCTCACAATGAATATTAGTAAAGTAATCTTGAATTTTGAAGGAATAGAAAACCTTATGTGCCAAAGAAATATGAAAGAACTGAAATGTTATGGATAAGAAAGTGAATTACAAAGGGAATGCATGCAACTCGAGACCAAGTAAATTCTGCCTCAAAAAGTGCACGAATTGGCTGAAGGGGTGTTGTTCGTTGAATCATATGGGCACTTTGAAGGATGATTATCTTGGTAATTTGGTCTATGATCTTACTCTCTATGCCTTTATTACACGAATCAGGGTGCATGTATGAACATAATTAATCTGAGTGTTAAGCTAGACAAGGTGCCTATAACACCCACATGGTCCGATAGACAATATGCTCTATGTTCATGCACATAAGGGATATGCAAATATATTTCTACTAAATTCTGCAATCAAACCAAATAAGACATTAGTAATCCAATTCTTGGGTTGCCTATAAAGGTTATAATGAGATATCGTGATTCAATCTTGGGCATGCCTAAGAATCGTAACATAAGATATTAAGCTTTGGGTCAAGGGTAAAAATGGAAGTTTAGCAAAAGTTTTGGGATTATATATAGCGTGAAGATGAGAAAATTGTCCTAAAAATTTTGAACTTATTTTGCAGAGGTTAAATCAGTCTTAAACCTTCTAATTGTGCTAATTTAGTCCTAAATTTTTGACAATTTATCAATTTAGTCTTAAACCTTTTTAATCATGCAAATTAAATCCTAATTTTTTTTATGATTTACCGATTTAGTTCTAAACTTTTGGTAAATTTGCAAAATTTAGTACATTTGATCAATTTTGGTCGGAAATTGCTATTATGATGGTCTAATAAGCACAACATCTTATATGGCATGATCGACACTAATGTGGACGAATTTTACAATCTTTTTAAAAATAATTTGAGTTTTTTTTCCTTCCTTTTATCTTTTTTTTCCCTTCCAATGGATCAACTTGATGGCTGATGGAAGTCGCTGGCCACAAGTGAGGGTCACCCTTACCAGTGGCCAATGACCAGCATGGGCAAATAAGAAAAGATGAAAAAAAAATAAAGGAGAGAGAGTAGGCATCCCAAACATTGATCATGCAGAGATTTCCAGTGTAGAAATCCTAAGCCCATCCAACAAGCAGAAGATTATTTTCCTATGTAAACTGAAAATTGTGTGGACTGTTCTCTACTTCCACTTTTTTTTTCTTTATTGGAATCGAACTACTTCCTATAGGTGAAAAATCATCGGAGGTGTAATAATCTATTTTGTGTGACTTGGGCATGCCCATTATCATAGTAAATTTAGAGTATAAGGGTATTTCATCTGAAGAAGCGCTCAATCAAGTATAAGTTGATGATCTAGACTACCCAAATAGCATATCAATATTTGAATTTGCTCTGATAAAATATCTGTAAGGTTGACAATACCACATCATTATTTCTAATCTTTTCAATTAATTTGGGTTACTATATCTCCACAAAATATATAAGAGGGGTTAACATAACTCCTATTATTATATGTTCTCCTATAATTATATAACTGAATGGTAAATATTATATGTAGCCCTTAACCCATTATACAGTCTCATTTAAATAGGGTAAACAATAATTACATATCGGTTATTTATAATAATAGCCCTAGTGGATATACCCATTTATTATTTCTTGTCGATGTAAACCAAAAGTGGGTCTAGAAAATGGCAAGTGAACGTGGCAAACTGATCTTTTTTTGTTGGAGTTGTATAAACATTGTTTCCTACCTTTTTTAAAATTAAGAACATTATCTTCTCATGATTAGGTATATTAATAACTATGAAAATTGCTTTCTCAGAATCATATTGTCTAAGCTAGCGACGACTAATAATATTTCTTAAATTCAATCAATCCCTTAAGATAATTATAATCCTTATTCATACAATATGATTATTTCATTTTTTAAATAGTGATAATTTAATGACTTAATTTTTTCTCAATGGATAATCGATGATAATGATAATGATGATGTAATGACATAATAATTATAATTGAATTATAAACTTAAATATATAAAATTGTGTAGAGAGCTATATTGAATTAGACTTATGGCTATGAATAAAAATATATAGTAAATTTAATTTCAGACGAGAAATTACTAAAGATAATATTAATTATAGTTCTCGGCAAATTTATCGTTTTATGATTTAGCTTTTAGGTTATAGTTGGATTGGTTAAATATAAAATATTATGAGCATAAATTATTCAATTTATTGCCCAGAAACTGATCATGGGCCCTTCATATAGACATATTCACATGAATATGCTGCACGGAGTAGGTTTTAAACATGAAAAGAAAAGCTCAACAGCATTTACTTGATGAGGAGACAGGATCATTTGAAGGGTTAATCAAACAGAACTCAGTTTAAATCAAATCGAGTAACTTGATTTTAACACTGCCAATTAGAATTGCTCAATTTTGACAACATCGATGTGGAATACTGGGGTACGAGGAAGGTAGTATTATGAGGAGAAGGAATGGTTCAGAGCAAAGAGGTTAAGGGGAAATGAGAGAGTCCTATATATGAGTTGGAATGGAGCTTACGATCACTCCGGTGAGGATGCAGCAGGTGTGAATGCCAAGGATAGCACAAGTATCTTGTTAGCTGGAGATTGCAAGAGAATACATCTGCAGATGAAGAAGTAAATCAGGCTTAAGAAATCAATGTCAGAGCGGAGCTAAAGGGAGGATGAAAATCGAAGTGGAAGGATGATTTGGAAATATTTATACTCACTGTGAAAGGGGAGATGAAGATAATTTGAAAGATAGATGTCCATTGTTAAAAAATTAACAAAGACATACAGAATATTAAAGACGTAAAATTTTATGTTGGAAAAACAGCAAATAGATGTGCTCATCAGGTTGCTACTAATTGTAGGACAAGGATATACTTTTTGAATTGGGTTTCTCAAGCCCCAACTTCCTTCTTCTTTGAAGATGACGACACCAAAGGCTTTTGGCTTTTCTGCCATAGTAGGGATTTAAACTGTAGGGTTTTTGCTCTTTCATAATAAAAGTGTATTCCCTTGTGCCAGAAAATTTTAACAAATAAATCACCACCCCTCTACACGTGGACAATCTATCGATGCTTGAAAGTTTAAGCACGGATCTCGCAACTCAGCTTCAATGAATGGTATTAAAAAACCACAGCAACCATATTAACAATGGAGCAGGCATAGAGATAAAGGGAAACCACTAATGAAGCAAACATTATGAATCTATTCTCCCATTAATAATTGCAAGGTCACCACCGAGAGAAAATGTTGAAGAGATTGTAGACTTACCGCTATCTTCTTGGCTGTGTCCATATGATGTTACAATATCCACCACTTCCCGATTCAATCATGTCATCCAATATAAATTGGGGGACCTGCAACAAAGACCATTTGAAAGCACATAAGGAAATGGCCGTCAAAAAAAACATCACCGCTTGAGAATAATATCGTAAAAATCAGATTCAATCAAGCACGTCACAACCCATCCACAATCATGTTTTCTAAATCATCAGAAAGCAGACAATCTTTCAGAAAACTAGTATAACTTTCACCTGAGTTGTCTTGCCAAAACCTGCTTCTCCACAAACACCAAGAATATTGTTCTCCTTCAGCAGTTGCAGAATCTCACTCTTTGAAGCAGCAATAGGCAGCGTAGCTTTGGCTCTCAACATTTCCTAAATGATACAACAACAGCATTTATGTATTCTGAAGTTTTATTGATTGCAGAAGGCGAAATCAGTATAGGTTTTGCTATTGGATAACCAATAAGAAAGATTGCAAAGTCTCTGTGTCAAAACATGTAAATGAGAAACATTGCAACTCTTTTTATGGCATATTCATATTTTCCTGCACATGCTCACTTGTATGTTAATTTCCTAGCTTCTTGTGATATCAAGCCAATGACGTCCAAAGTGAATTACACTAGCCAGTTAACCAGTTGAACTAGGAACCAGACCGAGGTCTAGACCTCAAAGTAGTTATGGTCAGAAACATGATCATGATCTGGGCAGTAAGACAGATCAACTAAACCAAGAACCTCTTTGGCCCTATTTATCATGGAAGAAATTCCCCAAAAAGGAAAAAAAATAGCAATAGCAGTGGGGACAATTTATACTAATGACAGTACTAGACCAATTTAGACCACCATTAGTACTAGATAAATGGTGCCATTACCAAGCCATGTGTCGCTATCACTAAGGTCTCAACTAACTTAAGAGATGACCAACAAGGATGTGAATCAAATACATCAGAAGCTTATGAAAGGTTTGAACGAGAGCATTCCCTGTTCTTTACACGTCTTGTGCTCTCCATGTTTTTACTTGACTCTCTGTTCTCTCTCAATTTTTTTTTTCTTTTGATGACTTTACTCAATTAATTGAAGACAGTTTCTTCAAATTCTCTTTCTTGAAGTAGAGTTTCGATGGAGCTGAGGAAAGTGGGATGAATATGATGGAGCAGAAGTTTCAAGCATTCCGACGGAAAGATTAAGATTTTTTTCGAGAGCTAGTTTGTTTGATGGGACAATGGGTTGACAAGTCACGCGGGTGAGAGAGAGAGAGAGAGGTGGCACAGAAATCGTATTAAAATAAGAAGCAAGAAAGCTAAAATCCCAAAAAGATATTTTCTTGGTATATACACTGCAACCCAGCAATGGATAAACCTCTCTGATTTTGAAAACGAACGATAAAAAGGTCCAATATCATCATCACAAAAGCTTGGAAAAATTTTCTGTATTCAGCCTTCTCAAATAATATATCAACAAGGTAGACGACTTCTTGCAAATCCTAAAGGATTAATTACTCTGGTGCAAAAAATGTTCACTCCAAGTAATATTTTTACATGCAAATCAAACTTTTAACTAGAAAAAGGAAAAGAAAACAACTTAGAAGCCAGTATCGTATTCATCTTCCGAAAAGGGAATCATTTCCACCAAAAAACAATAGATTTGAACCATGAAATTGACACACACTATTAAGCTTGCAATCCTTATGATTGATTATGATACCCATAATTAGTCCATATGAAGATGATAGTGGACAGGTACTATATTACTGAAAAATAGGGTGCAGAACTACAGATACATATATTTCGGAATAGATATCAACATTTGCTGAATAGTAAATAAGAAAAACAATTTATTGACCTTGTATTTTTGCATTTTATTTCGCCTCTCTTGTTCCTTTCGTAGGTGAGAACTCTCTGCTTCTTTAGAGAGCCCTACTCCTGTAAATTGGTAAAG
The DNA here is from genome assembly GCA_014182895.1 of Angophora floribunda. Lineage (NCBI taxonomy): Eukaryota > Viridiplantae > Streptophyta > Magnoliopsida > Myrtales > Myrtaceae > Angophora > Angophora floribunda. Next base: position 1,203,760 of record CM024711.1, on the reverse strand, counting down.
TTAGACCATATTATATAACCCTGCCATGCTCTTCTTCATTTATTCCGATCCCACTCTTTCATGAGATACTAAACAGCCTTAATCAATTGATGTGATAGCATTGATGTATGATTTGTTATGACAAGATAAGAAAATCGCTAAAGGGGGACCTGCTTTTCTATGCATAAAAGTCCATGGCACCAAAAATCTCTAAAGTTGATTAGCTACATCATTTATCGTGAAATATCAATAGCACTAGTTACAATTAAACAACTGCCCATCCAAAATCCAGAAATTCAAGATGTGCACAAATGCAATGATATGTTAGTACCTAATTAGATTTTTTTGGCCCATCTGCAATCTCCAGGTTCAAAAATGATCAAATATACTGATAAGCTAGTATTAGATTAGATAATCTTAGCAATCCAGTTTACCTACCTTGACATGTAACTATCATTCTCTTAAATGAAAGTTTCATAGAGAATTTGAGTGGAAAAATCATAGGAAATGTTTCTTTTCTCCTCTAGGCCTATCCTGCCAAATTTGCATTAAGCAGGGAAAATGGAGGAGTTCTCACCAAGAAGAATATGAAGATAGGGTAGTTTTCATACAGGGAACTCAGAATCCTCTCTATACTAAATGTCCCATAACCAAATGTGTTAAAAGACAACTAATGCATCATGTGGCACATCAAGCGGTTCAAATTCACACATCATCATCAGTTCTACACGAAATAAAAAAAAATGATTGATCTTAAAATCTCAAACTTGTGGCCGGCGCAAAAGGCCAGAGCACTAGGCAGCAGGGAACGGTTCTTTTTCCCATGTGAAGAACGCGTAGTTCATCTCCACCACAACTGAAAAAAGATATGAGGACCCAAATACAGAAGAAAAGATATGCATATACAAAATCATGCTTCAAGAATTTCTTTGACCAATCCAAGGCGAACTTGATAAGTTGATGACATCTACTTGAACATATGACCGGCAGATAAAACAAATGGTAGGTAGTGAAACACGTAAAAAAGACCTTGACTTGGCTTGGGCCAGCGCCCGATTCAAGAAAATGTGTTCAAGCTGATTTGTTTTAAAAAATCATGAAGTGCAAAGACGAGAAGACTGCAAAGAACAAGTTCCATCAAGTTGCAAAACATCATTGGAACATGAGAAGACAACACTGGAATAAATATGTGGGAATGGGTGGAAGGGTGCCAAAAGAGGAACTCATTAGCATACCAACTGAGAGAAAATGCACATTTAACACAGAAGTAGACTATTGAACGCACGAGCGCAACATACTTTTGAGTATCTTCGTCACCATGTGCACTTCTGTTTTGTTTCAATTAGCATGAGGCTATTGAGACTTTTCCTTAAGCAATCTATCAATGACATCTGCTACTTCACTTGATCTCAACAATGAGTTCACTCACATGAGTGTAATGTCAACACCGTATGTAGGTAGATTTTTAACAATGCCCATTGACAAAACCTTGACGAGGAATAAATGTGTCACATAAGTATAAGTTTATAATTTTATTGTTTTTTAAAATAAAAGGTTGTTGTAAATGTATCACAATGAATATAATTTGGGATTTTTTAATTCGTCTTTCATTAAAAATAAAGTAACTTTAAATATATTAGTTTATCCATTAGTTTGTAATGCCATCAAAACTAGAAATATATAATGATACGTCAGTAATACTCATACGTTGAAATATAACTTCTGGTTAATAATGTGATTAATGCATTATTTTTCAATTCAATTCAAAATTAGATCAAGATAATTTGAAGGATAACTTGATTTATTCCTTGAATAAGATTCACTGAATATTCACTAAATTTTAAACACTACAGCAAAAGAGCGAAAACTCTAAGTTGAAACACACATGCTGACATTTCACTTAGTTTTATTTCCTAATTTTGAATTAGCTTATATACTTTAAAGAAAAATTATTTGGCAACAACCAAAGTGAAACTAGGTTTTTCTTAAAAACCACGTAATTTCAAATTGGGGATATTTAATTTGGTCCAACGTGACGGTCAAACCCACGAAATCTCTTCTTCGACCCAATTATCCGAGATTCTCTCAACAAAGAAACAGAAACCCATCTTATGAAAAGTTCAATGAGGAGCTCGTCTCTCTGTCTATCTCGGTAGCTGACTCTCGCTTTCTCTTGCTCTCTCTCGCTCTCTCTGGCGTCCGAAGAAGATGAAGATTCGAGCAAAAGAATAGGTGAGATCCAAACACTCGTCATCTCGGTCCATCTTTTATCTAAAACAAGAAAAAAAAATAATGTCATGGTAATGTTCGCAGGAAATTTGACTGATATTGGAGCTTCTGTTCATAGTTTGGCCTAAAATCCGCGTTGATGAGATGGTGGCAGATCAAAACATTACTATAACTGTTTACAAAACCCTCCCTCGCTCGATATGGCTCCCATATGAGGAGATGTCGCAGAGAAATATAGGTGAGATGATGCTTATTTTTCGTTCACTCCGAATATAGCCTGATTACAGTCCGATTTGCTGTATGTCTCTATTTACATTATTTGTATAATTTTAGCATTATATAAAATAACCATGGAGAAACCATGTAATGCCCAGATCATGTTTTAACAAATTTATTGCCTTTGTGAAGCACGTGGTTCTTTCACTTTTAATGCAGAGTAATTCTTAATGAGTGAATGAATTCAAGGCAGTCAGCAGACTGTGATACTGTTGCTTCTTTCAGTTTCGTGTAGTTGTGAAGGCAGATGCATGAGATCCTTCCGTGTGACTATACATACTGGGATTAACTCCTGTAAAACTCTTGACTTCATCGATGATGCTCAAGTCGAAGTATTAACTTTTTTTTTTTTTTTTTTTTTGGAATTGAAGTATTGACTGCACAGCTTATTCCCGTCTTGTTTTCTATTTGTGATTTGACTTCGTGTGGTTCAGTTTATATAGAGCAAATAATTCCGTGCCAGCTATTCCCATATTCTTTTGTGACAATTGAAAGTTTAAAATGCACCAACGCTTTGCATGTGGAGAGTTGGGTTTTGGGTGCAGAGGTATGCTTATGCTGCTTGGACATTACTTCAGATCTTAATCCTTTGGAACACGATTAGCACTCTCCTTTGCTTAAATTAATTGATTCCACGTTGCCTATTCTGCCTTGAATAATCTTTTCATCATTTGGCTTTGTCCTTGTGGTGCTTCTCATGCATTCGACATTTCAATGAGAAAGCAAGACTATATAAATATTTATACTGTCAGCAAAGGTTCGTCTTGCACTGAATCAAATTGGCTTTGAGAAAAGCTGTCCATTTATACATGGATTCTCATGAAATCTTTTCTAGCTCATTTGTGTTATGTTTTCCGTTGCGCTACTGATGGATGAGCACAGGCTTACCTTGAATATTTAGGATAATGTCCCTAAATGCCCGCTTTTTCCTTCATATACAGAGTTATAAAGCATAAATTTTCTAAAAGAAGAGGTTGGAGCAAAGCATTGGCTCAAATTTGAGATCAAGAGGTACTAAAAAGTCAGCTTTGTCATCTTGGAGCCATTCTGCAAAATGGTGGGGAGCTTGATGGGGATGATTTTCCGTGGATATAATTGAAATTATTTGGTATATTCATCTATGAAAAAGTGCCACTTAGTGATCCTATTGGAGGGTTAAAGGTTTGCAATCCCTTATGCTTTGAATATGAGGCTGCTAATTATCTACATATGCACAAAAGGAGTGTAATTGATGGCGAAATTTCTAGGGTTTGCTCTGTGGACAATCTGGAAAGGGCAGGTTAATAGAAGGGCCTAGAGGAGAAATGTTTGATTTAGCTACGGTTGAACATATTATTGGTGGGGCAATGGTGGTTGGTTTGCATACTTTTGAACATACTTTAGGTAACAGATGTGACATTAGGATGGACACAGTGTAAAAAGAGGAGAGTTAAAAAAATCTGGGTGGATATTTTGAAAAAAATATGTTGGATGCTTGGAAATTACTATCTGTTTGAGATGCATGGAGCCGATCGTACCTTGTGGACAAAGAAGAGGTGGTGGTAGTGGTGGAAATGTTATTTCATATCGTGTATCTGCGTGGACTTACAAAATCTCATTTACTTATACTTCACATAATTGATCGGTATTGATTGATACATTTGCTTACTACTAATGCCAATATATTCTTGCATCTTGTGCAGGTTTTTCCTTGTAATTATCCAACTTGTGACCATTTCTATCACCCAAAATGTGTGTCATAACTGATCCATTGCGGTGAAGAAAGTCAGGCTCAGGAGGTTCAATTTCTTATGAGTATTTGGTATTCGAATAAGTATAAGATTGTTGAATATATCTTCTCAATTTACTTGAAAATTCAATGTAGATTCATGTTAATACCTAAATTTTGACGATCTGATAATTCATTTATTTCATAGAAAATCAGAAGCCACCACGCAAACAGAGAAGAGCGTCAGAACCTTTTCATCGAAGGGAGTCGAACATATCTGATCATGTAACACAATCTTCATCGAACATAGCCTCTGGTGATGATGTTGGTTATTTACTGTAATTCCAAAATTCGCATCTTAACTTAGTTTCCATTCAAAACAAAAGTTATCACCATCACTTTGTGAAAGGTTTTTGGTATATTTATTATATATAAGGAATAATGTCATAATTTATTCCTATATCTTTCTAGCTTTGTCCAAACAGATGTTTTATAGTTCTATTTAATGGCATCAGATTGCTTTCCAACCAAATCCAAAAGAAAAAAATGCTGAATTTCGTACATGAAAGAAGTATTCTCATTTTTGCAAGGATAAAAAAATTCATGAATTGCTTAAGGTGTTATATTGCTTAAGGGTGGTTATTTTATCCCTAAAAATTGATAAATTTATTGAAAATCAACGAGCTTTTGGTTTGGGAGAGAAAGAACATGATTCACTAGTCCTAGTCCTTTCAATTTGGGCTGCAAATATTTTTTTTTCTATTTTCTTGTTAAAGCAGAAAAGGTATCGACTGAAAAACTGCAAGTGTGAAAAATTCGTATTGGTACTGTTGCTACTAGTAATTCTACATTAATATTCTCTTGAAATAAAAATGTTTAAATATATAATTTTTTGCACTTACCGTAAAAATATCTAACATTGATAAAAAGTTTCTTTTTTATTTCCTTATTTTTACTTTAAGAATATTCATGATTTTCTCAAGGAACCGGTTAACTCGGTTCGTTGTGAAAATATAAATATGTTACGTAACCCTCTCATTTCCCATCTAAATATGAGGACAACATTCTTCAACTTGTCTAGACCTAGGCCTTGATATTTGCAACGATTAAAATGATTAAAATAATGTGGCATTTGCAGAAATGAGCATGAATACTGAAGAAATACAACCAGTGGAGCAAGAGACGTCTCTTCTAGGAGAGATTCAACAGGTATTGCTCTTCATTACTGCATAAATAATATGTTATTTCCTCGTCAATGAGTTTACTGTATATATTATGTTGATTTTGATTATCAATAAGCATGGGACTTACTTCGCAGTTATCAGCAATCATACCTAGCGATTCTAGTGTCAATCCAAATGTCCAACCAGACTCCAATCCTCCGCATCCTCCGGTGTCCAATCCGCCCTTTGTCGTCTCTAATACTCCAGGGAGTCGCATTGGGGCGCATTGCTACGCCGTTCTATGCGCCGTCGGGGCATCCATCATCCCCGCCTTACTCGGTCTTAGTTAGTCCTCTCTCTCTCCACACTGTTACATTTTTCAATTTCTTGGAACTTTTATGTCTTGTTTTGCCACTCAATTTAATTAAGGTATCTGGAAATAAAAAATTTTCTTATTTCTTCATTTGAAATTATGATGATAAATAGGATTCTCTCTTCTTCTTTTTTAAATTTTTGGTAGGCTTAGGAGAGATGAACGAGGCGGTTGTAAACTTTGAAAAGGACAAGAGGATGACCGAGAGGCAGATTGAGCTCATGACGATGCTCTGGCACATTCTCTCACTCATCGGGGCAACCATAGCAGGTCGAACCTCCGACCGGTTTGGCCGCCGATACACAATCTTATTGGCTAGCGTTCCTTTCTTGTTGGGGGCCATCCTCATGGCATTCTTTCCCAGCAATGCCTTCCTCCTGGTTGGACGTGCCTTTACACAGGTCGGTGTCGGCTTTGCCCCTGTGGTCGCCACAACCTACATAACCGAGCTCTCTCCCACCTCCTCCCGTGGCGTCCTCACCTCATTACCAGAGGTGTTCAAACATTTTTTTCCTAATTTTATAGCTTATTTTTTTATTTATTTGTCATCATTTTTTTCCTTTTTCATGTTATTGTTTTGGTTATTTAGGTGGCCCTCAACCTTGGCACCATTGTTGGCCATATCATCACCTACAATACCTCCAAGCTCCACCCAAACTTCGGGCGACTTAGTATGCTTATCTTGACAGCGATCTCATTAGTGGTGTCCACTATTGAGTTTTTCGTCATGCCAGAATCCCCGGGCTGGCTAATCATGCAGGGCCGTCTGGCGGATGCGTGGCCCATCCTCGTCAAGACCTCCAATTCTGTGGAAGAGGCCAAACTCCGACTCGACAGCACCAAAGAGACTGTCAACATCCCAGCAGAGCGCAACGAAGACAATGTTCCAGTCTCACAAAGCACCGGGGAGGGTGTCTGCTGGGAACTACTACACTCGACAATGGCTATTCGATATATGACTATTTGTGCTGTTGGCATCCAGTTAATTGAGCAAGCCTGTGGGATGGACACCATTATTCTCTACAGCTCTCGCTTTTTTGAGAAGGTAGGCGTCACTTCCTACAACCAAAAGCTCCTTTTGACTATCAAATTACAATTTGTAAAGGTAGTGCTGATGTTCATCACCACCTTCTTCCTCGACTGGTTTGGGAGAAAGCGATTGCTGCTATGCAGCGCGGGTGGGATGATCCCATCTCTTGTGTTGCTTGGAGCATTCCTCATTGGAGTTGAGAAGAGTGATGCGAAGCCTAAGTGGGCGATGGGGACATGTGTTGCCTTGCTGTTTTGTTGTGTGGTATTCTATGCGATCGGTTTAGGCCCGATCCCAACAGTATACAGTGCCGAGATCCTCCCGTTGAGACTACGGGCTCAAGGGAATGCAATCAGCGTCAGCGCGAAACAATTCCTTAGTGCATTGATGGCAGTAGCATTTATACCGATGTACGAGGCAATTACTCTTGGAGGGGCCATCTTCGGGTTCTCGGTGATCACGATCTTTGCGTTCTTCTTTATCTCTAAGTTTCTCCCGGAGACTCGTGGGAGGACATTGGATGAGATATGGAAGCTTTTTGGTACACTCATACCGCAGATGTCCCCAACAGCGTATATAGAGATGACAAGGATTGGTTAGCCGACGGTGGAAGGGGAAAATACGGATGTGTCAGCTTAATACATGTCAGGTCTAGGAATCTAATGTCTTTCTCTGGTGGAAGTTGGTTTTTGTTGTGCTTTCTTTTGGCATAATATCTATTATGTCTTCGTTTATTCCAATAATTTTGTCGTCCATTGTCTTGTTTAGATGATATAGCTAATTTAAATGGTTTGATTTGATCAAGGTTGAACTATCTCTGGTGAAAGTTGGTTTTTGTTTTTTTTTTGTTTTTTTTTTGTAAGGTAATTTGTATATTATAATCGGCCAAACAATTTACAACTAGGGGAAACCCAACACCAACCAACACTCTAAGGACTACATGTCATTTGAGTGATAGGGTACCAAGTTAGCAGGAAAGGAAATATACAACTTATAATATCCATACAAGAGCCGACTATTGGGTGGCCAAGTCCTAGACCGGATAAGGAATAGCACCAAAAATACCAGGATCGATCTCCCAATTGCATTGGATTCTCCTATTACTAGGTGTATCTACCACAACTTAATGCAATAGTTTTGTCCTTGACGGCCTTGGTCAGGTGTTACTTCATTGAGGGAATATATAAAGCATGGCCATGAAAGATTATATCGTTTTTGGTCTTCCAAATCACGTAGTAGAGTGTTGCAAAGGAGAATCGAGCTATATCACTGGAGAAATCCTTACCGGAGAGGGTGCTGATAGCCCATTGGAGATTATGCGACCAGGAGGCGTTAAGTCAAGTTAGGTTACATTTGGCAGCCCAATATGCATCGAGGGAGTTCGATGCATGGCGGTCAAAAAATAGATGGTCTATGGAATCAGGCCTGGAGTTGCAAAAAGCACATATCGCTGCAAGGATTCTTCCATAAGCCATGAGGCTTTCTTGTGTGGGGAGTCTATCTCTAGTGATCAGCCAGAGATGGAATTGGTGACGGGGAACACTAGCTTTGTTCCATACGAAAGAGGACCATGGCACAGTGGAGGCTTTTTGGCGAACGGTTGACCAAGCAATGGCAGTAGAAAAGATTCCGATTGGATGCTCCACCCAAGTGAATTGATCTCGGGCAGCAATTAAAGAGGGAATCATGATCTGTCAAGATAATAACTCTTAAAGGATCGTTGACCCTTCCGATGTGAATAACTCTGCTACCTTTGCCTGTTGGGACAAGTCCGATTGATAGATATAATTATCAGAGCAAACTGAGTTGAGGGGACCTATATCAAGCCAAGGGTTGAACCATAGAGAGGTGGATTGACCATTGCCTATCTTCCATTTGAACAAAACTTTGATTTCATCCTTGAAACTGAGGAGTTTTTTCCAAGCCTAAGAGTAGAAGGTTGGAAGAGATGCGATCCAGAAATTCTTCCACTTGAGGTGCATGGTGTGGATCCATTTGCACCAAAGCGATTCTTTGTTAGTGAATAATGTCCAGATATGCTTGAACATGGCTGCTTTGTTATTATCTCAAATCCTATGAATTCCAAGACCTCTTTCTTCTTTAGGAAGGTAGACATTATCCCAGTAGACTTTTGCTCCCCCTAGGCCGAGTCTAGGGCCCTTCCAAAGAAATTGGTGACAAATTTGATCTATAGGGTCCACTACAGAGGATGGTAGCTAGAAAAATGAAACCCAATAGACTTGAATAGCATGTAGAATGGATTTTATAAGTTGTAATCAACCCGCAAAGGATAGAAACCGGTGAGTCCAAGATTGAACTCGAGTTGTGAGAAGACTTACTAGGGCACTACAATCAGATTTACTAAGCCTCGAGGTGATAATTGGAACACCTAAATAGCGGATCGGTAGAGAGCCCATCCTTAATCCCAAAGAAAGGGCAATTTGGTTGCTAACTTCTGGTGATCCCCCAGAGATGAAAATTTCACTTTTGTTAGTATTCAAAGTTAGACCACTCCATAATGAAAAGATATGTAAATCATCTTGCAAGCATCCGACCGAGGCAAGGTTAGCTTCACTGAAGAGAAAGACATCATCAGCTAAAAATAAATGCGAGAGATAGGTGGCCTTACACCTCCAGAAGTAGCGAAATTCCTCTCGTCTAGTTTGGGCTTCAAGAATCCCAATGAACACCTCCACAGCCAGTGTATATAGATAGGGTGATATCTAGAAAAGAAACCATGGAGTTCACTATTGATAGCAATAAAAAATTTGGGAGTACGAATACATACCATGATTAGCCTGATAAAGAGGGAGGGGAAGCTAAAAGCCTCAAGAGCCGTCTCCAAGAAGTCATAGTTAACTGTGTCATAGGCTTTCCGAAAATCAACTTTGATAGCACATTTTGGGAGAGAGGGGTCCATGTGGAAGCCACTAAATAACTCCTACTAGAAGAATATTGTCCCCATTACGCCTACCCTGCACAAAAGCCGTTTGTACCAGACTAATAATAGAGGGAATGACCGATGCAAGTCTATTGGCTAGAATTTTTGTAATGCACTTGTATATAGTATTATAACAGGCTATAGGACGATAGTCAGAGACTGAGGATGCATTTGGAACCTCAGGAACCAATGCTATGATGGCATTGTTTATCTCCCTTAATAAGCGACCTATATTGAAGAAGTCTTGGACAATTTCAACCACCAAGGGGCCAACCTTATCCCAATTTCATTTAAAAAAATCAAAATTAAAGCCATCAAAACCCGATGCCTTCCCCTAGCCAGGGAGAACATTGCAACTCAGATATCTGAGAGAAGGACCGATTGGAACAGAGAACAAACCCGGTCATCATTGAGAATGAGATGGGTGACTTTGGTTTTCAAAATGCCGACACAGCATATATTGTTTGAAGAAACGAATTTCCTCACTTCCGCTTGTCTGGTCGGGTCCATAAGGCCCCGAATATTCCAAACGCTAAAATGCATATGTTCAAAAAACAAAAGAAGACCAAAGAGGCCTACCTTCTCTTAACATTCTGGCACCTAACAGCCACATATGTTGAGGACTGCCCAGGTAGAGAGGCGGCAACTGCAATAGGAATAGGTAGAGGTAGCAGCTGAGGGTGAGGGGTAGCGGGTTCCTTTGCTTCAGGTGTGTTACCTTGGGAGGCTAGAGGCCTTGTTTCAACAGGTGCTGCCCTTTCTGAGGTTCATAGCTTGTCAACTTCCAGGTTTTTATCAGCATCCATGCAGGTGCCAACCGGGTTGATGAAGATTACCAAGCTACTACTGAGAGGGATTGGTGGAGGAGGAGTCACCCCCGCCCGGTGCAGGATGAGGCTCCCAATGTCATGCTCCGACCCTCAAGCATGCGACAATCCCCATTTTCTCTTTCAATCATTTGAATGTGACGTTCTAGGATGTGTCGCCGACCATTCTTTTTATCTTTCAATTAAGCACGTGTAGAAGCGATAATTAATCCCCGCACAATTTAACGAATTGGGATAGCTAGGAAAAATCAAATAGAAACACAATAAATGATGCCGGTTTATTCATCTTCTAATTAACCTTAGGAAGTCTACATAAATAGGCCCTTACCATGGGTTACTTCCTACAGAGCCAACCAAACAAATAGGTCAAGGTTAATCTACTTCTTCCAAAACGCACCACCAGTCGAATCTACCTTCTACGGACCTGAAAATGATTATACAATAACCAATGAGATATAAATCTCAACGATTTTCATCCTAAGCCTCGGCTAGGACACCAACTCGCCTCGAGGTACCTATGGCATGGTCTAATACCTCAAGCATATCAATAGCAGAACAACCATATGTCTTAGGCAATGATTTAATACATTCAGTAATATCATGAACATATCGACAAGCAATCAATTCGCAAGCGACCTTACCTGATTATGCCATACCCTGCATAGTAAATACACATGCAATTCACCATTAATACATCTTGCACTCTCAGCATTATATTAATCAATCACACTTGAGTCATATCGCAAGCGATCTCACCTGACTATTGCCACACCTTGCACAGTACCAACTTAGGCATATCATAAATAATGCAACAAGCACAAATATAATCAGAACACAATATCACTTGTCTCTCATGCACCTTTGTATTCATACGTGTTCCAATTATTACGAACCCCTGAGCCACGGCACAACTTTTTGGTTGGCGGTCTACTAGTTGTAAACTAGGCATTGTCCTCCCTCGTGAGGCACGATAACGCCATGGGCTTTTCCCTAGACGGCATTCCCTAAGGAGCATAAGTCCGGCCTCTACCGCGACCCACATCCGGACACAACTGGGGAGATGCAACCGTGCCCTTCCGGGTTTTCGACAAATCGGACTTCGTCCCCCGATCTACTACCAAGGTGACAAGCTCAATTAACTGACCACACAAGCATGCCACCATGATTCATTTTTAATCTTGCAAATCAGTCTATGCAAACGTGGTACATGCTCACAATATAAATCACGACACATTTCTCAAATATAATTTGTAGGAAAGAATGATACGTGGTCACATTTTATTTCCAAACCCGTCTTATTTTCATGCCTCATCCAAGAATATACCATTCACACTTTTCTCACAAAGCTTGACATACATACACCCGACACCTTAGGGTTTTGCCTTTTTATAGCCCATGCAATCGTCAAGGCATAAATAATTAGAACAGTCGAGCATGCTATAATTTCCAACAAACATGCAATTAATCCAATCAATAATCCAACATGCTTTCATAATAAACGACACGTCAAATAATTCTCACAATTTAATTATAAATAAACAGTGTTATCCATAATTAAAATATGTCTGATTATTATTAAAATAATAATAATAATAATTCCGAATTTCAATAAATAATAATTTCTGAATTTAATAAACAATAATTATTATTTTCGGAATTTAATAAATAATAATTAAAAGGAAATTAATTATTTTTAATAAAATAACACTAATACAGATTACCCCAATAATTCCTAATTACCCCCAACTAATAACCGATAATTATCCTTAAACACATTTAACTATATAAACAACAAATAATCGAGATTAACGATAATATAATCTCCCCCTAAATGAGTTTAACTAACTAATCGAGGGTTTAGAGTGTGAACTCACCCGACGACGAAACCGATGACACCGGCACGACAGCGATGACAAGGTGAACGCACAGCCACCTTCATTTCTCCGAGACGAGGCGAATCGAAAACGGGTCTTGGCCGAGGGGGACTCAACAACGCTGAACCGAGAGGGAGGGACTGCTGTGGTGGCTCCAGTGCGGTAGAGGGGGCTCGGGAACGGTCCTCCGGCAAGCTTGCGGCAGTGACCAGCGGCGGCAGGCAGCGGCGAGGCTGCTGGCCGCTCGTCCAAGTCACGGCCAGAGAGGCCAAGAGGGAGAGAGAGGGCACAGAGACGGTGGTGGCTGCTGGGATGGCTCCCGAACGGCTCCCAGCAACGGTCCAGAGAGGCCGGACGGTGGCAGAGGGCGGTTGGACGGTGAGGGCAGCCATCCCGGCTCCAACCCAAATAGAAATAGGGAGAGATAGGCGGAGGTGACGGCTGCTCGAGTTGGGGTGGTCGGGTGAGGGACGGCGATGGCTGAGTAATGGCGAGGCGGCTCCCGCGAAGACGGAGATAGAACCGAGGGGAGGAAAAGAGAGGTGATGTAGCAGTGTGGCTCGGCGGTTGGCCTGGCTGACCGACTTCCGGCGGCGGGGCGGAGGGACGACGGTGAGGTGGCTGAGCTCGGGCGGTGACAGGCCGACTCGGTTGAAACCAGCACCGAGAGTGAGAGAGAGAGCAGCGACAAAAAGCAAAAGGGCGACGACCTGCGGTGGCTCGCGGCGGCGGCCCGTGAGCGGTCCGGCGTTTGGGCAAGGCGGTCGGCATTGCGGCTGCGCCGGAGGGGCAAACAGAACTGGAGCAGGGCAGTGGCACACTCGAACGGGGAAGAAGACAGAGGGGAGGTGCTGGCTGCGGCGGCACCGTTGGACGGCGAGACCGGCGGGCTGGCGGTGAGTTGGCGGGTGGCGGAGCTGCGGCGATGAGGGGTGGTGGTCGCTAGCGGAGGCAGTAGCAAAAAGGGAAGGCAGCAACAGCTCCAGCCGAGGGAAGAAGAAGGAGAAGAAGAAGTTGCAGGGGGAGAGGCGGAAGTGCATAGGGAGAAGAGGAGGAGCGAGAGAGAGAGAGAGAGAGAGAGAGAGAGAGAGAGAGAGAGAGAGAGAGGTTAGAGGGCAAGGGGGTAGGCGGCTGACATGCGTGGGGAAGGGAGGAAAAGAAGGAAGAAAAGAGGGAAAAGAGAGGGGAAGAAGGACGTGCGACAGGGGGCGCAGGAGGAGAGAGAAAGAGGGAGCGTGCGGAAGAGAGAGAACGCGCGGGAGAAAGAGAACCCAAAATAAAAAATCAAACAAGCTTATAGAATGGGGCACTTGGTCTTTTTACCCCGATTCCCAAAAATCCAATCCTAATCTCGGTCCGTTAATCCAATTCGGGCAATTTCCGAGCTTACTGAAAAATTTGAGAATTAATGAGGCATTGTCCAATATTTTTTTCCCGACGTCCTTGAAAGTTTGGTACCTGAAACCGAACTAAATTTTGTGATTAATTTCAATCAGTCGCAACTTTGGTACGACCTGACTTTTGGGCAGCGTTTAGGGTGTCCCATACGTTTGACCCATGGTTGATAGCTTTTCAATCCACGATCATGTAAATTTAGATTAAGGCAATCCTCGGTTGCTCATTCTGAATACAGGGCCAACAAGAAATCGGTTTAATATTGTTCGTCGTTAATATCGAAGTCATGTGGACTTACCCACAATTGGACCTCGTACTCCACTGAATCGATTTATTTCCGTTCACTAATTGACCTACAACAACGTGGTATCATTCCTGCTTGATCCTTATGGTCGAGTGGCTAGTCCCTGATTGAATTCACTAGTCGTACGTGCATTCGTCCTTAATTGCCTTTCTAAACAGTCAGTTAACTCATGAGGGGCCAACTCTGAGTAAATGTAACCAACAGTGCATTGATGAAATAATCATTTCACACGTCCCAAAATGGGTCGATATCTAGGACGTCACACCAAGATCAGCATTTGTCTGAGGAGGCACGAAGAGGTTAGCCGATGTTTTTGCTGATTTTCTTGAGGACTTGACTTGTTGCCACTCCGTCTCAAGATGTACACCAAGCATGTCATGACCTGCTCTACCAGATTTTTCTGTCCCTCGTGTATGTTAGACAGAACAGGGGACGGTAGAAGAACCAACGGCAGGTGTGACAATGGCCTGGTCTACTGAGTGTGGTGGATGGGCTACCGCAGTAGGGGGACTAGAGCATTTGTGGCCAAATGTACCACATTGTTGACAGGAGGTAGGTTTCCACTCATATTCAATATCAACAGTTCAGCTTTCTCTATTCAAGCGAACTTGCATCGAATCAATCTGATCAATACTAGCTGCACATTCAACACAAACCCTGGCAAATGAGATCATTTTTATCTATTTTGTCCTCTGGTCGACGTATAAAGGTTTGCCAATCACACTAGCCACCGCACTAATGTCAAGGGCCAACCAAAGAGCATAAGGTAAGTTCTTGAGTTTAATCCACACCAGCATGACCTTATGGTCACCTTTCTTCAAGTCAATTGGGTGCCATTGCTGTAATATCAAAGGAACACGGGCCACAGTAAGAGGACCCCCCTTAAGGATACTCCGCTGGAAATCCTGGTTCGGTATGTGAAAGAAATAGAATCCTAGATCATTAGCCATAACGTCCACCAACTGATGGCCTTGCACATGCTTCAATGCAGCTTCAACCATTTTGAGAGGTAATCTCTTCCCAACAAAGTAGCCCACTATGCAATCAAACCATTTTTGGGGTCAATTGCTTCCAGCACTTCCTCTTTAAGGTCAACAACAGGTTTGTTATCTTCCACTAAAGGAGGGGCAAAGGAGAGGCGGTAGCTATCTTAGCTACAGCAACTCGGGAGCGTGGGGTGGGGGATTTCACACCTTCTAAGGGCTGAGCCATGGTCATGCTTGGCTCGCCATGGTCATGCTTGGCTCGCCTTGGGACCTGTTAGGCCTACATTCCTCTCTAACTACAGCAATTGGGATGGAAACATTCTCGCCACCCTCAATCCCGAGCTCCACAACGACCTGGGTAGGGCATTTGCCCATTTCTAGGCGACCTCGAGTACGGGGAGGGGGGTCCGCTGGCCTACTTCTACTACGAGACCTACCGCCGGCCCTCTGAATAGATGATTCAGCTAGGTCATGCCTAATCTCAGCCATTCCAACAACTCCACCAAACAGAACATCCAAATTCTTACAGAGAATGCAGCTCAGTAAACCTTAGCTCGACATATTAGAGATTCAGGCTTACCCGTGTCAAATTGCTCTGGTCAGACGAGAGGGTAGGGAGAGAACAAGAGCTCCTCCAAAAAGCAGCCCTTTCTGATAGCTACAATCGCCGCCACTGGAAAAAAAAATCATAATAAAAAGAAAAAAAGCGTCCATTATCTAATGGATACAACAAAGGTCTTTCAAACCTTTGGTATAGGTTCAAATCCTATTGGACCCAATTTTTTTTCCATCTATTTTTTGAGATTCTATCTCAAGAATGATATTAATATTTTGAATGATTTTTGACTATTAGGTTAGGCTCAATTATCAGAACGGGATAATAACATAAACAGTCCATGAACTTTAGCCCAATGTGCAATTTGGTCATTGAATGTTTAATTTGTTCAACGTGGCCCCTGAACCTTAGCACAATGTGCAATGTGATACCTAAACTTTTAATTTATTCAATGCAGTCCCTAAACTTTTGATATTCATCTGAAATAGTCCTTGATTTGTATAAAAATATTCAATAAAGCCATTGGTTTTGAATTAATGGAAATAGACTACATTGAATATTTGCAAACAATTTAGAGACTATATTAAGAACTTACTAAAAGTTTAGGGACTATATTGAACAAATTAAAAGTTCAAGTACCACATTGCACATTAGGCTGAATTTTAGGAACTACATTGAATAAATTAAAACTTCAGGGACAGATTGCATATTAAGCCAAAATTTAGAAACCGTTTGTGTCATTTTCCCTTGTCAAAACATCTGCTTTCGCACCAATCACTCAAACTTTATAGCATAATTCAAGTACTTCCCCATGTGATTCCAATCTTCGATTTGTCTGGCTTGGATATGAATTTAAATCCCGATTGGGCCTTGAACACATACTATTAAACATAAATACTCTTAAAGACAATGAATTGTTGTGTAAATGAAGAAAAAGATTTGTTTCGACTAGTTTATTATTATGAGAAAAATAAAAATAAAAATATACCGAGTAAGCCCAATCAATTTCTCTCGAGAAATTATCTGTCATTAACAAAGGGTAAAAATCCCATTGAAACTGCATCAAGAAGGAATTCAAAGGAAAAGAAAGACCGCCAAACATGCAATTCGGCTATATTTTTTGGTCATTTGATGACCGAGGCATTAGAGGAGGACAGACGATGTCATTTGACGACTCGATGACGGTGTGCAAAATGTAAGTGAGTTCAGGTGGGTGCACTCGGACCGAGTCAGCTTTTACCGACTCAACTTTTTCGTTCTTCGGCGTGGATGGGCTTCGACACGTACCCATCCGGCCTGTCTACCGTCAAATTCGATGCGACCGCATTCTCTCCTTCATTTGAAGGACTCTCTTAGGAGCATATAAACGTGGTTTCTTTTTAAGAGCTCGAGTGCATACTAAAGCTCTTTGAGCATTCAAAAAGTTTGTAGCATATGTAAATAGGGGTGAGTCGAAAGGGAAAAATATATTCGAATTATCTTTAGAGAGAAGAAGAGATGTTTCAAAGGAATTGAATTACGGTAATGTTTAGATGTTGGTGAGATTTGAAGGGAATGCTACACAAACAGAGGCCGATGGTGGGGTAGATAGAGAGTAGGCAAAGTGTTTTTAGGATTAGTCGACAAATTTGATTGGGTGGTAGTGAGCACAAATTAAGTGTCCCATATCATCATCTCATGCTTGTACATAGCAAATAAGATTAACGTGAGAAAGGGAAGATCCACGTCCATTGGCGAGAGACGACATGAAAGGAAGGAAAGAATGCATTACGATAAATATCATTTTATATATTTTTAGACACTGATATAAAATATGGGTACAAGTGAGAGTAAAGAACAAGTTTGCTTCCTAATACACAACCTCTCCAAATTTATACTATATTTGTTAGAACAAATTACATGCTTCCTAATGCACAACCTCTCCAAATTTATACTATATTTGTTAGAACAAATTACAAGGGGAAGAAAAGAATGTTCTCAAAACATTCGCATTTGGATGAAGGGAAGAGACCGAAAGAGATAATTACGAGTAATTAGGAGAGATTATGAATAATTGGTCTAGGCAATCTGATATATAACAAATATGAAGAGTCTCAATGGAATTTGGAGGGACTTATGTATTAGCAAATAAACTTTCAGTTCTTTCTCATATAAACTTTTATGATCTCTATTTTTTTAAAATACATAAGAAATACCTATGTGATTATGCAATTCTTCTCTTTCCCTTCCCTCGTTTGCGTCCAAACAATAGTTTAATTCTATATCTTCATATCATTTCTCCTCTTTCTCTTACAATTATTTAAATCTTTTATCACCCCCACCCCCTCCCCCAAAGCGAATCTTCGCTAACACTGTTAAATGGATGTGGAGGGATTTAAGATGCACATAAAATCGAGTTTGCCAATCCCTCTTTAGTGCTTTCCCTCCATTGCTTTCCCTTTGCTCTATCCACATAAGATAGGCAATATTTTAGAGTCCTCTCTCTTCCATTTTAATCCCTCCTCAAAAATAGTACTAGGGTATTGCACTCGCATATCTGTAGGAATTGCACAAATTAATGATGAGTATCCGACAATGTAGTTATGAAGTGGGGCATTTGCTTATATGATTTATCATATTAACCATCACGAGGAAACAACTTAATATCTTTTAGAGTGAAATTAAAACAACTAAGCACTCCTCTCGTCTGTGAAATCAATCTTTACTTGCTTGTGGTGGCATGATATCCTTCAAGACACTCTAGTTAGGCCCAAAGGGCTTGCTCAAGGTGTAGTCATTTTTGAGATTATCAGTTTCACACTCTTTTGATTCCTAATTTGAAGGTGTGTTATCTAAATGGCCATTCACTCTTGATTGTCATTTAAGATCCTAAAAGCATTAGTCCACTAAGTGATCATGCAAATGTTTTTGGAGGAGGTTTGTTATATTCTTAAGGGAGAATGTCACAAAAAATCCCAAACTTTGCCCTTTGTGGCACATTTACCTTAAACTTTTTTTTTTTTTTTTTTTTACAAAAAGCCCCAAATTTTGCCCCATGTGACACATTTACCCTAAACTTTTTTTGTGACACGAAAAGCCCCAAACTTTGCCCCATGTGACACATTTACCCTAAACTTTTTTTTGTGACACAAAAAACCCCCAAACTTTGCCCCTTGTGACACATGTACCCCAAACTTTTATATTGAAAGGCATTTTCGTTTTTACTTTTTATTTTTTTCTTTATTTTTTTCTGTTTTTCCTTTTTTTTCTTTCTTTCTTTTTCTTTGGCTAGAGGAGCGTCGGCGTCGGCCTTGCCCAACTCAGGCAAGGGGCCGACACCGGCATTCCTCCGGCGGAAAAAAAGAAAGAAAGAAAAAGGAAAAAATAGGAAAAAGAAAGAAAAAATAAAAAGTAAAAGACAAAAATGTCCTTCAGAATAAAAGTTTGGGGTAAATGTGTCACATGGGGCAAAGTTTGGGGTTTTTTGTGTCATAAAAAAAAATTTAGGGTAAATGTGTCACATAGGGTAAAGTTTGGGGTAAATGTGTCACATAGGGCAAAGTTTGGGGTTTTTGATGTCACAAAAAAAAGTTTAAGGTAAATGTGTCACATGGGGTAAAGTTTGTGGTTTTTTGTGGCATTATCCCTATTCTTAATATAAAAGTTATCCTATTTTAGAAAAGGAAAATAAAAATCAAAGTATTTAAGAAAGAAGCAAGAATTAAACATTCAAGAAATTGAAAGCATCTATCTAAGTGCAATAATGAAAAGCCCGATACAATGTTGGGCAAAAAATATTATATGATCTCATTGTAAGCCCCAAGATATGATCCCCACAAACTAAATTCAATTCAAATTCCGTGTTCTCCTGAAAGACTAAACTATTAAGACTAGAGCTATGTCAAAGTAAGGGAAAATTTTAAACAAGGGCCTAAAGTGCTTTTAATTTCTTAATTAAAGGTGTAAAGTGAACTTTGTCTTAAATAAAGGCTTAAAGTGCCCTCATTTTTTCAGATAAAGACATAAAGTGTCTTCATTTTTTTCAAATAAAGGTCTGAATTAGATTTTGTTTCAAATAAAGATCTAAAATATCCATGTTAGCCTCAAAGAAATACCTGACCTTTATCGGGAGATTAGGGGCATTTCCGGCCTTTATTTTTCTTATTTTCTTTCCTTTTGTTTCCTTTCTTTTTTGCATTTTTCTATTTTTTCCATAAAAATACAAGCTCAGAAAAAAAAATAATACAATTTGAAAAAATAAAAAAAAAAAATTAAAAAGACCCAAGCTAGCCTTCCCACGTTTTTTTTTAAGTTTTATCCTTTTATATTTTTATTTTTTGAGTTTGCGTTTTTTTGGGAAAAAAAAGGAAAAATGGAAAGAAAGTAAGAAAAGGTAAATTACGAAAATGCCATTAACTAGCTAGTGAGATCATGTCCTTTTTTTATATTAACACGGCTACTTCGGGTCTTTATTTGAAACAATACTTATTTCAAACTCTTATTTGAGAAATAATAATCTTTCAGATCCTATTTGAGATAAAGTTCACATCATACCCTTATTTGAGAAATTGAGGACACTTCAAATTTTTATTTGGAATTTTTCCTCAAAGTAATTACTAAAACCCCTAGATAAAAGGTTATGCTAGTAGATAAAACTAAGCTAAATTGAGTAGTAGAGAGATGCCAAAATTGTTGAATTATGCTGCGAGTTTGACTCTCTCGAGTAAAATTCAATAAGGTGAAATACATGGGTTTCTTGATTATGGATATTAAAGGAAAAGGGGCGCACAATATTTATTTTGCTGTGGAGTCGTGATTAGATGAAAGTCCAAGCCGTGGACTTAGTTTGATATATACGGAAATCTATATCCGTATTGAAGTCGGCATCACCAGAATGGGAAAGTCCAAATTGGACTTGAAGATTTTGACTCGGCAAGGAGAAATGTCCAACTTCAATTTTGGTTTGACCGAATCCCACGTTGATTTGATTTTCCGTACATATTACGTGCTTGAATTACCTCTAACGATTTGTTGCACTTTTTCGTAGAGTGCACATACGAGTAGAAAAATATATTATTTGTGGGTGGCTCCGCCGTTGATAGGAAGAAATATTAAAGAGAGTGCTTGACGTGGGTTAATTCGTGGGTATTGTTAGTGAAATTACATCCAAGAAGATTTGGTATTCAAACCAATTAAATTTTGTTAGTTTAAGATTTATTTAATTTCTCTGCTAGATAAATGGATTATTTCGCAAGAAATTATGAGACTAAACACTATGCGAGTTATTAAGTGTAATTGAGATTTATGATATATTGAGAGTGTTTTGGTGATTCATTCACTTGATTGTGGTTATAATTTCTATTCTATAGCTTGATCTATAACGTAATTCTTTACTACTTTGCTCACAGACGTAGGTCACTATGATCGAATCAGTAAATTTAGAGTTCAATTTATTTTCTTTATTCTTTATATTTTCTTATTCGATATATAATTTTTCGCAATAAAAAATGCTTCTAAAAGTTCTAAAGTATATACCGATCGTAACATTAAAATGCATTAAATTTGTACCAGTGTAACAAAAGTATGCTCTATGAAATTGCTTGAATTTGAGATTTTAGGTGATAAAAAAAAGAATTTTTGGATATCAATGTTGCAATTGACGTAAATTAAAATTTTTCGTGTCATTGATCAATAGGAAACTGTTGAATTTAAATTTGAGCGACGTCGCAACTCACATCCTTCCTTCACCTCACATGCGACGGCCTTGCAGGGCGAGGGGGTGGACCTGTCACGTCGCTACATCAAGCGACGCAAGCAAACTTGCATGTCCCCAAATGCCTCCGCTAACTCCACCATTGCCACACTACGGATTCCCGTTTTGCCCTTGCCCTTCTCCTCTCGAGAAAACCTCAACCCATTATCAGGGGTGTACAATGGGAACCGCCCAACCCGAGAACCACCTAAAGGCACTTATTTAGCAATTAAGGAAGAATGATCTGGAGATATCGAAGGATCTGAAGATATCAGTCAAAGTTGATCCTTAGAGATGTCAAAATCAATTGGAGATGTCAGAATCAATCTACTAATCTTTGGAGATGTCAGGATTAAGGGATTGATAACTTTTGTAATATTGTAATCTCTTTATTTATTATTTTCCATTGTTATTTTGTTTCCATACAAAGTGTATCATTTGTAATATCTATATATATAATGGAAGTCATCTCAACAATAGCACGTTAAGATCAATAATCAAACACTTTTGTTCTTTCATGGTATCAGAGCAGATTTCTTTGAAAGAAATTGATCCTTAACCATGGCTTCCACCAATCGTAAATATCCATACCATTCATCTCTAAACATTAGCAATTTTGTGTTACTGAAACCGACACAAACAAATTATTCTTGTTAGAGAGTACAGATGCTTGCCAAGTCCAACAATAGTCACCCCCTCTGAGGTCGGAAAAGAAGATAGTGTCTCCAAGGAAGTAACAAATCTAGAGTTTTTATGGAGAAGGTCAGATCGCCTTTTGCGGGGATGGATCATTGCAATGCTTTTAGAAGAAGTTCTTGCTCAAGTAGTAGACTTGAAAACATCTGCTGAGGTGTGGTTAAGTTTACAAAATATTTTTGCCAAGGTATCTGAGAAACGTGAAGTTTCAATTTTTCTACAAATCCAAAGATGTTATAGAGATAATTTCTCTTCTCTTCACGAATATCTTGGTGCTTTTCAAAAATATTTTAATAAGTTATTTGCTATTGGATGTCCTCTAGAGGACAAGAAGAAGGGCCTCTTTGTTTTGAATGGCTTAGGTGATCAATATGATTCATTCACAACCTCCATGTTGAAGCCTCCAATGTCGGTGTTCTCCGATTGTTCTTCGACTTGATTTCTCAACTGCAAAGCTTTGAGAGTCGCCTCACAAATAAAAGTTCCCATGCAATTCAACACGAGACGGCTTTCTTTGGTCAAAGAAGTAATATAAAGAGCAGCAAAAAGGGAAAACAATTTCAACATTACAACAACAATTATTTTTCTTCACATGAAAGAGGGTTTTCTCACAATGGTCCCGGAATGAAAAATTCTCGAGCTGATTTTATGCATTTGTAGGGTCACAAGCCACAATTCAATCAAAGCAAGACCGAGAAACTTGTTAAAGGAACATACAAAGTTGTTTCTTGTCAAATTTGTAACAAGCAAAGACATACTACTTTAGATTGCTTTGATCAGTTTAATCAATCTTTCCTCTCATCCGATGTGCCAAAGGCATTTGCTGCACTTACTGTTGGAGATAATCAAGATTCAGAATGGTTCACTGATACTGGAGCTTCAAATCACATGACCAGAAGTGAAGGTAATCTTTTCAACTTACAACCATACATTGGGAAAGATAGTGTAATAGTTGGTAATGGTGATTTGTTTAAAATTTCCCATAGTGGTGATGCTCATATCAATTTGGGTCAAAAGAGCATTGACTTAAAAAATGTTCTACTTGTTTCTCAGATGAAAAAGAATTTATTATTAGTGAGCCAATTTACAACTGACTATCTTCTGAATTTTGAGTTTTCTGCCGCTAGTTTTGTGATAAAGGACAGGAAAATGAGAAATGTTCTGACAATTGGAAACCATGAAGGTAATCTATATACCTTGAAGGCACCAAAAGAAGTACTATTTTCAAATCGATTCAAGAAAGCTAATGAAAGTACTTGGCATCAAAGATTGGGACATCCACAATCGACGACAATTCCTCATCTGCAAAATAAATGCGATATTATTGTTACTACTAGGAATAAACCTACTACAATATATAGTAGTTGTCAAATGGGTCGAGCATCTAAACTTCATTTTTTCCCTTCCAAATCTAATTATACTAAGCCTTTTGAAAAGATACATTGTGATTTGTCGGAAAAAGCTCCGATAATATCATTTCAAAGGTTTTAGTATTATTTTTGTTTTGTGGATGATTATACACGATATACTTGGTTATTTCCATTGCGGCAAAAATTCGACTTTTTTGCATGTTTTCTCAATTTTGAGAAATATTTGGAAAGATAATTTGGATGGTATATTAAAATCTTTCAATCTGATGGAGGAGGAGAGTTCAATCGAGCGGATTTCATACTTCATTTGCAAAAGAATAGCGTTATTAATCAAGTATCTTGCCCGAATATCCAGAGCAGAATGGAGTTGCCGAGTGAAAACATAGGCACATAATGAAATTGGCTTGACTATGCTTCATCAAAGTGGAATTCCTAAAAAATTATGGGTTAAAGCCTTTCAAACATCAATTTTTCTCTTGAATGGGCTTCCTACAAGGGTGTTGGTCATGAAATCACTATATGAACTCTTATTTGACAAAAAACCAGATTATAATTCTTTATGAATTTTTGGTTGTAGATGCTTTTCTTATCTTAGGGATTATACCAAAAATAAGTTCGATGCTCGATCATTGCCATGTGTTTTTCTCGATTATAGTGATCCTCATAAGGGATATCGATGTCTTTATCCTCCAACTGGTCGAATCTATATTTCACGACATGTCGTTTTTGATGAGACTATATTTCCCTATCTTGTACGCAGCTCATTATTTCAGGATCAAAATGATAAAGCAGGGATATATGAATTTATAAGCTGGCCAAATAAGACACGGTATTGTTAGAATTGGAATTTTCACCTTTATATTTGCAACAATGTGCGTTTTTTGATCAACCGCAAGATGACTTATTAAATTATGCTAGTCATGATACTTCTCATGAAGATAACGTTGATGGAGGTGGATCACATGTTCATAAAAATCATGTTGAAATTGGTGACTCATCAAGTGCTCCAATTAATTCTCTATGCAATTAGCAAATGAAGATTCCTTTATGGATGCCCTTACTGATTCTTCAATGGTACATTCATCCACTCCAAATCACTCAATGATTACACGAGTACGTGTTGGTATTGTGAAGCCTAATCCAAAATATGACAATTTACATATGATGGATTCTATATCGAAGGAGCCACATAATGTACGTTATGCTTTGAAACATCCAGGGTGGTCGGTGGCAATGAAAGAGGAACTCGAGGCATTGTATCAGAATAAAACTTGGACTCTTATCCCACATCCTTCAAATACTAATATTGTGGGATGTAAATGGGTTTTTAAGTTTAAGTTAAAGGCTGATGGTACATTAGAAAGATTAAAAGCAAGATTGGTCGCCAAGGGATATACTCAAGTAGTAGGAGTAGATTTTCTAGAGACTTTCATGCCAGTTATTTGACCAGGAAGTATAAGAACAATCCTCACCATAGCTACTATTAAAGGTTGGCCTATCAAACAATTAGACGTGAAAAATGCCTTCTTACATGGTTTTTTTTTTATCACAGCCTGTTTATATGGAGCAATCACCAAGTTTTGAGGATAAAAATCATCCGTCTTATGTTTGCAAATTGGAGAGAGCTCTATATGGCCTCAGGCAAGCACCAAGAGCATGGTTTGATCGCTTTAGCTCATTTCTTTTGGCATCTGGTTTCTTTTGCAGCATTGCGGATCCTTCTTTGTTTATTAGAAAATCAGATGGTGCTATTTTAGCTCTACTTTTATATGTAGATCACATGATTGTTACAGGCGATGATCCAAAATTGCTTAATGAGTTCATCTCTACATTAAGCAATGAATTCGCAATGAAGGATATGGGTCCATTACATTATTTTCTCGGAGTGGAGATTAGGATGTTCTCCGGGGGTATTTATTTGTGCCAATAACAATATGTTTTGTTAATCCTTAAACGTGCACAAATAGAAGGCTGCAAGCCAATTTCCACTCCTATGACTACTAGTTCTTATTCTAATATGGATGCAAGATTATTTTCGGATCCTATACTATATCGAAATATCATCGGAGCTCTTCAATATCTCACTATTACAAGGCCGGATATTTCATATGCAATGGGGTCTTTATTTGTGCCAATAACAATATGCTTTGTCAATCCTTAAACATGCACAAATAGAGGGCTGCAAGCCAATTTCCACTCCTATGGTTGCTAGTTCTTATTCTAATATGGATGCAAGATTATTTTCGGATCCTACACTATATCAAAGTATCGTCGGAGCTCTTCAATATCTCACTATTATAAGGCCGGATATTTCATATGCAATGGGGTCTTTATTTGTGCCAATAACAATATGCTTTGTCAATCCTTAAATGTGCACAAATAGAGGGCTGCAAGCCAATTTCCACTCCTATGGCTGCTAGTTCTTATTCTAATATGGATGCAAGATTATTTTTAGATCCTACACTATATCGAAGTATCGTCGGAGCTCTTCAATATCTCACTATTACAAGGCCGGATATTTCATATGCAATTAATTTTGTTTGTCAATTCATACATCAACCTGCTATGAGTCATTTTCAAATTGTAAAACGCATTTTACGTTATGTCAAAGGCACAACAGATCGAGGTATGAAAATATTGTCCAAGTCAATATTGGACTTGTATGCCTTTTGTTATGCAGATTGGGTAGGTTATTGCGTGATTTGCCGATCAACTACTAGATTTGGTACTTTCTTAGGAAGCAATTGTATATCATGGAGTGCTAAGAAGCAACGAACAGTTGCTCGATCTAGTGCCGAGGCAAAGTATCAGGCAATGACATCGACGGCTATAGAGATTATGTGGATATCATTCTTTTTGCGAGATTTGGATATTCATTTCTCCAGTCCACCAATATTATTTTGTGATAATATCAGTGCACTTTATATGTCAATTAATCTAGTGTTCCATACAAGAACTAAACATATTGAATTATATTATCATTATGTGCGAGAAAAAGTGGCTCTTGGAACACTTGTGACTAAGTATGTTCCATCTGTGCATCAAATTGCGGATCTATTTACAAAACCACTATCTAGAAAAGCATTTGGAAACTTATGTCACAAATTGGAATTTGGGATTCTCCAACTCCCAATTTGAGGGGGAGTAAAGACACTTATTTAGCAATCAAGGAAGAAGGATATGGAGATATTAATCAAAGCTGATCCTTAGAGATGTCGAATCAATCAGATATGCTAGAATCAATCTACTGATCTTTGGAGATGTCAGAATTAAGGGGTTGATAACTTTTGTAATATTATAATCTCTTTATTTATTATTTTCCATTATTATTTTGTTTTCATACAAAATGTATCATTTGTAATATCTATATATATAATGTAAGTCATCTCAACAATAGAACGTTGAGATCAATAATCAAACACTTTTGTTCTTTCACCGCCCAACCCGGACTGGACCAATCAGTTTTGGGTGGTTCCCATAGCCGACGGTTCGGTTCCCAATTCCCATTTTCAAAACCGGTGGTCGGTCGGTCCGGTTCCCGATTCCAAGGTGGGAACCGGACCGACCAGTAATTTTTAAAATATATATATTTTAAAAAATTCTTAAGAATTAAAAAAAATATTCTTTTCAATTTCAAATTCCAAATACACTCATCTCTGCAGTGCATGTCACGCCCTTTCAATTTCCATCCCAAATTCCCAACTTCCTATTCCTACAAGCCATAAGTTCCCTAACCTCAACTTCGTTATTAGAGGAAACTTTCATCTTTTGTTAGATTTTTCTTTTTGAAAGTTTATATCTTGTAAAATATTTGGCGATTGCAAAGTTACCAGTCCTATCGGACCGATCGGTCGGTCCGGTTCCCGGTTCCAAGATTGGTCGGTCCGGTTCCCGGTTCCAAGTTTGGGAACCTGTCCTTCCGGTCCGATTCCTAATTCCATCTTGGAACCGGACCGGACCGGGAACCGATCACCTCTACCCGTTATCACCATCGCTCCCTTTTCTTTTTGGTTTTTATTTATGTATTTAAGTTTGTTTTTTTTTACACGTGGGTTGATTTTTCAAATGTTCATGTCGCCCCAAGACAAGGATCGTGCGTACGGACAATTTGTCTTAAGACAAAGGAGGTATTCAAGGAGTTGAGCACGACAAAACGTTGATCATAAAACATTTTCCTTATTTCATGAAAAATTATAACATTTTTAAAACATGTTTTTCGCGAAGATATTTTTTTAGGAAGATGACAGTATTTTCCAATATGAGACTGAAACTTGGTAACAAACCAGAAAATATTTTCCCTTTTGTATGAAAATGTTTATTTGATTTTCTTAAGAAAAATTACCAAAAATTTAGAATTTTTATTATTTTTTTCCTCTCTAGTGCAACATAATTATTGATTCTAACAATATTTCTTTTCTTGTTCTTCCTTCCTTTTATTTAAGTACCGTCTATATGAATGTTAATGCTTCAATTCATTTTACCGAAAATAATTTGCAAGAAAACGTTTTTCGAATTTTCTGATGTTCATTTTATGGAAAATAAATTCATTGGAGAAAATATTTTCCATGAAGAAAAAAGGTACTTTAAAGTGGGAGAAAATATTTTATACTTTTCAAGTTGGGGAAAACATTTTCTACACCCACTCTCAACTATGTCATACCCCATATTAGTCCTCACTTCTTTCTTTCTATTTTTTTAAATTAATTTTTTTATTTTTTTCATAAATTCGAAATTTTTGTCATCTTTTAATAAATTCTATTTTTTTCTCTGTCTTTCTTTTTGCTATTTTTCTTTTGGCCGGTCGCTAGCCATGGCAATGGCTGGCGACCAATGATAGGCGAGCTAAGCTCGTCAATCTAGTATTGCTAGATAGCAGCAAGGCTCGAGAGTCGCTAATTGGCGACGTGGCCAGGCTCAAGCCTCACCACTATCTAGCAATGCTCGAGTGTCGTTGAGGCCTCGCCACTTCAAGCTCACCTCACTGATGAGCTGATCAGATGAGCTCACAAGAGGTAGGCAAGCCTTGTGCCTTGTTAGCAAGGCAAGCTCGAGGTGTGGCTGGCCACCGCTATCGCCATGGCGGCGATCGGCCAAGGAAGGAAAGAACACAAAAAAAAAGAAAATATTTAATAATCAATTTTGAAAAAATAATAATTAACGATTTTAAAAAATAAAATAATAATAAATTTATTGGAAAAGAGTTTATAAAGGAAAATATTTTCCACTTCAAAATCAAGTTTGACCCGTATACCGAAAAATAATTACATTTTCTTGGAAAATAGCTTATTGAAAAATATTTTTTAGAAAAGTAACATTTTCCGCGAAACGAACGGAGGTTAAATATATGTTTTAAAACTTTGATCTCTAATAGAGCACGCCGGCCAAATATTTTACCTCCATATCAAGCAATCGCAAAATTCCCAACAATGCGAAAAACTGGTAATTAGTTGTAGAGAGTCGTCAATTAGCCGTTGAATTTAAGTGATAATATAGACATCAAAAGATTCATCTAGTTGAGTGTAACCCATTCTGGATATTGATAATGCGCTTTGCGTCCTATATCCCGTCGATCAAACTTTGGGCAATTATTTGTCAGCCCTTGATGATCAATTGAAAAATCTTTGTGTCAACATTTTTCCCTGCAGAATCTATTGCATCCTCCTTCCACCTTTCTCTTTACCTTGATTATCTTAGATAAGTTGGATGAACCTCTCATTGAGAGGCAGATAGACTCTCCCTTAATCGAATTAGTGATAAACAGTTAATGTCCTTTACAAAAATATTTCTTTTTTTGTTGATTTACAAAAGGCTATTTTTAATGTGATTAGCTGTTTTTTCTTGGTCCGTCATATGTGATTGGTTTGCTACGTTAACAATCGCCAATCTTCATCGTGATCTCCAATGTATGTGCAAATAATTATACTTTCTTATCACCTCATACAATATAAAAATAAATATTTACTTAAACAGAAATTCTTCGATGCCATTACCAAATGTCTTCAAATAGTGCAATTTTCTTTCTTGTAATAGACAAAATAAAAATTTCAGTACGAAGTACCTTTTTTCCATTAAAAAAGAATGCATTTGAGGTTATGTGTTTTATTGTCCTTACTTAAATGATATATAATGAAATTTTAGCAAAATTGTTTTTTTTTTTTTTTTAAAGAAAGATAACGATGTAGGAATCATATATTAGTCGAAACATGTGAGACGTAGTTAGTTTTCTCCAAGTCATCATGCAATTGCAATTGGTATGTCAAAATGGAATGAAGTCATGGAATGAAATACAGAAGAACTGGAATGATGATAATGTCTATGTTCGGTGAGTTATGCAAATGGCGTAGAAATTCTTATGTTTGGTTGTAGGGTTGATAATATCTGATATGAATTAATTCGTTTTATCATGAATATAAGGTAAATACAAAATTGACGTGAACCAACGTGAATGCATAAGACAGAATATATGTGCATCGAGGTATCGTTATCTTCTCATGAACAAATCACAACAAAATTATGCATGCCATTGATGCTACACATTCATACATGCGAAAAGAGTTTTATCATCTTCAATGTGTTCTTTTACAAAAATTGTCCTTGTTACATCGACCATTTGTAAATACATTGAGATCTGATTGGTATTTTGAAAATTATTTTGAGCTAGTAAATGAACTCTAATTTCAAGGAAATTCGAACAATTGGAAAACTATGGATCTTCTTTATAACGATTATGTTTATGACTTACAATTTATCCTTAATAAAAATTAAGCCGTCTAGAACAAGATATTATCTCGTACAAGCCCTGAAATAATTTAAATTAAATCTTATTTTTTAGTAGGTAATTTGTCTCAATTAGATAATTACTATCCTCACATTGCAATCTACCGAGAAGTCTATATTAATATATTAGATTGAGTTTGAATAAAGTAAAGAGACCAGTGCACTAGCATTTTTAAAACTTGTGGCGAGGGTGCAATTAAGACCTCAAATTTATAAAAATTGCAATCAAGTACTAGAATTTTATCCGAATGATTTTGAACTCGTCCAGTTTGGGTAGCATGGCTTCTCTATAGTCATTTGTTCGTCCTACGTGGCAGGCAAACAGCCTGATCGATGAGCTCTGCCTATACAAATCCAAAACGGCGAGGTTTTTCACAGCGCGAAGTTGACGCAAATCTTTCGTCTAAGCCCTAAATTGATTAGAACAAAACTGACCAAACAAGAGATTTCTTCACCCAGTTGCTGTCTTCGTCCCGGAAGGGTTGCCCCAAATTTTTCCTTCTTTATCCAAGTCTACTTTGTCTAAGGTTAAAGTTGAGAGAATATCTAGGAAAAGAACTCACAAAACACAACGGCATTACCAGCAACGAACGAGCAATCAAGGAACTAAACATGCCAGTGCATGTGTGAGTTACTGCAGAAGTCACAAGGGGGTTGACACTTTGTCCAGCAACAAACATCGCTCATAGTCACAGCACAAGAGTGACAAGGTGGTTGACAGGTACTATCAGAATGCAGTAAAAGATGTCCCGAGATTTTTGAGAGATCCGTTAAGGAGGAAATGGCAACGAGAGTAAGTCTTAATTGCATACCAATTAACACTTATATACCACACATCTAAGGAAACAAAGTTCAAAGACAAGTAACCACCCTATATGATGACAATAACTCAGCAGGTAAAGTCAAAATGGTTTGAAAAAAGGATTGTAGAAGTAAGGTGTAGAAACTACTGAGGATCAACACGCGGTTTCTTATTGGCCTTTCCCTTGTTCTTGCCTCGCTTTTTACCAGAATCCATAGCAGCAGTAGGCTACTGTTCTCTGCTCAAAGGAACAAAGGAGATCAAGGAATTCCTTCTGCAGAGGATGCTACAGCTGCTTCTCCTGGTACTTGGGATAAATGACGTGGTGTAGGTACCTTTAAGCATGCCTCAGGAATGGCATGATTTTAGAATTGCTTCCCCCATCCGCTTCAACAGGACATGAATACTTGGTCGCACGGTATCCAGCACAAAATTTCAACTTAGACTTCATCGTCTTCAAAGTCTCCATTTTCCAATGGCTATCATCTGCATTACATCCTTTATTAGTTTTAGGCTGAAACATCCTTTATTAGTTGAATGATAGAAACGTGCATAACTTCAAGATACAGTAAAATAAAATAAAAATGACATACCGTATAGGGATTGAATGGCAGCATAGGCTGCCAATTGTTCAGCCTCCTTTTTGATTTCGCCATTGTTGCCTGTGTAAGTTACACCATTAAATACCAATGAAGATATAAAAACTGGAACCACCCTTTGTGACTGAATAGTTTTGTACATGGGCATATTCAAGTTCGCCTTTGCTGCAAACTCATTTAGAGTGGAGTTGCAAAAATTTGGATCCTGTGCAGTAATGAATTAACCAGTGAATTAGTTAATAAAACAGGAGGATTAATCAAGAATCAAAATATAGCATTGAGAGTGTGAAGCAAATACCTTATTTTCCATATGCTACTGTTTGAAACAAGATGTAAAATATTAAAGACAAATCCCTAGAGTCTTATTATCTAAGTTAGCACCCATGTTGCACATTCATACCTCCTATCTTCGTCTTCCTCAAACGATTTAGCAGTTCCATAGAGTCAAGAAAAACTATCAGCCCTTCAACAGACACAAAACCAAGAAAATTCATCTAAAGATTATATCGAACATTAGGAACATGTGGAGAAATCGATAAGGTCGAGTGGACCACAGGACGAGAACATCTAAATAATGAGAACCAGATGTTGACATCCCTTGGACAAGGTCACAGACATAGATGAATTATATCAACATCCGTAGTAAGGCACGTTCTTGCACTTGATCAGCTTTTGTAAGACAAAATTAGTGAAGAGAAACAGCAGATATATCAACATGATGTAAATTCATAGTTTGAAGGTCTCAAATAAATTAGTCGGTTAAGTTCAAAGATTCTTCAAGTTATACACGTGAATGATAAGAACATGGCAGCAATTCAAAGATAATGATTTCCAATATTTCAGCTATATAACATATGCTAACTGACAATTCAAGTGATTCGATCGCAACATATATCAAGCATAGGAGCAATAGATAAAGAATTATCAAACCTCATGGGTGAGAAAACAGCCTTCATCGTTCGTCTTTTGTGAAAAATGATCAAATGCAATTCGAGCAATGTATTGTTCAGACTGCTTCTTTTGAGTGAATGTCTTGGGAGATGTAAAGCTTTTCCCATCTACAAATACCTTTGCCGAACATGATTACTTGTGCAATTACTCATTACTTAGAGAGTCTTGAAAGGAACTAATAACTGCTAATTATTCTAAAGCCAAATTGGAACCTCGACCTAGGATAGCAAGCTACCGACATTATTTCACGCTTCCTCAAAGGGTTTCGAGCGTCCACATTACCCATTTAAGATAGGATTAGTCTTTAAAATCAAGATTATGGGTTCATGTCCCAAGGCTTACGGCAAAATTTTGTATAATCTTGGTCCAACACATATCGGGTCAACCTCGCGAGGGATTACGCCTTGAGACTCATAATATGGTCATGTATATTCTTTGCCCCACGTCACATTGGGTTACTTTCTTTACTTACTAGCTTTTCAAATTTATTCTTGATATACACTTTTACCTCTTTACTTGGCTTTTCATTGTTTGTGTTCCTTTTAGTTTAGTTCAATGGTTAGGCTAAAACATATTACCATAATGAACACACAAAAGCACGGCATGATGACTTAGTGGACAAAACCTCTAGGACACATATTTAGAATACAGCTCAACTCAATTGCCGAAAGGACATTAGTCTAAAAAACTAGTGCAATCAAGTCACTGTATCTACCATTGAGTTGTAAGAAGTGAGATATTCTCCCTTGCCTCATTTGGCTCTAGCTCATCCAATAAGTTAATGGCGACTCTTTATCACATTGAACTTTCATAAGATTAGTCCAACTAAAATGAAAATCCCACTGGCACATGAGGTAGCAATTTGGAAGAACCCGTGTCAATTGAGGATAATTGATCCATATTTGGTATTACCTCTAAACTAGTTTTCCCTCCCAGAGGGTCCCAACACCCCCCACAAGCGTGGAAATCATTAATATGCTTTTCAATATGTAAAACGTCACTCTTTCTATGTCTAATCAGCTCGTGATATATGCCTGAAAATATATACTTACTATGCATAGTTTGAGATAACAAATATCCTTAGAACACTAGTCAATTCAATTATTTTCAAACTGATTTCTTCATCAATAATAAATGACTACTTTTTCTCCATTTGAAAAGTATGGTTCTTAGGGGAACTCTGTAAGTTATACAACTCCCTTATTTTCTGTAGATAAACATGGAAATGTAAAAAAAAAAAAATCCCATTTTTTCAACGGCAAAAGCCATAATTTTTTCCCCAAAATAAGGTGAGCTTTTTCCTCAAATAATCATATACCCAAATTCGTTGTCATTTCCATGGATTCTTCAATAAGTTGTAGTTGTTGTTGTTGAGTCAGCTTCAAAGCAGTAACAATGTTATAATATGTCTCAAGTACGAGTCCATGAAGGAAACTCGACCCAATTATAATATGTGGAATAATATGAAAATTATATCCGTGTTGAAGTCACGAGCAACATAAAGACTTTCTCCAAGTTGAAGTCGGCTACTGATGGCTTCATTTTGGAGATATATATATATCTTTCTTTCTTGGTCACGAAGGGCCATTGAAGTGCTGATTTCAAAAGTGCTTGGCAGTGGACGTCTTTGTGGAAGGACAATAACAGTTCAAGTGTTGAAGCCGATTCTTATATTAAGATTTGTGTTAATTCTTTGGTGAGATTAAGAGATTATTTCATGAGAAATAGTGGGGCTAAATACTGCATGAGTTATTGAGTGTATTTGGGAATCGGGAAATATTAAGAGTATTTGAGTAACTTGGTTGTGATTGTAATCTTTAATATGTCACTTAATCTATAATGAAATTCATTACTGCTCTCCTCATGAATTTAGGTCACTATAACTGAATTACGTAAATTTGATGTCTAATCTATTTCCCTATTCTGTCTTATTTATTTTTTGATTATTTTCTTTCACAAGAAACAATACCACAAATCTGCATTGATTAAAATTAGTACCATAACAATTGTGTACGTGAGGTTAAGTAATAATCTAGCCAATCCCTTGACAAAGGCGTTACCAAGAGATATGGGAAAAATAACCTCACAAGAAACAAGACTGAAACCTTATAATTAAAATTACTAGTAATGATAACTTGACTTTTTTTCTAGAATTTCACTAGTTACAAGATTTAATGGGTAAAAATTAGTTATTGAAAGTGATTGTTTGATACTAACGTTAGTCCTTATATGAGAAGTTAGTATCATCTATTACATTTTGTAGATTGAATTGAATTCTTAATGAAGTATAATGCAAATTTATAATGTATTAATGGTAACAAAAATACATGGTGGGTACTCACTTATATGAGCTTAGAAGCGATGCTGCTTCTTACGAAAGTTAGGGTTGCTTTTTAAAGAGCTCATGTAATAGGATCAAGCACAACGTCATAATAGTGCGGAGTGATATAGAACTTCTCGTTGAAACAACATGTTAGTATATATGCAATATGTTCGATTTTATTATTTAAAAATACAAATTTAAAGCTGAGTTACTTGTCACTTTGATAGGATTTTGAAATACTTGCACTAAGTAGAGATTTAACTTGAAAGAGACCTTTATGTATATATATTAATCTCATGGAAGTTATAGCTATATATTTTTAACGTTTTATTTCTGGCTTTTTTTTATAGAAATAAAGTGGGTGATTATTGGTAGTTTATTTGTAAAACAAATAAGAGGTGCCTTATCCCACATCGAAAAGATGTGAGTGCGTACATGGATGTGATTTAGCATTAACCAACGATCATTAATTTTTATTTATTGAAAAATCCAATTTTATTTTTATAAAAAAATTAACCGTAGAGTCTTTTAAAATAGTGTGTGTTGATAAAGAAGTTAAGAGTATTTTTCATTTATTATTTATTTAATTTCGAATTTTCATGTCTTTTTAACGTAACTTTTGAAATCACATTGCAACATTTTCCAAAAGATTGTCTTTGTTCATTAAGACTGAGATAAGCACATCAATTTTAGATTAAATGTGAATAATCAAGTCCTTTCAAGTTTTCTTTGAAAGACTTGATTATTTCTGATTATTTTTCTCAAGAGACCTTGAAGAAATATTAGAATTGCTATATAATATTCTCACTCAAGATTTTATTGTATCCTAGAGAAAATTTGCTGGTGACCATTAACAATTTTGTAGTGTAAATAAATCCTTAAAAAAAGTAATATCACGTCTTAAAGTTTGACTATATTATTTTGCCCAAATTCATAGATATTTTCCCAATAGTAAGTGCTCTGATGATAGAATTCTATGGGTAGACGTTGATGGTGGTCGAAACACGGTCAAGACAGAGATGCAGGAAGCAGGTTCTTGAAAATGTGCCTACTTGCTTAGGAGCTTGCCAGTCAAGAAGGCAAATCGGATCGGATTGGTCGAGCCCCCCAATGATCACCGGTGCGTGCAATTCTGTGGAGTTTCGAATTGAAGACAAGGCTTTCGAGATGAAAGAATACGGAATTCCTTCCCGCCACGCGCAAGTTGATGGCGAGGGACAAATACATTATGGCCCACGAATCTTTGGGATTGTGGAAGCTTCCCCCTTACGTTTCAATCTTTGCATTCCAACCCCCAGGCTCTTTGAATTTGGTGGCAATGTGCCCCCCTAAGCATTGACTCCAACCACCTTCTTTTCACGTATTTGACCATGTGGCTACACGTTATTAGCTATGAAAATCAAATTAATCACGTATAATCTACATATGTGAGAAAATATATAAGGACTACTTGAGAATATATATCAAAACTCTATATCGATGTGCACCGGGGCAAATTGAAAATATTGAAATGCCATGGGGTAATTTGTAGCAAATCTAAAAACTTTGGGGTACTCAGTAATTTTCCTTGATATTGATATTCGAAACTTTATATTGTTGCGTACTGGAGCAAATTGCAAATATTGAAATGCCCGGTGGCAATTTACGACAAACCTAAAAACTGCGGGGACACTTAGTAATTTTCCTCGATATTGATTGGAAACTAGCCTTTTCATTTTAACCAAACAATCTATTTATAGACACGGTGCATAGATAAAATAAAACAAAGCACGTGACTAGCATTTTCACGGGAGCTGCTAGCATGACCGTCTCTGTAGAATGACGGAATTGACGGTCAATGCTCAGCCAGAAAATTTTTTTGGAAACCGGTAAACTTCTCAACCGGTCTCAATTTTACTCTGTATTTCCTTTTTTTTACTTCTATGTTTCCCTATTACAAGCTCTAATTGAGAGACAATATCATAAAAGGGCCCACAAAATCATATTTTTTTAATACGAAGAGAGAAAAAAATAAGTTTGATGCTGAAATATAAATAATTATGAACAAATGAGTATTATCATTTACTAAAAAGAAATTCGTTATGTCATTATATAAATCTATTATATTCAAAAGATGAAAAAACACTTGAAACATTGGCTTTGCAACTAACTATAACTTATTTAGTTACAAAACCCTACAATAATTGGAAGTTTAAAGTGTATGAGCCCTTTTTAAGTTTATTAAGTTTTTTATGTGGAACAATATCCACGTAATCATTTTCTTTGGCCAAAGAGTAATATCTACTATTTTGAAAGTTATAACTGAGTTCTTTATATATTTATTTTTATTTGAATATAATTACTTTTAGTTGTTCCTTCATATATCAATCGGTTCCAATTGTTATGATTTTGTTTTTAAATTTGAGCTTGCAATAAGGTGACATAGAAGTAAAAAAAAAAAAAAAAAAAAGGAAACGGAATCAAAAACTGAAACCGGTTGAGGAAGTTTACCAATTTTCACAAAAAGAAAGATTAATACCTTGAAAAACCCTAAACTAATACATATGTGACAAATTTATCCAAAACTAATTATTTAGCCACCAAAAATCCCAAAATGATACACATGTGATAAATTTACCCCAAATAACCATAAAAAAACCCCAAACTAGTAACTTGTGACAAATATACTCCCAAACTAATTTTTTGATAGCCAAAAACCCTAATCTAGTATAGTTGTGACAAATATACCCTCCGTTAAATTGGGTTGATACCACAAGAAATCACAAAACTCATACAATTGTGACAAATAGAGAGTAAAATCACAAATCAGCATGGTATTCAACTGTCACGTATTATCCAAATCAGTAATTTAATAGTGAATTTTAACAGAATCGAACAAAGGGTAAATTTGTAATAAATGTACCATTTTAGGATAAATTTATCAAAGATGTATCAATTTAAGACTTTTGGTGGTCAAAAAATTAATTTGGGGTATATTTGTCATATGTAGACCAATATGTAGACCAATTTAGAGTTTTTCAAGGTGTTAACCAAAAAAAATTATGGCTGACCATAGACCGTGTCTCCGTTGTTCAAGAGAAATGGTCATATCAGCATTTCCCCATTTTCACCTACTCGTGCCAAATATTCTGCCTGGGTGTTTTCATTAATAAACAATGAAGGTGTTTATATTAATTCTTTATAAAAGAGAAATTTATTTCTCATCTCTTCCAAGTCAAATTGCTACTATTTATCGGTTATAATTAATATTTTCAAAATTTGTCCCCTGTTGTGTTTTTTTTTCAATAGTTAATATCTTTCATAATCTTGGTCGAAACATTATCAAAATGCTAGTTTTGAACTATGATATTGAAAGACCCTTTTGTTGAGCATTCTTACTTTATAAGACTAGGAGCATACCGTGGTTTTCTGCGGTATAAGTAGAACTTTCGCATAATGTTAATTTATTTGAGATCTTACATTATAGTTATACCTGTTGACACCCGAATTTTTGCCTATTTTTGTTTTAAATGCACATCTATCTTTTGCATATATAAATATATACTAATTTACAGAAAATATTTAAAAATTAATTAAAACAAATCTTGAAACAAAATTTCGAAAAAAAGAAAATTCGTTCCAGCCCCCTCTTTTAATCTCTGAAGCCCATCACTTCATACAAGCCCACTATAATTTCTAGAAACACAAGCCCAGCCCATCTCCTCTCACCCTCTATTCTCTCTTCTTCTCCTTCCCCACACGCACAGGAGCAGGCAGAAGCGGACGACGTCGTTTGAGTCTCCTCGGACTCTAACGTCAGTCGCATGACGCCAACACCTTGCTGCGCTGTCATGCAGCCATTGGAAGAGCAAAAGAATTCTGTTAGAGAGCAGAGAAGGATAAGGAGGATCAACGAGGAAGAGGAGACAGCGATTCTGGTCAGAGGAAAAAAACAGAAAAAGAAGAAGAAAAAACCAGGGAGCTCGAGGGAGCTGACCACCGTGGAGAAAGGAAGGGGGACGCACAGACAGAGAAAAGGAAGGAGGGGGGCAGAACGAGAGGCAGGCGGCCAACGACGCCGCTCGGACGCCACCCCCGCCGCGTCGACGTCAGCCGCGTGACGCCAGTAGGGAACCTTCCCCTGCTGCGCGGTCATGCGGTGGATTTTCAGAAAAAAGGGGACCACCAGGAAGAAGAAAAAACGAAGGGGAAGAAGGGAGCGAACAAAGGGCCGACTGCCTAAACATCCGCGGTTAGCTTTCCGCCACGCCGCAACTCCGGCGCCGGAAACGGAGAAAAACCGGAAAGAAAAAACCAGCAACGAAGAAAAACGAGAAGGAAACAGGGGCCGGAGCTGGGGGATGCAAAAGGAGGAAAACCTCCGACGGCTGCGACGATTTTCAGATCTGAGCAAAGGGGGGCAGGAAGCCAGAAGCAGATATGAGCAACGAGAGGAGAGAGAGAGCTGCTCGCCGGCGCCGCATTCGTGGAGAAGGTAGACCCATTTCCGGAACCATCCGTGGCGTCAGTCCGCCACCAGGGCCCGAACCCAGCGGCCGGGGTTGGGTACCCCGGCGAGGCTGCCCATTGCCACCGCCCGAAGCTGAAGCCGATCAGGTGCGCTCCCAAGTCGTCGTCGGAGACCTCGGAAGAAGCTGGGGGCGGGGACCTTCGGACACTCGCGGGGAGATGATGGGTCCGAGCGTCCGAGCGAGGCTGGAGTTGCCGACGGACCGACGGAAGCCAGACAAGGGGAGCTGAGAGGAGAACCGATGGAGAAAAACGCAGCAAAGAGGGCAAGAAGAACGAAGCAGATTTGAGAGAGAGGCGCTGGACCGACCTCCGCCGCCGCGCCTGAGGGCCGCCGCCGCACCCGAGAGCCGCGCAAAAAATCCAGATCTGAGGAGGAAGAGAGAGCCGCGAGGAGAACATATCTGAGAGAGAGGGAGGGCCCACACCGCTGCCGCTTAACCACCGGAGACGACGCCACCATCTTTCCGCCGCGCCAACGCCGCTGTCGCCCGAACCACCGACGATGAGGAATGCTGATAGTCCGCGCCACTGCTGTCGCCACCAGCATCCGAAGGCGGTTCGTGCTGCCGACCGCCGTCGCCCCTAGGCCATCCGCCACTTCGTCGTCCCGGCTCCTGGTGTCACGACGGTCGCCGCCCGTCGCCATGGCCTCGCCGGGATACGCCTGGCCATCCCCTCCGGCGCCGCAGATGGATTGCAGAGAGGAGGAGCGCGATCCAGGTCGCGAACCGGGTCGGGCGAGGTACGTACAGGGTAGGGTTCGTTTGGTCGGGCCAGCTGAATTTGGCCATTGGGCTTAGATAAGGCCATTGGGCCCTTTAATTTATTTTTTAGACTTGGGCCAAATTTTTGTTAAAATGTTGAAATGGGCTGAGCAGATTTTCGAGTGGGCCTAGTCTGAATCAGGGCTGATTGTCTGATGTGGGCTGGAAAATAGTTGGGCCGATTTTTTTTGAAATTGGAAATGGGCCATTTTATTCTCTTTTGTTAATGGGCCATTTAAAAAAATTCGACCGCGCCGTTCGGCCAGCCCGGTCATTGCTCCGGCCCCGGCCCGATAGGGGTCGGGTCGGTTTAGTAGGGCCGGGTCACCCAACCCGGTCCGAATCACCTTTTTTTAATAAAAATTAAATCAAAAAAATCAAAAATTTCAGAAAATCAAAAAATATTTAAAAATATTTAAAAATTCGAAAATTCAGAAAATGCATGGAAAAATTCAGGAATCTGGAAATTTCGAAAACAAATATTTTTATTTTATTTTATTTTTGAAAATATTAAAATATTAAAAATTCAAAAAAATTCAAAAAATTCAGAAAAATCAGAAAAAATTGTAAAAATTCAGAAAACCCTTAAAAAAAAGGAAAAAAAAAAAATTGAATAAGCCTTTAGGGCTCTACAATAGGTTTTTTCTTAATGTGTTGTCATGTCTTTAGTTGATATACAATTAAATTAGGATGCGAAAGGGCGTTAGTCGCGACTAACGTAATCAAGTCCCCGACCCTGCATTCTCTAGTTGCGTAAAAGTGAGACACTCTCCCACGCCCGCTCGGTTTCTAATCGACCTCAATAGATTAGTGGCGACTCCTTGTTTGCTTTTTATGAATATCCCAACGTCGCGCGCGGGTATGGGCTTGGAGAGCCCGAGTTAGTGAGCGTTGGCCCGAAATTGGCAATACCCCTAAACCTATTATTTTATTAATTTTTGAAAAATTTTAGGTCGCGACAGCTTGGCGACTCCACTGGGGACTGGTTCTGAACCTTAGAGGACTTAGGCCTATTTTGCTTGATTGTGTGTTATGTAATGTGTTTCTTTGGCAGCGCATTCGAGAAGGTGAGGTAAGTCCACTAACCTCGTGTTAAATGTTGGTGCAGGATTGGAGTAATAAGGGGTGGAGTGTTTTTGCTAACACTTTGTTTTGTAGGTTGGTGAATTGGGTGAATGATTCTATGGTTAAATTTTTGAAGTGTTGGTTGCTATATAAATTGTTGTGCATGTCTCCCTTTACATGGCACTACACTTTAGACACACAACCCGCCGCCTGGACCGCTGCATTAGGATTACTTAGGATGGTGTTGAGATGGATACCACTCCGACTACCATCATGTAGTACGAGTCGCCCATCTCAATTCCGAAATTCTTTTGATGTCGAGAGCTTCCACCCCGCTTGCAAACACGCGGACGGGGTCGACTCTTTGACAAAGCCGAGTCATGGGAACCCCGACCCAACCGCAATCATGTCGGTTCGCCTCCCGTAATCCCGTGGCTTCATTTGAGCCATCTAGAATAGAAATCGACCCACGCCTCATGCGCATGTCTATGTGATTGAAAACAGAAAAAATGGAAAAAGAAAAAATCATCGCCAATGGTAAGAATGATTTCTCCCTTTACTTGTTCATTTTTTATTGAAACTTTTATTTTGAAATTTGCGGAGATCAATCGAATGCCCTCAGTGTAGGCTTCTAATTGGGAAAATTGGCAATTACTTTTCATAAGCAAACATTTAGTGTCAATTTTAAAAATCTCTGATTTAGTCCTACGCAATGGATGATTTTTGTTAAATTTTCCAATCACGGGTTTGAAATTACATCTCATCAAAGAGTTATTCAAATTCATGATTATGTTTTGGGGAACAAAAAATTATTGAAATTGGTCGGCAACATGTTCATGGGCTTTACAAGTAGCAAGTGTTCAGCCACCCAAAAAAAAATGGACAATTGACGAAAAGAAATAAAATAGATATTCAAACCTTTTTCTCAAGGATGGGCCAAATATTACGTGGACCTGAGTAGGCGGCCTGACGAGACCCATTCTAGCCTGACTTTACTTGGTCTTACCCAGGCCCAAAGTCAAACTTCCAGGCTCATCCATAGAAGAACATGGGCATGCCATTCCTGCTGATGGGCCAAATATTAATAATTCAAAATTATTTATTTAAAAAAGAAAAAAAGTAGATCCGTAAATTGCAATTAATGAAGACGGCACCGATGGTTGATTCGACCATATCTGCCAGGGACTTAGGCATGTCAATTAGACCACTTGATACGATAGGAAATCTAGGAGCTCTCGTTTGAATACTTGGGTCTAGGACACATTTGTAGAATCTAATCGATCCACATATGGGGCCCACTTCAAATATATCAATAAAACTGACACATGTAAAACAAAAGGTCAAGTTATCATTTACATAGATTAAACTGCAGCAAACTGTTCAATAAGTCTATTTATTGACTTGGCCCAAAAGTAAATTTGTCATGGCGTTAACCACATTTTCAGCCATCATCAATAAAAAAGAAATAAATGGAGTCTCAGTCAAGATTACAGGGATTTGTTCCCCAACTACAGTGATTATTCTCCAGATTTTTAGCATATCTTTTAAACCCCATTATTCATGTATCTTTCATGTTGTTGGACAAGATTCATCTTATATAAGCCAAGCCGACCATATTGTCAAAATATTCTTCTAATTATTGAGGAATATTGAAATATATTGTACATATCATCTTTATCATTTATAATTGATTTTCATGAACAATTAGTTTATCAATCAATGGTCCTTACTATACTCTTGAATATGCGCAATCACCTAACTCCACCCACATTCATTCATGACCCTTTCTAGGCACATACTTATAGTAATGTAGAAGGAAGCTAAGTATGAAAAATTCAAAAAGATACGAAACTTACTTCTTCCTCAAGAACAAGCTCCCAATACCAATGTAACTCGAGCTTGATTCCCAAAGTCCACATTGGCTTTTCGGAGCCGAGTCAGCGACCCGGGCGCCAAGTCCAGATATAGGATGTATAGTTCCTTGGTGAACAACAAATTGAGCCCCAAGTCCCCGATGTACTCCAATCACTCATAGCAAAACGACTTGTCCGTCAATGAATGATGAGTGAGAGCTTCTTCAAGCAATATTTTATCATTGAACTTGTATTGCAAAAGAAAGTTGACTTTTTCCGAGTTATTAATTATTTTGACGCTCCTTTCTATTAAAAGTTTTGTTTTATAATGAATCCATGCGCGTGTGGGCTTGTGTGGTTATATGTGTTTGTTTGTATTTTGAATCTTTATGTTCCCCAAATCACATTTGTTATTGCGCATAACATTCGCATTTTTTAGCTCAGAAAAGGAAGTGCTTGCTCTCCCATTATATGATTGTGGAACAATGTGCAAACTTTTCGAACTATCTAGTGTTCTTTCTTGTAACCAGGTCCCTGATGTTGCAGCTGTGAAGAGACTTTCTTTTACAACCT
This sequence comes from Angophora floribunda, assembly GCA_014182895.1. Lineage (NCBI taxonomy): Eukaryota > Viridiplantae > Streptophyta > Magnoliopsida > Myrtales > Myrtaceae > Angophora > Angophora floribunda. The sequence continues at coordinate 1,160,103 of CM024711.1, read as the reverse complement.
TTGTCCTTCGTAATTGGGGAGGCACTAGGAGGACATGGAACACTCTTCTTGGTCTCTGACCGATTCCTGGTTTAAGAAATGACGTGAAAATATATTTTTGACTATTTCTTACCATTGAAGACTCAATTTCATTACTTAATTAACATGTCTTACATTTGCCACAAGTTATTCTCTCACGTTTAAACCAGTAAAAATTAAGCAAGAGACTTTGCTCAATACATGACAATAGAACACCAGCCCTTGTTCTTGGCAGATGCATATATTACAGCTTCTTGCAAGAGTACTTTAACATAGAAGGTGTACCCAACTTTCGATCCGAAATTTACAAGGTCACCAGTGTCCAGGTGAATAATGTAGAGATGGCCATTAATGGCTTCGACAACAGATGACAACTCGACTATAGCGTCGATTCCAAGCCACTTTATCAGATGAAGATCAACGTTTAATCCAACAGAGATATTGTGTGTACCTATGAGGGTTTTCAGCCAATCTGATATGGTTTTTGAGCCCATCCTTCAGTGGCCCTAATCGTAGCACTCTCCACCCACTATTTTTGGGTCTTCGGTAGAAAGTTTAACGTCCAGAGGAACTCCTGATGTGCCCACACCACAACTACAAGGACAAGCAAACAGAGTGCACTATCCCGAAGCTACCCAACCGCGCGGATCAAATACACTATCTCGGATGTATCCTTTTAGCATAAAGCAAAATGTTTTAGAAAATCAAACTTTAGTCACACATAGATGTGAATTCGAGGAGTATTCATGCTACTGGCTCTGTAATGTAATAATAAACATAGGACAAGATAAACTTTGCTATTCAAGCAAATGAAAACATTTGCAAAATGAGATGGATGTCGTTGGAGATTTTCAAAATGGTTTGGGCATTTTCTGGTTCTTGCGAAATGATTTCCATGCAGTGAAGTATTTGCGACTAACTCTTGATTCATTGGGAATATAAATCCTCCATCAAGTCAACATCTTTTCCCCAATACCAGTCTTTCAAAGTTCAATTTGAATATTAGGTTAGGCTCAATTGCGAAGGGATAATGATACAAACAATTCATGAACTTTAGCTCAATGTATAATTAGGTCCCTGACTTTTAATTTGTCCAATGTGGTCTCTAAACTTTATCCCAATACCCAATATGGTTCCTAAACTTTTGATTTGTTCAATGAGTCCCTAAACTTTTGATACCTATTCAATATAGTCCCTGAGCTATATAAAATATGCAATATAATCCTTGATTTTGAATTAATGGAAATGGACTATATTAAACATTTTCATACGGTTCATGGACTATATTGAACAATTACCAAAAGTTGAAGGATTACATTAAACAAATTAAAAGTTTAGATACCACATTGTTTATTAGATTAAAGTTCAAATACCACATTGAATAAATTAAACTTTAAAACATAATTCAAGTACATCTACTATCGCACCAGTTCAAAGACTACATTGCGCCAAAGTCTAGAGATTATTTATGTCATTTTCCCTTATCAGAACATCTACTATCGCACCAGTCACTCAAACTTTAAAACATAATTCAAGTAATTCCCCCACGTGATTCCAATGCTCGATTTGTCTAGCCTGGATATGAACTTAAATTCCGATTGGGCCTAGAACACATACTATTACACGTATATACTCTCTAAGATAATGAATTGTTGTGTAAATGAAGAAAATAATTCGTTTCAACTATTTTATTATTATGAGAAAAAAAATGTCGAGTAAGCCCAATCAATTGCTCTTGAAGGGTAAAAATCTCATCTAATTACAAGAAACTGCATTGAGAAGGAAATCAAAGGAAAAGAAAGACTGCCAAACATGCAATTTGACTAAATTTTTTGGTCATTTGATGACCGAGGCATTAGAGGAGGAGAGGCGATGTCATTTGATGACTCGGTGACGTTGTGCAAAATGTAAGCGAGTTCAGGTGGGTGCACTCGGACCGACTCAGCTTTTTCGTACTTTGGCGCGGATGGGCTTCGACACGTACCAGTCCGGCCTTGTCTGCCGTCAAATTCGAATGCCACCGCATTTTCTCCTTCAAATGAAGGACTCTCTTAGGAGCATATAAACGTGATTTCTTTTTAAGTGCTCGAGTACATACCAGACCTCTGTGAGCATTCAAAAAGTTTGTACTATATGTTAAATAGGGGTGATTCAAAAGGGAAAGAGTATTCGAATTATCTTTAGAGAAGAGGAGATGTTTCGAAATGATTAAATTAGGTAGTATTTAGATGTTGGCGAGATTTTAAGGGGATGCTGTTGGCAAATATCTTCAAACTTGAGTAGAACAATGAAATCAATATGGGTTTAAGCTAATAAAGCAATCAAATCAAATTTTAAGATGTAATATCACTTTCTTTAAGGATTTATTTGTCCCATGAAGTTGCTAATGGTCATCAGAAAATTTTCTTCAAGATACAATAAAGTTTTAATAAGAATACTAGATAGCAAAACAACCGGAAAAAATATCTATATTTTTTTTAAGGAAGAAAACTTGAAAAGGCATTTATTCATTTATTCCAAAATTGACGTGTGTACACACACATACACATATAGGCAACTCTTCGGAAAGTTACAAAATGAACAAGTACGTTTTCAAAGATTATCTTGAAAAAACACATAAAATTCGAAATGAATAAATAAATAAATAACCGTAACTCCTTCCTAAATAGTCGTACTATTTCAATAGGACACTATGGTTAATTACTATAAAATAAATCCGAATTTTTTCAATAAATAAAAAAATAATGATCGTTAGTTAGTGCCAAATTTCGTTCATATGCGTACTCACATTTTTTTTAATATAGGACAAGGCACCTCTCAATTTGTTTTACAAACAAACTACCAACACATGCTAATACTTTGTAAACAAAGGCCGAAAGTGGGGTAGATAGAGAGAAGGCAAAGTGTTTTTAGGATCAGTCAAGGGGATTTGATTGGGTGGTGGTGAGCACAAATTAAGTGTCCCCATATCATCATCTCACACTCGTATATAGCAAATAAGATTAACGTGAGAAAGGGTAGATCTACGTCCACCGGCAAGAGACAACATGAAAGGGAGGAAAGAATGCAGTATGCTATATATCATTTTATATATTTTAGACACGGATATAAAGTATGGGTGCAAGTGAGGGTGAAGAAAAAGTTTGCTTCCTAATACACAATCTCTCTAAATTTACACTATATTTGTTCGAAGGAATTAGAAGGGAAAGAGAAACATTTCTAAAGACAATCGTATCTGGACGAAGAGAAGAGACAAGATAATTACAAGGAATTAGGAATTAGGAATTAGGAGAGATTATGAATAATTGGTCTAGACAATCTGATATACAACAAATATGAAGAGATTCAGTGGAATTTGGAGGGACTTATGTATTAGCAAATAAAGCCATGAAAGGTAATGCTCCTGGGAATAACTGATTATGTTTTTTTGTTCCGAGAACAGAAATGCGTTTGGTAAATTTTTTGTTTTTGAGAATAAATTTGATTCATAGAACAGGTTTGGAGTAGAATTCAGAATAAAAAAAAAGTTGCTTCTTGCTCCTGAAAACAATTTTGAGAATCAGTTTTTTATTTTTTCCTTCCCTTTCTTCTTCTTCTTCTTCCTCTTCCTCCTCCCACTTTATCACTGCCCCATCGTTGCCCTTGGGCCACTGCCGGTGAGCGGTCGGGCGAGGTCTGGCGGGCTCGCTAGAGCCTCACCCGATCGCTATCGGCAAGGCTCAAGCTTGCCCAGGCAGGGCAAGGCCGAGCCTCGCCTAGTCGCCACGAACGAGGCTTGAGCTCGCCTAGATTTGGGAGAGGTCGAGCCTTGCCGAGCCGGGCAAGCCTCACCCGGCCACCACCGGCGAGGCTCAGCCTCACCTCAGCCTCGCCTAGATTTACGAGACCGAGCCTTGTCGGTGGCTGGGCGAGGCTCCGGCGAGCTCACCGGACCTCACCTAGCTGCTCGCCAGCATCGGCCCAAGGGCGGCAGCCAAGAGAAAGAAAAAGAGAAAAAAGAAAAAGAAAAAAGAAAATTATAACAAAAAGTATTAAAAAAATCAAAAGATCGGAAATTTTTACCAAATGCATTTATGTTCTCGAGTAAAAATTTTAAAAAGTTTATCAAAAACCTTAAATATTCAGAATTTGTTTTCTGGAGCAAAATAATAAAAAATCATTTCGATCGAATCTATTTCCGGAATAGAATCATGGTCATGCGGGCCCTAAACTTTCAGTTCTTTCTCATATAAACTTTTCTTACCTCTATGTTTTTAAATACATAAAAAAAATATTTGTGATAATGCGATTCTTCCCTTTCCTTTCCCTCGTTTGCGTCCAAACAATAGTATAATTCTATCTCTTCATATCATTTCTCCTCTTTCTCTTACAATTATTTAAATCTTTCACCGTCCCCCCTCCCCCACAAAGCGAATCTTCCCTGACAAACACAGTGTTAAATGGACGTAGAGGGATTTAAGATGCACATAAAATCGAGTTTGCCAATCTCTCTTTAGTCCTTTCCCTACATTGCTTTCCCTTTGCTCAATCCACATAAAATTGGCAACATTCAGAATCCTTTCTCTTCCATCGTAATCCCTCCTTCTCAGAAATAGTATTAGGGCATTGCACTCGCAGATAATACAAGCATTTCACAAATTGATGATGAGTATCTAACAATGTAGTTATGAAGTAGGGGTTGCGCTTGTTTGGTTTATTAAATTAATTATCACGAGGAACAAGTTTTTCAGCAGATTTGAGGATTCCCCTTATTTAAAAAACAGGAAAATATCTTGACATTCCATCTGATTTGGGGCAAACAAGAAAGAAAATGTTCAATTGGATCCTCACTAGGGTTGAAAGCAAACTAGAAGGGTGGAAGGAGAAGTTGATCTCTAAGGCCGAGAAAGAAATCCTTCTCAAAACAGTTATTTAGGCGTTACCTCAATATGCTATGTCTATATTTAAAATTCCTATATCAATAAGTTGGGTCATTGAAACAAAGATAGCATCCTTTTGGTGGAAACAACATGTGACGAGGAGGGGCATCCACTGGAAAAAATGGGAAGACCTTAAAACCAGAAAAGATCGTGGAGGACTTGGGTTCCAAGATTTAGCTGATTTTAATAGGGCCATGTTGGGAAAACAAGCTTGGAGACTACTCCAAATGCCGAATGCATTATGGAGTAGAGTCTTAAAAAGTATCTACTTCCCTCAAGGTGACTTTTGGATTTGGCAATTCTGGGGTACTTGATAGGAGGTTGTGGGACTGTTTGTTGATAAGGCCTCATTTTTGTTGCGAATGCTATTATATCCACTCTTTACCGTGTAGCCCCCTAAATGGTTAGCTGTCCACCTCATCTTGTTTGGCGTAGGACACATGCTTAATGGAATAACACTAATTTTCTAAACAACACTTTCAGCAAATAAGTCATTTAGTTTGTTTGTGTTCCATTCCTGAGGCTATTGGGTAATCAATTCAGCCACTAAGCAAGGGTCCTAGTGATTTGATGGACCGTTTATATAGCCAGGGGGCAGCCACCGATCCTCCCTGATTCTGATGCACTTTCCATCTCCTACCATCCACCGAGTGTGTGGTTCAAGGACATCTCTCCCCACCAATAGGCTTTTCCAACCCCAGAATTTATGGACAAAGATACGGCAACTTAGAATTAATCCCAAAATCAGAATATTTCGATGGAGTATTTGTAATAATGTCCTTCCTACCAAAGAAAATCTATACAAAAGGAAGGTCTTACCTGATCCATTATGCCCACTTTGTCGCAAAGCACCTAAAACCATGGAGCATCTGTTCATATTATGCGACTGGACAACGAGAATCTGGTCAGAACCGAGCCTACATGTCGACACCACTCCCTCACACATTAGCCGAATTGATAAATGGGTCCATGAATTCCTTACCTCGACAGGAGAGACATCAACGAAGGCCTTCTTTGTTGGGATATTATGGCAAATTTGGAAGCACCGAAATGCTGCAATTTTCAAAGCTCAGTGACCTGACCCGAATAGAGCTCTCGAACAAGCGTGCACCATGTCAGATCCATACGAGCGATGGAATCAAAATCACCATAACAACACAGAGTGGGCTCAAGTCGCTGGACAGAGCTAGATTCCACCGCAACAAAACAACCTAAAACTAAATGTGGACTGCTCTTGGAACAGAGAAACACTTACCGGATTCGTTGCTGGAATCTACAGAAATTAACTTGGGTAGATCGTTGCTGGCTTTGCTCGATCGATCCACGCTTCCTCGACACAAATCGGAGAAACCCTAGCAGTAAGAATAGGGCTGCAGTGGCTGAAGGAGTCGAAAGAAATGCTGAAGTCTTGAACTGAACAACACTTCAGTTCCCCACGAAGTGCCTCACGTGAGCAGAAAGTCCATCTAACTACCGACAACTTTTCGGTAGTCAATGGGATAACGGGCCATGAAGCCCCTTCCTAGGTGGCCCACTCGATTATAGAAGACTGTAGGGCCTTGCTGTACAAATTACCATGGGTCACTCTCCAATATAGCCCACGCGAGGCGAATTAGGTTGCAAACTAGGCCGCAAAGGCTCACTGAGAAGAAGCCCTTCCAGAAAATTGGATATCCCAACCCCCTCATTCTCTTTTAGCTATATTATGTATGGATTTCCCCCTTTTCACAAACTTCTTTATGAGTTTGTAATGAAAGACTCGTATTGCTGATAAGAAAAAAGAAAAGACAATCAAAATTGTCCCCACATGTGAAAAGGGAGCACAGATTACAATAATAAAAGGCTGATAATCAATTTTTCGTACCAAAACAACGAAAATTAAATCAGTAAAAGACCAATACTGCGTGCAACGCACGTTCATCCCTCTTCGCTTTGTACGCCTTAATTTCTTCCACTGTAATAACCCTCAAGCTATGCTTCCCGTCTTTTCTGTTGCTGCCATTCGAGTCGTCATAGTAACAGCTAGAGCTCAGGCTTCGGGACTACATGTATGAAGTGGACTATGATTCTAAATTGTCCGATCTTCCTCTTCTTTTACTTCGAATCCGGTTCTTCTCCCAAGAAGACGGTGCTTCTCCTTTCTTGCTACTATGCGATCCCATTGCCACTTCCCGCGAACAGCTCCGAGTCGCAAGTAGTTTGTTGGGGTTCAGGCGATAGACCAACAAGTAACGCTAGAATACATAGTTGTCGACACATGCTTGCGATAGACCAAGAAATAACGCAAGAATACATGTTCGTCGACACACACATATGAATTACTAGCTATTGTCATTATCAATTACATGACGCAAAATTAGAAAAAAAGGATTTATAAGTGTCATGAAAGTCAACAATTTATTTATTTATTTATATTTTCGTCACGTTGTCTCCTTTGCCGTCCATATTTTTCTTATTATATGTTGTTTTGGTAAATAATGTAATCAATTTCATTTATCTTCTGGTATATATATTACACTAAAAGTGGAAAGGACCCAAAATTGCAGATAAAGAAAAGATATCATAATCCATTTGATTGAAACAACACCAACGTAATCCATCTAACTTGCACGATTTGATCTAATTTTATATAAATAAAATTAATAGTAATTCTGCAGAAGAGCTTGTGGATCTATGAATGATCATGAAGTGGAGAATATAAGCTATGTAACTCCTATTCGAATAAGAGCAAAATGTTTTTTCATCATGCATCCGAGTCAATTATAGTAAATTACTGAAAGTTTTTGAATTTTTTTCCAAAAACACATATTCGTAAAAGACCAAGTAAATGGTGATAAATAACTATTGGGATTTGTCTTATTGACCATCCTTCCCACATAGGAAGGGAGAGATGAAGGGTTTGAATCCCCATCTTATTGGAGGGTTAGGATGGGGACGACTTAACACCTTGTAAGGATGCAGCGCAAAAGTCTAAAAATAAGAATTAATGTAGAAGTAAAATATGACGAACAAAAAAAAAATAGTGATCAATGGAATAGGGAATAGACTTATTGATTTCTTTGATAAAAACTACTAAACTTATTAGAGAGTTTGCCTCATTATTCTTAGATCACAATTTTTTTTCTACTAGTAGACCTTTTAAACATCCATCAAGTATCTATAACAAATCTCTACTTTGACCCCGCACAAAGAAAACAAAAATCGAGATGGGCGAACTAGTTTCAATAGCTACCTATCTACTTGGCAAATTTCAAGAAAACATGGAGAACTGAGAATACTAGCAACATATCTCTACTTTGACTTGATACGAAGAAAAGAAAGATCAAGATGGATTAACTAGTTTCAATAGCTACCTACTTGGCAAATTTGATGAAAACACCGAGAAACAAGAATATTAACATGTCTTTTGCTTCTTTGTGAATCGAACGCTGTTAGAAAGGGAAGAGTGAAAGGCAAGGAGTTTGACAATCCTGCTTTCAATTGAAGAAGCTCGCCTTCATTTTTAAAAGGAAAGTTATTGGTAGGTGAATATCCACCTGTTTAATTTTTTATTTTTTTCATACATGGAAAGAAACAGTTCATGTGGTAATTTCACTTTTAAGTTTTACCCACCGACTCATGTACCCACTGACTCAATCTTTCACCCTGTTTCTGTATATTTTTCTAATTTTTGCTAGGTGCCACCTCTTCCTTTTCCCCAAGTGGCTCATGCGTGGGGGAGGAGGAGGAGAAATTTATAGAAAGCGGGCAGGTATGATTTTGGAATTTGAATTTTTTTAAATCAAGCGTGCTCAGCAAAATATATTGAGAGGAGTCATTCTTTCATTAACAATTTATGTTTGCAACCCAATAATTGTGGATCAAACTACATATTTTTTAATGGAAAATAGTGAAAAAAGCCTTTTTAAGTTTGCTACGGCCCATGAGTTACATAAATGATTTGGAACAAGCACCATTGAAAAAATTGACCTCGAATTGGCTTTTTGCTCCTCCACGAGCCCTATGGGCCCTTCTTTGTTTAGGCTTGAAATAATGATCTTATCAAACAAACAAAAATAGTACGATTAAAAAAAAAAGGTATTCTAGACTAAGTAGATATAATCACCCTGCACTTTAGAGGGAAAAGAAATGCCCATCTTTAAACGGTGCATCTTTCAAAACCGAACATCTATGAAGAAGAGCGTCGCATGAATACTAGTTGAGAGTTAAGGACATGTTAATCAGAAAAGTAGTTTTATCTGCAGAAATGCTAATTTAAACATTTAACGAAAACCCTATAATAAAGGGATGCATAATCACTGATAATAATGGGGATTTAGATTTCTAAATGGAATATCCACTTAAAAGTATAAATAAGTTGAAAATCATACCTAGTAAGAAGTTTTTTGATAAAATGCAAATGGTATAGCTTGAAACTTTGCAAAAATATATGAATAAAGATTTGCACCTGATCCGTTTCAACCCAAGAACCAAAACGAATCGATCTACATTGACCAATCAAGGCTTGTTCTAGAGAAAAGTCATTTCGTTCTCGTTTTATTAAACTGGAATCGGTTTCCAAGCCTCCCCAACAAAAAAGTACCTTTGCATCTATCGAGTTAAACATCTTCAACATGAAGAAATACTACATAACCACTTGACTAATACAGATTTTGTGGTATTATGGCGCAGCTTATTTGATCAAGTCAACGACTTTTGTAATACGTTAGGTGAATATAGCATTCAAAACATGAACATCTCCCCTTGATATCTCCTAGGTTCAGATCACGTGAGATGGCATAAATTCGTGAAGATTTTTAAATTGCAATACTTCTTCTCCATTCACTCAAAAGTTATTTCAAACCATCATAATAATTTAAGAGATTTGAACCTGGGTTTTCAAATTGTGCCATGGCAAGCATAAGATTGGATATTCTTTTTGCTCATAATTTGCATAATCGCAATAAATTTTTCATCCCGCCTCATATTTTGTGGGAATTGGATTTAAAATAATATAAGTCACCTAAATTATTAATTTGCATAGTCCGCCTCCCAAAAGCATGAGATTGCTTAGTCTGACATATCATGAGCTCGCCATCCTTCGGAACGGCTAATACACTTTTGCTTGTGACACATTTTAATATGGTGGTGAGTGTTCCCCAATAATCAATTAAAGATATGATACAATATATTATGCACGAGGGTTAAGAAACGCCTAACTATGCAATTATGTACAGAAAGATAATGAGCAGTTACGTATGAAGTGGATTTAAGAAAATGTGTGAAGAGAAAAAGAGAGTGAGTGGTTTTCTGTGAAATGGGTGGGCATCAGAAAAAGAAAAGAAGGTAAATTTAATTAATCTAAAAGTGAGACAAGGAGATATTTTCCCTAAAATCTGCTGGTAAAAAAGCAAAGATATCACATGTTTGTGAAGAATTGATTATTAAGAATTATTGAAATATTAATTAATAGAAAGATATTATTGACGTATAATAAGAAGAAATTGCACATACTTACATGGAAAGACATAATTTGTTAAAGATTAAATCTTTTTTTGTAAGATTCAAACTTTAAAATTGAAACATGTGAAATATAAGAAAATGTTATTAGTTCACATATTTGCCCTCAATAAAATATTTGTAAAGTAACTAACATATGATAATTTTGATAAAAAAAAAGTGATTGTGATTCATAAAAATTAAGAGACCTTGTTTGTGTTATACAATAGTATAGATACATAAATTATATGTATCTTATGATAAATATAGTTTCTTTTTGCAATAAGAAATCGTATTCATCTTTTCTTATGGGATTATTTTATCTAGACTATATCCCCCTTATATCTGGCTTTAACCTATCTTGGGCAAGAACCACAAACACAATAGGATAAAATCTTCCTTGAGTCTTTCCTCTTTTCAACCCTCCAAAAGAAATCATGCGTAGCCTTAGCCCTTAGACTAGTTCTAAACCAATGTCACATCAGGAACTAGCGTCACCTACAAGGATTCAATAAACATAAGTTTCCTATGTTATCATATTTACTTTTGCATTATGACATAGTTAAAATGTGAGTACAAAAATGTATAAGAATAGAGAATAATCATCGACACAGTGTTATGGTTGCTCATCCACCAATACAATCATGACAAAAAGTGATTTTTATTGTTCTAAAGTAAACAACCATTTTTATAGACATAGATGAAACCTTAATGTATGTATTTATTGAGGAGTTATTAGATATTCTTTTAATTGTCCTACATAGTTTTCAGTCTACACCATCTCAAGACCCAAAAAAAGAAAAAAAAATCTACACCGTCCAATGTTCTAACAATAGAATGTTAGAATGTGCAAGCTTTTGGACCATTGGTTAAGCCATCAAATCTCCTTTTTAAACTTTCTTGTAATTTTTAAGAATATTGTGTGCGTTTATTCTATTAATTACAATCCTTTTTTGGTCAAATATTCATGACTATCTTGCTAATAAGATAATTACTTTGAGAAAAGATGAGAGAATAACTAATTTACTTTGTTGAATGGAGGCCTGATGTATTCTCCATTTAATTGCCATTGCAATTGATTTATTCGCATGATCATAAGATTAGAGCTATATTATCTTGATCACAAGGATTGAGTTATAATCAACCTTACTTTTCATTTTTGCTATTATCATCATCCATATCTTTAAAAAAGAATGAACAGAAAATAAGTAAATATGTCAAGGAGTAACACACCGTCTCGTGATAGAATATAAATAATCGCGAAGACTAACCAATTGCATTTCACTGGCTATATATGAAATTATAGAGTTTGAGTGGAAAAGAAAAACATAACATACCGATACTCGTGCATCGTAAATCAAACTAAATCATAAAAAAGAAGTGAAATTTGATTAAGTTTTAATTTGAGTGCAGAATAGTGGTTTTTAAGTCCAGATAACTTTTGAGTATTAGACCAACACTTGGAGTTGACTCACGTGGGGTTAAAATATTCGTAGTATTGTAGTTTTAAAATTTTTGACAATAAATGTAACATCCGCATTACACGACCCATCACATTTACATACTAATTGATCCAAATAGAAGCTGATATTATTATTTTATGCGGTAATGATACGATGTTCGTTAAAATAAATGGAGTTCAAATTATTAGTGCAAGAGTATAATTTCTTGGGTACACCGGAAATATCCCGTAATCACTTAAATTAACATAGTTGGGTCAATATGTGAAAATTTACACAAAGTCTTTTTATCTATCTTATGGTTGGCTAAAGCGACAAGCAAGGAAGAAAAGTTTAATGATCCTTGGAAATAGACATTGGCCGAATATAATTTTGGTGGAATCGGGGGCTTCGAAGGGGTTGGATGCGGGCGTTCATTTCTCAATAAACTTTACAGGCTGAATCATCTTGAAGTTAAAGGGTAGACACTTGATTTAATCATTCATCTTACTCCAGTCAATAGTTAATGAATGAATGAGGTGCAGGCATTAAATTCATGTCTGTTGAGTTCACATGTGACTAATTGCGACAGCTAGTTGATTATGGTTTGATTCTAGTTAGTAGATAAAACTGATCCCTGCTCTCCAATGCATAAAATACATTCATGAAACTATCACATATTGTCCAACAAAGACTGAGACTTTGACACAATCTTTATATACATAAGTAAACCACACAAAAAACACATTTTGACGTGAATGATTGAAAATCATTAAATTCTGCAATCTGCAACCGGGAGTTGCCCTTTTCTCTTCATTATTAATAATTAAATTCTGCAATCTGTAACCGGCAGTTGACCTTTTCTCTTTATTACTACTCATGGCACTCCCAATAATAATGGTGACTGTTATGCAAGCATTGTTGATGCTTAAACAGCTAAATGAGGTTGATATTGGAGCAATATATGCTACAATGATGAAGACATCAACTACGATCATAATCATTTGTTCTTTATTAGTAACTAGTTGTGTAACAGGTCAAGTGATCAAGACATATGTGGAGATCAATAACAATTTACCAGCTGAAACTACTTTAACAGCTCATTGCAAATCTAAGGATGACGACCTCGGAATCAAGGTTATAACACGCTTCTGGGGATTCTCATTCACACCCAATTTCTTCGGAGGGACCTTGTTCTTTTGCAGCTTTGCATGGCCGGGTCGATTTGAGCGATTTGATATATATGTTCAAAGTAGGGATTGGTTTGATTGCAATGACTGTATTTGGATGATCTCACCCAATGGCCCTTGTTTGCTCTCTTACTCTGGAGGCTATGACATTTGTTATCCATGGAATTCTCCAACATAATTAGGGAGGAAACTTCTTAAGTGAATGTTTGATAGAAAAAGATGATGTGAATTCGTACTTCAAGATTTAATAGAAATATATGTTTCTCCTCTAGTACCCTTGTCATTTCACTTTTGATTGGCATCTCTTTCTTTAAATTGTTGTCTCTTTACTTTTTGTCATTCTATTTGTGATAATTACTTATATATTTTCTTATCTCTATCAAAAAGTTTCTAAGGTACATCTTTTTCAATAAAAAAAAAGTTAATTAAGTTTTGAGCCATATCGATTTCAAATTTGTAAAATTGGTGTCTTATCATAAATCAATACCCTTAAATTTGTAAGTATGTAAAATAAATTCATTTTGAGAAATTTGGCAAAACATGAGAAAACTAAATCAAGGGAGATATTTTGAAGTGGATGATATTTTGGGCCATTGATCTTCGAGGAATCCTTCATCAATGGTTGTGAATGACTGATTTTTTTTTTTCAATCTTATTAACCTTGGTTCCGTAGGAGCAAGTCAGAAAAATTGAGAAATAGAACCATCTAATTTGATTCGTTCTCAATAGCCATGAGATGATAATCTCAAGGTGATCCTTTTGTCAATGGATGCTCCTATTACACTCGTAGCCTTTAAAGGATGAGAACCAACTATGTGGCATCTACATCGATAATTCAAGTATTGTATAAATCATTAGACCAATTCTTTGTAGAAAACTCTCTATAATAACGAACTTGCAAAATTGATCTGTTTATCATAAAGAGATTCATTGATCCTGACCTTGCTTTACATTGTTTTTTGAAGACTGATACTAGAAGCAATCTGGCAACGAGAGATTTACAATTACTAGCGTTGGTTCGGGGCTTATAAGAGGAATAATAACATTCTTAAGCTTGACTTCTAATAATGTTCCTGTTCAACTTAAAGAAGCTGAAGATCGTAGTCTATATTTTTCGGAATCTAGTGTGCTTGAAAATGTTTTGAGACAATCGTAAATGGTAGTTTTGCGGAAAAAGGGAAGAAGCCCCAAAACAGGATGTTTTCTTTCTGTGCTTCTAAAGGAGAAGGGCATGGAACTGCCACTCTTGTACGTAGAATTTGAAGGGATGTAGCTCCTAGCTTAAAAGGTAAAATTGTCACCTGTCGGAGATTACTATTGAGCCTCCGGTAATGACTAGCAACCACGATGCATCCTTCGAGATCAAGAAGTTTGGAAAGATTTTCGGATATTAGCCATTACCACCAAGGATCCGAGGGCCACAAATTCGTTGGTAAAGAAGGCAAGAAGCAGTAGAAGAACCTGTACTGGTCGAACGGGCATGGGACCGATGATTCGACCGTGCCGAACAATCAGTGCCCTGGGAAGAACATGGGGGTGCTCTTGCGCAGGCTCATGCTCGTGGAGTTCTTCCTCCGTCATGACACAATCACGGTTAAGGCCAGAACGTCACTGCTCAAGTCAATGGCGATGGTCATGTCAATGTCCAAGGGCAGTGAGTCTTGATCATATGTAGTCTTACCATAGTTTTTATGGAATCATCTATTTGGACCATAGAGTGATTTAATTTGTTCGATTTGTTGGTTTGGTTAAGGTTGTGGAAGAAATTTTGGAGATTGTTTCGTTGATTAGCTTATCTTCTTTACTCAATAAAATGTTTTGGCCAAACATGTAAATAGTTGTATTATTAGGTGACAAATTACAAAGAATCTGAGACCTACGTAATCTTTAAACTTAATATAGGGCCTATGTGAGAATTCTGGAGGTAATATGAGCTTCAGTGATAGTTCATAGGGATTTATTTACGCTAATATTTTTATTAACATCCTTTTAGTACCTCTTACTAGCTGATTGCTTTCCTAATTGATCATGCACTCTTGATCATCAATTATTTGCCTATAAGTCTTGTAGCCATTTCTAAGTTTTCACGAAAATGTTTTTGTTTTCATTAATATCTAAACTAATCCTAGCCTAATCTAGAAGAGAAATAAACACACAAGCTAATGAAAATCTGTGCGCAAAGTAAATACTTAAGTAATTGAAAGCGTCTATCTAAGTGCGGAAATGAAAAGCCCCCAAGTCGCCGGGCAAAGAATATTACAATGTTGTAGACCGATTGCTTAAGATGCCCGTGCAGATTTCCTTGCTCGAACTCCTTCAGATGCCTGTCAAACATCAAAACTTCTTTTCGAAGGTATTAAATGTAGTCCACAGACTTGAGACAATTTATCATGACAAGCTGAAGGAATTCGTTGGGTCCATCCTTCTTGAGGATTGAATAGCTTTCTCAGACAAGGAATTCCCTATGGAAGGAAGGGGACACACCAAGGTGCTCTATATTCCTATCAAGTGCAAGACGTCTCATGTGGCTCGAGTACTCATTGATAATGGCTTTGCCTAGAATATTTGCCCATCGCAATGCTATGTCACCTTGGAGTTGATGCATCTAAAATTCATTTTGCAAAGACTCCCGTACAGGCATTTTGATGGGACAAAGAAGGAGGTGGTGGGTGAGATTAGTCTTGACATGCAAATGGGGCTGACATTGTTCGATATTGTATTCCAAGTTATGGATATCCCCACTGCATTCCACTTTTTATTGGGGGTCATCCTTGAATGCATATCGTTGGAGTCGTACCATCGAGTCTTCACCAAGGGGTGAAATTTGTTGTCAAGGGGAAACCGTACCAAGTGAAGAGAACCATCAGATTTATTGTGAGACGCCTATTCCACACGTAAGCCTGATTATAAGGAGGAGTCGAATTACTAATCATTTGAGCTGGTGTCAACTATACATGCGTCTCAAGGTTTGTTGTCATCTAATCCTGAATTATCAAATGTTGCAGCAGGGTAATGGCCGGAAATGGTTTTACCCCGAGGCATGGGCTTGATAGAAAAGGTCAGGGCATCCAAATCCCGTCGAACCTCCTCAAAGGTCCGATATCATCAGATTGGGGTACCGTGGAAGAGGTGGACAAAATCATAGAGGGTGCAGGAGAGGTAAACACAACCTTGTGGTCCCTCGTGTCCGGAATACCATCCCCGGCACTACAAGAATGATGCATGATGAAAAGGGAGTAATCTACACCTTGGGGCAACCGAGTAGCAAACATGATTACCATGTGAGATATTTGGCTCCTCCAAGTTTCTATATTGATCCCCGTGGCATTGTGCCAGATGGATGGGGTGGCATGGATAATTTGATACCTCCAAAGGAGGTAGATCCAGACAACATGGTGGAAGGACTCACTATCCTATTCGATGATCTCTTCAATGGCACTTTGATAATGGACCGTAAGAGGAACTGGGTGCAAGCCCACCAGAGTAACATAATTATTTTTGTGCATGTTCCCCTCTGTGGGAGTCCTTATTACTTTCTAGGATTTGTCTTAACCTTCTTCTTTTTCTAGGGTTTCAATATTGCAATTTCCATTCAATAAACATAATTCATTAATAAATATAATAAAATTACAAGTTTATTTTTTAGGGCATTATGAGGTATACCAAATTGGCTCGGTGGTGCTATCCAGCCATGAAATATATCATCCAACGAGAGTTATGAGTGTTGGGCTTTGTAAGCTTCCTTGCTTTAAAAATTTTCAAAAATAATAAAAAGAAAACATTCAAAACAGAATTTTCATAGAATTTGCGTTAATTTAACCCCATTTGTCTTTTGGATGCATGTGCATTATGTTTCAAGCATAATCTTATGGCGTGCAATGGTGTGGGAATAGTCCAATCCAATAAATTAGGCGCCACTGATTATAATCTCGATAATCCCTATGATTCTGAAGATTCCATGTAGGTGCAGAATAGCTGGGAACAACATGGAAAGCCCAAGGCCCTTACTTCGGAGCAAAACATCACTATTAACTTAAGTGATACATGTCGACACTAGGGGTGATTGGGTTCAGGGTGGGTAGGGTCCAGACCTGAACCTTGTACCCGATTCTGTTATAATCGATTCTCCATTTTTGAACCCTATACTCTACTCTATTTTTATTGGATCATGTTTTAGACCCGATCCTATTTTTATAGTTCGGGAACAAGGTCGACCTTGTTTTCATTTGAACCTATCTTGCAACCGTCCAATATCCTATACGGCTTCGAATTTTACATTAATTTGCAAAAAAAAACAACAACGTAATCATTTTAATGTTATAAGACAAAGCAAAAATCCTAACAATCCATAAACATTAACAACAAATATGAATTTAATATTAGTCTCATTCTCACAAATATCATTAACATGATTTAATGTGTGTGCTTATGTGTATGCAACGAAGCTATTATTAAGAGGATATCTTTCTTGAATTGGACTGAAAATGTTTTAATTAGTGCCATAATAGTTTGTAACACTTGTCCTGCGATCATTACTATAGTTGAACGTGGGACCATTAAAAAAGAAAAATAATGCATGAGAAAAGTTCTTTTTAATAATTCTTTGAAGACAATTCTTCCTTAACTTGATTTAGAGAGGAGCTTTCTTTTTTTAACAATACTTCTGAGATAGAGAAACTCAAAGACACTACACAAAGATATGATTTTATTTTATTTAGCAAGGTAAAAACTGGTTGTAGGTGGGTCTTTGCTTGGACCTGGTTCTCGGGCCAGTTTCAACCTGTTCCCAAAAATTGGAACCGGTTCCTAGACCAGTTTAACCAGGAATTAGTTTCCGACCCTATTTTTCGGATAGTCTGGTCCGGGTTCCGGGTAAATCCAGTTTAGTTGCACACCCCTAATTGGCACTGAAATTTTGTTGTCCCATTTAATAATTCATTACATAGAAAATTAGGGATCAACCTTGGCTCCAAGCAAAAATGTTAAGTTAAAATTGCATATATATATATACCAGCAGCATTGACATTAATAGTTGTATTTGTATTGGACCGGCAGTGGGTAAACGCAATTAAAATGTTTTGAGCTTAATTGTAGACTAAGCCCATGAACTAAAGAATTCAGCCAAGCCCGTTCATTATTGGGGCTGAAATTTTTGCACGTTGGTGCCATGCTAGGAAAGATTGCATCACTTGGATGGTAGAATTTGGGAAGCTTTTAAGATCATATATGGAGGTTCACGGTTTGGGGATATGTGATCAAGAGCGAAATATAAAACGTGCAGAAGTTTCAAAGCAAAAAAGGAAAATTGTGACAGGCTTGATGGGAAAGAGAAATCTTGTGAGAAAAGCCTATTGGGTGCATATTATACTTTGCCATATATTTGGTGCATAAAAGGAAAGAAAATCTGCTCACCTTCCAGAGGAAGGTAAACGACATTAATCATCCACATGTAAAAGGAGAAGACCATTCATATACACGTCCACGAGGAAGGGATGGCCAAGCACTACACAGCCGAAACTCCTTTGTGGCCGTGACGTCTCCTGCCACTGGCAATCTTGCTTGTAGGCGGTATTGAATATTAGAGTCGGACAGCTCTAATAATACTCTCACAAGAGAAGCTTTTAAGGAAGGAGATGAATACACTACTTTTTTTGTTGAAATATCTTTTCACTCACCATACATGAAACCGATTACAAGACTCACTTATATGTAGGCAAAAACACGACTCTTGACATATCTTAGATATATGAAAAGACATGTCTATATAAATAGTAATAAAGACACTTTAATATGTGCGCTGAAACAACTTTTATCTGGAACTGAACAGTCTTTTGACCAAAAACATGAAGAGTCACGAGAGATAGGCGGTGATATCTTCAATACTCCCTCTCATCGGCTACTCTTTCTAAGGATAGTCCTTGTGACCATACCAAGTTGAGCTCGGAACTCTTCAAACTTTATAGCTCCAAGACTTTTGGTGAAGATATCAGCAACTTGATCACCTGTCTTGATGTACTTCATCTTGATCTCACTCTCCAACACTTTCTCTCGCTGAAAGTGATAGTAAACTTCCACATACTTAGTCCTAGCATGGAAAACTAGATTCTCTGCCAAGCATATAGTGGATAGATTATCACAATACAATATTGTCGAATAATCTATCGATTGATGAAGATCATCCAATAGCTGCACTAGCCACGTGCTCTCCTGAGCTGCCATTACTACTGCTCTGTATTCAGCTTCTGTTGTAGACAAAGACACAGTTAGCTATCTTTTACTGCACCAAGATACTACTGCTAATCCAAGATTAAACGAGTATCCAATAGTTGATCGCCGTGTGAGTTGATTTCTAGCATAGTTGACATCACAATGACCGACCAACTCACTTGATGATTCCTTTTTATACAAAAGCCCAAAATCAAAAGTCTTCTTTACATACCTCAAGATACGCTTAGTTGCATCCAAGTGAGGCTTCCTTGGCTTCTCCATGAATTGACTCGCTACTCCCATTGCAAAAGCAATGTCAGGCTAAGTTATGGTAAGGTAAATTAGACTACCTACCAGTTGCCTATACAAAGTCGAATCTTCAAGCTCTCGACCTTCTTCAGCACATAGCTTTGCGTTCCCATCCAATATAGTAGATATAAGTTTGCAATCAAGCATTCCGAATTTTTTCAAGAGATTTTGTGCATACTTTTGTTGAGATAGGAATAATCCTTCCTTTGTCCTATCAATCTCGAGCCCCAAAAAATGTTTCAGTTCTCCAGCTCCTTCATCTAGAACCACACAGAGAGATTGGTTTTAATTCGACATATCTCATCTTCATCATCTCCAGTAATGATGAGATCATCCACATAAATCATCACAGCTACAACATTTCCATCTTTTGCCTTCACGAACAAGCTTAAGTCTACTGGAGCTACACTATAATCGTTCTTCAACAAGAATTATATGATCTTTCCATACCACGCTCTCAGGGCTTGCTTCAAGCCATATAATACTATCTTTAGCTTACGGGCATATTTTGGATGAATTTTGCTCTTGAAGCCATCCGGTTGCTCCATGTATATCTCTCGCTCGGGTTCTCCATGTAGGAAAGCATTCTTCACATCCATCTGCCTGACATTCCACAACTTGCTTGCTACAAGTGCTAATAGAACTTGAATTGTGGTAACCTTTGCCACTGAGCTAAAGATCTCTTCATAATCAACCCCATATTTTTGTGAAAATCCTCGAGCCACTAGACGTGTTTTATACCTCTCAATCGACCCGTCTGATCAAGTTTTAAGTTTATAAACCCATTTACAAGAAATAGGACGTACCTCTTTAGGTTTCGGTACCAAGCCCCATGTTGCATTCTTCTTTAATGCGATGATTTCTTCTTCCATGGCCTTCCTCCATTTTGTACCCTTCAAGGCTTCTTCATATGTCAAAGGCTCGACCATGCCAACATCTTCAGTTAATGCCGCATTGGCATACTTGGGGTTTGGCTTTCTTTGCCTTGTCAATCTTCGAAGTTGAGGCTCCTCCTCTTCAAGTTCTTCTTTTGTCGACCTTGGATGCTCACTAGATGAATTTGTCAATCCTAGTGATTGTGCTTCGACATCTTTTTCAACATCTTTTTCAACATGTTGATTCTCATTGAATTCTTTCAGCATTTCTTCGACCTCTTTGTTAAAATGCTGTAAATTTGGCAATTTGACAGCTTGATGTAACCACCAAGATGACATTTCGTCAAACACCACATTCCTTGAAGTATAGCACCTCTCTATTGTGGGGTCATAACACTTCCACCCCTTTCATTGATCATCATATCCCACGAATATGCAGCGGACTACCTTCTTGTCAAATTCGTTGCGAAGATGATCAAGCACAAATGCATAACATACACATCTGAAAACTTTAACGTGACTTACCACAGGCTTGCGATTCCATAGCTTCTCATATGGTGACAGAAAACCAAGCCTTACTTGTGGCAGCCTATTAGTCACGTGAGCCGCCGTCTTCATACATTCAGCCCAAAACCTCAATGGAACATTCTTTGCATGTAACATGCTCCTACAAGTCTTAGCTAGATGCCGATTCTTTCTTTTAGCAACACTGTTCTATTGCGGTGTATACAAACAAGTATATTGTTGATGTACCTTGTACTTTCGCAAATACTTCGTAAACTTGTAGGAAGTGTACTCTCCCCCATTATCGATGCGTAGGCAATGAATTTTTCTGCCTACTTCGCTTTCAACATCCTCCTTAAACACCTTAAATTTGATAAACGCCTCAGATTTTTCCTTCATGAAATTAACCCAGATGTACTTGGAGAAGTCGTCGATGAAAGTGATTATATACTTGAATCTGCAATAGATTGCTACTTCACTAGACCAAACACATTCGAGTGAACGATCTCAAGAGGCATCCGAGATTTAAACGACGATTCCTCATACGGAAGTTGATGTGCCTTCCCATACTAGCACCCGGCACAAACCACATTTTCTTGCACTTTTAATTGGGGAAGACCCCTCAGCATATTCTTTTCCATCATCACCTTCAACTTGTGATAACTTACATGCCCAAGCTGCACATGCCATAAATCAGGTGTATCATTTCTTTGGGTTTTTGTTTACGTATGCCGTTTGAGCAGACATCACGTAAACGGACTCCAGCCGACGTCCCTCCATGATTGGTCGACCAGTGGGCTTCGAACTTTGGTACACCTTAACATCTCGTTGACCGAATACCACATAATTACCCGAGTCTATGAGTTGGGACATAGTTAATAAATTCTTCTTCATTCCTGGCACATGATACACACTTTTCAATTCTACTTGTTGTGAATTGAACCAATGAGTTATCATTGTCTCACCGATATGAGTAATCGGCAACCTCGAGCTTTCTGCAGTAATAACAACACGTCCTCCGATATAATTATGCATGTTCGACAGCTTGCCTTGATCTCCAGTCATATGACTCGAACACCTTGAATCAACAATCCAATCGTAATCATAATTAATTGACTTTTCACTTACAAAGATTAATGACATCGCATCATTTAACTCGATTGCGGAAGAGGTAGTGAACTCATCTAACACCACTATTGCAATAGACGTTTGGAAATCCCATTCCTTATCTTCATCGAAATCATTTCTCTTCGATGAAGCTGCGACATTTCCTTCAAATTTCTTCACTCGACAATCTCTAGCAAAATGGCTCTCCTTGCCATAGATTGCCATCGCATCGCCTAGCTCCCCCTGGTCGTAGGCTCGACTCTCCTGGACGCTTTTGCCATCCTTCACGAGCTAGTTGCTTTTGCCATTCGACATGGCTTTTCCTGGACTTGCCATCTTTATTGTCAACACCAGTTCGCCTCTGGCCCTTAAACCCTCTTTTATCACTGAAGAGGACACTTTCTTCTTCCTTAATCGAAACCTTAGACATTTGATTGTCTAAAGTCTCTTGGTTAGCTAATATTCTCTAGATCGGTCAACGTTGGTTGAGATGCCCATCCACGAGTAGCCGTAATGATACCGTTATACTTCGGCTTTAACTCGTGAATAATAATTCTTCTCATTCTTGTTTCTGAGATGGCATTAGCAGGATCCAACTTTGAAATTTTGTCACAAATAGACTTCACTTTGAAGAAATACTGACTCACTGTCATATTATGTTGTGACATCAACAGTAGCTCGTTCTCCAGCCTTTGTAGCTTGCCATCATTCGACCTTGCGAATAACGCTACCAAGTTATCCCACGCCTCCTTGGGAGTTTGCGTGTTCTTAATGTGCAGTAATAAATCATCTTCGACAGTTACAGCAAGAGCATAAAGCGCCTTACCTACTTTGATCTTCCATCTCCTTTGTTCATCATCGTCTCTGGGTGCTGTGGTGTTACTGCCGCCAACAATATCCCACAAATCCTGACCTAGCAAATAAAACTGCATCTTGACACTCCAATTATTGTAGTTGGAGTTGTTGAGCTTCTCAATGCCATTCGTTGAATTTGAAACATCCGCCATTTGACTTGAAATAATGCCCGGCACTACTCCAAGAAACCTTGATCCCTAACCAATCGATCACAGTCCCTGATTGTACACCGGCAGAACTTCGACGTATTCCGATCCTTGATCACCTGCTCATGAACAATGGTCCTTGACCACCGTTTTCACGAACTATGCTCCATAAGACTTGACTCAAGGTCCTTGACAACCATGCTCTTAGTCCCAGATAACCTTGCTCTGATACTAATTATTGAATATTAGAGTTGGATAGCTCTGATAATACTCTCACAAGAGAAGCTTTTAAGGAAGGAGATGAAACACACTACTTTTCTTGCGGAAATGTTTTTTCACTCACCATACATGAAACTGATTACAAGACTCGCTTATATGTAGGCTTAAAACATGACTCTTAACATACCTTAGATATATGAAAAGACGTGTCTAAATAAATAGTACTAAAGACACTTTAATATGTGCGCCGAAACGACTTCCATCGGGAACTAAACAATCTTTTGACCAAAAACACGAAGAGTCACAAGAGATAGGTGGTGATATCTTCAATAGGCCGAGACTGACCGTCGACAATCAAACGTTGCTGCTGCTGCTTCTCACCCGACTACCTGTTGTTGTGTCCTGTCCACACCGTGTCGTTTATTTCCAGCAAATCAAGTGGCTTCAAGGATTCCCGATGGTGTCCCTGAAGTGAAGTCCCCGGTGTTGACCTCACAAGAGGAGACAAGAGAGGGGCTTCACAATTGAAACACACGGCCAAGAGAGAGAGCAAAGTTTCATGTTCTTCCTGCAGATTCTCAAGAGAGGCAAAATTCTTGAGTTGAAGCCACAATATAGAAAAGCCCTGAGGGAGGACGTAGAGAGCCGGTCACATCGAGATCGAGGGAGAGAAAAACCGTGAGAGAGGAATAGAGAATTTGTCTTCATCCTGGCTCTCTTCCTCTTGGTCTGGCGACACGCAGACAAAGAGAAAAAGACAATACAGAGCAGAGTGAATGGGTTTGGCACGATATAGGAGGAGACAAAAACCCGGAGTGACAAATTTTAGTACTTGCAACGCACTTGTCCCTTTATTTCTATTTTTATTTTTATTTTTATTTTTATTTTTCATCTTCCTGCCTAGACCGACCGAAAGCTTGCAGCATTTTAATCTAGGCTTATTAGACTGAGGCATCTGAATTTTAACACAAAGTTCCACAAAGAGATGCTCATGATCTCCTTGGACATCGCCCATCATCAACTCCAGTTCATCAGAATGACAACACCACCGTCGTTGGAGGCCATGGCCGGTCACCATTCACATACACAGATTCAGAGTTCATGCGAGCATCACGAGGACATTTACCTTTGTTTTAGATCCTATATAAACCGAGGTGACAGATTTGGATTCTTAACTTGCTGAGGAGAAACTTTGATCATGGTCGTCGTCTCAATAATGAGAGGAAATCCTAGAAGGTCTTTATTGGTTGAGATCAGAGCTGGAAAAGTCGTTTGAACCAAAAACGAAGCTCTTCAAACTCCGCCCCTGAGAGAAACAGGGAGAAACAGCGTAAAGAGGGCGTGGCTGTGAATGACGAGATATGGCGGAGACAAGCAGGCCATTAAGAGATTCTCTTGGAATCGCGATTGCTGGTCATGACTTAAAGTCACCTTAGTAGGAAGAGATTTTTCCTTTGTGAAGAAAACAGAGCAGGCTGGAGTACTCCCAGCTCCCTAGCTGAGATGAAGTCGACGGTCAAGCGAGCCATGATGAACGGGTTAATAGAGCGAGCAGATGTTCAGATTAAGATCTAACGGCACCAGGGATGATCGGAATCGGAATTTGGGCATAATTTTCGACCGAGACTTTGGCCACCCGACGCTCACAATAGCAGTGAGCTTTTTTGGAGCTCCCTTCCCCTTGACCGAATACAAATGGCCAAAGGAATACGAGGGTTTTTCTCTCTGGTTCTCTGTGGACCGTATGCGGTCTTTTACCAGAACTGACGCTCCTCAACGAACGAATATTCTCTTTTCCCAATGCGTACCCGCGTTACGGATTGGACAAAATTTGTTGCGAATTCGACTGACTCGGCCTTTAGCCTTCCTCCTCTGGTTTGCGTTTGTGGCTTGAAGACGTCTAGAGAGAACGAGAGATGATAAAGGGAAGAGAGGCCCGCTAGGGCCTCATTGGTGGATAAAGGGGCCGGAGGCGACGGGCTTTGATGGGTTAAGCGAAATATTATCTTGTGTGCTATCAAATATTGGGCCAAGAATCGGAAAAGCCCATCGTTTTTCTAATTCATTTTCTAAGTGTTTTTATTTTTTGCTATTGTCTATTTTTTTTGTACGTTTATAAGAATGAGCGCTTGAATTTTGTGCAAAATCTCAAATGTCAACAGAAGCAATGATCCAACAAAAAATTTTGGTGTGAGCGTTGGAAAAAAAGTTATGACAATTTTTTAGCATTCTTTTCGTGAGTTTGAGCATGTGTACATAACGCTACCCAATTAGATGATATCAATTCGCTAAACCGAAAAAAGATCTGAACATTCAGTTGTGCCGTTAGAGTTTGTTTTGGTCTTATACAAGGGTTTGACCTAAACAAATATATATTAGATTGGCCGCATTTATCTTTCCCTTCAAGCTGCACATAAAGCACATTTTCTTAGTGGGTTTTGTGGTTATCTCCAGGCCGCGAGAGATGCATAAAGAAGTTCTATCTTGGCTACGCGGACGTATTTGAACACAAATATTGGTGCAGGGAGTTATATATTCAATTGAGTTGCTTATTTATAAATATTGTGGGTTTCGATATAATCAAGATATAGAAAAGATTCGATTATGTGAGCAATTATAACTCTTATTATTCGTAAATTATTTGTTGCTGGCTTTTCATGAAATGTAGATACCGATACTCCAACGAAATTATGTATATCTCTAGTGTTATTTATTTTTCCTCATTCTATTTCTTTAGTGGTTTCACAATGATTTAATTATACAATCCAAATAGTTTCTACATTATTTTAATAGTTTCTACATTATTTTACAACACATCGCTCTCAATTGCAACAAATATAGCCTAAATTCTTCAGATTGTTTAGGTTGAGCAAGAACATTACTAAAAGTCAAGGTTAAGAATGTGATGGTTCCTCTCGCATGGCTTCCACCTAAACTGGTCATTGCAAATCTCTCTTTGCCAAATTTCTTTTAGGACCACTCCTAGACCAACGCCCAAATCCCATCAACTAAAATATGTCTCCATTCGTTTAGATGCTCTCGCATTTTGCTGGATATTTCAAAACGAATTTCGTTTTATGTACTTATGAAATCAAGGGTGCTGATTCTTGATATGACACCAGCTTTATAAATTCGTAACCATTACTTAGAATGACACAAAATGAAGAAACTACACTATAAAGAAAGAAATGTAACTCAAAATCAAAATCAAAATGACGACTAAATTAGTAGAGAAACAAAAAATCTGTGCATATATTCATATGAAAATAACAAAGATAATTCTTATTCCATCTATATCATACCGAATGAATTTACCGCATCATCTTTCTACATCACGCATTCACATAGGAGGTTTTATCCTTGACTGTGAAGGAGGATTCCAAATATAACAATCATCGAACTTTCCAGTCAATCCATCGAGCCGACAAGGACCACTGGGCATGATATTCCAAACACAATGGGTGCATTTGTCTTGGTCAATGCTTTGCACATATATATCGAACCACTTAAATTGATCATGCCAACTAAAGCCACAAAAGAACAATGTCCCTTCGAAGTAGTGGGGCACGAATGAGAATCCCCAGCTCCGCGTTATTTCTTGGATTCCAAGATCCTCATCCTTGGATTTGCAATGAACTCTTAAAGTAGTTCTAGTTGAAAAATTGTTATTAATCTTAACGTACGTCTTCTTCCACAAACTTCCTACGCAGCTAGTTACGAATAAAGAACAAAATATTATGAGCGTAGCTGATGTCTTCGTCGTCATAGCATGCATCGCTCCAATATCAGCATCATTTATCTATTTATGGACAAACAATGCTAGCATAACAGTCACCGTTACTATTGGAAATAACGGTGACATGTGGCCCACGAGTTGGAATGAAGAGAAAAGGGCAACAATGTTAACAGAACATTTACCGTTACTTTGGTATGAGAATTGCCATATTACCCTTTATTTTTCTTTTATTTACTTGAGGATAAGAATTTCCACGTAAGGTAAGCTACAAATCAATAATAATATATTTGCAGATGCCACGCATTCGCTGTTTTTCTTTTTGTTTTATAATAAAATGTTAGGCAATGTGAGAACTTATACATGCAAGATGAATCAACAATTTGAGGAATTCTTTTTTGTGCAAAAGAAGTTGAAATTGATAAACAGTAATTGGCTTGTTTAAATGCTAAAGGACCGATGCATAATCTCACTTTTATTTTGTGAAAAAAATTGATTAAATGATCCTTAATCAGTAACTTTATGGTAGTTTCGAATATCTCTAGAATTATTTGTAAGTCCTATGTCAAATATTTTGCAATTATTAATTCAGTTGTCATTTCGTTAGATACAATTACCACTTAAATTTTGGTTAATTATTTAGGAATTAATTATTTAGAAAATTAGGGTCTAACCTTTAGCCCCTAAACAAAAAATATATGTAATTGCATACCGTATAATTTGATAAGCGTTCATCATATAAATTAATTGCATTTGCAAGAGGGCTTGTATTATCATGGATAATAAGGCAAGAGTGGATCGGGAGGGCGAGGTGCATTGCCCAAGTACCACGGTGGCAGAAAATAGTAGGTAAAGGAGTCGCCAGGTAGATAGACCAAAGAACAGTTTGGCACAAGAGAGTTCTTGTGGTACCATGGATAATAAGGCAAGATGGGATCAGGAGGGGGAGGTGCACTGCGCAAGTACCACGGTTGGTGGAAAATATTAGGGAAAGTACCCGCTGGGTGGAGAATTACAAAGAAGGCGACGATGGTTAAGCTGGCGGCATTGCTGGCGGGAAGATTGTGGGTGTCCTTAGTGGCGGGAGATAAGGATAGCAACAGTAATTAGGCACACATGATAACCATTATTCATTTATTTTTCTAAAAATAAATTTGGAGTAAAAATCTATTTGATAACGCAATTTTATTTTTTTATTTCTTGAACAGATAGAAATAGGTCTGAAATAGAAATTATAAGTATATACTTTATACTCCTTCAATTTTGAAACATAAATAAAAAATAAAAACTATTTTTATCACTTGTCCTTGTTACTAGCTGACTGCCCACTTGTCACTATTGCTCGTTGTCCACTATAGTCTAGGAAGGAGAAATTTTGTACCATTGTCAAACACGTATTTTTGTTCAAAACTCATCTAGGAATAAAAAAAAAAATCTACTTTTGTTCTAAAAATCAATTTCTTGCCATAATAGTTAACATTTGTACCCAAAGTGATCCCTCAGTTTGATTAGATATTCATATTCCAAACAAAGACTATATCCTCTTAATAGAATTTAATCATTTACCTCTCAAGAAAGGATTTGAGGAAAAATATACATTCTTGTGATTTGATTCCAAGGATCAATTGGAAAATTGGATTATTAATAGTGAAACATAATTTTATTTATCGAATCAATACTTCCAATTTAATGAGTATTATAAAGAATCCATGGATAAAGATAGAAAAGAGTATATCTAATTTTAGCTAAATCTTCCATTTTTTTCTTTTTCGATAGAAAGATTGAACAAAAGAGCTATGAATTGATAAAATTAATATATGAATTTAGTTTATTAGAGGCATTGACATATTATATTTTTTAGCTCTGTGGAAGTAAAATACTTTTTCTAAGGATTGTCTCAGATAGAAATAGAGAAAGAAGTAATTAGGAATATTGTTAGAATACCCTATTCCCTATTCTAAGGGGATCGTCTAGAAAGCGAATACTGTCCTAGACATGATTTATTAGGGAAAAAAATCTAACAATGGATAAGATTGGATATTTCCTCCAGCATCACCTCTTGATTTAAACAATTCTTAAATAGCTACAAAAAAATCTGACTCGCCATTTTTCCTTCTTCATTTTGATTCTTTTTCATATATCTAAAAGCCCTTTTAGAGTCATCTCAAAATAGAAAATATTTTTCTTTAATGAAAGACTCGACTCTTACTCCAAATGAATTCTGAAAATTCTTTTTGATTTCATAAAACCATTTTGTTTATTGGTGTCAAAATAGGATATGGGATATAAAAAAGAGAATCTATTCTATTCTTTAAAAAAATAAAAAAAAGATCTTGGAGATTGTGTAATGCTTACTCTCGAATTCTTTGTTTATACAAAAGTGATATTTTTGTTTCCCTATTCATCCTTGGATTCCTATCTAATGATCCAGGACGTTATCCTGGACGTGAAGTATAAAAAGGCCTTTCTTTTTAATTTCTTTATTTTTTTAATGTTCTTACTTAGGATTTTATCTATTGCACATCCTTATTTATTATATTAAAGAAAAAAGCAAAGAAAAGGTTTTGAAAAAAATAAAGTGACAAATCATCAACGGAAAAGGAATGTGAGGGATTTAAACACTCGGTATGAAAAACTTGTACAACAGATTAGCAATCCAATGCGTTGGTCCACTCAGCTCTCTCTCCCAATTGAAAAAGTATAGTTACCATCTTACATTACACAAAATGCAAGGCTTAAAATAAAATCCTTTCTTTTCTTCATATCTCTTTATTATTTTTTTACTATATTGATATAGACAGCTATAATATATACTATTTCATAAGTAATCCTATTTAGATAAAGAAAAGTATTTAAAGATACATGTCAATTAAAAAATGTAACAAAGGGAGAATGCATCTTCTTCCTAAAGAGCTTTTTTTCTATTCTCGATCTGGCTCGGTTATAGCTAGCTGAGCCATTTTTTGTTCCATTCCAAATCATAGATTAAATGATTTGTTGAAACAAAAATGTTTATCATTGATTATTGAAACAACAATAAGAAGAAGGGATCGTTCCATGCCTATGATATGGCATTTCACTCTATAGAATTAATAGAATCAAAGTGTCATTTTTTATTAGACTATTCTTTTGTTATTTCCTTATTTTTCTTTACTGAAAAAAGAAGAAGGAAATGTGGATTGTTGTGCAATAGATTCTTATATCATAACACAAGTATTTTTATCACGCCCTATCAGTTCTTTAAAAAAATAGTCCTGCGTTTGTTTATTTTCATTTAAAATTAGGAGTGCTCTTTTACTAACTTGATTAGGTTTACTGACAAAACCAATAGAAACGCACCAATGCTATAATTTTCATCAATATTTTCTTTTGGATCTTATCTTGATTATGTCTGATTATCCTTTTTTTGTTCTACAAAAGCTTCATTTTTATGCAATAATCACATTGTAGCAGGTATAGTTTAGTGGTAAAACGTAAAAAGTGTGATTCTTTACTAATCCCTTTTATAGTTAAGTGATCCCTAACTTTGATTTGATTTAATTCATATTCTGAACAAAAACTTTTTCTCAAAAGGATTTAATCCTTTACCGCTCAACAAAGGATTCAAGGAAAAATATACATTCTTGTGATTTGATTCCAAGGGTCAATTAAAATTTAAAAATTGGATTATTTAATAGAAAAATATAATTTTATTAATTCTATCAATACTTCCAATTTAATGAGTATTAGTAAAGGATCCATGGATAAACATAGAAAATTGTTATGCAGCTAAATCTTCCATTTTTTTTCTTTGTCGATAGGAAAGATTGAACAAAAGAGCTATAAATTAATAAAATTAGCGGATAATTTTAGTTTACTAGAGGCATTGACATATTATATTTTTTAGCTTGGTGGAAGAAAGATACTTTTCCCAAGGACCGTCTCAAATAGGAATAGAGAATGAAGTAATGAGGAATATTTTTAGACTACAATATTCCCCATTCTAGAGGGATCGTCTAGAAAGCGAATTTTTCTAATATAAATGCATTCACATGGAAAGCTGACATACATGTTATGGATTGATTTTATTTTATTTTTTATAATTTTGTTCACGTCTTATCTTAGATATTTCTATATATAAGAATTTATCAATCTTCCATAAAGGAGCCAAATGAAACCAAAATTCCATGTTTGGTTTTGAATTAGAGATGTTAAAAATGAGGACTCAACGTTGACTATAACCCCTAGCCTTCCAAGTTAACGATCCAGGTTCAATTCCCATTACCCGCTCTATGATATTCTCTCTATCTATATTAGATAAACCTGTATTCAAATATATATTCTAATTTGAGTATTTCTCAAATTAATATTTTGAATTGGATCATCTAATTTTATTCTATTATTAATCCATCTTTGAATGGACAACGCAATTCCTAAATCTTTTATCTTAACATAGTATTTTTTTTTTTTCCCCGAACAAGAGAAGGGATAAGGGAAAGGGATATGAAAGTAAACTATGTGAAAAAAAGAAAAAAAACGTCCATTATCTAATGGATAAAACAGAGGTCTTTTAGGTTCAAAACCTGTTGGATTGGACGCAAGTTTTTCCATCTTTTTTTTTTTTTTTTTAAGATTTCTATCTCAAGAAGGATATATAAATTTTGAATGATTTAAATAAGAAATGCTTATAATAAGTTGTTTAGCTTAGCTTACTTATGTTTTTTCCTATATTATATTTTCTATTAATTTATATTCATTCTTTCATATTAAAATTTTTAATGGAAAATGAAAATAGAGCAAATATATAATTATTTAAAGAGTATTAATATTATTTAATTTTAAAATAAATATATTATGTTATTAATTAATTAAATAAAGATTAAATTAATAAGTAAAGATGAAGAGTGATCAATTTATTTATTTCTACTAGCCTTGATCTTGAAGTAGAACTGTTCCTGGATAGCTTCTTTAAAAGGCTTCTACTTCCTTTGTAAATGTTTTATGTAGAAGATATAATTTTTTTAGAATTGAGGTTCAGTCATTTTTAAGTAAGTACGTAATTCAATGAGAAGTTTCCTTACCTTTTCAATTTTTAATGAATCAAGAAGATCATTCGTTCCGTATAAATTGTCATTATCCGTTCTTCAACTGTGATAGGGGCAGATTGGAATTATTTAAGCAATTTAAATAATCATTGACCTCTTACCAATTAATTATGGGTAGCTTTATCTATATCAGAAAGGAATTGTGCAAAGGTTTCCAATTATGCAAATTGCGTTGATTCCAATTTTAATTTTCCAGCTATATTTTCATGGCTTTAATTCGAATTGCAGATCCTACTATGGAAAGAAAAAATGCCTACATTAATAGCAGATTTGATTCCAGAATAGAATGGATCAGCTTATAAGAATATTTGTCCATTGGTAATGGAAATTACAATAGTAGGAATATAAGCCGAAACATCTCCCAATTAGGTCTCTGCTATTGGTAAGGCAATTTTACGTCTTTCACCCAAAAGAGAACTTAATTTAGCAGCTCTTACCATAAGGCCTGAATACAAATAATAAACATCTCCTAGATAAGCTTCGCGACCAAGTGGTCTTTGTAATAGAAGAGGCATTTGACAATAAGTCTGTGCTTGTTTGGAGAAATTGTCATAAATGATTAAAGTGTGTTGTTCAAGAAACATAAGTTATTTAGCGAAAGTTGCTACTATATAGGGAATGAGGTAATGTAATGTAGGTGGGGAATCCGCTCTTCCAGCTACCACAATAGTGTATTCCATAACTTCCATTTTCTGGAGAGTATATAGTACCTGAGCCATAGAAGATGCTTTTTGATCAATAGCTACGTTAACACATATACCTTGTGGATTGAGAATAGTATCCCTGGCTATTGCTATTTGACCGGTCTGTCTGTCCCCAATAATCAATTCTAATTGACCATGTCCTATAGGATCATCCAATCCATAGCATTAAGTCTAGTTTGAAGAGGCTCGTATACGAAACGTCTCACAAGGTAGAGAGCATTGCATGGTAAGGCATTTGAAATATCCACTGTATTACCCCCCTTAAAATAAAGCAGTTCCTCTCGGGTTAAATGACGGCTTTTGGTCCTCGTGATTATAAGGAAACCTCATCTTTGACGCCTAATTTCGTTTTATTGCAATTCTAGTCC
Organism: Angophora floribunda; assembly: GCA_014182895.1. Lineage (NCBI taxonomy): Eukaryota > Viridiplantae > Streptophyta > Magnoliopsida > Myrtales > Myrtaceae > Angophora > Angophora floribunda. The sequence goes on along the minus strand of CM024711.1, from coordinate 1,126,948 downwards.
ATGTATTTTTGTTCGGCCACCGCAATGCCCTTCAAATTTAATGCGTGGCTCCTTCGTATGTGAGCCTCTAAACAAATTACACTTTCTAATCCCATTATTTTTGGTGATGATCAAATTGTTATTTCCATCACATTTCTATCCAACATATCAAAATCAAATCGAGATGAGCTTCTAATTAGCCATATGTTGGCTGGTATATACCATCATTCTTATAATCTTAATATGTCGTAGTTAAAATCCCGTGTTCCCAGCTTTTGGCCTCTGTCCTTTTATTTCAAGATGATAGATTTGCACTTTGCTATGTTCATCCTAGGGATCATGTGTAGAGGAAACCAGATAATAATTCTTTCAGAGGAGCACGATAGCTGTGATGACTAGCTTTAATGAGGGATGGATTAGTATGGCTTTTGTAAAACATTTAACCCTCTTGTATGCCACCAACAAGCATGCCCATCAAGATACAAATTATTTTTTGCTTCAGAAACAAGAAAGGTGAAGGGTGGAATATTCATATTGCGCTTTGCTTTCTTTCCAGGCAATGACAATGAGATCAAAGAAATGAAACTACATATCACGTATTCTTCTCAAAAATCATCATCGCCACCATGTTGAACTCGACCCTAATGATTTGAAATAAATAGACAACGTCGACTGCCATTTGCTTCCGTATCTGGTCAATTGAGTTTGTGATTGAGCTAGCCCTTTGTACTAAACCGATTAAGAACAAGTATCTATTGCCAAGGATTGATGATTGTGTTCATTGATGATATCCTAGTGTACTTAAGGAGTCCCGAGGATCATGAGAGACACCTGATATCAGTACTGCAGACCTTGAGGGAGCATGAACTTTATGCTAAGTTTAGCAAGTGCGAGTTTTGGTTATCTTGTCATGCCCCGACCTTCGAGCATGCGATAACCCATGTTCTCTTGCAGTCATTTGATTTGCGACTCCTCAGGATCCGTCGTCGACCGTTATTTTTATTTTTTAAATTAAACGCATGCAGAAGCGAATCACAATCCCCAGTCAATTACAAAAGCAGGAATACCAGGAAAACTCAACAGGAACACGTTCAAAAGTGCTACTTTATTAATCTACTGATTAACCCTAGGAAGTTTACAAGCATAAGCCCTTACCACGGGTATCTTCCTAACGAGCCAATGAAACCGACAAGCCAGGGTTAATCTACTCCCTTCAAAGATGGCCACAAGGCGTAACGCGCGTCAATCCTCCATCCTATGGACCTGAAAATGGTTATTCAATAACCAGTGAGATAAAATCTCAATAAGTCAAAATCCTAAACCTCGGTTAAGAATTTCGCTCGCCTCGAGAGTAATCTAACCATGCAACCTAGTTCCGGCAAACAACACATACCACACCTCAAGCAGCATCGAGGGTAATCTAACCATGCAACCTAGTTCCGGCAAACAACACATACCACACCTCAAGCAGCATTATCAGACGATAGTTCAATAAGCATATGTAAACACAAGCGACCCTACCTGGCCTTGGCACACGCAACCTGCAAAAATTGTCATTTAAATCATCACGACATTAAGAGCATGCGAATAATCAGAGCATCTCACACAACTTTCTCAGGCCTCACATCCACACATATGCTCTAATTATTACAACCACTAGGGCCACGGCACAACTTTATGGTTGGCGGTCAACCGGTTATAGACTAGGCATCATCCTCCCCCATGAGGCATGGCGACGTCACGGGCTCTCTCTCATCGACGGCATTCCCTATGGAGCATGGGGCCCGCTCACTGCCGCAGCCCCACATCTGACCACTGTCAGGCGACCTAATGGTCACGGCACAACCTTGAAGGATTGACGGTCATCCGGCTCAACCGGGCTATCAACTTTAATCTGACCATGCAACACATCAGCAAACAGTTCATTCTTGTCTTTGTTTTTGCTTAGTCGTGAATGCAATACCGCTCATACGGTCATGCTCATACGACATGCCATTTCAGATAACTCACATAATATGTCATGCGGTGTCACTTGACAATTCCAAAATTCAATTTCCAATCAACATTCAATCTCGCACATTCCCTAACTCTTGGGAACAACCAACAATTCAAGTCGCAGTCCGTCAATCAATTTCGACCAATCAATATCACGTTACTCCGATACCCAACCACGTGTCAATATTTAATAATAAATAAACACACGTTTCAATTAATAATTAAATACGTGTCCTCACTACTACAACAATCAATTATTTCCAACAATGCCCAATTATCCCAAAATAAGTATAAAATATAATTATACTCAAATATCCTCATTTAATAAGCATATAATACTATAGTCGATTGTTCCGATAAAATAATTCAAGTCCCACAAAATACTTATAATTATTTTTCAATCCCATAGTTAATTATCCAACCCAAATAATTCCATTTAATAAAACCGTTCTTTAATAAACCAATGTCATTTAATAATGTAGTATATAAATACTATTGACATTAGAAAATTAGACCATAGTAATTTTCCCACAAAATTACTCGATTAAAATAATTTTTCCCATAAATAATCACAATTAATTATTTTCTCCAAAAATAATTAATTTCATAAATAAATAGTAATAATAATAATTCCGAAAATAATAAATTATTATTATTTATTCCAAAAAAATAATAATATTTATTAATATTAACCATTGTTACTATTCTAACCCAACTGCAATTAATTAACCCAACTACGGTTAACTGACCTAATCATAGTTATTTTAATCTAACCTCAGTTACTTTAATCTAACCGCAATTACTTTAATCTAATCGCGATTAATTTATTCTAACGATGCTTAACACTAAGCAAGCTTAATCAAATAATATTTTAATACTAAACAATCATCATCCAAAGCACTAATCAATAATTAAACTAATTAAACTACTCCTAAGCAAGATTAACCTTTAACTAAGGGATTAGGAAATCTACTCACGGTTTAGCGATTCCGACTACACGAGCGCGACGGCAGCGGCGAGGGGAACGCCCAAGAACTTCTGGCGCATCAGGATGAGGCGGCCCGAGACTGGATCTCGGTCGAGGGCGGCTGTCCACGGGGCAAGAGGCTAAGAAACAGAGGAACCGGCGGCCGAGGCAGCACGGGGCTGACTGGTGGGCGGTCCGGCAACTCCGGACGGCGGCCAGCAGCTCCGGCGACCAAGCGGCGGCTCCGGCGAAGGCTGGACAGAACCGAGAGAGGGAAAGGAGAGGTTGGGCGGAGGACAGGGTTGGCTGGACTTGGCAGATCGGCTGGCTTCCGGCGGCGACCAGGGCGGAGGGATGACGGCGACCGAGCGACGGCGAGGCAGCAACTCGCTGCTCCGGCGTCCATGGATCTGGTTCGGCCTAAAACCGAGGAAGAAGAAGAATAGGGGGCAACAGCAGCTCGGTTCGGGTGGTCCGGCGAAGGGCGGTGGTGGCCGAGCAACGACGAGGCGGTAGCTCACTGCTCCAGCAACCAGAACTGGAACAGGGCAGCAGCAGCAGCAAACCAGCGTTGGCCAGAAAAGAAGAAGAAGTTGCTGGGAAGGGGGAATGAACGTGCTACGCGCGCAAGTGAGAGAGAGACGCCCACATGGGCTGTCAGGTGAGAGGAGAGAGAAAAGGGAGAGAAGACCAGTCAAAGGGAGAAAAAGTGAGAAAAGACGGGGCAAGTGGGGGCTGCCGCAGAGAGAGGAACCGTGAGGGGGAAGAGAAAGAAAAGGGGGAGAGAGAAAACGTGCGGAGGAGACGGGAAAAAGAAAAGATAACAAGACAAATATCTAAACAAACAATTTAAAAAAGGGTATTTTGGTCTTTTTACTCCCGAAGTATAAATTTTCAAATATTTGGCTCCAAAACTCGGCTCATTGAATATTTTTTCAATAATTTAGGCTTACCGAAAAATCCAAGAATCAATAAAACAACATCCAATATTCTAGTCTTGACATCCTTAAAAGTTCAATACTCGATACCGGATTGAAATTCGTAGTTAATATCGATCAATCGCAACTTTAGTACGACCTAACTTTCGGGCGACATTTAGGGGCTCTCACGGGTTTGACCCGTGGTTGATAGTTTTTCAATCCACGATCATGCATATTTAAATCAGGGCGATCATCGATTGTCATGTAATCATGATGGGTTAATTGCTCACACTGAATACAGGGCCAAGGGGAAATCGGTTTAACGTCGTTCGCAATTAATATCGAAGTCATGCAGAATTACCTGCAATCCGACCTCGTATTTTTGCTGAATCGATTTATTTCCATTCGCTAACTGGCCTACAACAGTGTAGTATTATTTTTCTTCGATCCTTATGGTCAAGTGATATATCCCTGATCAAATTCATTAGTCGTATGTGTACCGATCCTTAATTGCCTTGCCGAATAGTTAGTTAACTCGTGAGGGGCCAACTCCGAGTAAACGCAACTAATAGTGCATTGATAAAATAACCATTTCATCTATCCCGAAATGGGTCAAAATTTAGTATGTTACATATCTCGCGTGGTATTTTTAGGTCATGTGATTTCAGATGAAGGGATCTCTGTTGACATGATGTTACAATCCTAAGAAACTTTGATTGGCTAGATATTACGGACGTTTCGTGGAGAATTTTTCTATGATAGCTATGCCATTGACGAGGTTGTTAAAGAAGGAAGAGAAGTTCGATTGGATAGACAAGTGCGAGCGTAATTTCCAAGAGCTCAAGGGTAAACTGACTACCACACCTGTCTTGACAATACTATCTGGTCTTAGTGGGTACGAAATCTACAGTGATGTGTCATATAAAGAACTAGATTGTGTGTTAATGCAATATGGCAAGGTGGTTGCATACGCATCCCGACAGTTAAGGCCTCACGAGCTTAACTACCCGACGCATGATTTAGAATTAGCAACGACCATCTTTGCTTCATATTCAACGACAATGGATGGAACTTCTTAAGGACTATGATTGCGAGATTTTGTATTATCTAGGGAAAGCGAATAAAGTCGCATCTCAAAAGTCGTTGATTGCACATATGATGGTATAAAAGTGGATTCTTTTGGAGGGAGTCAGGGAGTCAGATTTTAAAATTGAGGTTAGTCATCTTGCTAGTCTAATTGCCACTCTCGGGGTGGAACTTGAGATACAAAGTAGGATTAATAGTGTCCAAGCGACGGATCCTGAAATTCTTAAGATCCTGCAGATGGATCAGGCAAAAAGGAAAGCAGACTTTCAAGTGTTCAAGGATGGGACATTGAGGTTTCGAGGGCGATTGTGTGTTTCGAAAAATGCAGAGCTTAAGGAAGTAATCTTGTCAGAAGCTCATTGTAATAACTATAGCATCCACCCTGGCAGTACGAAAATGTACCAAAATTTGAAGCAGTACTTTTGGTATAACGATATAAAGTTGGACATTGTAAAGCACATGGCTAAGTGTTTGACGTGCCAACAAGTAAAGGCTTAGCATTGTAAGCCTAGTGAATTGCTGCAACCTCTTGAGATTTCCGAATGGAAGTGGGAACACATTACCATGGATTTTGCGATAGGACTGCCAAGGAGTCAACGAGGCAATGATTCGATTTGGGTAGTAGTTGATAGGTTGACAAAGTCAACTCACTTTATCACCTTACGGAAGGATTTCACGTTGGATAGGTATGCAGAATTGTATGTACGTCAGACTATGTGCATACATGGAGTTCCAATGATGATCACCTCGGATCGTGATCCTAAGTTTACAGCAATTTTCTGGAAAAGTTTGCAATCAGCCTTGGGAACAAAACTGCAATATAGTACAGCAAACCATTCATAGACGGACGGTCAATTAGAAAGGATTTGAAGAAGTATTCGAAAGCCCTTAGCACAATAAATGACATTTGGTTTGCACTAATTTTCAAATGGTTGAGACGAATTCTTGGTTTGGTTATTAAATGGACGTGAAAGGAATGTTGAAAGAAAAATCGGCGGTTTGTGGAATTCGGATAGCGGTTCGATGGAAATTCAATGAATCAGATTTCGAGTGTCGATAAGTGACCCCATGGAAATGAACTCATGGGTTGATGAGCTAGAGAAAGTTTTGCACTTGAGGTGCTCAGACGAGGTTAAAACCATGAGGCTTGGTATGGGACAGGTCAAAACATATAATACTTCTATGAAGTGGTGCATATCAAAAAGGGATTTTTGCTAGTATTGGTGCAGTTCGAAGAAGCCCATAACGACTGATCCGATAAGGGCGGGGAGTGGTTGCTAGGGCCAAAGTGCCTGAGCAAGGTGCGACTCCTGGCAAACTTCTAGGATGTCGAAAGGGGCAGAAACGAATTGAACTACGCACTGTGCAAAAATAGAGTGCTTGCGAGATAAGAGTTTATCGGAATGGTATAGCCGAAATATGGTCAAGTTTGTGGAACTCCAGTCTATGGAACGAGGTTAGGGAACTGGGAATTGCTGGTTCAAAAAATTGGTTTAGCGGTTATTGAATGCAGTTCAGATTATCAGAGACAAATTAAAGACAGCTCAAAATCATCAGTAGAGTTATGCAGATAAGTGTCGTAGACCGTTAGAGTTTAAGGTGGGCGATCATGTGTTTTTGAAAGTATCGCCGATGAAGAGTACTTCCAGATTTGGCAAGAAAGGAAAGTTAAGTACGAGGTACATATGACCCTTTGAAATTTTGGAAAGGATCAGGATTTTAGCGTATCATCTTGCGTTGCCACCGAAACTTGCTCAAACACATGATGTTTTCCACGTGTCCATATTGAGAAAGTATGAACCGGACCCAACTCATGTATCGAATTTTGAGAAACTGGACATAGACAACAGGGTGTCGTACGTGGAGAGGCCGATATTAATAGAAGACTGTAAAGAGCAAGTGCTTCGAAACAAGATTATTGCCTTAGTTAAGGTGATCTGGTAATATCACAGAACTGAGGGAGCAACATGGGAAAGTGAAGAAATGATGAAGCATCAATATCCCCATCCTTTTTAGGACTTGTCGGTAGTTGCAAATTTCGAGGACGAAATTTTTATAAGAGGGGAAGAGTTGTAACATCTGGAAATTCGAGCCCTTTGAGGGAGGAATGAACGTTAATTTTGCCAATGCTTGTTGGTTGATCTCACTCGGAACTGATCACTCTCGAGATACTGACCTTGAAGGGAAATGCTAATGAGGACAAAACCCGTGTGACTAAAGAACTTGACCTGGGAAAACAACTCAACTGTGAGACTTGCGTGAGAACGATCATGTAGATATGCAGACCGATTTCATGGACGACTAGAAGTCGATTTACGGACAGAAATAATAGAACGATGGGTGATTCATTCTACTATTATCGAACCCGCAAACGGCCATATGTCGATCCTTGATAATCATGTACTTTGAAATAATAATTGATCATTCGTAATTTCATGTAGTCAAGGATGTCCATGTATCGAGAAGTATTGAACGTGAATTGGCACGAGTTGGTTATACGTGAATCCTCAAAACCGCATGTCAGTCTGAGTAGTACCAAATGGGGTGAAATTGACAAGGCATGAGAATCCAAGACTGGACTTTGAATTTCAGGAACGTCCGAGACAGACTTTTGGACGATGCTTTTTAGACAATCAACAGTGCCAGTTGAACCGAGTATTTGGAAAAAGGGGTTACGGATCGAGGAAACGAGCCTCCGAGGACGTGGGCTGGGCAAGATTAGTGTGGGTCTCACGCCCAAGGTGGGAAAGTCATCGTGAAAGACCGAGACAAGCAAGTGAACCCGTTGGCCAAACCGATCATTAACCCTCTCGAGCCCGTTGTCTAAACTTGAGCCAATTCGAACCCCACAAATTCCCGAGCCTGTTCCTATTCATTTTCCAGCTCATTTCCTAGGCCCTCCTTTCATTTTTAGCCCGAGGGAAGTTTGGAAATTGTGCAAGATGGAAATGACCAAAATACCCTTGGATATTTTGAAGAAAAATCAAAAAGAAGAGAGAGAAGATGATGTCATCTTTCTTGGAAATTGGGCAAGCCATTTAATGGCCTTAATTGAGGCCTATCTCCAGCTTTTATCTCCCTCTCTCTCCTCCTCTTAAGCCCCTCCAAAATCGCAGCCTCTTTTCCCCTTGTTTTCTTTGCCTTCCTACAATTTCAATTTCTGACCTTCCACCGAAAATCGAGTTGTTCATGGTATTCCCGTGTGAATCTCGGCCAATGCCACCCACCGTGTTGTTCATAAGAGAAAAACCGTTCAAATGGCATCAGCTGTTCGCCAAACAGAGCCGTTGGCCGTACCATACGGCGGTCGGAAGCCGGTGAGTCGCTAACCACCACTGTTCCGCATGTCTCTGCTTGTTCCGCCTTTTTCCTCCGTTTCTCTCTCATTTTAGCCAAACCACCACCCACACTAGCCACCAGCAACTCCCCCTCGACCCCCTAGAGCTACCGGTCACCGACCACCAACTCGCCGGAGCTCTAGCCAACCTCTTTTTGCTCCAACCAGCAGATTTCTCCTACTGCAGTGTTGTCTTTTGAAGTTAGGTGTTTGAGCAGAGGCTATTACTATGATCTCCGCCTGGGACCACCTTGGAATGTCGGGAGAGATGTCCTAGAGTGTTGGGTTCATCACCGCCGCCGTGTTCGTGTCGCCGGCACGCTTAACGGGTGAGTTTAGCCCATAATCCCTATTTAGTGCCTAAACTTGCTTAAGGTTGGATTAATTAGTGTTAAGGGATGTTTAGGATATTTAATTAAGTGTATTAGCCCTAAGATAGGTGGTTAAATAAATGATTAAGATTAGATTAGCTTAATCTTGCTTATTTATGCTTAATTGAGTGTTATGTGTTAATTAAGCATGTTTAGCCTTAATTACTTGATTAGTTGGATTAATTTTTTAATTAATGATTTATTTAATTCCTGAAATTAATTAGTTAATTATTTTAATTTCGGAATTTATTTATTTAATTATTAAATTCTGAAATTTCACTATTCATGCATTGTTCATCCGAAAATAAAAACATACATGATTTCATGTATCTTGATTATATGAAGTGAATTAAATGTGTCATTATATGAACATCCACTTGAATCGTGTGATTTTCACAAAAGAAAGGGAAAATAGTTTGTCCAAGGGACACCGGAAATGGACCACATTTATGAGAAAAAAAATAGTTTTTCCAAGGGACACTGGAAATGGACCATTTTGATGAGAAAGAAAATGGTTTGTTCGAGGGACATTTTATGAGAAAGGATTTGAGGTTTTATGTGCAAGTATGTGTGCATTAGTTACGAAAGTCCGAATTATCGAAGGAAGGGTACGAAAGGGCACGGTTGCACCTCTGCGGAGGAATGGCGCCGTAACGCCGAAGCGCTTCGGCCTGCACGGAAGGGCACGGTTACGTCTTTGCGGAGGAAGGGCAGCATAGCGTCATAGCAATAGCACAGAAGGGCACAGTTGCGCCGCTGCGGAGGAAGGACGTCGTAACGCTGTTACACCTTGGCCTAATGGAACACGTGTGAATACCAGAGTGTACGAGAAACATTGCATCATCAGTTTCGATTATGCATGAGGTGATCACATCATTATTTATGACACGCACGCATGAATTAATAACGTGCAGGGTGTGGCAATGGCCAGGTGAGATTGCTTGTGATGCAACTCGCATGTGATTGGTGAACTATATCATCTAATAGCCATGTGCATTGCATGTATTATGCTAATATATAACGTGTAGGATATGGCATACCGGATAAAGTTGCATGCGAACCGGCTTTTGATTGTTGGTTGACCCTGCCTGTTGTTTAATTGCTAATTGCCGGTTGTTTGTGGTTGGGTTGTGTGAGGGGTGGTTCTGAAGAGATACTTCAGGTTGAGTTGGTGTATTAACTGGGGCTTAGGAGAAGAATTCGTTGAGATTTATCTCACTAGTTATTGAATAACCATTTTCAGGCTTTTATAATAGCGCACCCATAATGGAGAATCCTGCTCCCGCTCCACCAGTGATCAACCTGACGGAGCCGAGTCCGATGGGTCTAAGTGATAGTGGTGTTGAACCCGATGGTTAATTTTGTATAGTTGGATTAACCTATTTTCTTTTTGGCCTGGCTTAGAGGATGGATCGGTCCCTTTTGTCGAACTTGTAATTCGAAAATAATCCTTCGTTGGTTAATCTAGAAAATTGTATAAATGAGTAGTTGAGGCTTCTGCTGTTCATCCCTCTATCCTTGTTTGATTGTGTGATTGTCTATTTAGATTGAGGATGGTTCATCTTCCACTTGCGCATAACGAAAGATAAAATGAATGGTCGTCGACGAGTCTTGGGATATCGCTTTCAATTGTCTAAGAGAAGGGATTGTCGCGTGCTCGGGGTTCGAGGCGTGACAAACACTCTAAATACAACTAGTTGATCAAAAATGAACTTGCAATTCTTACTCAACTTGATAATTTCTGCAGTTTTTTTCTTTTTTGGGCTCCATCAGACCTGCTAGTGGCTGGCCTGCTTAACTTGCTTGGATCTTGAAAGCTACACTTCTGCTGTTCATCCCTCTATCCTTGTTTGATTGTGTGATTATCTGTTTAGATTGAGGATGGTTTGTTTTCCACTTACGTATAACGAAAGATAAAATGAATGATCATCGACGAGTCATGGGACGTTGCTTTCAATCGTCCAAGAGAAGGGATTGTCGCATGCTCTGGGTTCGGGGCGTGACAAACACTCTAAAAATACAACTAGTTGATCAGAAATGATGCGATTCTTACTCAACTTGATAATTTCTGCAGTTTTTTTCTTTTTTGGGCTCCGTCAGACCTCCTAGTGGCTGGCCTGCTTAACTTGCTTGGATCTTGAAAGCTGCACTTCTGAAAGAGCTGTTGCCAATGTCCCGTTCTCTGTTGGAATTGCATTCGAATCTCAATTGCAATAAGGCAAGAGGACACTTTATGAGCAAGTCAAAAGCTTGTGCAGACCTTGGAAGATCAGATTTTGATTGATTGAGTATTGATTTTTGCCTTTTGCCCTAGTGTTTTCGGTTGTCTTACCAGCTGTTTGCTCCTTTGAAAATACACATTTTCAGACGGAGATTCAGCCATTATTTCTCATGATATTTTGAAATCTGAATGATACTTGCAGCAAGAAAGTTAAGAAAGTAATTTTCTCACTAATATATAGAAAAGACAAACAACCCCAATCATCTAATTTATATTGTGTTTGGTAAATTCTACAGCATATAACGATAGAATAGAAAGAAAAAAAACAGCTAATTTAAATAAACTAACAAATCCGACCAATGTTGGAATCTGATCTCATGAGCTATTTATCCTGTCTTTATTTTTCCCTTCTCGTTGCATGAGTGTGATCGATCCAACCATGTCACGTAGTTGGAGTGGCTGACTTCATCCCTTTGCCTTTTCTAATAACACCATGAAGAGTCATTTAATACAATGTACAGTTTATTTTGAGTCCAAATAATCATGGATTTTGATACAGAGAAACTTACTTCACTCTGTTAAAAAAAAAAAATCGGGGCAAGCGAGTCATTATTCCACCATTCTTGAGATATAGCTTCAACACGTACACAAGAACATCATCATAATTCAAGTTCTTACTTTTAGGAGGCAATTGCAGATCCCCATCGACATTGTTTTTATGTGATTTTTTTTTATGAAAATTCTATCTAAGATTACTAACGTGCAAGATATTATTATTTTTCAATATTCCATATTATGACATGTGACTTATGCACAGCCGACAACAGAATAATAATGTAATCTAAATTGCCTAGATATGCACTAAAGTACTTATTCATGGAAATTCTGACGCTGCATTAGTCATGAGTTATATATGATGCAAAACCTTATCCTGTATGCAAATATATGCAAAATCCTGTATATGTCCAAACAGGTACACGAGCAGACATTAGTCGCACAATGTTCCCATACTCATCCACTCTAGATGGAATGGAAAGCTTACTGTACCACCGAGGAAGTCTCGCATCCAAGAACCGAAGCTCTACCCAAGTTTCTTAGAATATGTGACTATAATAATGTCCTTTTTTTCAATAATGTTTTCGCTATTCTTCTAATCCATAAATTTCAGGCCATTAAAGTTTTCTCCCGTGATAGTCATCTATCAGAGAGATGAACATTAGACTGCATGAACTCTTAACTTCATTGAATTAACGGAAAGTCACAAATGGGCGAGCTTTTCACATTGAGGAATAGTAAGTGGAGCAAGTGGATTGCTTCAACTTGCCACTGTATCCTGCATCTCCGTCGGAGATTGCACGACTAGTCAAAATGGACGGTAGTTTTACATGGAGAAGATGGAGCTGCTCAACACCCAAATGAGTTATGAAGGTGGAGTCAATGCACGGGAGATTGTTATACACCTAAGAACAGGCTTGGAGGGGATCATCAGCAAACAGTTTAGAAGCAAGATCGTCGATGAACTCTTTTGATATCTTGTGGAAAAGACTCGGGATTTCAGCCATCTACTGGAATCGAGCTTCAAGGAAGAGACTCTAATGTTCGTTGTTCTCAAATGCCATTGATGCATCTTTTGAAGATGACTCTACTACCCTAAAATTTGATTAACTAGAATAAAGTCACCAGTACCTAAATTACTCAGTTATATCTAGATTGAATGATCTTTAGTGGTGATTTCAGTGTCAGCATTTCCATTTTAATATCAATCACTTGTTAAGAGCTGATGAGTGCCCTATAAAATGCTTCACGAGAGATTCAAATCCCGTCGTGCAGTCCTATAGAGAAACTAAAGGAATGAACAATGAATATCTAAGAATCCTGTCAAAGAAATCCAAAAGGAGGGCAAAGAACTTTCACTGGAAAGAATATGGCGACATGCATGCTGCTTTCATTGAATAGACTAGTACCGACATTGGAACGTTTACCTGCATAACTACTACACCGAGATAAAAAGTAATTCCTTATATTCACACAAAAGTTAATACACAACAGTACCAAACTTATTACAGATTGATATATGCCATAAGAGCATGTCCGTGGAACTTACATGACAACTAATGCAAAACATTTCTTTTCACATGGAAGACGTACATCTAAGATGTACTTAAATGCTCCAAAGAATTTAACTTAGAATCTGCAGTCAAATGCTGATTTCTGCTAACTTCTCTATAGAAGCCCTCTCTCTTTTTATGTGAAGAAGCTAGTCATAAACACACCATGGAAAACTTAAGAAGTGAGCGTCATGAGCCTCCTTATAGCGGCCCCAGAATTTCGGGTGGTAGGTGACATGATACCAAGCTGATGCCTTTCCATGAATATTAACACCACCTGAAGCTGATCCTGACTCCGTATCATTGAATTATGACCTGGCTTCCTTTTTCAAGGAACTTGCAGCAGAATTTATACCTTCCAGGTCTCTTTCTTTTATCAAAATATTTCAACTTCGTCAAGATATTCCCACTCAGCATTTCAGCCTTGGTTTTCATATCATAATAATGCATCGACCTCCTCAATTTGCAGTCATACTCAAGTTCGTACTGAAAGCTACCAAGACATAGTCCTTAAAGCCTTCTATCTCCATTCTACAATCGTAGGAGCTCAGAGCAACTTCCCTTGTGAATGAATTTATTGAAATAGAGCCTGTTTGGTAACGTTTCTAGGAACAACTTATTTTGTTCTTTTGTTTAGTTGTTCCCGGGAGCGGATTTGGAACAAAAATACGTTTGGTTTATTTTTTGTTCCTAGAAACAAATTTGTTCCGAAGAATAGATTTGGAATAAAATCAAAAAGAAAAAAAAAGTTGCTTCTCACTCTCGGGAACAATTATGAGAATCAATTTTTCTTTCTTCTCTCCTCTTTTTTTCCCTTCCCTTTCTTCTTCTTCTTCTTCCTCCTCCCACCCCATCACCGCCCCATCGCCGCCCCTGAGTCGCTGCTAGCGAGCAGCCAGGCAAGGTCCGGCGAGCTCACCAAGCCAAGCAAGGTCTGGCAAGCTCACCGGAGCCTCACCTGAGCGAGCAACTAAGAGGAAGAATGGGAGAAAAAAGAAAATGAAAAAGAAAAAAGAAAAATGAAAAAAAAGAAAATTATAACAAAATGTACTGAAAATTAAAAGAATCAAAAGATCAAAATTTTTTATCAAACGTATTTCTGTTCCCGGAGCAAAAATTTTGCACAGTTACCAAACATCTTTAAATGCATCTTTAAATGCTCAGAAATTGTTTCCGGGAATAGAATAAAAAAAAACCATTTTTAAGCATAAATTGTTCCCGGGAACAAAAGCGTTACCATACAAGCCCTTAGTGTATGGTGCAATCCCCTTGACCTCTCTGTAAAGCTTCCCAATCACATGCTGAGACTCATAGGTGCGCTTCTACATGAAGTCCGGGTATTCTCTAACTCACAGATGACATGGAATTTTAGCAAGAACAACAGTTTTCGGGAAGTCGATTGCTATAGAAAATAACTCTGCAAGCTCAGTACATGATTTGCCACACGCCTTCCTTGGCTCCTTATCTGCAAACACCATGTGAGAGTGTGCCGGAACCCCTAGACTATCATTGACCATGTAATCTGCAAAGTACTATATGAATTCCTAGATGGTAAAACGTTAAATTGGGTTAGCATGAGTCTATTATTTATCCACTCAGAAGGTACATATTAGCAGAAAGATGCTAACAAATGAAGTTCCTAATGAAACTAATATAGAGATGTCAAATGAGAAATACTTTGCAATTTATAGTTTGAAGACACCATACGGAATAGAAGGGCACTTTCTTTAACAAGTTAAAGTACTACAAGGTCCGCATGCTAAGCAACGAGAACTCCACAATGCTAATAAAACAGACTAGATGCTCAAATATCTGCTTTGTAACGAACATTGCCAAATGAGTTCCCCACTAAATTGATTTAAGCAGTGCCATCCCTATGATCTAGCTTTCATTTATCTCATTCCATCATAAACTATGAGGGGATCTAGTGATGTCTGATACTTGTGCATCTATTGGTTTTCATGATAGATGACTTAATGGTTGCACATAGAAACTCTCCATTCAGAAGTACCAGAACTTTGCTTATTCCATGATACCTATTGTATTTTAGGATTACAAATATATTTGAAGAACCAAACAACATGGAATGTCAATGCCAAAGATGACAACTATCAGACATTCAACTCAAGTTTTTAACAAAATTTCTGTTCATATTGCTCGTCAAAAGAATATGGTATATCTGGGTAAAAGAAAACCAAACTAAATTACCATCGTGACTGTTCCTTAAAAGTCATTGATTCCCTTTTTTAGGTTAGTAGTCATTGATCTCATTCAACAGCCTCATATAAGATATTTTGCATATAAGCATATCACTCTAACAATATGAATGCAAACTACATCAGTGTGGTCCTTTCAAAGGAATGAGATAACGGGCAAGCACGTGTGTGCTTTCAGAGATAACAGGTGTAACTGATTGTTAGTGTCCAATGTATACCTCAATGGTGACATCATGATCAAGAGTTGCAGAAGGTGCTGGGGTATAATCCATGGGTTGACAAAAACAAGGAGAAACTAGATCAGGATCCCAACAAACAAAGTAGATATCTCCATCCGGAAGTGGATCACTTCCTGAAGATTCAATTTGATGCGGCCTGGAGGTTAGTAGCAAAATATCAAAAAATCATGTAGATTATGTGTAAATGCTATCTGGTACAGGGCAGGAACTTGCATGAACAAACAGGGAATTCCAATCTAGACCCACTCCATAATTGCTCGTAATTATGAAACTTACCATCTAAAATCATAAGAGAAAGTAGGAGAGTGCAGCGAGTCCGGATAAATCAATCTTTTTGGTTTCTACAAAGTAAATAACATGAGACCTACAATGATAATCACAACCGAAGAAATATGTCAAGTTTTCGCTTATAGCCAAAGATGCCAGTTGACCAACGAAAGGGAAAAAATGGAGTTGAGAAGTAATGTCACCATGATTTTATCTGCTAACATATGGGTGTCTAAGATGGACAGCATGGGTTTGTTTGTACAGTATCTTTTGTGCAGGAGCCACATATTGTTTGTACAAATCCCCCATTACATGAATGTTTCTATCTATATAAATAAATACATGTCCAAATAAAGAAAATGCCAATACGCCATTCAGTTCATTCACACGCTGAATACTCTGTCCTTTATAGCTTCAACAAAGTATATCTCATACTCATTGTCAACGCCACCATGGTATCTTAATAAACAAACTAGTGCACTCTCCATCTTTTTATAAAATAATCACAATTACCCAATAAACCCACTAAGGTACGGTTGGCTGAGGTTTTTTTTTCTTTGTTTTTTTTGGGGCAAACGGTTGGCTGAGACTGGAGGTTTAAGACGATCAAAATTGAAAAAAAAAAAAAATGGAGAGAAATGCGTCCACACTCAACTGCCTAGAATGTTACCTGGTGGGAACGAGAAGAACTCACATAGTAAGAAAATGAGTACCAGCAGTAGAAGGAAAAAAATTAACCTCTTTCCTTTCTGAGGAAAAACAATGCAATCAACCATATGGTGATCGACAGCCTTCAAGACACAGACATCTCCAGGATACAGGCAAGGGCTTTTCGCAACCGCTAACTCTCCCTGAAAGATAAAGGTGTCGAGCATTGACTCATTTCTGCTTATGCAGCGTGACTTATATCATGCTTATGTGAAATCAGGACAGAGTTGTGGAAATATCTACCAAATGCCTCTCAAGTGATTGGCCTCACCTCCTAAGTCACCGGGCCAATATTCCCACAATCAAGTCATGGGCAAGGCCATCTGCATGACTATCATCGATACCACATCCACCACCATGGCCGCTTCCATTACCTTTAAACAACCATGATGGCCGCCTTGTTGCGCTTGGTCTTCACTATAAACACATACGCACCAGCAAGAAATCCATACTCTGAGCCCCGTACAGCTTCAGGTACATTTCACCACCCAACACAACGCAATTGCTTTCACTGAGCAAACCAAACTTAGCCAAGGCATGTTAAAGTCATAACCTCACTCGAATGACCTAGTCATCCAAGTTGGATGGTCCAACCAGAACTAAGGTGTCTTTTCTTCATTGTGGAGAAATGGTCCCAAGCATCATTTCTCGAAAATTAGTTGAAGATCTCAGGCTTATAACCAATGGAAGTTTTTTAGTTCCCTGCAACATTCAACCAGGGAGGAAGAGCTCTTCCAGATTGCTGCAGCGAATAACCTGTAAAACAAGCAACAAATAAATGAGATGGAAACAACTGCTCTACTCTAGAAGAATAAGTCACATATGTCTTCCCTGTCTCGGCATAAGTAAAGAGAAGTTCACCATGAGGCAGCCACAAGCGAAAAAGAGCACTTTTTAAGCTAATGCTTTACATGATTAGAAATAACCATTTAGCTCAAAAGGCCAAATGCTTTTTTATAGCACAGAAAAATTCACCCACGCCCGAATCTACCCCCGATAAAAAAGATAAAGATTCTTTATGCCAGATTTAGCTCATTAAGCACCACCAAACCCAAATTTGGAAGCATCTTATCAGTATGTATGATAAATATCACCAAAAGAAACAAAATTGAGGAGTGCTTTTGCAATGAGAAGATCAACCTGAAGAAGGCCTTGGGTAGTTCATGGAGCATAGCAAAGATATTTAATGATCCACTCCAACACAACTTGTTGGTACAATGACCGAACTGCTGCTATCCACACAGGATCATTCACAAGAGCAGAGGATGAACCATCATTGACTGAAATTAACAGGGAATCTAACAAGACATAATCCTCAGAACCTACATGTGTGTAATCTGTTAGTTAAGCTATCCATGCAAACAAAGAGAGAATCAAACATAATAGAACTAAATGACTTAGAAAGTTTTACGGCACCAGCCTGCCTGTGTAAACTTGTCTCTATGCTGACAAGTTAATGGCATAACCTAGAATGCACTCCTCCTGGTCAGACACACATTTTTTTGTAAAAACTGGCATGCATCTCGTGTCACTTCCCCAAGGCCAGTGTCAGATATCCGATCTTCCTGAACCCAGAGTAAATGATCAGTACTTTTCACCTGCTGATCGACAAATAAAAAGGCAGATCCACATTGATAGGTAACAAACAAACATACAGATAGGCACAGTACATGTTAATCTGCATAGAGCTGCATGTGTGCGTACATGTTTAGAGAGAGGGGCAGCACCACTTTGAATAATGTGGCAGCACCACTTTGACTAATGTGGAAGAATTTAATTGCACTGACAATTAAAGAATTTCAAACAGATAACCCAGCCTCTTTCCAATTAGTAAGATATCCCAAAATCATGCTGAATAGCAATCCTGAATTTATTGTCTTTCCAAATAAGCACCAATCAAGATACTTTAGAATGGGAACCGCCCACTCGGACCATACTCACTCCTAATATAAATTGTATTAGTTAACTATGGTAGATTACATAGCATGATGACTTTGAAACATAGGAAAGAGGTAACTTTCTTGCATTTAAAGTGCAATGAGAAAGCATACTTTATTTTTCATTTAGATATTAAAAAACGAGAAATTGGATCACTAATTAGCATCTCAGTCACTCGTTAAACCTATTTACTTTTCAAAATCAAATTCCAATAATTGATTTCAAGTGACATGAAAATTTCATACATTGAACACTGCAAAGTTTCCATTGTTGATTGCTAACCATAGCTCTAGGTCTTTCTTTTTCTTTGTGAGCAAATTAGTATTAAACTATAATTACATAACATTGGATGATTAGATTTTGATCATCGAGTGGCATGATTTTTCAGTTGGTTGATTGATGACATATTGTGTGATTTGCTCATCTCATGACTATTTGCATCATCACGTGATATGCTTGTTAGAGCTTCGGTAAGGAAGACCCTCCTTCATTGGAACAAAAAGCTCAAACAAAATGATTATTGGATTAGGACAACATTCTGTTATTTTCCTTGTATCATTAGTAATAGGACATTCATCGATTCCATCCGAGGTAAAGTGCACTATATTTGTTTTGCTAAGAGATCAATTCATATTAATTAACACAATCTGTATTAGTTCCCAACTTGAGTTCTTTCAATTTTCAGATGGACAATAGTTAATTTAGATAGCACAAATGATCATTTTATATTATCATGGAACTTATTCCGGAGGGATAAAATTACTTTCGTGAATATGTACCCTCGTGATGTTCGACGTGACCCTGATTTGAAAAGACTAGTCGTTTGATACTTCTTAATAATTTCGACATGTTCCATAGAGAAATTAAATGTAAATAAGGATCCCAACTAAATATGTAATGCAGCATACGCGTGTTGCGACAAATATATAACACATTAAAAATATTAGAAAAAGAAGAAGAAGAAGAGGACTTGTTAAAGTTGTCGTTCAAGTGTGGCCGCAATTAATTTATTGTTTTTGTCCCCGAATGGGAGGAGAGGACACATTGAAAATGCCATCTGTCTTCACTCGGGATCTGATTTGTTGTCCCCACCACATCTCACGTGGAAAAAGACAAAAGAAGTCAAAAGGAAGATTTGCTGTCTCCTTCCCCCAAGCATAAGTGGCAGGAAGCCAACCTTTTCGTCATCTCCCCTTCTCTATGGGACCAACATCCAATCATCATGGGAGACAGATCAGTGGTCCGTGATCGACCAAAGTGAACCGGGGGCGCTGCCACGTGGGTCTGCTCTTCCCCTCGCCGCGCGCCCCAAGCTATCCCATCCAATCAACTTTAAGATTTTACGTTTATATTTATATATATACATTCTTTTATTTTCATTTTTTAAAGTCCTTCGTGATATTAACAACCGGTAAACTTCCTAATTGTTAAGTATTTTTCTGATAGAACGACAATAATATTAAATTTCTCATCTGACATGAGCTTAATATTCTCGACGTATCAATGGGTGAAAACCCAACCTTAATTTTTTTAAAATTCTTTATGCACAATCAAAATCAAATATTCACCGTCAATATGATAATATTTGTTGTTGCTCATTGAAGCATGAATCGTAATGAAAAAACCGTATTAAACTCCACTCATTCATTATATCCAATTATAATAGGGGTGCAAGAAAGGAAAATAATTAGTAATACACATCTCATGGTCATCAATTAGGTCCATAAATCGTCTCTGGTTTCATTTTTCATGGGTCGAGAGAACATAAAGGTCTAAATATCAAATGGCTAATTAGAAAATTTTATTTTACTAGAAGACCAAGACCAATAGCAATTGTAAAAAATACTTCAAGAGCACTAGCATACACGTCCTTAGAATAATGTTAAAAGTCTTCATCGAGTCGATATTTTTAAATATCCATTTATTTTGTAAAAATATACAAAATTTATAAAAATTCATTTGGGTGCAGAGGAAGGACTCTTGTGCGAATCATTTTCATCAGAACTTTTTACCACACATACACATACCCGCGTGAAGATAACCTTGTCGAGCCAGAACAGCATTATAGCTCAGACCTCCTGCTATCTACATCAAGTTACTTCCTAATGTAATTACAGATAAGTGAAGTTAAATCACACCCACCCACTTTAGCAGATAACTCAAACTTTCTCACAGTGAACCTAGACCAGCATCAGTACGAGGCATCCCCAAAAACCAATGCTATCGGAATGTACAAGTTCCTCCTCGTCGAGACCTTCATCCACAGTGCAGAGAACAAGCGAGCAACCAACGACGCGTTGTACCCACCGATGGCGATGACATAGCTCGGCAACTAGTGGGGGCACCGACGTAGAAGGCCTCGGTGATGGCGAGGGAGAGAAAAGCGATGAGCATTTCTTCGGATGAAAAGGCAAAAGGGCAAAAGGGTAACAGCCATGAAATCTGAAGCTTTAGAAACCCTACGATGTAACTCACGGCGTTGGCTCGGGCAATAGCTTGCCCCTCGGAGCTCCCGGACTTTTCCTGCGGATCCCCACCCCCTGTCCTCATTTTGGCGTCGGTGGAATTGGCTATGTTGGCCTTTCGGTTTTGGATATCGATGGAATCCAAAAGTCTCCCAAATTCCCACAAAATCTTAATTTTTTCCCTGTTGGCACTCGTCAATCGCCCGACCCGAAACCCGATTGGATTGCCCCGACCATTCCCCTGCGATTATGCCATACCCACGAAAATCTCCGGAATCGAAGATGCAATGTCAGAAAGCCCAATTCATAAGGCTTAACTTTATAGGCGGAGGAAGATCACAAAACATAAATATTATATAATCCTCTAGATAAACAATGTAAGATATTTTGAATAATGCAATAAATTCATGACTTGTTTTTTTTCAATTGAGGCCATGCATGGGATGACTAGACTTATGAGCACTTGCAATTTGGGAAAAAAAGAGAGGAAATTGCTTCATAATATGTATGTATGAATATGTACTAGAGATTAAAGTAGAATTAAAGGATTTGGAACTTCGATGTCATAGGAACGCCAAACTATAGAACAACATCGTTCGAATTTGGTACGGACCTCTTGACGTTATTTATTTATTTTATTTGATCAGTCCTAAGAATTTGACCTGCGAGTCTTGGCATGTTACTAGATTCATCATGGACCAAACTTTTATCGCATGACTCGATGCTCTTCTTTCTTCCTACCACGTGATTTGATTAAAGAACACGTTAAAATCAATCAAGCTCGGTACAAAATTCCATGGCGAAGATTGAGGTTACTGTAATTGATGATGTGTGAGCTAGGGCTAAGTTAGCCGAAATTTTCAATAATAGCTGCCGAAAAACTCCAGGGTTTTGACCTTCGCGTGCATTGTTTTCGATTGCCTTAAGGCCAGGCGATTCTCAACACGAAGTGTCAAATGTGAATTGGTGATTGCGTTTGTTTCGCAAAGAATGGAAATTAAAAATCCATCATTTTTAATATATATATCTCGAAACATAAATAGTGGAAATTGAAGATCATTTTCATGATTTAGTGTAGAAAAAAGAGGAATTTTCTTAAATTAGAGGGAGCAGAACCTTTGTAAGGGTGGGGTCCCAACAATGTTCAGTCACCCGGGTGTGATTGATGATAGGAAACAGGAACCGTTCATTTGGTTAGTTAGAATATTTAAATAATAAACCAAATAAATATTTAACAGCTTAAGTTTTTAGAAAGTTGACATTAGTCCTATAAAATCTCACATGGATTTGGTTGGGCGGGAGAGTTGCTAGTGCCACGCTCAAGCCAACATGGAACTCAGGAAAGTTTCTGCCGGGTGAACTTGTACGATAGCTTGTAATCAACTTGTCTTCCCGGTTCAAGTTGTTTTAAAAATTCAAGTTGTGGTGAGATGGAAAGGAGAAAAAAAGAAATTTACAGCACAAGGCGGATGCCATGACGTGGCGGTTCAAAAGACAAATTTCGGAAATGGCAAGGAAAGAAAAGCACGGGGAGTTGGGACTTAATTTCTGTCTTTTATTTGTAGTAAAAGATATTTTCTCGGAATCCTTTTTATTTTGTCTGCCGAAAATATTAAAGAGGTAACAAAAAAATTTGTTTGAGTTGCCTAAAATGAACATCATGTTGTAAAATATCGCGTTGCAAGAATATAATAGAGAGAATAGAGAAATTAAGTAGAGAAAGCAAATGACATTAAAGATAGTAGAGAAAAGCCAGAAGAGAAAATCTTTTATTTCTCATTATTTGTGCTCCTATTTGTAAGGATGCACTTATCATGAATATCAATGTATCTGATAATACATATATTGGATAGGGAAATAAACATTCATCAGATAGGGAGATGAACATTCATCGGATATGGAGATGTACTTAAAATGTATGATACAAATGTACCATAATAAGTACATGAAAATAATAAATATTCATACATGTATTTCATAACACTGCCCCTTGAATATTCATTGTATTATATTATGAATGTGCATTGAATAATACTGTCTCATTAAAAATCTTAAGCCGGAAAAACCCAATGGAACAAAAACCGGACAAAAGGGAAAAAGAGTACAGAGCACAAATTTTATGATTTCTCCTTTTTATGGATGCATTAATTGCCTCGTTAAAAACTTTAAGCCGGAAAACCCTATGGGGAAAAACCGGACAAAAAGAAAAAAGAGTGCAATGTATAGTTGATAATATCTCACCCTCAATTGAGTCATATAGCCACTATTGGAGCTAATCAATCTTGTATCTTATGTACGCCTTGAATGCATTAATTGCATCGTTAAAAACTTTAAGCCGGAAAAACCCTATGGGAAAAAACCGGACAAAAAGAAAAAAGAGTGCAATACATAGTTGATAATATCTCCCACTCAATTGAGCCATATAGTCACTACTGGGGCTAATCAATCTTGTGTTTGACGGCATTCAATAATAGATTGCGGCTCACAATCATCATCCATAATTTTATAAGCAATTGAGAATGCAAAAGCATCATCAATGATGATTTCATTCCGATCACAAATTTTATTACAATATGTAATGGAATTCTCAATATTCCGAGGGTTTGTGCCTCTTTAGGGGCAATAAGCTCTTTGGGAGCATGTACAATATCAGGCTCATCTGGAACGGATTGCGTAAATGTGCAAAGGCGACATTTCGCGTAGATAATAGGCAAACATGGGACCATCTATAGGATGCATCCACTAATACCATAAAATATCAAAACGGTCCACTTGGTGGCTGTATTGGTCCACATATATCACCCTGAATTATTGGCAGGAATATAGGGGATTCAAGATTAACCTTTGTTATAGAAGGTTTGGTAATGAGTTTTCCTTGTAAACAAGCTTCACAATTATAATCTTTGGACAACAATACATTTATATCCTTTAGGGTGTCCTTTTGTATTATGGATTATTCTACGCATCATTAAAGTGCCAAGATGACCAAGGCGATCATGCCATAACCTAAACTGATCAGGATTTACTAGTCTCCAGGACATAGTGGCATAGGTTTCAATAGCCTTAATCATGACACAATACAAACCTGTAGAAGAAGCTTTTAGCCGCTCATGGATGGTTTTCAGGCCCATCTTATAAAAGGTAATGCCAATATATTCATTATTTTCCTTATAAATAGTTTCAACATGGTACCCATTACGACGTACATCTTTGAAACTGAGCAAATTCCTTTTTGATCTACTGCTTAGAAACGCATCCTCAATATGCATGATGGTGCCATTTGGCAAAACAATTGTGGCATTTCCGAAACCATCAATAATTAGAACAGGACTTGATATTGTATGGACATATGCCTTACGCAACGTCATACTCGAGAAAAAGTGTTTGCTATAAAATATAGTATGCATTAATGCACTATCAAGCAAACAAACTTCTCTCTTTTTTTCGGTATTTCCCGTTTGCATTTATGTTGACAACTTCAGGTGTCAAGTATCATAAATCTTGAATATTAGTTATAGGGTCAAGTAGAATCTCAATATAATAGACATAAGAATAACAAAAGGTAATATATTTAAAGAAAAACAACTATAAAATAAATTATTATAATCATAAAATTCGAAGTCTAAATTGTCATCCATCAGTCTGATACCTCATCAAATAATCAAAGGTCCTCAAAGAAATTAAAGACATCCAATGATGCATTTGCTACTTCAAGAGCAAGAAAAGTCCCACCAACAAAGATATTGTCGGATTCAATAGTAGTTATGGCAGTAGGATTAATTTTAATGGCATGAGATTCACCACGTTTACCCGTATTTTTCAAAGACGCTTGGTATATATCAACAAAGTGCTTTGGCATACGACAAGTTCGTGACCAATGCCCAGTCATATCACAGCGATGGCAAATACTTTCATTAGCCACCTTCTTGTGCTTCTTTTCTTTATCATTATTCGGGCCAAAGTTAGATTTCTTAGGGCAGTTAAATTTCCTGTCATCCCTTCGAAAATTATGTTCTTGCCTGCACTTATAGTCCTTAATATGGCAAGTATTTTTCTTAAAATTAGCATGTGCTTCAGACAATACTTTTGAGCTAGCATGTCTAAGATCATGATTTTTGAGCAACAATTCATTAGTTTGCTCAGCGGTGAGGAGCACAGAAATTAATTCAAAATATGTGACAAATTGACGTTGTCGGTATTGCTGTTGCAATACAATATTCGAAGCATGGACGGTGGAGAAAGTTTTCTCTAATAGCTCCACATCAATGAGCTTGATACCGCATAACTCAAGTCGAGAAACGACATCAAATAAAGCGGAGTTATAGTCAGACACTGATTTAAAATCTTGCAGTCTGAGATTTTGCCAATCATATTGTGCCTGAGGGAGGATAACAGTTTTGGTATGATCATACCTATCCTTCAACCTCTTCCACAGGGTCTAAGGGTCTCGAACGGATAAATATTGAGTATGCAGGTTCTCATGCAAATGACGACGAATAAAAATCAGTGCATTTGCTTTATCCTTTGAATTTGAGGTTCCGTCTTCCGCAATTGCATTAGCGAGACCTTGCCCTTGGAGGTGCATTTCCATGTCTAGGCACCAAGATAGATAATTATTTCCACTCACTTCCAAGATGTGGAATTTGAGCTTTTCAATATTTGCCATAATTCTTGCAAAACAAAAATCCTTAAATTAATTAGAAGGATTTCCAAATATCCACCGCCACTTCAGGCGCATAATGATACTTTTAGAATTGAAATTGGTTTAAGGCTATGGGGAAAAAAATGAAGAATTGATAGAAGAAGATGAAACAAAGGAAAAACACCTATGTTGCAAAATTGCTTACTCAGTTGGTAGATCCTCGTGTTGATAACGTGTTGTAAAATATCGCGTTGCAAGAATATAATAGAGAGAATAGAGAGAGATTAAGTAGAGAAAGCAAATGACACCAAAGATAGTAGAGAAAAGCCAGAAGCGAAAATCTTTTATTTCTCACTATTTGTGCTCTTATTTATAAGGATGCACTTATCATGAATATCAATGTATCTAATAATACATATATTAGATAGGGAAATGAACATTCATCGGATGGGGAGATGTACTTAGAACGTAGGATACATGTATTGGATATGGAGATATACTTAAAATGTACGATACAAATATACCATAATAAGTACATGAATATAATGAATATTCATAACACAGCACAAACTTTATGACTCAACGAGCCCAAAGCCATATCTTATTTAAATAAAAAAAATACAATCGAGTTCCACAATTAAAATAAAACGGTTTTGACTTAACTGATTTGATAATTTTTAAAAGTTTTATCGAATAAGCAAACCAAGCATTATTCATAGTTCAGAACATATTGCGATTTGGGGTCAATGTTCTTTGTATTTTGCAAAAAAAAAAAAAAAAAAATTCTCATAAAGTGGTCCAATCCAGCTTGCCCCCAACAAAAAAAAACTTAATGATAACATATTGAGAGTTGCAATTCATGCTACGATCTCATTGAAGGCAGCAAAGCTTCCCCCTCCAAATCCTCCTCTTTTGGTTCTTACTTGCATGTTCTCCCATTGGCTTTCACCACTTTGTGTTCACCTTCACCATTAAATTTTCAAAAAAATGAAAAATTTTAAATTACTCCTAACTAATTTTTTTGACCACAAAAAAGAAAAAACTAAAAATCACTAGTAAATTTTTTACTAACGTGGGATTTTACCCTTATTTAATTTGATGAAAATTCATGGAGGTAAATTTATCAAAGTGATTTTTTTTTTTGTTATAAAAATTTTAGTTTAGGGGTAAATTGGGGTTCGATTTAGGGTTTTGGCTTTTCTGTTTTTGATAATATTAATCCTTTTTGAAAAAAATTAATGAATTATTTAATTAGTATTGCCATTAACAAAAATCCCAATTTTGGGATTCCATGCCTTGCGTTTGATTACATTTGATGCCAGTCACCTTCGTTTTAAAGGTAACGTTCGAGATCATTTGTTTTAGTGCAATTGTGCGGTCAACTGTCATTTAATCCTGATGAAGTTCCTTTTTCTTCATGAAAATTAAGGAACCGAGTTGCGAATATTCAAGTAGTAAAAAATGTGAAGTAAATGACTTTTTATTGATTTGATAAGGATTCTAAGTAGAAATAGAAATGCTAGCATGAGATGTGACATCATATTAGAGTTAATTGTTGTCATGAAAAAAGTCCTAAATTGGGCAAATTTATCTAAAATAATTTTATTGAGTACAAGAAAACTTTAAGGACGTTGGCATTGCAACCTTCCATATTCATCGTTGCAAAACATTGGCAAAATTTTATGGAGCAACGTGAACCACTGCTTTGGCAAATTAGCTAATGTCTCCAGGATCTCGACTGGGACGTTCGATCCGATCGAACATGTCAAAGCGGATGCTGATGGTGGGAAGTTTGTGCTCGGAATGTTCCTTTCTTCCTGAATGGTTGCATGTGTGTTGCATGCGGCAGGAAACGTTGGTGAATTAGCTTCTTCATTCCCTTAATATATGCTCCTTCACTCCCTTAATGTGGGCTCTTCCCACCACCACCATGATGGAACTATGGCTTTGAAAATGTTGTATCAATTTGAGTGATATGAATCTAAAATGCATCAATAAAATAATATATCACAATTTGGCAGCTGGGGACAATATCATCATCCTAAAATTTGCTGGTTTCTAAATGCTCTTATTTTGTGGCTTGTAGCTTGTGGCTGAGACAATATCCATCCAGAAAAATGCCAATAAGAGTAGCCAATGAGCAGGCATTAATCATCATGCTTGAAAAGCCATTTTCCTTTTGGTAATGCACAATCAATTTTTTTTCAATTGAGCATTCAAGCGAGCAAGTTATTGGTTTATTTTATACTCATATTCTGTTTGATGCAGTCCATGATTTTGTTGCAAATATTTCACAAAAACAAAACTCACTTGTCTTTGTCATCAACCATAACTTTTTTCGCCGCCGGAAGTCCCTCCAAGTACTTCAACACAACTAGCCAAACGGTTTATCTTTTGCAGAAAAACATAAATAATATTAACATGTGATGCATGTAATTTTCTATGAATTGAATGCAATAAATCTTACTATTTCATATATACATCAGCTCGAGTGGTTTTATCTTCTCTTGTGCTGGCATAACGTCGTCTCAGTTTTTTATAACTTCCTTATTGTCAAGTTAAGCAACAAATATTAAAGAAGTCTGACCCAAAAAAAAAAAACTAGAGAAAAGAGGAGGGTTTAAAAAAAGGCAATACTGGGTGAATAAGATCGCCATATGTAAAGTAGATGCTACACTTGTCCCCCTCTTCTTTGGCCACATGAATTGGGCTGCACTCGATCTGAGCTCAATTCTTCAAATACAACCTGCAATCAAATTTTTTTGAACTTGATCAAGGAAAGCCTTGGGAAACCAAACAAACAAACAAATACCTTAAGCTTGACTTTATGGATCAGCTTTCAGACCTCCGCACATGATACCTGAAATTAAATTAAATTAAATTAAATAACCTAGAGGCAGGCAGGGGTATCAAACCCCAAACAAAAAACCGAACAAAAACCGGAGCACAAGCGAATGGTGGATAATGGAAAAACCAAATTTATTTTTCATAGGTTCTGAATTTTTTTCTTTTACATTCGTTTTCCTGCCTTCCCAAAAGGTGCACTCTTTCTTATGCATGCATGATTATAACGCACTCTTTAAAGGTGCACTCTTTCTTATGCATGCATGATTATAACGAGTATTGGAATATGCACTGTAAATTATAAGAAAACTCATCGGAGAGTTGTAATTAGTCCTTCTGAGATAAACGCCACATTTGCCCTCTTCCCTACTCGGTATATTGATCATGAATAAAGAAGGAGGTTTTGAAACTTTTGAATTTTCCAAGTCTTGCCACGTCACCAAGCATTTATAGTGTAACAGTAGTCAGTAGAAAGATGCGTCGCGAAAGACCCCTGAGACCGAGGAGGAAATGTGGGTTGAGACATGGGAGAGAGGTTGTGGTGTTAGAAGAAGGGAGGGGCATGAAGGGAGGGGCGAGAGGATAAGGTAAGATGTAAGGGGCATGAGTTATTACTGAGTTGTCAGGAAAGGTGGTGGACTCAGAAAAATGGCTGTCAAAGCCTATGGCCCTCTGCAACATACAGTAGGGAGTTTTGTAGTGGGAGGTTTTGAGAGAAAGGGAGACGGAAGAAGGAACCCTATGTTCATGGTCTTACTACGTTGCAGAAGGTGGAGAGTTGTGCTGTAAAAGTTTTGGGAGAAAGGGAGATGGAGGAAGTAAAAGAGCTAGTCCCCTTTATCATCCTTGAACCTTTCTTTATTATGAGAGAGAGGATGAGAGGGGTAAAAGGTGCGGTATTGAATAGATTTTTAATGCTTTTTTTCTTTTCTTTCTTTTTCCTTTTTTCTTTTTCTTCTACCAGACAAAATGAACTGGCAATCTGATCCATGAAATCAAGTTATTATTATTCTTCCCTAGAGAGATTTTGTGACCAACATTTGTAGCCATGGTTTAGATTGCGCGTAACAGCTATGATGAGGCTCCACCTCACCTGGTCAGTGAGAGTGAGCTTGGGGGCAAAAAAGGAAAACAATTTAAAAATTTTTTTTTCTCATGGCGCTAAAACTGGACTGAATCACTGCACACGACAAAAAAAAAATACAAGATTTATAAGGAGTGGGTTGAGTTGGTCAGGAGCACATAATCCACGAAGCAACTAACACACACACCTAGAGGACTCAACTTTAGTGAGCTTGGGACTGAAGAGAGACCCTATTGTGTTTATTTTGTTTTTTTTTTCATTTTTTCTATTCCTCAAAAGCACATATATATTATTTCAAGTTGAGCAAGGCAAAGGGAGAGAGGCCAGCCACTAGATGAGTGGCAAACAACACGAGGAGAGGGTTTCATTTTTGTTTTTTGTGTGTGGAATTAGGGTTCCCGCTCACCCCTAATAATAAAGATCCATAGGAAAGTATTGATTGCAAGGCACATTCTGGCCTATGCTACAACTTCTCTCTCATCCATGGTGGAGGAACGTTGGCGCATTTTGGGCAGCAACAGTCCCTTGCCAAGGCCGGGTCATCTTCGAGCACCTTGTTCCTTCAAGCACCCTCTGCCATAACGAGGTGCTCTTGCATGGTCATTATGCATCACCGCAAGACAAGACATCGAAAAATGATATGATATGCGCAAATGGACTATACCATGTACATCTTTACAAAGTTAGGTACATTGACCTTGTTTGGGTTTGTCTAATTTCCTTAATTAAAACAAAGACTGTGTCTTCATCATCACGCATTTTGCCAGAGGGTAGATATTGACATCTCTTTGGTGTCTACGGGGAGAATTACAAAATAAAAAAATCCTAAATCTATCCTAAACTTTTTGTTTTGGCCCCTAGGTAACCTTGTTCCAAGAACAATTTATGTAGGATAGTTTACAAAAATTTCTATTTCCATACGGCTCTCAAATTATGACTTACAATTTCTTTTAATAATCTTATTACATCTTTTGTATTTTTAAAAGTCCAAACATATTCAAATTATACATTGAGCAACTAAATCATCAACATCAATCCATATAAAACATAAATAAACAACATAAATTTACATTTAGTAAATTTACATAAATATCAAACATATAAATATGAAATAAGGAAACAATGGAAATTTAATTTACATGGGTAAAAGCAACAAACCATAAAGGGAGAGGTGAGTAAATGGGACATGAGACGACTACAAATTGAGCAAGGCAAGCGAAGGATGGCCAAGTGGCGAGTGGTGAGCAAGAAGTGGTTTTCTTTTTTTTTTTTTTTTTTTTGGGTCGAATTAGGGTGGCCGGATTGGCATGGCACATATAATATTTTATTAGTCTTAATCATTTTTATTTGACAAATTTAATCTTCAACCATTTTGAAAAAAATTTGACCAATTTAATCCTCAACCATTTTGAAAATTGAAAATTTACAAATGTAGTCTATCCTAAACAAATTTTACATTTTTTAAAATTAATTTTCTGATTTTTCTGCTGGTTTTTTCTTTCTTTTTTGTCCTGAGGGAGACAATCTCCTCCTTGTGGGCGTTTGGTCATTGATGCATGGAATTAATTTGCAAGAAGGAGCGATTCAGATTCAAATTACTACAATGTCATTTTTTAGAAAAATCTGAATAATAAATTGAATTCCCAAAAAAGTGTAAAACCAATTGAAAAACCAAGCCAAATTAGTTTGGTTTGAGTGTAAACATTTTATCTATGGGCATATAGTTGCACCTCATCATCGTAGGGGAGAGAATAGTATTAATAAGTAAACCAAGGGAGGGGCATATATGTCTTTTGACTTGGTGACAATAGTGACAAAGCACATTCTCTCTCCATTTAGTAAAATCATGGCTGAACTCCTCCGATCATCCAAAGAAAGACCAAATCTCAAGTGCTTGTCATTCAAGATCAAAGACCAAAGCAAGGCCAAATCTCAAAACATATTAGTTTAGTCTTCTAAATTCATCAAACAAAAAAAATAAAAATAAAAAAAGTTTTGGAAATAAACTAATGGCCATGTTAATTTTGTTAATTTAGTCCGGCTTATTCCTAGTGATTAATGACTAATGATTAGTGGTTGGGAGATATTAGTTTAGTCTATTAACAAATAAATTTTATAAAAAAATTAATATAGTTTTGTGTGAGTGGTAGAAAATTCAAATTCTTCATAAAAAAAAAATTATTTTGGGGAGAGAAAGTAAAATCCCAAGTGCTGGCCATGTTAATTTAGACTATAGGGTTTACAAAAAATTTCATAAAATATAGTTATTTGATGCTGTTTTTTATTGTTTGAATAAAAAAATTCCTAACAATAACTAGAAGAATCTTAATGGATAATGGTTAATGGTTACCGCATGCAAGTTTATTAGTTTAGTATGTGTTGATGCCTTGTAAAGAAAATTTCAACTTGATCAAACGAAAAATATTAAAATTAAATTTTGACGAGAAATGAACTGGCTTATAGAATTTACAAAAGATTTCCTAAAACATATAAAGTATATTCATTGGGAAAAGAAAAGCTACCAAGATCAAGAAATTTATTCATTGTAAATTGCAAATAGAGAGAGAAACAAGGTGTCCATTTACCATCAAAAGAATTTTACAAAAGACTTTTAAATTCATTAAACAAAAATATTAAAAAAAATAAAATTTGCGAAAATTCGGTTATCCCTACTGCTGATGAGAATATTTTACGATTTAAATTTAAATTAAATTAGATTAAAAATTAAATTAAGAAAAAACAACAACAAAAAAAGTAGGAGGAGCACTCTCCTCCTCCTTCTGCCTGTGGCCTTTGGTGATGGTGGGTAGTTCGCTGTCACTAGTCGACCTGCCCATTGTCGGTGGGACTTGCCAGTGATGGGGTAGCCGCGGCATGTGGGGGGAGGGGCCTCCCGTGTTTTCCTTTCTATTTTAATTTTTTGTTGTTTTTTATGAAAAGAAAAAAAAAGAAAAAGGAAGAAATTTAAAAATTTGAAAATACCAAATTGAGTTCTGACCTTTGGTAGAAACACGGTGGGCCCTTATTTTCCTCAGCTTATTCCCAAATAGAAATACTAGAGAATTTTATAAAAGAATTTAATATAGTAAGTGGTAGAAAATTCAAGTTTCATCAAACGAAAAAAATCAAAGTTTGAGGAGAGAAAATTCCCAACGCTCTTCTTGGTTTCTAGACAGGCTTTGATAAAATATAGTTTTTTTGTTGTTGAAAAATCTTCATTGATTGTAGCTAAGATGGTAGATTACATATATTACTAAAGTCTAAACATAAAATAAGAGCAAGGTTTTGCGGGGGTTTGGTAACCCAATTACTAGGTAGAGACCCGGCACTATGGGCCTTTGCAATCCAATCTGTGGCCCGATTCGTTTGGTGTGGTTCAAACAGCAAATGAGGATCTCCCAACTGGGCCAGAAGATGCCTACAGTCCTACACGATGGGCAAAGAGGCCTAGGGAGCTTCGGTTCGGCCTAGGATGAAGTCAACAGTAGCCAAACAATCGCTGGCTAAGTGCACCTGTAGTTCCGTTAGTGGAGTTGGAGCTGTACTTTTCATTTTAGTTCTGGAGTTCTTCAACCTTAGAAGACCCTACCGAATAGCTAGGGTTTCTCCCACACAAGCCAATGATGCATGAATTTTTTGTGCAAAACCCCATTAGCCCCTCTATAGATTCCAGCTACCAAACTCTCGAATTCCTCTCCCTGCCATGTGCAGTCGACGTTGAGCTTGAAGGAGCCAGGAGCTAAGGATGACCAACCATTCGGTCTGGAGGTGAGATATGCTTCTCTTTCATTCTTTCAAATGTGCCATTTTTCGTATAGCTGGTTCGAGAGAAAAGCTTCACTGATAATTTGAGTTCGATTTGGTGTTCTCGCTTGCAAAACTAGTGAGTTGCAGGCCTTCCATATGAGCCAGAGGAGATTTGCGAAGATCGCCATCCTTTGCGTTGAAATTCCAGACTGAAGGTAGCCGTAAACCCATTTATCCATACGCATGATAGATGTAGGGGAAGCATCGATATCCACTCTGTTTTCTGACCAAATTCCTTTTGTCCACTTGCATAGTATGAAAAGGTGCTCAGTGGATTTCGGAAATTGAAGGCAAACGGGGCAAGTAGGCTTAGGTATGATGTTTCTCCGGTGTAAATTAGTCTTTGTAGGAAGACCTTCATTGCATAGACTCCACATAAGCTGTCTGATTTTGGGGTAAGTTTGTAGATTCCAGATTTCTGTCTATAGGCATTTCAGAACTTGGTATGAAGGGGATGCCTGGGGAGCTATGGTTGTTGTAGTTGCTGCTCTTAATTTGTGGTACCCATTCTTCACTTTGTAAGTCCCTAAATTGTGCCTTGTCCAAATAAGTCAGTCGGGTTTAGGAAGGATGCTAGGGGGGTTGCTCTGATTTCCTATATAATAGTACTGTCAAATAGGTCATTTAGGAGGTTAGGATTCCATTCCCGCACATTTGGTTCAATGATATCAGCCACCAACTTGGGGTCGTTATGGTTTGTTGGACCCCCAATCTTGCCTAACATTAGCTAATGATCTTCTCGTAAATTAATAGTTTTTCCATCCCCTACCTCCCATTTCATATCCAGTTCTAGAATATCTCTACCCATTAGGAGACTTTGCCAACCCCAAGATGGTCTAGTCCCTTTGTTGCATTCCATAGGGTGCCATTAGGGAAGTAGAGTCCTTTAAAGATCCTGCTCCATAGGGCGTCTAGATTTTGACTTAGTCGCCGGGCTTGTTTTCCCAACATAGCCTTATTAAAATCCACTAGGTCTTTAAAACCCAATCCTCCATTCTCTTTCCTTGTCTTTACGGAATCTCAGCTTTTCCAGTGGATGCCTCTTTGTTTTGCATGTTGTTTCCACCAAAAGGCTGAAATTTTCTTTTCAATTGTTCAG
Organism: Angophora floribunda; assembly: GCA_014182895.1. Taxonomy (NCBI): domain Eukaryota; kingdom Viridiplantae; phylum Streptophyta; class Magnoliopsida; order Myrtales; family Myrtaceae; genus Angophora; species Angophora floribunda. Next base: position 1,092,655 of record CM024711.1, on the reverse strand, counting down.
CATACAGATATAGGAATTTTAAAGATGTTCATGGCATATTGGGGCAATGCTTGGACAATCATTTTAATCAGCACCTCCTTACCTGCCTTTGAGATTAATTGCTCCTTCTATCCCTCCAGTTTTCTGTCTACCCATGCTAAAATCCAAGCAAACATTTGTTTTTTTGTTTGACCCCAATTAGATGGAATGCCTAAGTGTTTCCCAATTTTTTCCAATATAGGAACTCTCAATTCTGAGGCAATATTTCTTCTTAACTCTTGTGGATAGCTTCCCCCGAAAAGCACGCCAGACTTGTTTAGATTAATTAACTAACTAGAGGCAAAACAATAGCAGTTCAGTAAATTGGCAAGGTTCTGAGCTTCCCTAATCATGCCATCCAAGAAGAAAATGGCTTTATCAGCAAATAATAAGTGGGATAGGGTAGGACAGTTGGGATTTAGCTTGATTCCTTTAATGTCTCTATCACTAACAGCATTATTTATCAGGTAGGATAGAACATTGGCTAATATAATGAAAAGATAAGGTGAGAGGGGATCACCTTGTCTAAGTCCTCTTGTAGGCTTGAAAGCTTCACAAGATTCTCCGTTTACGGGAACTCGAAAATTAAGTGAGGAGATGCAGAATCTGACTAGAGATACCCATTTATCGCAAAATCCCATCCTCTCCATACAATCATATAGGAAGTCCCATTCAACTTTGTCATAAGCCTTTTGCATATCCAATTTCAGCACAACTTGAAATATTCCCCTTCTCTTTTTGACCCTTAGCTAATGGAGAACTTCCTGGACAACAAAAATACTGTCTTGTATTTGCTGGCCTCCTACAAAGACACTTTGTTCCGGGGAGATAATATATGGGAGCCAGGGTTTCAGTCTATTCGCCATGACCTTTGTAATAATTTTATAATTGAAGTTACACAGGCTAATAGGTCTGAATTCAGTTATACTTTTAGGGTTTGCGACCTTGGGAATGAGGGTAATGTGAGTCTCATTCAATTTAGGGTTAAACATTCCGTCTTTGAAAAATGAATCCACTAGTTTAAACATGTCATCTTGAATAATCGACCATTGACTCTGGTAAAATAGGCCACTCAAACCATCTGGTCCGAGAGCCTTAGATGCACCCATTTGAAAGACCACTTGTTGAACTTCCTCTCTAGTGATTTGTCTTGGTAGGGCTTCGTTCATTTCCTCAGTAACAACTAGAGGGCATTGCTCTAAAATTGGCTGGTAGAACCTTGCTCCAACTGAGGTATACATATCAATATAATAACCTGTGATGTGCTGTTTTATGGTTTTGGGGTCGCAACTCCACATGTTCTCCTTAAGCCTTAGCATGTAAATCTTGTTTCTTTGCCTCCTCTGAACAGTCGTGGCATGGAAGAACTTGGTATTCCTACCATCCCCACTTTAGCCAATTAATCCTGGATCGCATACCCCAATACATTTTCTCTTGGTGCCAAAGTGTTTCAATTTTCTCTATTGTCGTGTTGTATTCCTCCCACATGACTATTGTGTCTGCCCTGTTCATGATTTTTGTTAATATACCTCTGTGTTGGTCTATTTTGTTTTGATGCATTTTGGAAAGACTTCTGGCTCCACTGTCTTAAATCATGGGCAACCTTCTTTGTCTTCCTCACCAAACTCAGCGGATACCCTAGATCTTCCTTCTAAGCCTTATTCACCACTTTTTCACATTCTGGATGATCTAGCCAGTAGGCCTCAAATCTGAATAGTTTTTTTCTTTTTAGAGGGAGCTGGATTTAGGCATAACAGAAGAGGACAATGGTCAGACCCAATAGCTGGGTATGCAAACACTTCAGCATTAGGAAATAAAAGCCTCCATTCTAGGTTACACAATGCTTTGTCAAGATGTTTTTTCACTAACTCGTTCCCTTCTGGTTGTTTGTCCACGTGAAAGTGCATCTTTTACTTTCAATATCAATGAGAGAACATGTGTCAATAAATTCCCGAAACGCCGTAATCCGATATCTTTCAACATCCCTTCTACCTACCTTCTCCCAATGATATAACACTTCATAGAAATCCCCGATGCATTACCAGGGAATAGTAGTAGTTCCATTTCTAGTTCGAAGTGAATTCCAAAGGGAGACTCTCTTTTGGAAGTTAGTGAAGGCATGTAAGAAAGATATTTTCATTTGAAAGCCATTCTCAGTATCTCTACATAATGTCTCAATCACCTCTTGGCTGCTGTGTTCTACAGTTGCATTGTGTCATCCCATAGTAAAGCCAACCCTCCTGCTATCCCGACTGGATCTATGGTAAACAAAGAAGGAAATTTCAATCTCCTTTTAATATTTTCCACCACCTTAGTTTGGTTTTTGGTTTCCATAAGAAAAACCATATTAGGTCTCTCACGAGCCATCAAGGCCCGAAGATGCTAGATTGTCAAGGGAGAACTTAGACCTTGACAGTTCCAGCTTAACATCTTAATGTCTTCCTTGGTGGCTTATTAGGGCCAGCCACCAAAGCCCCTGCCAAGTTGCCCTCCCACGCCTGAATTGGTGTATCCAAGAGTTGTTCCACATCAACAAGAGTCACTGATGAGCCCCTTTTTTTCATAAGGAGCAAAGCACTTCAGTTTTTAGCCACTTGTTTTTTTGATCCAGATTTGGCTGACATAGGGGTCCCCCTCCCTGTTTCAAGAGGTTTAAACTCACCTTGCTTGTCTTGATATCACTGTACTCTTTTCCACTTATTCGGTGTAGCCTGTACCACTTGTTGTGAGGATTCTAGTTCCTACTGCTTCGTTGGATTGTAAATCACAATAGCCTGACTTACTGCATTGTTTATATTGCAGCTCAAGACTTCTTCAGTAGGGGCACTAGGAGACTTAGGGATCATGTCATCCGCTATTAAGGTAAAGTCAATCTCTCCTTAAAAAGTGTTCCAGCAAGGACTAAGTTCTTTAACCTCCGCTTTTAACTAAGAACCATAGTGTCCTGGTTTATCCTACGTAAGTCTCGATGCTTCATATGGAAAGCTAGGACAATAGTTTACATAATGACCTATATGTCCGCAGGAATAGCAATAGTGAGGTACTCTCTCATAGTTAAAATCAATCTACCAGTTTCGATCCCCCACATAAATCATTGTGCCTGTTTTGAGTGGATGCTGCAAATTCAACCTTATTTTTGCTTTCCCTATTTTACGCAAGCTATTGTTTCTAGCTTCAATTATGATTTCCTCTAGCATTCCCAGTTTTTCAGCAACTCCCCTAATGCAATCTTCCATTAGGGTAACATGAGGAAGTCCTACTAGATGCACCCAAAATGAGCAGCATGTAAATTAATAGCAGTATTCGGGGACAGTAGGGTCGCCTTCTTGTAAAACTAGTAAATTACTAGCGAAAGACCATGACCCGTTTGTAGTATTCGTTTCTGCTCTTCCTTGGACTTAAAAATGAGTACAAAAAAACCTAGTTCTATCACCTCACATTTTACATCTTCTACTTTCCAAGATTTTTTCATAGTAGTCCATAATGCTTGAAAATTAACGTTGGGCTTCGAGAGTAATTTCCCATACAAAAGGAACTCATCATCTTGTTGATATGCCTCAAGGGGACTGGCGTTCAACACCGTTACCTCATCCGCAGTCCATAGGTTACCCATTCGTTTGCAGAGTGCCAACAATCTGAGCTGATTTGGTGGTTGCCCTCCATAGCTGAAACTGACTTACAAGACTTCTGCAGATTGATCGGCAAGACTGGTCTTGGTAATCGAAGGTTTTAGGGATGGGAGATTTTGGAAGGAGTGAAGGGAGCTCTACTTTGTGCAGGAACCCATTTCTAAAGTAGGAGGATTCGAAGACTTTTCCTCCATCTGGGGTTTCGACACTAACATTCAGGTTGGGAGGAACATCTTAAATAGGGCTACATAGATAGCAATTTGTTCTTTTCTAGAAAGAGGAAATGGAGAATGGTTGAATCGGGTGGAGGAGCAACGTGTGGAGCCATTTTCGTGCAAGCTAGAGGATGTAGTCTAGGGTTTCAGATAGAAAAGCTATTAGCTGAGGGATAGGGAAGAACTCTCCTCCTCCTTTTGCCTGTGGCCTTTGGTGATGGTGGGCAGTTCGCCGTCATTGGTCAACTTGCCCATCGTCGGTGAGACTTGCCAGTGATGGGGCAGCCGTAGCATGTTGGGGGAGGGGCCTCCCGTGTTTTCCTTTCTATTTTAATTTGTTTGTTATTTTTTATGAAAAGAAAAGAAAAACAAAAAAGGAAGAAATTTAAAATTTTGAAAAGACCAAATTGAGTTCTAACCTTTGGTAGAAACATAGTGGGCCCTTATTTTCCTCAGCTTATTCCCAAATAGAAATAGTAGAGAATTTTATAAAAGAATTTAATATAGTTAGTGGTAGAAAATTCAAGTTTCATCGAACGAAAAATCAAAGTTTGAGGAGAGAAAATTCCCAACGCTCTTCTTGGCTTCTAGACAGGCTTTGATAAAATATAGTTTACTGATGCTTTGTTGTTTATTGTTTTTTATTCAAATTGTTGCTTTGAATGTTTGTTTGTCAAAGAGTTTGAAATAAAAATATTCATAAACTATAGCCATTACTTTATTAGTTTAATCTATAAAAATATTAAATTAAATTTAAATTTTGAGGCTTAAAACTAGGTCTTCTTTCTTACAACACTTTAGAAGATGGACTTATAAAATTTACAAAAGTTAATTTAGATAGGCCTACAGAATTGAAAAATAATTTTATTGATCTACAATTGTTTGTAGATAGTTCGTAGATTGTGTTGTTTGTTATTGAAAGGGCAACACTAAAGCAAAAGTAAGACCATATCCCCAGTGGTTAGGGCATATTAGTTTATTAGTTTAGTCTTCTATAAATAATTTCATAAAAGAATTTAATATAGTCAATAGTTTATTGATGTGTTATGCGAGAAAAATTTCGATCAGTGGGCCGCATTCTCAATATCCATGCAGTCGTATCTAGCAGTTCCGCTGTCATCGTTCCCAAAAATTCCGGCAAACCCCGGTCTTCCTCGTGTCATTGTCGCTACCCAAACTTCCCAGTTCAGCACCACCGTCGTCTCTCTCTACCATAATTGATATCATATTTCCAGTTGTCTGTGTCTGGCACTCCTGCGCGGAGTCCTTCATCCATCGCACAAGAGGAGCCAATCGGTGGCCCAAAAGAAGCAAAAGGGCAAAAAGACCAAAGTGGGCGTGCCTGGACTAGGTGGAACATTCAGTGTGCAGCCGGTTCCTTGGGATCTTGTGCAGCACGATCCATAAAGTGGGATTCAGCGTGGCGAGCAGAGAACATTCCAATGTGAAGCCAAGGAAGCGATGGAACGAAAACGGAGAAGACAACTCGGTGAAAGAAGGATCGATCCGGCCGAGAGCATAAGCCCTCACCGTGAACTACTTTCTGTGACGTCGTCCCCCGCCAATGGCCACACCAAGAACTTCCAGTCGTGATCCCTTGACGACGCAATGTAGGAGAGCGGACAAAAATAGTTGCAACAAAAATTAGTGGTTTTATTTATATTCTTCAAATCTTGATCTGAGGATTTTGGGTTGAAATCAATTCTAAATTGCTGTGGTTTTGAACTGTGCTATATGTAGACGGGTGCTCCTTTGGAAGAGACTCATAAGAACATATGGCTTGTTGACTCAAAGGTAGCGAAACACATCATTTCACTTATCATGTGAACTAAATTGCTTTTAGTTTTTCTTTAATTTAGTTCATTGGCTATGAATTGACATGGTGATTAATAATTTCTCAGGTATTGATTGTTAGCTTCCAAAAGGAGTCTCTGCAGCACTTCAAGATGCCCTGGGCTCATGAGCATGAACCTATTAAGGAACTCGTTGATGCTGTAAAAGTTCTCTCTCTCTCTCCCTCCCTTCGACCGGCGATTGTCCTCAGCCTTCCAGAGCTTGCGACGAGGCTTGTTGACCTGTCCTTGAGCCGTCCATGGCCAGAGCTTGGCCGAACTTCCCCCCACCCCTCCCCCGATCATCCTCTATCTCCTTGATTCCCTCTGTTGATCATTCCGAACTTGTTTGAGTAATTTTCTTACATTCATCCTTCTCATGATTTGATGTAGACTTGGTGAGCTATCTTCGGCTCCATTGTGAAGATCTTTGGCGGCCGAATAGCTCATTTGGGCTAAAAAGAGTCCATAACCAAGGTGTAGTCCTCTAACTGTCAAGTCCGATGAAGCAAGGTTTTGACATTGATTCTTGGATTCGATACTTAGAAACTGGGGCTAAGACTTACATATTGATGCTCCTAAATGTCTTAGAATGATGATTGTTTGAGCTGAAATGATTGATAGAAGATTGATTGGCCAATATTTGTCGAATACTGTTTCTGGATTTTGCATGCTGATTCTAGACTTTCTGCTATGGTGGACATGAGGTCTTGGATGATGAAATTTTGCAAAGTGTTCAACTAATGAAATGAAATAGACTCTCTAAGCTTTCCATCGACATAATATATGCTTGATTTGAAGTTCATTTGCCCTGTCAAAGACCCCTCGAACTATCGGGTCAGGTTCTGGAAAATGGATTTTGTTCTGTTTTGATACTCTACCTTTAATGAATGTTTGTATGTCCACGATTTTTGACAAAATGATGCATTCAGATTTTGAAAACACTTTCTTCATGAAAGTCGTATATCAACAACATATAAAAATTTCGGATCAAACGAAGTTCATTGGCTATTTTCCTGATCTTGGCAAGGTAAAGTGGTTAAGTTGAAAACCGGTTTCTAGAACTGACATCCGTTGTTATCTGACTTTTGCGAGTTTCTGTGACAAAATTTCGTAATCCTTCCTTCACCAACGTTGAAGCTAATGATCTCAGCTTCCATTTGACTCTAATTTTGTTGGATTTGAAGCTCATTTGATCATCCTTGAGGTCCAATTAGTGTGCTTGCTTGATTAGCGCCCGGATCTTGAAATTCATCTTCTAGGATTATCAATTGTGTTTCATAATTTTGACAACATTTGAGTCCTCATTTGCAAATACTCAACATGAAAAACTTCCCTTGGCATCTCATTTGCAATTACACAAAATTTCACCTTAATTGCAAATATTGAGGGGTCGAATTGCTAAATAATTATGTTAGAGTCTAGCTGCCACCGAAATCCATTTGGTTATGATTGCTAAGCCATAACTGAATCTTTAAAAAATGTTCCATTGGGAATTTGCGAAGACCCAAAATATAAAGTTTGTTGCTTATTCTTTTTCTAACAGCTAAAAAATTTTGGCGCTACCTTGAGGCCATTTGATATTTTTAATGGATTTTTCAAATTTCGGACTTGAATGTTGGTCGGTCTTCAACCCATTTTGATAAATCGTTTATTTCAGGTTTTTTTTGGGTCTGAATTGGTTTTAAAATGGCCCTCATGACTTTTGAAGAAGACATCTTATGCTTTGTAACCGTGCTTGGATCATTCTGTTTGATGATCGTCTACTTGGTTAGTCGTTTTTAAACATCAAATGACTTAATTTCTCATAATAATGAATAAGTGACCCTTATAGGTTTACCCTTCTGTTTGCTTGTGTGATGAACAAGGCTATTTAGCCTAAGTGGATGTTTCATTTCATGAATATGCGTGGGATTTTTAGATGTATGTAGGAACGATGCATGCACGTGGGGAAATCAAAATGGAAAGACCTTGACCCTAAATTAGGGATTACTTAAGATCTTGAGTACTGCTTATGAATATAAAGGATGGCCAAGCATCAATGATCATTAATGAATTAATTAGTGATTTTAAGGTTGCTCGATATGCATGAACCTCAAAGATTGACCCCGAGGCCCGTGCTTCGTGATCATGACTTGTCTTGATATTGCACTTGTTTGAGTTCATACGGTTGCCCTTGCTTGCATTGTGTATATGGCATCCGTAGCTTTTGTTGGAGTTCATGTGGTTGCTCTTGCTTGCATTGTGTGAATGGCATGTGAAGCTTAGTTTAAGTTTAAGATGACCCTAACAGAACGTGACCAACAAGATCCGAAGATGATGGCGATAGCAATATCCAATTTGGCTCTTTGTTGTGCAATTCATTCTTGACATGTCTCAGTTTTTCCATTCAAATTGGGGAGAATCACCAAAAAACGTTCCAAATATATTGTAATTGTGTCGATTCAATTTTAAATTTTTTTTCCTAATTCAATACTAACACTTTTGCAATTGTGCTAATTCAATCTATCTAGTAAAATTTGGTTGGCTAATATTGATGTGGCTATTGGCTGATGCTTAGGTCTGGCATAAAATTTTTGAATTTTTTTCCTTTTATTTTTTTTTTCGTCTCTGCTTCCTCCTTGGCTTTTTCTCCACCTAGTGGCCAGTGAGGCTCATTGGTGAGGGTTGTGGCCCCCACCCACTCTCATTTGCAACCTTGCCCATATTTGGGCGAGACCAGCCTAGTCATGGCTAGGCCATGGGTGAAGGCGACCTCGCCCAAATATGGGCAAAGATCTAGGCAAGACTACTAACGAGGGTGGGCACGGGTCATGACCTACGCTGGTGGCTAGGGAGGACTTCATGGCCCTTGCCTAGTGGGAGGTGAACCTTGCTGGAGCCTTGCCGGCCATTGTGTGGAGAAGAAGCCAAGACGAGGAAGAGAGAAAAAAGAAAAGAAAATAAAAAAATATTAAAAACAAAAAATAATAAAAAAATCGTTTGTTGGATGATTGACATTGGCTAGTGGCTACATCAACATCAACTAGCCAAATCTCGTCCAATGGACTAATTTGGCACAATTGTAAAATGTTTGAGGATTGAATTGGCCAAAAAAATAGATTTAAGACTGAATTGGTACGATCGCAATGAGTTTATGACTATTTTAATAATTTCTCCTTCAAATTTGTGTATGTACTTGATGAGGTGCGGGTTTTAGTTTTGATGCCCTTAGAATAGCTTGTTATCTACTTACCTTGGGTGTTTACTTTCTTGCACTCACATCTTTCAGTCGATTGATTGCTTTTCTTTTTACTTTGATGGTTAGCGTACTGCATTAACGGACCATCCATGGTGATCATTTCTTGATGCTTCAATAAACTTGCACGAAAATGTAAAAATAATAGTCTAATCATCAGAATAATTACTGAAATAGCGCTAATAGAAATGCTAGCATAACTCAAGTTCTCGAACGAAGAACTTTGTTTCCATGAAAATCAAGGGAATGCTCTTGGTCTTTGATTGGGCAATCTAACCAACATAGAAGGGAAGTGAAAAGGACATGTTGTCGAAGTTGTAGACGGCATTGATTATAGAAATGTCTGCACGTGATAATTATAACTATGTGTATAGATGATCTATTAGATCAGATTTGTAGACGGCCGGAAAGGACATTTTGTCGAAGGATAAGGGCAAGTTAAGCAAGTTGCAAGTTGAACAAGGCAAGTGAAGAGAGTAAATAGAAACTTGAGACAACTGCAAGTTGAGCGAGTTAAGCAAGGCAAGTGAAGGGTGGCCAAGTGGTGAGCAAGAAGTGGGTTTCTTTTTCTTTTCTTTTCTTTTTTTCTATTGAATTAGGGTGGTTGGATCGGCATGGCACATATAATAATAATAATTTGTCCTAATCATTTTTATTAGACGAATTTAATCCTCAACAGTTTTGAAAATTGAAAATTTACAAATGTAGTATAACCTGAACAAATTTAAATTTTTTAAAATTATTTTTCTGATTTTTCTATTGCTTTTTTCTTCCTTTTTGGCCTGAGGGAGAGAGTCCCTTCCTTGTGGGCATTTGGTCATCGGTGCATGGAATTAATTTGCAAGAAGGAGTGATTTGAACCTAATACATTACTATTGTGTCGTTTTTTGGAAAAATCTGAATCCAAAGTTAAATTTCCAAAAAAAAGCATAAAACCAATTAAAAACCAAACCAAATTAGTTTGGTTTGAACGTAAACATTTTATTTATGGGCATATGCTCTTACCTATCATCGTAGGGGAAAGAATAGTATTAATGAGTAAACCAAGGGAGGGGCATATGTGTCCTTTGACTTGGCAGCAACAGTGATGAAGCACATTCCCTCTCTCCATTCAGTAAAATCTTAGCCGGACTCCTCCAATCGTCCAGAGGAACGTCCATCTTTGATTTGATCTTACCTCCTTTCCTCTCCTTTTAACCCTTAAACAATGCTAAACTGGAATTTCTTCCAATAATCCCATTTAAAATAGGAGAAATTTTTTAAATTCCCCCTCCCTTTTATTATTATTATTATTATTATGAATGCTAACCCCTAAATCCTAAATAAATAAATAAAATAACAATTTCCATGTTTTTTCTCTTCTTTATAAATATATGCATTAATTTGTTATTTTATAATTTATAATTTTTTTTTTTTTGGGATTTGGGTGGGAGATTTGAAATTGAAGAGGTGGCCCCGATGATGGAGATGTGAGTTAATTACGCTGACGCCCCCTTACTGATTTTTTATCTAGAATTGAAAAGAGATAAAAGGAAATAGACTTTTGTCCTTTTAGAACTCTGGAGGGTGGAGATCTTTTATGGCGTTGCACTATTTTTGTTCCGCCACCCTATTCATTTAAAGGTCAAAAAGACTAAAAAAGAAAAAGGTAGGGTCCACCATGGTGACCGTCCCCAGTTGGCAATTGGGCATGTCTGTCGGGCGTCGATCTCTTTCTCTTTCTTCCTACCCCCATCCCTTTCTCTTTGATCTGGGGATGTACCCATTTGAATCTGTTTTTTTTCCTTAATTAATTCGTATAAATGACTAAAAAATAAAAAAAATTAAATGAAGAGAATAATTTGTTTGTTTTTCAAAAACTTCCACAAACAAACCTAACGATTGGGGATATCGCTAGGGCATATTGCTAGGGAAAATTGCTGATTGATGTGTAGTTGAATTGGAAATTCATCTAAAGAAAATACAATAAAAAAATTAAATGGAGAGAGGGGCATGTTAATAAAATTTACAAAAGAGCTATTTGTTATTCAATCCACCTAACACTTATCTGTGTGGATGTGTTGTAAATTTTTTTTCGAAATTCATCAAATAAAAAAATTAAATTTAATCTGCCAAATAGAATTTACCAAGACATCTTTGGCGTATTAGTTTGGTCGAGTGGTTAGCAGTCAATGTGTTGTTATATGTGTCGAAAATTCTTAATTCATCAAACAAAAAAATTAAATAAAAAAATTATATGAAGAGCACTAGTTATGGATGGAACGTTACCTCTCTCCCTCTTCTTCTAGCCCATGTTTTAAGAATAAGCTGTATTTCCATGCTCTATTAAGTACTAGAGGCAAGGTGAAAGCACCTTAAAAGTTCAAGATGAAAATTTTAATTTTATGAAATTCTTGACATATTTTGTTCTTAAGTCTTCTGCCTTTTTTAAACTTATATGCCAATCTCAAAAAAGGTTTGCCAGTTTTCACTTAAAGAGAAAAACAATATGGAGAACACTTAAATTAAGAAATAAAAAATGAAAAATCAAATTGTTATTACTTCATGCATTTGATTTGATTTGATTGACCCGACCCTTGCTGCCCTCACTTTTTCTTTGCATTAGTGTCAATTGTTAATTGTCAAAAGCGAAATTGCCCTTTCCCATTGTTATTAATTTACTATTAATTAATATAGTTTACTATGTGGATTACATGTACCAAAGAAAATTGAAAATTCATCAAACAAGATGTAATAAATTAAAATTAAATTTTGAGGCGCGGAGAGAGAAACTAAAATCCTTAGGGAGAAACTAAAACTAAAATCCTTTGGGCACGTTAATTTACACCAACTTATTTACAAAATAATTTCATAAAATATATAAAATATAATTTATTGATAGAATTGTGGATTGTGTTGTTTGTTATTAAGGAATTTCATAAAAAGAAAATCAAAAGACCAAAGCAAGACCGAATCTTGACAACAAAACATATTAGTTTATTAGTTTAATGACATTAATTTATTAGGTTAGTCTATTAACAAAATAATTTCATAAAAAAATTTAACATAGTTATGTGTGTTGTGCCAGATAAGAGAAACTAAATTGGTGCAAAAACGAAAAACCAAAATCCCAATGGGAACACTTGGCATGTTAATTTAGACATGCTATATTTACAAAAGAATTTCATATAACATATCAAATATAATATAATTTATTGACACAGGTTGTTTGTTATTCAAAGGAAAAGAAAATAAAAAGAAATTGCCAAAGCACAAATTGAAAATTCATCAAGCTTAGGAAAGAAACTAAAATCCTAGGGGACAGAATCTAGGGCATTGAGGCGGAAGCCCCCGGGGGGGAGGATGTTAATTTAGACAGGATAGGCCAGAGGAGAAAATAAACAATTCGTATGATTTTTCCATTCAAATTTTCTGTGAAACTTTCATTTAAGAGTATGATAGTCACGCGTCAAGATGGGTAAATTGGATTGTTAAGATTATTGAATCTAAGTACTAGCTTGTCAGTACATTTGAGCATTTTTATACCTTGAGATTGCTGATGGGCCGAAAACATCTAATTAGGTACTAAAATGTCAATGTATCAGTGCATCTAATTAGGTACTAACATCTCATTATAGAGTGGGATCACAATGAATAAAGAAGAGCATAGCAAAGATATATTATATGGTCTAACTTTACCAATTTACAGGATTAGAGCTATCTAAAGAAGCAGAGAGTCCTTACCTACAAAAGAAACATGAGAGTCGAAAGAAAATGTAGAAATACAAGGTTAGTAGATTTTTTTTCTTATTTACTCTTCAGCAAATGTTGATATTTGTTTTGAAATATTTATTTGTAGTTTTTTTTTTTATGTCGAGGAACCGCTGGAGCTCACCCCTTCGGGGGAGCACACGACCCTCCAGTCCCGGTGGCACCATTGGGCCTCGCTGTAAGCCACTATTTAGACATAAACCTCAGGGGAGGCTAGCCCAGGACCCCAACACTAGGACCCCCTTTTACAACACTTTAGCAATGAGAGGGTTCGAACTCTTGACATTGGCAATGAGGGAGAGAACGCACACCAATTGCGCTGCCCGTGGTTGGGTAATATTTATCTGTAGTTCTGCACCATGTTTTTCAATAATGTAGTGTCTGTTCACTTATCATCTTCATCTGGACTAATTATGGATATCATAATAAAATCAATCGAAGGATGCAAGTTTCATAGTGTGTATTAATTTCATTGTTTTAAATCTATTGTTCTTTTGTGGAAATGATTGCCTTTTCGGAGGATGAATACAGTACTGGCTTCTTAGTTGTTGCCATTTCCTTTTCCTAGTTAAAAGTTTGATTTGCATGTAAAACTGTTCTCACAGATTTGGAGTGAACATTTTTTGCACCTGAGTAATTAATCCTTTAGGATTTGCAAGAAGTCATCTAACTTGTTGATATATTATTTGAGAAGGCAGAATACAGAAAATTTTTCCAAGCTTTTGTGATGATGATATTGGACGTTTTTATTGTTCGTTTTCAAAATCAGAGAAGTTTATCTATTGTTGGGTTGCAGCGGATGCACCAAGAAAAGTTAATTTTTGGATTTTAGCTTTCTTGCTTCTCATTTTAATACGATTTCTTTGCCATCTCTCTCCCTCTCTCTCCCCCACCCACGTGACTTGTCAGCCCATTGTCCCATATATATATATATATATTTAATCTCTCCCTCCGAATGCTTGAAACTTTTGCTCCATTATATTTATCCCAATTTCGTCAGCTCCATCGAAACTCTACTTCAAGAAAGAGAATTTGAAGAAACTGTCTTTAATTAAAGGGATAATGCCACGAAAAACCCTAAACTTTACCCCCTGTGACACATTTACCATAAACTTTTTTTTGTGACACAAAAAACCCCAAACTTTGCCCCGTGTGACACATTTACCCTAAACTTTTTTTTCTGCCACCAAAAACCCTAAACTATGCCACTTGTGACAATTTTACCCTGAACTATATTATTTATGACAAATTTACCCCAAATTTTTTTGGGCTGAAGGGTATTTTCGTCATTTTCTATTCTTTTTCTTTTTTATTTTTTTTTATTGAAGTGGAAGCCGGCGAGGATGGCCTCGCCGGCGCCGGAGTCCGGCGAGGGTCGCCTGGGCAGCCCTCGCCGGCGTCGGGCAAGGGCGGCCCTCCCCGACGCCGGCGAGGGCCGCCCGAGCCTCGGCTGGGCGAGGGCCGCCCGAGCCTCGCTGGGCGAGGGCGACCTAGGCGAGGGCGAGGGCCACCCAAGCCAGATCCGGCGAGGGCGGCCCTTCGTCGGATCTGGCGGCCCTCGCCGGCGTCGGGCGAGGGCCGCCCAGGCCAGATCGAGCGAGGGCGACCCTCGCCAGTGTCCCGGCGAGGGCCGCCTAGGCCGACGGGCGAGGGCGACCCTCGCCAATGTCCGGCGAGGGCTGCCCAGGCGACCCTCGCCGGACTCCGGCGCCGGCGAGGCCATCCTCGCCGGCTTCCACTTCAATAAAAAAAATAAAAAAGAAAAAAAATAGAAAATGACGAAAATGCCCTTCAGCTCAAAAAACTTTGGGGTAAAATTGTCACAAGTGGTATAGTTTAGGGTTTTTTATGGCAGAAAAAAAAGTTTATGGTAAATGTGTCACACGGGGCAAAGTTTGGGGTAAATGTGTCACACGTGGCAAAGTTTGGGGTTTTTTGTGTCACAAAAAAAAGTTTAGGGTAAATATGTCACAGGGGGTAAAGTTTAGGGTTTTTCGTGGCATTAACCCTTAATTAAACGAGTGAAATCATCAAAGGGAAAAAAATTGAGAGAGAAAATAGAGAGTCAAGTAAAAATATGGAGAGCATAATAAGAACAAGGAATGCTCTCATTCAAACCTTTCATAAAGCTTCTGATGTATTCGATTCACAGTCTTATTGGTCATTTATTTAGTTAATTGAGATCTTAGTGAAAGTGACACATGGCTTGGTAGTGACACTATGTATCTAGTACTATTGTTGGTTTAAATTGGTCTAGTACTATTATTTGTTTAAATATTCCCCATTGCTATTGCTATTTTTTTTTTTTTGGGCATTTCTTCTCTAATAAACAAGGCCTAAGAGTTTTTTGGTTTAGTTGATCAGTCTTACTGCCCAGATCATGAAACTACTTTGAGGTCTCGATCTCGGTCTGATTCCTGATTCAAATGATTAACTGACTGGTGTAATTCACTTTGTGCAAGCTTGGCTTGATACCACAAGAAGCCAGGAAATTAACATGCAAGTCAGCGTGGGCAGGAAATTATGAATATGCCATAAAAAGAGTTCTAATGTTTTTCATATACATGTTTTGACATAGAGACCTTGCAATCCTTCTTATTGATTATCCAATAACAAAAACTCTACTGGTTTCCCTTTCTACAATCACTAAAACTTCATAATACGTAAACATTGTTGTTGTATTAGGAAATGCTGAGAGCCAGAGCTACGCTACCTATAGCTGCTTCAAAGAGTGAGATTCTGCAACTGCTGAAGGAGAACAATGCTCTTGGTGTTTGTGGGGAAACAGTTTCTGGCAAGACAACTAAGGTGAAAGTAATACTAGTATTTTGAAAGATTGTCTGCTTTCTGATGATTTAGAAAACATGATTGTGGATGGGTTGTAACATGCTTGATTGAATTTGATTTTTTCCATAATCTTCTCAAGCATTGATGTGATCCTTGACGGCCATTCCTTATGTGCTTTCAAATGGCCTTTATTGTGGTCCCCCAATCTATATTGGATGACATGATTAAATCAGGAAGTGGATATTTTAACATCATATGCACAGAGCCAAGAAGATAGCTGTAAGTCTAGAATTTCTTCAAAGCATCTATGGGGACGCCATTTAAAATACATAAGAAATACCTATGTGATTATGCAATTCTTCTCTTTCCATTCCCTCATTTGCGTCCAAACAATAGTTTAATTCTATCTCTTCATATCATTTCTCCTCTTTCTCTTACAATTATTTAAATCTTTTATCGCCCCCTCCCCCTCCCCTCAAAGCGAATCTTTGCTAACATAGTGTTAAATGGATGTGGAAGGATTTAAGATGCACATAAAATCGAGTTTGCCAATCCCTCTTTAGTGCTTTCCCTCCATTGCTTTCCCTTTGCTCTATCCACATAAGATAGGCAATATTTCAGAATCCTCTCTCTTCCATTTTTATCCCTCCTCAAAAATAGTATTAGGGTATTGCACTCACATATTTGTAGGCATTGCACAAATTAATGATGAGTATCCGACAATGTAGTTATGAAGTGGGGCATTTGCTTATATGGTTTATCATATTAACCATCACGAGGAAACAACTTAATATCTTTTAGAGTGAAATTAAAACAACTAAGCACTCGTCTCGTCTGTGAAATCAATCTTTATATGCTTGTGGTGGTGTGATATCCTTCAAGACACTCTAGTTAGGCTCAAAGGGTTTGTTCAAGGTGTAGTCATTTTTGGGATTATCAGTTTCACGCCCTTTTGATTCCTAATTTGAAGGTGTGTTATCTAAATGGCCATTCACTCTCGATTGTCATTTAAGATCCTAAAAGCATTAGTCCACTAAGTGATCATGCAA
This sequence comes from Angophora floribunda, assembly GCA_014182895.1. Taxonomy (NCBI): domain Eukaryota; kingdom Viridiplantae; phylum Streptophyta; class Magnoliopsida; order Myrtales; family Myrtaceae; genus Angophora; species Angophora floribunda. The sequence continues at coordinate 1,076,137 of CM024711.1, read as the reverse complement.
ATGTTTTTGGAGGAGGTTCGTTATATTCTTAATATAACAATAATCCTATTTTAGAAAAGGAAAATAACAATAAAAGTATTTAAGGAAGAAGCAAGAATTAAACATTCAAGAAATTGAAAGCATCTATCTAAGTGCAATAATGAAAAGCCCGATACAATGTTGGGCAAAAAACATTATACGATCTCATTATAAGCCCCAAGACATGATCCCCACAAACTTAATTCAATTCAAATTCCATGTTCTCCTGAGAGACTAAACTATTAAGACTAGAGCTATATCAAAGTAAGGGAAAATTTTAAACAAGGGCCTAAAGTGCTTTTAATTTCTTAATTAAAGGTGTGAAGTGAACTTTGTCTTAAATAAGGGCTTAAAGTGCCCTCATTTTTTTCAAATAAAGACATGAAGTGTCTTCATTTTTTTCAAATAAAGGTCTAAATTAGATTTTGTTTCAAATAAAGGTCTGAAATAGCCATGTTAGCCTCAAAGAAATACCTGACCTTATTGGGAGATTAGGGGCATTTCCGGCCTTTATTTTTCTTATTTTCTTTCCTTTTGTTTCCTTTCTTTTTTGCATTTTTTCTATTTTTTCCATAAAAATACAAGCTCAGAAATTTTTTTTTGAAAAAATAATAAAACAAAAATTAAAAAGACCCAAGCTAGCCTTCCCACGTATTTTTTTTTTTTATAAGTTTTATCCTTTTATATTATTATTTTTTGAGTTTGCGTTTTTTGGAAATAAAACAAAGAAAAATGGAAGAAAGTAAGAAAAGGTAAATTACGAAAATGCCATTAACTAGCTAGTGAGATCATGTCCTTTTTTTATACTAATATGACCACTTCATGTCTTTATTTGAAATAATATTTACTTCAAACTCTTATTTGAGAGAATAAAAATCTTTCAGATCTTATTTGAGATAAAGTTCACGTCATACCCTTATTTGAGAAATTGAGAACACTTCAAATTTTTATTTGGAATTTTTCCTCAAAGTAATTACTAAAACCCCTAGATAAAAGGTTATGCTAGTAGATAAAACTAAGCTAAATTGAATAGTAGAGAGATGCCAAAATTGTTGAATTATGTCACGAGTTTGACTCTCTCGAGTAAAATTCAATAAGGTGAAATACACGGGTTTCTTGATTATGGAAATTAAAGGAAAAGGGGCACACAATATTTCTTTTGCTGTGGAGTCGTGATTAGATGAAAGTCCAAGCCGTGGACTTAGTTTGATATATACGGAAATCTATATCCGTATTGAAGTCGGCATCACCAGAATGGGAAAGTCCAAATTGGACTTGAAGATTTTGACTCGGCAAGGAGAAATGTCCAACTTCAATTTTGGTTTGACCGAATCCCACTTTGATTTGATTTTCCATATACATTACGTGCTTGAATTACCTCTAACGATTTGTTGCACTTTTTCGTAGAGTGCACATACGAGTAGAAAAATATATTATTTGTGGGTGGCTCCGCCGTTGATAGGAAGAAATATTAAAGAGAGAGTGCTTGACGTGGGTTAATTCGTGGCTATTGTTAGTGAAATTACATCCAAGAAGATTTGGTATTCAAACCAATTAAACTTTGTTAGTTTAAGATTTATTTAATTTCTCTGCTAGATAAATGGATTATTTTGTAAGAAATTATGAGACTAAACACTATGTAAATTATTAAGTGTAATTGAGATTTATGATATATTGAGAGTGTTTTGGTGATTCATTCACTTGATTGTGGTTATAATTTCTATTACTGCTTTGCTCATAGACGTAGGGCACTATGATTGAATCATGTAAATTTAGAGTTCAATTTATTTTCTTTATTCTTTATATTTTCTTATTCGATATCTAATTTTTCGCAATAAAAAATGCTTCTAAATGTTCTAAAGTATATACCAATCGTAACATTAAAATGCATTAAATTTGTACCAGTGTAACAAAAGTACGCTCTATGAAATTGCTTGAATTTGAGATTTTAGGTGATAAAAAAAAGAATTTTTGGATATCAATGTTGCAATCGACATAAATTAAAATTTTTCGTGGCATTGATCAATAGGAAACTGCAGAATTTAAACTTGAGCGACGTCGCAACTCGCATCCTTCCTTTACCTCACGTGCGACGGCCTTGCGTGGCGAGGGGGTGGACCTGTCACGTCGCTGCATCAAGCGACGCAAGCAAACTCACATGTCCTCAAACGCCTCCGCTAACTCCACCATTGCCGCACTGCGAATTCCCCGTTTTGCCCTTGCACTTCTCCTCTCGAGAAAACCTCGACCCGTTATCACCAACGCTCCCTTTTCTTTTTGGTTTTTATTTATGTGTTTTAGTTTTTTTTTTTTTACACGTGGGTTGATTTTTCGAATGTTCATGTCGCCCCAAGACAAGGATCGTGCGTACGGACAATTCGTCTTAAGACAAAGGAGGAATTCAAGGAGTTGAGCACGACAAAACGTTGATCATAAAAGATTTTCCTTATTTCATGAAAAATTATAACATTTTTAACACATGTTTTTTGCAAATATATTTTTTTAGGAAGATGACAGTATTTTCCAATATGAGACTGAAACTTGGTAACAAACCAGAAAATATTTTCCCTTATGTATGAAAATTTTTATTTGATTTTCTTAAGAAAAATTACCAAAACTTTAGAATTTTTATTATTCTTTTCCCCTCTAGTGCGACATAATTATCGATTCTAACAATATTTCTTTTCTTGTTCTTCCTTCCTTTTATTTAAGTACCGTCTATATGAATGCTAATGTTCCAATTCGTTTTACGGAAAATAATTTGTAAGAAAACGTTTTTTGGATTTTCTGACATTCATTTTATGGAAAATAAATTCATTGGAGAAAATATTTTCCATGAAGAAAAAAGGTACTTTAAAGTGGGAGAAAATATTTTATACTTTTCAAGTTGGGGAAAACATTTTCTACACCCACTCTCTACTATGTCATACCCCATATTAGTCCTCACTTCTTTCTTTCTATTTTTTTAAATTAATTTTTTTATTTTTTTCATAAATTCGAATTTTTTGTCATCTTTTAATAAATTCTATTTTTTTCTTTGTCTTTCTTTTTGCTATTTTTCTTTTTTGGCCGGTCGCTAGCCATGGCAACGGCTGGCGACCAATGATAGGCGAGCTAAGCTCGTCAATCTAGTATCGCTATATAGCAGCAAGGCTCGAGAGTCGCTAATTGGCGACGTGGCCAGGCTCAAGCCTCACCACTATCTAGCAATGCTCGAGTGTCGCTGAGGCCTCGCCACTTCAAGCTCGCCTCACTGATGAGCTGATCAGATGAGCTCGCAAGAGGTAGGCAAGCCTTGTGCCTTGTTAGCAAGGCAAGCTCGAGGTGTGGCTGGCCACCTGCTATCGCCATGGCTGGCGATCGGCCAAGGAAGGAAAGAACACAAAAAAAAGAAAATATTTAATAATCAATTTTGAAAAATAATAATTAACGATTTTAAAAAATAAAATAATAATAAATTTATTGGAAAAGAGTTTATAAAGGAAAATATTTTCCACTTCAAAATCAAGTTTGACCCGTATACCGAAAAATAATTACATTTTCTTGGAAAATAGCTTATTGAAAAATATTTTTTAGAAAAGTAACATTTTCCGCGAAACGAACGGAGGTTAAATATATGTTTTAAAACTTTGATCTCTAATAGAGCACGCCGGCCAAATATTTTACCTCCATATCAAGCAATCGCAAAATTCCCAACAATGCGAAAAACTGGTAATTAGTTGTAGAGAGTCGTCAATTAGCCGTTGAATTTAAGTGATAATATAGACATCAAAAGATTCATCTAGTTGAGTGTAACCCATTCTGGATATTGATAATGCGCTTTGCGTCCTATATCCCGTCGATCAAACTTTGGGCAATTATTTGTCAGCCCTTGATGATCAATTGAAAAATCTTTGTGTCAACATTTTTCCCTGCAGAATCTATTGCATCCTCCTTCCACCTTTCTCTTTACCTTGATTATCTTAGATAAGTTGGATGAACCTCTCATTGAGAGGCAGATAGACTCTCCCTTAATCGAATTAGTGATAAACAGTTAATGTCCTTTACAAAAATATTTCTTTTTTTGTTGATTTACAAAAGGCTATTTTTAATGTGATTAGCTGTTTTTTCTTGGTCCGTCATATGTGATTGGTTTGCTACGTTAACAATCGCCAATCTTCATCGTGATCTCCAATGTATGTGCAAATAATTATACTTTCTTATCACCTCATACAATATAAAAATAAATATTTACTTAAACAGAAATTCTTCGATGCCATTACCAAATGTCTTCAAATAGTGCAATTTTCTTTCTTGTAATAGACAAAATAAAAATTTCAGTACGAAGTACCTTTTTTCCATTAAAAAAGAATGCATTTGAGGTTATGTGTTTTATTGTCCTTACTTAAATGATATATAATGAAATTTTAGCAAAATTGTTTTTTTTTTTAAAGAAAGATAACGATGTAGGAATCATATATTAGTCGAAACATGTGAGACGTAGTTAGTTTTCTCCAAGTCATCATGCAATTGCAATTGGTATGTCAAAATTGAATGAAGTCGTGGAATGAAATATAGAAGGATTGAAATGACGATAATGTCTTTGTTTGGTGAGTTATGCAAATGGCATAGAAATTCTTGTGTTTGGTTGAAGGGCTGATAATTTGTGATATGAAATAATCCATTTTATCATGAATATAAGGTAAATACAAAATTGACGTGAACCAACGTGAATGCATAAGACAGAATATATGTGCATCGAGGTATCGTTATCTTCTCATGAACAAATCACAACAAAATTATGCATGCCATTGATGCTACACATTCATACATGCGAAAAGAGTTTTATCATCTTCAATGTGTTCTTTTACAAAAATTGTCCTTGTTACATCGACCATTTGTAAATACATTGAGATCTGATTGGTATTTTGAAAATTATTTTGAGCTAGTAAATGAACTCTAATTTCAAGGAAATTCGAACAATTGGAAAACTATGGATCTTCTTTATAACGATTATGTTTATGACTTACAATTTATCCTTAATAAAAATTAAGCCGTCTAGAACAAGATATTATCTCGTACAAGCCCTGAAATAATTTAAATTAAATCTTATTTTTTAGTAGGTAATTTGTCTCAATTAGATAATTACTATCCTCACATTGCAATCTACCGAGAAGTCTATATTAATATATTAGATTGAGTTTGAATAAAGTAAAGAGACCAGTGCACTAGCATTTTTAAAACTTGTGGCGAGGGTGCAATTAAGACCTCAAATTTATAAAAATTGCAATCAAGTACTAGAATTTTATCCGAATGATTTTGAACTCGTCCAGTTTGGGTAGCATGGCTTCTCTATAGTCATTTGTTCGTCCTACGTGGCAGGCAAACAGCCTGATCGATGAGCTCTGCCTATACAAATCCAAAACGGCGAGGTTTTTCACAGCGCGAAGTTGACGCAAATCTTTCGTCTAAGCCCTAAATTGATTAGAACAAAACTGACCAAACAAGAGATTTCTTCACCCAGTTGCTGTCTTCGTCCCGGAAGGGTTGCCCCAAATTTTTCCTTCTTTATCCAAGTCTACTTTGTCTAAGGTTAAAGTTGAGAGAATATCTAGGAAAAGAACTCACAAAACACAACGGCATTACCAGCAACGAACGAGCAATCAAGGAACTAAACATGCCAGTGCATGTGTGAGTTACTGCAGAAGTCACAAGGGGGTTGACACTTTGTCCAGCAACAAACATCGCTCATAGTCACAGCACAAGAGTGACAAGGTGGTTGACAGGTACTATCAGAATGCAGTAAAAGATGTCCCGAGATTTTTTGAGAGATCCGTTAAGGAGGAAATGGCAACGAGAGTAAGTCTTAATTGCATACCAATTAACACTTATATACCACACATCTAAGGAAACAAAGTTCAAAGACAAGTAACCACCCTATATGATGACAATAACTCAGCAGGTAAAGTCAAAATGGTTTGAAAAAGGATTGTAGAAGTAAGGTGTAGAAACTACTGAGGATCAACACGCGGTTTCTTATTGGCCTTTCCCTTGTTCTTGCCTCGCTTTTTACCAGAATCCATAGCAGCAGTAGGCTACTGTTCTCTGCTCAAAGGAACAAAGGAGATCAAGGAATTCCTTCTGCAGAGGATGCTACAGCTGCTTCTCCTGGTACTTGGGATAAATGACGTGGTGTAGGTACCTTTAAGCATGCCTCAGGAATGGCATGATTTTAGAATTGCTTCCCCCATCCGCTTCAACAGGACATGAATACTTGGTCGCACGGTATCCAGCACAAAATTTCAACTTAGACTTCATCGTCTTCAAAGTCTCCATTTTCCAATGGCTATCATCTGCATTACATCCTTTATTAGTTTTAGGCTGAAACATCCTTTATTAGTTGAATGATAGAAACGTGCATAACTTCAAGATACAGTAAAATAAAATAAAAATGACATACCGTATAGGGATTGAATGGCAGCATAGGCTGCCAATTGTTCAGCCTCCTTTTGATTTCGCCATTGTTGCCTGTGTAAGTTACACCATTAAATACCAATGAAGATATAAAAACTGGAACCACCCTTTGTGACTGAATAGTTTTGTACATGGGCATATTCAAGTTCGCCTTTGCTGCAAACTCATTTAGAGTGGAGTTGCAAAAATTTGGATCCTGTGCAGTAATGAATTAACCAGTGAATTAGTTAATAAAACAGGAGGATTAATCAAGAATCAAAATATAGCATTGAGAGTGTGAAGCAAATACCTTATTTTCCATATGCTACTGTTTGAAACAAGATGTAAAATATTAAAGACAAATCCCTAGAGTCTTATTATCTAAGTTAGCACCCATGTTGCACATTCATACCTCCTATCTTCGTCTTCCTCAAACGATTTAGCAGTTCCATAGAGTCAAGAAAAACTATCAGCCCTTCAACAGACACAAAACCAAGAAAATTCATCTAAAGATTATATCGAACATTAGGAACATGTGGAGAAATCGATAAGGTCGAGTGGACCACAGGACGAGAACATCTAAATAATGAGAACCAGATGTTGACATCCCTTGGACAAGGTCACAGACATAGATGAATTATATCAACATCCGTAGTAAGGCACGTTCTTGCACTTGATCAGCTTTTGTAAGACAAAATTAGTGAAGAGAAACAGCAGATATATCAACATGATGTAAATTCATAGTTTGAAGGTCTCAAATAAATTAGTCGGTTAAGTTCAAAGATTCTTCAAGTTATACACGTGAATGATAAGAACATGGCAGCAATTCAAAGATAATGATTTCCAATATTTCAGCTATATAACATATGCTAACTGACAATTCAAGTGATTCGATCGCAACATATATCAAGCATAGGAGCAATAGATAAAGAATTATCAAACCTCATGGGTGAGAAAACAGCCTTCATCGTTCGTCTTTTGTGAAAAATGATCAAATGCAATTCGAGCAATGTATTGTTCAGACTGCTTCTTTTGAGTGAATGTCTTGGGAGATGTAAAGCTTTTCCCATCTACAAATACCTTTGCCGAACATGATTACTTGTGCAATTACTCATTACTTAGGAGAGTCTTGAAAGGAACTAATAACTGCTAATTATTCTAAAGCCAAATTGGAACCTCGACCTAGGATAGCAAGCTACCGACATTATTTCACGCTTCCTCAAAGGGTTTCGAGCGTCCACATTACCCATTTAAGATAGGATTAGTCTTTAAAATCAAGATTATGGGTTCATGTCCCAAGGCTTACGGCAAAATTTTGTATAATCTTGGTCCAACACATATCGGGTCAACCTCGCGAGGGATTACGCCTTGGGACTCATAATATGGTCATGTATATTCTTTGCCCCACGTCACATTGGTTTACTTTCTTTACTTACTAGCTTTTCAAATTTATTCTTGATATACACTTTTTACCTCTTTACTTGGCTTTTCATTGTTTGTGTTCCTTTTAGTTTAGTTCAATGGTTAGGCTAAAACATATTACCATAATGAACACACAAAAGCACGGCATGATGACTTAGTGGACAAAACCTCTAGGACACATATTTAGAATACAGCTCAACTCAATTGCCGAAAGGACATTAGTCTAAAAAACTAGTGCAATCAAGTCACTGTATCTAGCATTGAGTTGTAAGAACTGAGATATTCTCCCTTGCCTCATTTGGCTCTAGCTCATCCAATAAGTTAATGGCGACTCTTTATCACATTGAACTTTCATAAGATTAGTCCAACTAAAATGAAAATCCCACTGGCATATGAGGTAGCGATTTGGAAGAACCCGTGTCAATTGAGGATAATTGATCCATATTTGGTATTACCTCTAAACTAGTTTTCCCTCCCAGAGGGTCCCAACACCCCCCCCCCCCCACAAGCGTGGAAATCATTAATATGCTTTTCAATATGTAAAACGTCAATCTTTCTATGTCTAATCAGCTCGTGATATATGCCTGAAAATATATACTTACTATGCATAGTTTGAGATAACAAATATCCTTAGAACAGTAGTCAATTCAATTATTTTGAAACCGATTTCTTCATCAATAATAAATGACTACTTTCTTTTTCTCCATTTGAAAAGTATGGTTCTTAGGGGAACTTTGTAAGTTATACAACTCCCTTATTTTCTGCAGATAAACATGGGAATTTTTTTAAAAAAAATCCCATTTGTTCAACGGCAAGAGCCATAATTTTTTTTTCTCAAAATAAGGTGAGCTTTTTCCTCAAACAATCATATACCCAAATTTGTTGTCGTTTCCATGGATTCTTCAACAAGTTGTTGTTGTTGACTCAACTTCAGAGCAGTAACAATGGTATAATATGAGTCCATGAAGGAAACTCAACCCAAATATAATATGTGGAATAATATGAAAATTGTATCCGTGTTGAAGTCACAAGCAATATAAAGACTTTCTCCAAGTTGAAGTCGGCTACTGATGGCTTCATTTTGGAGATATATATATATACATTTCTTTCTTTCTTTCTTTCTTTTTTGGTCATGAAGGGCCATTAAAGTGCTGATTTCAAAAGTGCTTGGCAGCAGGCGTCTTCGTGGAAGTACAGTAACAATTCAAGTGTTGAAGCCGATTCTTATATTAAGATTTGTGTTAATTCCTTTGTGAAATTAAGAGATTATTTCGTGAGAAATAGTGGGGCTAAATAACTTTTATTCCATAGATCCTCAAAGCTCAACTTCAAAACCCTTCTTTCGGCATTATTCATATAGTTTGGTGACTGAATGCAATTTGAAAGCTATAGGACTAATTATTAGCCCCAACAAGCTTTTAGAGGCTTATCATATGTGTAGACAATAGCAAATTGGCCGGCAACATGTTCATGGGCTTTACAAGTAGCAAGTGTTCAGCCACCCAAAAAAAAAAATGGACAATTGACGAAAAGAAATAAAATAGATATTCAAGCCTTTTTCTCAAGGATGGGCCAAAGATTACGTGGGCCTGAGTAGGCGGCCTGACGAGACCATTCTAGCCTGACTTTATGTGGTCTTACCCAGGCCCAAAGTCAAGCTTCCAGGCCCATCCATAGAAGAACATGGGCATGCCATTCCTTCTGATGGGCCAAATATTAATAATTCAAAATTATTTAAAGAAAAATAGTAGATCCGTAAATTGCAATTAATGAAGACGGCACCCATGGTTGATTCGACCATATCTGCCAGGGACTTAGGCACGTCAATTAGACCACTTGAATACAATAGGAAATCTAGGAGCTCTCGTTTGAATACTTGGATCTAGGACACGTTTGTAGAATCTAATTGATCAACATATGGGGCCCAGTTCAAATATATTAATAAAACTGACACATGTAAAACAAAAGGTCAAGTTATCATTTACATAGATTAAACTGCAGCAAACTGTTCAATAAGTCTATTTATTGACTTGGCCCAAAAGTATATTTGTCATGGCGTTAACCACATTTTCAGCCATCATCAATAAAAAAAGAAATAAATGGAGTTTCAGTCAAGATTACAGGGATTTGTTCCCCAACTACATTGATTATTCTCCAGATTTTTAGCATATCTTTTAAACCCCATTATTCATGTATCTTTCATGTTGTTAGACAAGATTCATCTTATATAAGCCAAGCCGACCATATTGTCAAAATATTCTTCTAATTATTGAGGAATATTGAAATATATCATACATATCGTCTTTATCATTTATAATTGATTTTCATGAACAATTAGTTTATAAATCAATGGTCCTTACTATACTCTTGAATATGCACAATCACCTAACTCCGCCCACATTCATTCATGACCCTTTCTAGGCACATACTTATAGGAATGTAGAAGGAAACTAAGTCTGAAAAATTCTAAAAGATGCAAAACTTACTTCTTCCTCAAGAACAAGCTTCTTATACCGATGTAACTCAAGCTTGATTCCCAAAGTCCACATTGGCTTTTCGGAGCCGAGTCAGCGACCCGGGTGCCAAGTCTAGATATAGGATGTATAGTTCCTTGGTGAACAACAAATTGAGCACCAAGTCCCCAATGTACTCCAATCACTCGTAGCAAAACGACTTGTCCGTCAATCAATGATGAGTGAGAGCTTCTTCAAGCAATATTTTATCATTGAACTTGTATTGCAAAAGAAAGTTGACTTTTTCTGAGTTATTAATTATTTTGAAGCTCCTTTCTATTAAAAGTTTTGTTTTATAATGAATCCATTCACGTGTGGGGTTGTGTGGTTATATGTGTTTGTTTGTATTTTGAATCTTTATGTTCCCCAAATCACATTTGTTATTGCGCATAACATTCGCATTTTTGAGCTCACAAAAGGAAGTGCTTGCTCTCCCAATATTTGATTGTGGAACAATGTGTAAACTTTCCGAACTATCTGGTGTTCTTTCTTGTAACCAGGTCCCTGATGTTGCAGCTGTGAAGAGACTTTCTTTTACAACCTTTGTCCTTCATAATTGGGGAGGCAATAGGAGGACATAGAACACTCTTCTTGGTCTCTAACCGATTCCTGGTATAAGTAATGACGTGAAAATATATTTTTGACTATTTCTTACCATTGAAGACTCAATTTCATTACTTAATTAACACGTCTTACATTTGCCAGAAGTTATTCTCTCACGTTTAAACCAGTAAAAATTAAGCAAGAGGCTTTGTTCAATACATGACAATAGAACACCAGCCCTTGCTCATGGCAGACGCATATGTTACAGCTTCTTGCAAGAGTACTTTAACATAGAAAGTGTACTTTCGACCCTAAATTTGCAAGGTCACTAGTGTCCAGATGAATAATGTAGAGATGGCCGTTAATGGCTTCAACAATAAACAACCTATACACAGATGACTTCGATTATAACTCCCTAGGCACTCTAATGAAGAAATTTTCCCACCAAAAAATTGTTACTAAGCCAGTTATTGTTAAGTCACTCCAACTCTACAAGCATGAAGCCTGTTTACTGTGGCAAATATAAGCGATTATTTCAAGCTAGTGGTCATTTCAGCTCAACAAGACATCTCAACAAAAGGGTCGAGGCCATAACATACATTATAATGGGGCTGAGCAACACATGCACATCACCGAAAGGGGACAATTACCGAAACCGAAACCTATGTTCGCAAGTTACCATAGGAAAACAGCACGAGGGCCAACTTTACAACAACTGTGGAATATCTGTAAGTTAAATCTGGACATCTAAATGCAATACATAAATTGAACAAGATTAGAAAGGGGAGAAGAAGTCCAAAATCTGATGACCAAGAAGATAAATAACGCAATACATTCTTCCTACTATCTTCTTCCTGCGAAATTTGAGGCATCTTCAATTCACCATTCTCATCCTCAGCTCCCAACTATCTGTGGCACGACAACCCTGAACACTGCATAGTTATGATTCAAGCTTTTTCCACCCTGTAGCCGGTGAACGCTGCCAGGATTTCCTTCACGTATAGAGGAAAAGCTTACGTCGGTGCCATCAATTTTACGTCTTTCTGCTTGAGAATTTGCAGGAGATAGAATACACTCCTCTTTGGTAGCTTCATCTTCATGTCTCACGTCAGGTAATAAGCGTCTGTCCCTGGGAGCAGATGATTCAATGGCCACTATCGTAGCATGTTGCAATGGGTGCCAAAATGAAGAGCTCCTGCGAGTCTGTTCATGGACCCACCACTGAGGATGTCGAAAGAAATGGATGTCTCAACCCCACACCCCCTCTTCCCTCCGGGGGAGGAACAGCGTTGGAGACATAAATTAATGTTTTATTCATTCAGTCATGTTAGCAGAAGATTTGGTGGAGTTGTTTCACGTGGCGACCTCCCTTTCTTGTCCTAAAGGCTAATGGCTCTGCTATGCTTATTAGGGCTTAACCCGGCTTCTTCCAAGTCCATCAACTCGCAATTTATATTTTGAGTTTTTAACTTGCTAATTAATTTCATTTAAAAAAGAATCACTACTAATCAGTTTGAGTGGGTCGACTATAAATCTAAGTAAAATACTTGAAGAAATATTTTACTCGTGCACAACTAGAAAAATTAGATTTTGGGATTTGATTATACTAACTAATCAATTGATGTCATTTCGATATCTAATTTTGTTTAAATCCCGAGGTTTGATTTTATTTTTATTTTTATTTTTTGATTTTCAAAGACTTTCCATAAACTAATTTTTCACTTTTTCTGATTTTTCTGGAAAATATAAAATATTTTTGGATTTTTTTCTGATTATTCGATTTTTTATTATAAAATATTTTTATGATAATTATATTAAAAAAGGGAGGACCCGGGTCGGATCTTCACATTCGGCCCTGGTCGGAGCCAGCCCGGCCGCCCTCCGGCCCGGGATGCAGGTGCTTCAGCCAGACTGGGCTCAGTGAATGGGTCCAGTACGGTTATATTTTCTAACACAAAAAGAAAACCCGGCCCATGCAGACTAAGCTAATCCAGAAACCCAAAACTCAGCCCAAATTCTTTCACCCCTCAAACGCCCACTATAGCTAGGCTCACTTTGAGCCCAAAAGAAACCAAAACAAAACGAGGCCAATATCTTAATGAGCCCAACAAACTCCTATCAACAATCAAGCCCGCTCTTAGTCAAACCCACGTCTTCTCCCCTCACGGCTTCACAGAAGCATATTTCCTTGCCCGAACGTGCGTTTCGCTCTTCCGCAAGGACCAAGAGCAATGGCTGATGCCAACAACTAAAAGGACTCAAGCTTAGATAAAAATAGTCTAAGCACAGCACAAGCCACGTCTGGCCACCATACGGCTGTCACTTGTGACCTCAGCCACCACTGATCCTCATCTTTGCCGGCCGAGATCTGGTCCCCAGTGCACATGCGATGCGCACAAAACATGACAAAACGCGGTCGTACAAAGCGAAGGATGGTGATGGGAATTTATCAAAACACAAATAACAAGCAACGAGCACCTACGATGGACAAAAAGCTAGGAGTAATGGCACGAGTCTCACTCGGGCATACGCGAAACGTCGATGAAGAAGAGGCTTTATGCTCACCTGACACTCCAACTCAGACCAAGGCCAAGCAGGCGAGACTGACACAAAACTTGGAGCAATGGAAATGCATATTGTATTTTTCTGTTCATCAATGTACAAATACATGTTTGCATTTATAGTACAAGAAATGTAATCAAAGAAAATATATACAATATTGTTTTCCCTAAAATATTCCAAATCTACGATTCACCATATCAATTATGAGATTGGAATCTGACTAAGGAATCAATCAAAGATCAATTCAAATCCTTTCTCCAACACTCCCTCTCAAGCTAACGGCTTATAAATGTCGAAGATGCCTAGCTTGCTTAATGAATATGTGTGTTGTCTCTGATATAATGGCTTGATGAAAATATCTATAGATTGTTCCATAGTTCCAATTCCTCAAGTTGCAATAATCCCTTCTTGAATCTTCTCTCGAGTGAAATGGCAATCAACTTCAATGTGCTTTGTTCTTTCGTGAAAAATTGGATTCGCGCTAACTTGAGCATGGCATCATTATCACAAAATAATTCACTTGCGCCATCAACTTGCATACCAAGATTTGAAAATAATCCTCATATCCAAACTATTTCGCAAATAGTTTTCGCCATAACTTGATATTCTGATTCAGCTAACGATAATGAAACTGTTGACTGCCTTTTCGTCTTCCACGAAATCAAGGACTTTCCCAATTTGATGCAAAAACCAATAATATATCTTCTTGTCATGCGGCAAGTAGTATAATCTATATCACAATAAGCCACCATCTTCATGTTGCAATCACATGATAGTAGAATTCCAAGTCTTGGACATCCCTTCAAATATTTTATAATCTTCAGTGCTACATTCATATTTGATTTCTTTGGATTGTGCATAAACTAGCTAAGTATTTGTATTGTATAACAAATATCGAGCCTGGTCATGGTGAGATAGATCAATTTTTTAACAAGTTGCTGATATGTTGATGGACCCTTGAGCAGTGAATCTTTGTTTGGAGAAGAAGAACTTGCATCATATTCATATGTTGTTAATTTGACATTATGCTCAATAGGTATAGCAGTTGGTTTGCATCCAACATCCCTACTTCTAATGTGATTTCTAGAATGAACTTTTATTGATTGAGGCAAATTCCTTCATTGGATCAAGCTATTTAAATACCAATAAAATATTTAGGTGGTCCCAAATCTTTAATGTGGAAAGTCAATGCAAACATCTTTCAAAGTTCCAAATTGCAAAATCATCATTTTTCTTAATAAGTATATCATCGACATAAATTAACAAGTAGATTGATGAAGTACTGTTGGTCCATGTGAACAATGAATAATCATGCTTAGAGTGCTAGAAACTTGCATTAGTAAGTGTCGTGGTAAAATTTGCATACCACTATCGAGTGGCCTACTTAAGCTAATACAGGGATTTGCGGAGACAACATACGTGTGACTCCTCTTGTTTACGTAATCCTTGTGGAAGTTCCATGTAAATTTCTTTGTCAAGGTCACCATTAAGAAAAGCATTGTTGACGTCCATCTAATATAGCTCCCAATTTTGTAATGTGGCGACAGAAAAAAAAAAAAAAAAACAATGACTTCCTTAGCAATAAGGAAGAGTGTCTCATGATAATCAAAACATTCGCATTGTGTGAATCCTTTAGCGACAAGTTGAGCCTTATATCACTCAATTGAACCATATGCCGTATATTTCATCTTGTATACCCATTTGCAACTAATGGGCCTTCTGTGAGGAGGCAGAGGAACGATATCCCAAGTGTTGTTCTCTATAAGAGCAACTAATTCTTCTTTCATAGCCCTTTGCCATCAAATATCATGCTCTTCTTCCTCATAGGAAGAAGGTTCCTTTTCTTTAGAAATTCAACTAATACAACACATATGTTCTAGCGATAGTCAATTGAAGGAAACGTAGGAAGATATTAGATATTGCATACCTTTATTTTTCAAAGGAGAACATATATAATCCTTCGTCCATGTTGAGGGTGTACCTATCGTCCCTCGAGGCTAGAGCACTGGCATTTGTGTAGCAACTGGTGATGGGGATTCATATTGCTACAATGAAGGGCCATTATTTTCTTGTGGTGATACTGAAATGGAAGAACCAGGAGTTTCTTCTAATACGTTCTAGGATTCAAGGCATACTATCTCAAGACATACCCTGGGGCTTTGTTGATTTGGTGCGAGCAGTACGTACTGTGGTGTCATAGAAAGATCCTCCTCCAATAAAAGTGGCATTGGTGGGTCATCTAGAGACGCCATTTCCTGGGGAATACATCTTCTTGGAAGACAACATCTCAGCTAACGAAGAATCGTCCTGAGGATATCTGCATAACTCAATAACCTTTCGTAGAATGGGGTATCCCATGAAAATACATTGAAGAGCATGAGAATCCAATTTACTTTTATATCTCAAATTTATCACATAGCATAGGCAGCCAAATACTCGGAGATGACTAATGTTGGGTTTTTTTTTTCTTTTTGAAGAGCATTTCAAATGGAGTGCATCCTTCTATTATGCTAGTTGCTATATACGATTTATTAAATAGGCCGTTGTGACCACACAATATCTCCAAAAAGACTCAGGATTCGAAGCTCGATATTTTAGTGCACGAGTAACCTCTAGAAGATGTCGATGTTTACACTCAACAATTCCATTCTATTGGGGAGTGTAGGCACAAGAACTCTCATGGAGTATTCCTTAAGATAATAGAAAAGATTAACACTCGCTTGAAAAAAATTCACTCCCATTATCTATGTGAATCCTCTGGACATTTTTATCAAATTGATTTCTAATCATGGACAAGAATTTTGACAAATATGAAAAAAGTCTGATTTTTGGATTATATGAGGAATACCCAAGTGACATGAGAGTAATTGTCCACAATTGTAAGAAAGAAACGAGACTCATCGCAATGTGATATATGATAAGGACCCTAGATGTCCATATGAATTTATGAGAACACACTAGTGGTTCGAGACACACTACTAGGAAATGGTGCTCACGATTGTTTTGCTGAGGGCATATTTTACAATCGAGACAAGGAAAATGAGCACTATGGCCTAGATGCTTTTGAAAAAGGGAGATTTTTTTACTAGCAGCAGCATAACAATGTATGCTTTTATTTAAAGAAGATAAATCAAAATCTCTGGGGAAGTTGATCCAAAAATACAATCCTTATTCCACTCTACCCAAGCTCATTAGTTTTCGAGTCGAAAGGTCCTAAAAGGAATAATTTTCGGAATTGAAATTGGCTTGATAAGAATTATCCTCACAAACTTTGGAAATAGCTATGAGATTAAATTCAAACTCAGGAATGTAGAGAACATTTTTAGGATAATGTTTGGGCTAAGGTGAACAGTACTAATCTTTCACACACTAGTAATATTTCCATTTGGAAGACGAATAGATGTAAACGAATTAGGTTTATTGTAGATATAAGAAAATAAGCATTCATTGCAAATTATGTGATCATTGGTGCTTGAATCAATAATCCATGGATCAATTAAAATATTAGTATCCTTGCACAACGAAGTAACTGAAAAATTTGCAACTTCGTCAACTATCTTTAATTGATTAAGTGCCTTCATTATCTACTGATATTGATCCTAGGTAATGGGTTGGTGAACCCTGTCATTTTCTTGTGTTGATACCTAATAAGCATAAAATTATTTCCCTTTCTTTTCTTTGTTAGTGGGTTAACCATGTAATTTCGAACGTGTTTCAATAGGATGATGTGGACGATGACAATATTCGCAATACTTACCATTAAATTTATAATTTTGGCCTCCCCTTTCTGTGATGACGTGATATTATGAGGGCCATTCAATTCAAAGCCATAAGGGATGAAATATGAGCCATATGATCCTCTTCTTCGCTGCTGATCTAAGCCATTGGATTGGTAAGGGTGGGAGCCGTCGGATCCACACCAATTCATTTGATCTCCATTGTCGGCTCAGAAAGAATATGGGCCGTTAGATCCGCACCCTTTTTTTATTATTTTATTCTGGAGGAATCGCCTCACAACGAGCGCTCGGCATAAACCCTAGGGAGCACTGGCGCGGGGACCCACCTCCCATGGTGCTCTGCTTAAGTCGTGCTTTTTAATGTGCATGTGGAGGCTCGAACCTCCCCCCTTCTGCAATTAGAGGGGGAAAGGCTGAACCAACGCGCCCACAAGCGAGGTGGGTCGCACCCATATTTTTGATCTCCAATGTCAGCTCGAAACAAGTAGGAGTCGTCGAATTCAGTCCTTTAATCTATATCTTCGATTTGGTTCCTTGTAGAGTTCTCTACATTGTCTTCTTCACTAATTCCTCTAGGGTTTCCTCCCAAGCCCCTTGCTCGCTGTGACGCACGAAACCCGCTGTAAGATCAACCCGAGAGCCATGCCGGCACAGCAAGAGCCATGCTTTTTGCTCCCTTCTCGTGCCGACGGTCACAAGTCGCTAGTTTTCTTCTTGGATGGCTAGCTGGAAAATGCACTCGAGCGTCGAAACATGATCCATAGCAAGAATTTGCAATCGAAAAGGTATGTAACTATCATTTAGGGCCAAAAGGAATCAAGTTGTGTTCTCTCTTTCTTTGATTTCTTAGTATTGCTTGAGAGTTGTCTCCGGTCCCTTGAGTTGCTCTTCGGCCACCTTGAGCTCATTCCAGAGTATCGATAACCGATTGAAGCAAGCGATAACTGAGAGATTCCCTCACTTCAACTCCGAGAGGGCTTACATGAGGGAAAAAACTTTAACCCGGTCAAGTTTGCCATGCATTTCTTTGATGTCATCCCACATCTTTTTTGCATCTTCAATTGGCGGAAGCCCGGCCGCTTTCCGATCCAAGTACGAACTAATTGGTTGCACCGGTATCAATGACGCTGCATTTGTTTGTTAGCTGAAAAGGGGGCGAATCCATGAAGGAATTCGTCCTTGTCCTTCGTAATGAGGGCCTGCCAGAATTCTCTCACCCAGTTTGAGTAATGGTCCGGTCTAGCGAGCTAAAGGGTAATTAGCCGCAACTCCGGCTCGTCGACTAGTGAAGTATATAGAAGGTTGATGGTTTCAGGGTAGCCAGCGACGGTCGAAAACGGCGGCGGCATGATCCCGAGTGGTAACTTGAGTAGGGATTTGTTCCGACTCGCCCAAATTCAATTCGCGTCAGTGACTCGAAGAAGTGGATCTAGATCTCTGTTTAGGTGTTGTGGACCATAGTTCACCTATTATTGGCTAGACCCACAAGCCCATTAATTGGGCCCAATGGCCCAATGGCCCAATGGCCCAATGGCCCATGAGCCCTCGGCAGGGATCCATGGCACATATGGCCATTGAATCGGAATAGGTTGAGCGGAAGGATGTACGATGGGAGATTGAGCAATTTGCTGGACTTGCTTTGGGACCTAGTCAGATGAAATTTCTAGTGAAGGTAAGATTGGATCTTGAACTTCATTGCTGACTGGATTTTGTGTATTGAATAAAACTGAATTCCAGTTTGAGGTGCTAATTTGTTTTGCAAGACGTAATTTGCAACAACAAACTAGAAAATGATCAGAGGCGATTCAAAAAAAATATTTGCGGAAGTTGGGTCAGAAACGGTACTTTGATACGATGACACAAAACGTGGAGAAATGGAAATGTATATTGTATTTTTCTATTCATCAATGTACAAATATATGTTTGCATTTATAGTAATAGAAATGTAAATCCAAGAAAATACATACAATATTGTTTTCCCAAATTCCAAATCTATGATTCACTGTGTCAATTACGAGATTAGAATCGCTAGGGAATCCATCAAAGATCGATTCAAATCCTTTCTCCAACAGAGACTCAGTTTCAACAAAGAGGCCCCTGAGGAACACTTAATAGTAGGCGTAAAAGCAGCAAGTTTCAACCATGAAGGATAAAAATGAACATCTGACTTAGGCATTTTGCCAAACACTTAATATGCGCAAACTGAGGGGTGAAATAACCGGGGGTAGGGCTTGCGCCGAAACTCATAGCATTCAACGAGCAACGCCCAAGAATCGCAGCATACACACAAATGAGATCAAAGAGTCGCATGAAACAGGCAACAATCATCGCGGTCGACCCTACAACAAAATAGGAAAACAGGATGGGCTCGGCCGAGGGTTCCTACCCAACTCGTGGCGTCGGACGGCAGACGAGCTCGAAGATCGAGCTACGTCCATCCACCTCGCGCGTCACCGAGCCGAGATCCTCAGGAAGCCGACTCCCGACTCGGGACAATCAGTAAGAGAGAAGAAGTACGGAACACGACCCACCGTTCGTCGGTTCGGGGAAGGAGGGGGGACGCCGGCGAATTCCTGTCGCACTCCTATTTTCTCACTCGGTCCTCTCTCCCAAATCTGGGTTTCTTTCCCTCAGATCTCGCTCTCTGAGTTCTCTTTAACCCATGATTTCTCCCTTTTTCCTCAGAACTCCTTCCTAATTTCTCTCTCCTTCACCGCCCCCCTCAACCGATCTCCCATCTGCCCTATTTATAGGCCAGGAGGCCGGTCGACGGAGGCGCTTCGGCCGCTGATCCTCAGAGCGCCGACCGGCCAGCCTCTCGGCCGAACCGGCGTCTAATCGGCCACCCCGCCTACGGAAGATCTGACTCGATCTCGGCTAGGCCTGCTCGGCATTGAAGGCGTCTCATCCGCCCACATTTCTCGTCGGCCACTCCTCTGCTCCACGTGCGGGCGTCGTCCTCTATGCGTCGCCGGTCTCCGCGCGCGTGGTGTACGTCGTCTCCTGCTCCCCTTCCCGCTGTTGTGCGCGGAAGTGTAGGAAGAAGAATGAGGCCGGGGTTGGGCCGAAGGAAAATCAAAGGGGAGTAGGCCCTAGGCCATACGGGGTGCGGGGGAAGGGCGGAGGAGAAAAAGAAAAAAGGGAGGCTGGGCGCGAAGGCCAGGCCCTAGTGGGCTTCTTACTCCCTTTTTTTAAATAATAATATTTTTTTTATATTTATCCGAAAATAGAAAATAACACTTAATAGATATAAATAATATTAATACCTAAGTAATGCAAGAAATATTTTTTGCTGAGGCCAAGTTGGACCCTAATTTTCTATGCAAATTAAATTTAAATCTATAATCACATTTTTTAGATGTCAACATTACATTCAGCACCAACTTCTGATTTAGGAGTATGCCCAGAGCAAACTTCATCAATTGCCCTTGGAATCACTTCCTTAGAGGATCTACAATTGCTGCAGCATTGACCACCTGTAGAGAGAAATTAGGGCAATTTCCACGACATAAAAGGTTCCAAGACCGGCTTAAAACAAAATTGACTCACAACTGGGGAGCAACTCGAAGTGCTACATTTCCTTCCCAAGACCTCTATTTTACCATGTCTATGCATGAACATTACAAGGATAAATGTCTAGAGGACCCAGCCTTCAAAACGATTGGATGGTTCGACTATTATAAAACAGACTTCTTGTTTTTTGGTTCAAAAGTCAATAAACATGACTTTTACATAAAAACCTCACATCCCTGTTGAGCTAATTACAAAAATTAATTTCACTTTTTGTTACCGAACTTGAAATTATTCCCGTGAACTAATGCGAGCTGTGGCGAACCCTTTAAGGCTTGATGGGAAAAATGTTGAAAGTGCAAACACATGAGCGGTTAGAAATGATACGTGTCAAAGATGCACTTAGATGTGCTTTGCTTCAAATAATACTGATTCAAAGGAAAATAACTAGTAGGACAAAAGGAAGGCCTTAGAGCATGCCAAGTCATCTCACAAAATGTCGAAGCAGTATAACCCTCAGAAAGGAATGGCTGCCATGTGTAAGAGAAACTTTTTTTTTTTTTTTTTAAATTTGGTAAGATGGGGAGGCCTTGGTAGGACTCATATCCAAGACCTCTTAGATCTTGACTAGTCTGAGATATAATTAGCCACGAACTTGAAGAAATCAAACAAAGTTGCATTCATTAATCACAAATCCAGGGCATATTTAAACACTTACCACACTACCATAAGATTTCGCCAATTCCAGAGCATATTTCGTAAATCTTACAACTGATTGTTAGTCTTCTTCACTAAACCCTGTTATGCCACTGATATTGTTGCTATGTGGAAAATTAGAAGCCAAGAGAACTTATCATTATTGACATATGGTAAGGATAACTGCACATAATACACATGAATATAGAAGAACGATGTGGGGTTCCCTAGGTCACCAAAAAAGATATATATAGAAGAACAAATATTTCCTTGTGATCATCGACAAGAAGTAGAATTAGGAAATGCAAAAATAAAGGCCAAAGATTTGCACAAACTCCATTCATTTGCGTCATTCAAAGAGGTGAAGCTTAAGTTTGATTGCAAAATGTGGGAAAGGAGAATGAAAAGACTTAAACTTGGCCTAGTGCCTTAAAAAGAGTGATTTCCAACCAACTGGGCAACCCTTAGTCTCTACAGTCACGATTCATTAGTTGCCATTATGCATGATGGTGATGGATTGATCAATTATTCCTTGAGAATAACTTCTCTGGTTTATATATGACCCAAAACTCCTCTCAGTGCAGATGCAACCAAAACTAATATAACTCAACTTAATGAAGTAAAATCAATCACATCCTAATTTTCTAAAATCAAATTTTATCAAATTTGAGACGGGCACTCAAACTGCAACTTTTTTTAAGTCTTTGGTTTTTGGACTCCAACTTCCAACTTATCTGCTTGGAAATAAAGTCTGAAGGAGGTAAAAAGTATAAAATGAACACCTAAAGCTGCCCAAGAGAATATTGAATATCACAATGAAGTTATCCCGGAAAAACCATCTTAACAAGCTCCTTTGATTGACACACCATTAGAATCAGAGACATCAGCACATGCTGATGCAAATACCCTAAACCTACAAAATGTCCTCAAACATGATGGCAATATGTTGATCTTAAGACATGAACATTCATTACCGTTATCGATGGGAAAATTTAAAAGAGACATACTAGGTTGGTAGATGGTATGAGGTGGGCCATAGCTTGCAGTGTTCTACCCACTCTTCCTTTGTCGATGCATCATATTAGCAGACCTATCACAAAATAGCCCGAATAAGTACAAAGAACAAAATTCCACTTTGCCATCATGTTAACACCTAAATTTTAACTATTTCACTTGTTCATCAGACACGTGTGTGTATATATATAAATTAAGCATTTCATAACATTGCATTTATATTATTATTACAAAAAAACCAGAAAAAATAAAAAATATATTAGAATTAGAGAATAATCCGATTGTGGAATTAGAATTAGAGAATAATCCGATTATGGAAGGGAGAAAATCAAAGCATTTGTGGAAAGTGTGGGCTGCTAATGTACGAAAAGAAACTAATGAGCCAGCCATAGAATTGTGATAGGAAATTAATGGAAAGAATCAAGTTGGTAATGGAATCGTGAATGGAGATGAATGAATTTGGACGCGTTCGCGGGAATGTGAATAGGAGCTAAAAGGGAAATTAAAAGATTTGAAGCGCTAATTTGAAAGTGAATTAGAGTGATTCACAATCAATTCTTGGCAACAAATCAAAGCCAAAATTGAGCAGTTTTCCGAGAATCATCAATTGGCTTCACGGATCCTGACTTTTCAACGATACATGGGAGAATTTTTGCTATAAAAGGAGGCTGAAGGAATCGTAAAGAGGGGAGTTGAAAAAAGAAAAGGAAAGGGAATGCTGAAAATAGAGTAGGGGAAACATTGAGAGAAAAGTGAGAGTGGTCACTACTTTGATCATCATTGCGAACTGTGAGCGGCTGCCTGACACATCCAGCTCCACTAATCAACTCATTGCCATTGGCGTTGCTACCATGGCTCGTTAATGCTGTGAACTAGCCTTTGGTTGAATTTGCTTTCCTTTTGCCGGTCTTCACAGTGTTGCCCAATGTAGACATCCTCAATAGAAAGGACAGCGGTCAACCTTGAAGGGAATGACCGTGTTTTATTATGCTTTAGTCGTGTTCCACTTGCTAGTTGTGGATCTTGGTGCTCAACATACATCTTGCATATTTGTTTACTTGCTGCACGGGATCCAACGAAGTCAACAGAATTCTTGGATCCAATCTGAGTTATTTGCAGGTTTCTTCATTCTTGCCAAGAATCACCATAATTCTTCACGCCGAAGTCCATCATTGGTGAACATCCATCATCATCGCAAGCCACTACCATTGTGAAAGTAATGACTTGAATTAGACGAATTATCATGCTACTTGGAAACTCATCATTGAGACCTTGGCGTCGTTCCTTGTTAGTCGCATTCTTCAAGATAATTATCTTTTGAATCAGGTAGTTTTCTTTAATCAATATTAATTTGGTCGTTTTCTTATTTAGTTTTACAATTATTTGGTTCTTATAACGATTGGTGATTCGTTAGGTATATTTTCGTGTCGAGGGTCATAATAATAAAAAAATACTAAGCCGAGAGACATCGGATTAGATTTTTGATTATCGTAATCTTTCGTCTTTGGTCGTGATGAGTTATATGTTTATATAGTTGTGTTCATTGTTTGTGTTGGTTTTATATTAGTAAATTTTCTCATTAATAAAAAATACAAAAAAAATGTACACATTGCATCGCATGGTAATTTAATTGCATGATAGTGTGGTATCTATATTGCATCTTAGATTTATATAGTATTTTTAGATGAAATTTTCTATATTAGACTCAGCTTGGTTTTGTGTTTTGATTTTAATAATAATAAAAAAATGAAAATGTAAAAAGAACATGCATATGCATATAGCATTATTACATCATTCATCTTACATCACGTAGCACATGCATATTTAGGGTCATGTAAAATAGATTACATATATTTTACAATAGTTTTCAATTAACACATGTCATTAGAGTTAGGTCATTTGAATTGCATGTCATATGTCGTTAGAGTAAAAAAAAAATCATGCATATTAAATCTAGACTAGAGTTATATATAATCAATTTTACAAAAGAAAATTTCAAAAAAATTAGATGTCATCCCATTTAGAAATTATGTTTAGAGCATGCATTTTTTATTATAGCTTGTTTTGCCTTAATGTTGATCATAATTCTTACATTTATCCTTTTGGACCTATTAAATGTTATTTAAATGTTATTGATTGTGATTCGCATGGTCACTCCTTTCCATATTAGTGGTCTAGGTTAAAATCAACCAAGATTGCTTGAAAATATACATATGTATACATGCATGCATGCATGCATACATACATACATACATACATACATATGTATGTATATTGAAACTTAAAGAGAAATGGTACCGAAATGGCACTAATTTAACTTAGCGTAACCATGTCCCCGAACTTATTAAATCTTTGGTTCGTAGAAGTAAAGTATCCTCCCATACTTTACGTGGGTTTTAAATTAACCCTAATTGATTAGTGGCTGCTCCTAATTGAATAAAATTGCATGTTTAACAATGTTAAATTTTGAATACCAAGTTGCGGTTGGTAGGGCTTGAGAGAGTCTACTTGGACTTAGTAATCCATTAAGTCTTCCCTTAGTGTTTCACCTTCGGGAATGTTGCGACACATCACATAATGAAATGAAACATCACCATTTTCAGGTCACATGTTACAGGAAGTTCTTATGTAGTATATCTCTTACAAGCATATTTGAATTACAAATATATACATATTGAGATAAGCATGATATGCAGAAGATAAAGCTTTAGAATTTATTTAACAACTAATAGACTTTCCTAATATTAAATCATCTGTGCACTTTGAAAAATTTGAGAAGGATACACACTTCCACCTAACATTAGATAGGATATGGTATATCCTAAACTGTCTATTCCAGGCTATAAACATGGCTTCTTTTCATGCTATAACTAACTTTAAAAAGCAATTTACATGACAAAAAAGAAAAATGACAAAAAAAATTCAAGAGATGGAAATTTCATTCAAATTCAGGGCTTGAAAGTCAAACTGATCTACATATATAGTGACATCCTATCCGGCCACTGAAGAGCTGTGTTACAGGATCTAATGCCATTGACGATGCAGATGTTTACTGTTGATCATAACGATCAACCAGTAAAGATGTTCTAACTAATTATTCACTAGAAAGTACAGTTCACTAGATGTGCGGACATAATAGAGCAAACAATGTTAGTGAATAACAACCAATACCAATAAGTCCTCTTTGGCACAAATAGGCTATAAAGTGTTAAAAAAAAAACTATAAAGACTAAAAGAATTTCCCAAGCAAAGCCCATATTAGTCCACTTTGTTTGTAAACACAACTGTACCTCTTAAACCAGCAGAAAGGAGATAATTGCGAAAGAACTCTTTTTAAGCCAAAAGACACTTTAATGCAAACATATCAGCCAACAAGCATTAGTTACTTAAATGAGATGTCCCTCCCATAAAAATGAGGGAGAATTCATGAAATAAAATTTTCTAGGACTTGGAATATGGGAGAAGAGAAAAGGCATGAATTTATGTCAAATATGCTGGCAGCTCATTGTCAAATAAGCTAGCAGTCCATGGCAGTGTCAGATGCTTCGTAAGTAAACATTATTACTCACAGATACCATAACTTGTAACCAGCATATGGTTCTCTCTACAAGTTATGATAATAATAAATATGGGGGAATCAACATGAATGCTAATAAGAAAACAACCCACTTTTGCCACAAAAGAACTCTACTGATTTGAATTAATTACATCCTTCACATCACATGGAATTCCATCACAATCGCCATTTTTAGGAGTCAGACAAAAGATCAGTGATGGCTGAATTTTTCCCGTCAAAGCCATTACAACAACCAGACAGCTCAAGAAATCCATAAAAATCAATTAAAGAATTGTTGAAAAGCTGGTAGGAAAATTGATGAAAAAAATACAAACGCCTATCCCAGGTTCCCATCAAATGGAACCTGCATAGGAAATAATTAAAAGATTCTTCAAGACAATCACCAGTTCATCCTCAAAAGCAAATTAACACATATTGAGCAGGCCACTATTTTTGTTTAGTTTCTTGTTTTCTCAATTTTCTGATCTTTCATTTCCTGTTTACTTCCTGTAGATGTTCCTTTTCTGCATATCATGTGCACATAAGAGGCATTGTAATCCTATTCAATCAATTTTCATGATTTTAAGGGAAATACAACAAACTGAGCACTTAAATTAAAAAGCAATATGGGTTTTTATAACTGTTCATCGATTTTTCCAACACCTTGCATAGCTAATACATATCAGAAAACAAGCTAAAGACCATAAACCAATGACAACATTTGAGTTTCAACAGAAAACATTCTTCCTAAATCAGGCATTTTGTTTGTCATATAGTCCCTCAAAGAATTTCCAATAGTAGAAGGAGAAAATTTAGGTTATGTATGCTGAATGGAGGAGGTGAGGAGAACCCCTTGTACACCCCACAATGTAAGCAAACCATCCACCAAAAGTCATAGCTTCATCACTCTAGAGTGTGGCTTAGGACAAAGTGTCTTGTTGTGGGATTACACCTATGATGTGAATATGAATTTAAATATCTAATGCTCATTGACTTGCTATACTCAAGTTAACGACTTATGTGCTTCCAATGCAGACAAAGCTTTCTCATAGCTTTGAGGCCTAAAAGTTCAGATATAATTTCTTTGATCCGATGATAATTGACATGCATGGGGTCAAATGATTCTACTCCCTCTTTTCTGTTTACTTGCAGAGAAGTAAATACAAATGACTGATGTCTGATCAAGAACTACACACTTGAATTTAAACAATAGACATTTAATTCTTTGCAGGAAATAAGTTTCAGTTACACGACCTTTGCACTATGACAACAAAATTGCAATGGTTTTTTAAACTCTTAAAGGGTAACCCATGAACAAAAGGCAATAGAAAGACCTAGTTAAGCAACTGCCCTTATGTTCACTTAATGAGTAAAGCTCCAGTTATGATGATTTCCATCTTAATATTCCAAAATATCATCATCATTAAGCAACCAATCACACCAGTAAGAAACATAACACCGATATGCCCATGAACAAAGAATGTACCTCCTTCAAGACACTTCTTCTTCTTCACCTGCTTTGCGTGATGGAGGTCCTCCAATGGCGCAATTTGACTCAAATGCCTAACCAATAACCAAACAACCGAACTCCCAATTTTGAGCGAAAAAATCAAACCAGATAACAAAACAGTAAGGTCTGAGAAGCGGAGAACGAAGCGTAAAACACATCAACAAAAGTCAAGTTCGGATTTTTTCGCTCAAAATTCGTCAATCGTCTACGAAGAAACCTGTGAGTTGATGGTCAAGTGGAATGGGCAGCCTGCTGGGGAACGTGGACGATTCACCACGCATCATTATTCTCATTGCTCATTGCTCTTGGCAGCTATCTCCGGTCACCAGCCCTACAGGAGGTGATCGAGCACAAAAGTGGAGGGAGATTGTGACGCCGGCCCTCGGTGGTGGCCGAGCTTGACGATGGCTGGACATCAAAGAAGCCGGCGATCCTCTAGATGGAGATGTCACTGGGCCTGAATAGGCCCAGTCACGTTCAAGCCCGTCCACTAGTTTGAGCCCACAAACTATGCTATAGTGGCTCTTAATTGATCTTCTTTAAAAGATATTCCTTGTATTTTTTTTTATAATTATTAAGTAGTGCGAGATTTATCATTTTCTTGACATTCGTATCTGGGGTTAATCACTGCTGAAAAGAAAAATATAACTTGAAAAGATCACGTGGATGTGAAAATAATAATATAACGCTCAACAATCAAAACGGTAAATAAATTATTGAAAAGATAAAATATCGTGGAATGGATAATAAGCAAGCGAAAGTGAATCCCCATTTATTATCTGTTGAAACAGGGGTTCTATAAACTTTGACTCCTAGATATGACTTATAAGGCAAATATGATATGCATAGATAACGAATTACAATGATCCACGCCTAATATGCGTGCTGATGATGATGGTGATAATTTAAAAGTTCATATGAACATGGTTAACATATGATTTAAGCTATACAAGATAACTACGATTGATACATAAAGTGAAATGCCAATTAATTCCCTTTGGGTTATCTTATTTACAAAATAAATTCAACATGGACGTGGCTTAATTACATGTTGTGATCATGTGCATCCTAATCTAACATGAACTAACATAAGGTCCTATATGTCGTGTATACCATGCTATAATAAATTGAATGCAATTCTTGTGCACTATTATAATCCTAAAACGAATGACACAATATGAACATTATGACCTAAGGTAGAATTAACCTCGGACTAACAATATGATGCAAACTATATGAAATGCTATTTTTTATTTATGAAAGCAAACCATTTAATCCAAAGACCATGTATGACCTAATGTCTTCCCATTAAATTATTTGTATGATTAATAATTCAATGATGAAACACTAACCCATTTTTTTAATTATTTTTGATGTTATATGAACTACATGAACATGGGTAGTGCACGGGACGTGATAATTGATTAACGCTGTCTACATTGAATGCTTATTGAAAAGTAGTTCTAAAATATGCGACTCTGTAAATGATGGGTAATATGCGACATGAACAATATACGACTAAACGCAATCTATATGAGACCCTAATGACATTTTTTTTTGTTTTGAATTTATTTTATCGACGAAAACCATCAAATATCTTAAGCATGCACGGTACTAAATAGAAATAATCCTTTTTCGATCAAAAACAAATAAACAGAAATAATCCTAATATCTTGTCTTTCCTTCTTGGTCCCATGATATCAGCCTGCCGATGCCCCCCTTCTTGATTATTTTTCCAATCTCGGCCCTTATTTCTATAATTTCACGGATCTCCCCTGGAATGCTTCTTGATCTTGGTATGAGATAATGATAAAGATAGAAATAATCCTAATATATCTAGATCTCTTTATCTTGACCGAATTTTTGAATCAACCATGAACTCAAATTAATTTGGGCCAATTCAACTTAATTCGTAATCTAATCAATCTTAAATTAATCTTGGATTGTCCAATCCACTGTTTTGAAGTTCCGAGAAAGTTGGAAACTTTCTTTTGATTTTAAGTTCATTGCCACTTGACTTGTTAATCTCTGGCTCCTGATAACATGCTTGATCCTAAAATGCAATGACATTTATTCTCAATGCAATACAAATGCAAATCGTGCGAATAATTAGGGGTGTGCAATCAGACCGGGTTTACTCGGAACCCGGACCGGACCACCCAAAAAACAAGGTTGGGAACTGGTTTCCGATTAAACCGGTCCGGGTACAGGTTCCAATTTTTGGGAACCGGTTGAAACCAGTCCGTGAACAGGGTCCAAGTAAAGACCCACCCAGAACCGGACCGGTTTTGGAACCGGGCTTTACCCTGTTAAATTTTTCTTTTGTCTCTTTGTATAATACTTTTGAGTCTTTTTGTCTTCGAATAAATGTTAAAAAAAGAAAGATTCTCTCTGAATCAAGTTAAGAGAGAATTGTTTTGAAAGAATTGTTAAAAAAAACTGTTCTCATGAATTGTTTTTCTTTTTTAATGGTCCCACTTTCACCTATTACTATAGTTGTAGGAAAAAATGCTACTAATTATTGTAGCACTAATTAAAACATTCTCAGTCCAACTCAAGAAAGATCTCTTCTTAATACGAGTTCGTCACATACACATAAGTAAGCACATTAGGTCATATTAGAAGTATTTGTGGGAATGAGATTAATATTAGATCCATATTTGTTGCTAATGCTTATGCATTCTTAGGATTTTTGCTTTGTCTTATAATGTTAGGAGAATTATATTGTTGTTTTTTCGCTAATTAATGTAAAATTCGAAGCCGTATAGGATATTAAACGGTTGCAAAACATATTCCAATGAAAACGGGGTTGACCCTATTCTCGGACCGAAAAAATAGGGTTGGGTCCAAAACAGGGTCCAATAAAAATAGGGTAGGGTATAAGGTCCAAAAAAGAGAAACCGGTTATAATAGGGTCGGGTACAGGGTTTAGGTCTGGACCTTACCCACCCTGGACCCGATCACCCCTACGAATTATACTTTTGTTTAAGAGTTGATGTCGATCATTAATTTTCTTATGTGACAAATGACTAAGTGGAAAAACCAAAATTTAGGTGTTCACACGAATCCTTTCGATCCCTTTTGATTAAAAGGTTTGCATGCAATCTTTATCAATTTTATTACCTAAGCCACTAACACGTGAAAGTAATCATGATGGTACGCAAGTAATAAAGATAAATACATAATAATTAAAGTAATAAATAAATACGAGGGAAAATTGAAGAAGCTGAGATGCATCGACCAAGCTTAAGTAGGGTATCATGATAAATGATGATTCTATTTATGCAACAATTAACTAGACAGAACCTAAATGAGACATTAAACTAGTGTTTTTTTTAGCTTTTTCTCCGTTTTATGAGTATGAAATATTATCTCTTAAAAGACTACGTGAAGCCGTGGCCTGTATGTGATTTAACATGACCTAATCTTATATGCATACGTAGATTAGTATGAGTTTCCAAGTAAAATATTATAAGAAGCTCTGTTGATAGATATTATAATGTTTTTGGGAGAGATGGGGACAGGAAAGCCTGGACAAAAATTTTTTGGAAAAAAATCTTTATGAGTTTAAAAATAGGAAGCATTATTAACACATTTTGTTTTCTCATATTGTTTGCTTACGAATATAAATAACATAAAATTAAGACAGGGGGATTGAAAAATGAGAGGAAATAATTCTTTTTTAATTTCCTTCCATTTCCTTTCAAAGACAAATGAAAAATTTTCCATGCCCAAAAAAGAAAAAAAATTGCAAAATTTTGCTCAGTTTCTCTAAAATTAGTAGACTCATTTTGAAAGAAAACCACCTTTACTGACAAAAAGAAACGTATTTTTTGGGGTCGGCAGCAAAATAGAAAACGAAAATAAAGAAAAATTATGTGGCCGCTCACGCAATTTAGTCGAAACTATGGGTCGAAATCACAATAATTTTGTGTTTTCGCGCTAAAGTTTGAAAAATTATTTTTTATGCTTTTTTGTTCCATCTCCGAATTAATCTCTTCTTCTTGAGTTGTACTCTCCGATTCTCTCTCAATCTCCATTCGCGATGGAGACCACCACCGTGACGACGAGTCTTGTGAATTTGGCCGGCGTCTCGCCGGAAACCTAATGTCGCATATCAAGATGGCAATCAGTGAGTTGGTTTGCAAGCATCCACGGCTTCTCGCCGGAGCGGCCATGGACGAGAGCTCCACGCCGTTTACTCCTCCTTCCCCATCATGGGGAACATCAGAAGCAGCCAATGTTGGAGATGCCGTAGGAGTAGCAGGGCAGCAACTTTTCCGACGCAGACCTTTAATTTAGATTCTGCCTCAGATTGACCTGTCTGTTCGAGCATCAAATTCCAACGTTTCTTGCCCTTTATTGATTTTGGGGATTTTGGACTGGAATCTTATCTGATGTGACTTCGTTCGTCGTCACAGAGAATGAGAATCAATGAATCTTTAAACTTGTCATGTACTACCTTTGATGAATATAGAAGACCCGTCCTCATGTGCGGGGGCATTAGGACTCACGCAGCCTCTGGAGGTCGCGCAATGGCAGAGTTGCCCGAGAACCCTCGGTGTCCAAATCTCTCGGTATTGTTTCTAAATAGAAATTACAAGCTCAGAACAATTAGTCCGTCTTTCTTTGATTACATGCCGGCCCTCGAAATCCTGGATTTGTCCCGAACCCAGATCAAGTCCTTGCTGGAGTCTCTGTTCAGGTTAACCCGCCTAAAAAGACTATTCTTAACTCATTGTGATCTATTGATGGTGGTACCTCCACAAATTGGAGAACTCAGCAGCTTGAGGTTCTTGATCTTTAAGGGACTATGATGATGGATCTGCCAGAGGAGGGGCAAAGCTAACGAAGCTCACTTGCTTGGAGGTATCTTTTTGCCACTGCATAAATTGCAGCCCAAAACATGCGAAAAAGTGAATGCATTGATTCCTCTGGGAACTATTTCTGCGCTCACTCAATTAGAAGAGGTTAGTATTGAGGTAAGTCCGGAGGATGAGAGGTAGAGGAGAGTCGTGGAAGCTGTTGTTGATGAAGTTTGTGGCTTGACGAGGCTGGATACTCTTAATCTGTACTTCCCAAAAGTGGAACTTCTTAGGAAATTCATACAGTTTGTTACATCGAAGGCACCTAGATCGTTGTCCCATTTCAAACTCATCATTGGCGATGATGATGAATGCATTGCAATTCATTTCCCGAAGGATCTTGAATTTGAGTTAGAACACTGGTATAGATCCTTGAAAAATGTAAATGGTGGGGGTGTCCCCACTGATATTTAGAAGTTGCTTCAGCGTACTACCGCATTTTTTTTAGACTGCCATACTGATGTCACTGAGCTGTCTGCTTTTGGGATTGAGAACATGGAGTAACTGAAATGCTGCATAATTGGGGAGTGTAGTGAGATTGAGCTTGTTCTCAATGAAACCAACATGTACCACAAAGCTGATAGAAGGGCAACTGAATTGGAAACATGTAAGGATGATAAGCGGTTTCTTGGATCACTCGAGTATCTCTACATTTGTTGTATGAAGAGTTTGAGGCGGATTTATGAGGGGCCCCTGCATTGAGGATGTTTGTATGATAAGCGGTTTCTTAGACCGGCGCGCTGGTTTGGGCGGCCGACGGCCCTTGGCCCGGCTGGGCGAGGGCCGTCGACCCTCGCCGGATCTGGGGGAGGGTCGCAACCCTCGCCCCAGATCTGGGCGAGGGCGCGCAGGCCCTCGCCGTAGGCCGGCCGGGGTCGCCGGCCAGTGGCCGGGGCCCGGCGACCCTGGCCGACCCTCGCCCACCCTCGCCGGCCCTTCCCGGCGAGGTAGGGCGGTGACGGCGGCGCGGCGAGGGCTGCCCTCGCCGATCCCCTCCTCCCCCTTCTTCTTCTTTTTCTTTTTTATTTTTTTTATTTTTTATTTTTATAATAAAATCGATTTTATAATAATATATTTTTAATTATTTAATATTATTTAATTAATAATTTTTAAATCCACGTCGGCCAAAACGACGTCGTTTTGGCTGATTTTTGGCCGATTCAGTTTCCGGCCAGCCACGTAAGCAAGAAAATTAATAAAAAATTGCTACGTAGGATTTCCGGCAGGGTTCCGGCGACTTGGCACTTAAGTGATCCAATTTTTTTAAAAAGTGGCACTTAAGTGTACCTTTTATAACTTTTGGCACTTAAGTGTCCCTTTGTGCCAACTTTTGGCACTCCTGCTGTACTTATGCCGCAGATGATGTAAACACCATCTTTACTATGCTTATTGCTCTGTTCTTCTCCTGAAGACAGGACATGTGTCCAAGGTTTTCTCTTGTTGTCAGTCTGAAGAGTTCAGTTAGAAGACATTCAAGAACCATTTCTATGTCAAAGTTGACACCAAAAAGTTGAAAAGCCTTTTTGATCGACCTTACACTGATTTGGACGGACATAGAGCTCGGTGTCAAGTTTATTTTGACTATCATCACCATATGATGGTGATTGGTCGAGGATCACGACTTAGCAAAGCAAATTTGGCTAAGTATTGAATATAGATGAACTCGAGAAAGAAGATAAAGTGAAAACGCTAATGGAAGATAAGTATATATCAATTGATGATTAAGTTAGTGATAGGTGAAAAGTTGTAACCGCTTGTAGATAAAATCAACGTGCTATTATGAAGCCTAAAGTTGTGAAGATGCAGTTGCAACCATCAATTTGATTATTAATCATTCTAGAGGTGATTACGCTTTGTCGTAGGCTATATAAAATTGTGTCAAATTGTTGTAGAGGAGGATCATCAACATGCAATTTATGTATATTCTTAGTTTCAGTTTATTAATTTCCTGTACTTGTATTTTCTGATCCTTTAGATTTAGTTGTTCTTGATCCTTGTTACGCAATTTACTTCCCGTCCGAATCACCACTGAGCCCGATTCAGCCAAAGTGGTAAAAATGGGGGAAAGTACAGCGGGAGTGCCAAAAGTTGGCACGGAGGGACACTTAAGTGCCAAAACTTATAATCGGTACACTTAAGTGCCACTTTTCAAAAAAAATGGATCACTTAAGTGCCAAGTTGCCGGAACCCTACCGAAATCCTACGTGGCAATTTTTTATTAATTTTTTTGCTTACGTGGTTCGCCGGAAATTGAAACGACGAAAAATCAGAGCAAAACGACGTCGTTTTTGCGCTGACGTGGATTTTAAAAATTATTAATTAAATAATATTAAATAATTTAAAAATAAATTATTATAAAATTGATTAATTTATATAAAAAAAAAAAAAGGGAGGGGAAATCGGCGAGGGCTGTGCAGCCCTCGCCGCCGCCACCGTCGTCGCCCCCGTCGGCCGGGAAGGGCTGCGACGGTGGGCGGGGTCGGCCGGGTCATCGGGCCCCGACCGGTGGCCGGTGACCCCGGCCAGCTGCGGCGAGGCCCGTAGGCCCTCGCGCGGATCTGGGGCGAGGGTCGCAACCCACCCCCGAGATCCGGCGAGGGTCGCCGGCCCTCGCCCGCCGGGCCAAGGGCTGCCGGCCGCCCAAATCCACGTCGGATTTGGGCAACCGGCAGCCCTTGGCCCGACGGGCGAGGGCCGGCGACCTCGCCGGATCTGGGGGTGGGTCGCGACCCTCGCAGCAGGCCGGCCGGGGTCGCCGGCCACCGGTCGGGCTCGACGACCCCGACCGACCCTCGCCCACCGTTGCCGGCCCTTCTCGGCGACGGTGGGGCAACGACGGTGGCGGAGGCGAGGGCTGCACAGCCCTCGCGGATTTCCCCCTCCCCTGTTTTTTTTTTTTTAAAATTAATCAATTTTATAATAATTTATTTTTTAAATTCTGTTTTTTTTATAAAATCGATTTTAATTTTTTTAAAATCTGACGTGGACAATTTTTTTTATTAAAATTGCCACGTGGAATTTTTTATTTTGAAAAAAATGCTCCATCAGCTAATGAAGTCGCCGGAAAATGGACACGTGGCAATTTGGCCGGATTTTCTCACCGTTGGCACTTAAGTGATCCCTTTTGCTCCGATTTTGGCACTCCTGGGGTCCGTACCCCGGTAAAAATGTATTTCGTTGCTTGGGTCAATTCCCGACGAAGCAGAAGCCAAGAGGACAATCCATGGTGGGCTAAAAATACTGGAACCTCGGAAATCAAAGCAAGACATGATTGAGCAACTCCATGAAGCATGAGGTGCAATGTTCCTCTCATCAGTTGCGAACTCTAGAGAACCAAGCAGTATCAGGAGTTAACCAGGCCTCAGAAGCAAGTAACGTGACCGAGGTCGAATGCTTGACCGAGAAGACCTGTGTAGTGCTTTGTGCACCTGCAAAGAAGAGTACTAAGCTAATGCCATGTTCATTTTCTGACGATGAACATTGACAGATCGAAATTTGGGCTTGGGCATGCCGACGGTAGACAGCGAAAGCACGGTTACCTGCAATCCAAAGGTGACACTATCACCAGTAGGCAAATCTTCACTTAGTCCAACATCTGCTTGGATAAGCACATCCTAACAGATACCAGACGATCGAGCAATGATGCACGAGTTGATGCATTCTTGGTCGTATGTTTCACACTTGCTTTCGGCAATTTGGATACGACTCCTCCCCGCTTCAGACTGCTGCAGATTTCACACGATGCAGGCGCATAATCACCAAATGCGCAGATGCCTCTACTGTAAGCTAATGAGACACAGAACGTGAGCCTGAATGTGAAAGTTCAACTGCAATTGCACCCCAGGAGTAAATATTGGACAAGGAGCACGAGGAAAGAGAGGTCTTCGACAGCAGTCTTTCCTAAAAGCCAGCTTCCTCAATTTAAACGATGTTGAAAAGGGAAACAATCTTGGGTTTTGTACAAGAATGTAAATCAGTACAAGTGAATCTACTTTCAGGTGTACGAAATTACGTAATTGATCTTATATTGTTCAGAGGAGAAACTAATTTTGTAAAGTAAATTTTCCTAACTTGATTATCGAATTTAGATAAATACAAAACTCGTTCCTTATCTTACATGGCCTGTAAATGGTACAGTAAGCTCATCTGATAACTCTAAACAACTAATTACGAATCTTTTATTTTTCTCAAGGAGCTCTTTAAAAAAACTAACCGAACCTAGCCTAAATCCTGTTATGGTATGGAAAGGGTTAGATACCCCATGAAGCCTCCTGACCCACTTTCATCCCTCAAAAGCATAAATTTAGAAGGAAAGGAAAGGGGGCAGAAAAAGATATCCCTTGAGTCTCCATCCACCAAACAACATGTAAAAGCGTTCAAGAGCACATGCCATTGGAAAGTCTAGTTGAATTGATTTGTGCATTCTACTTTTAATTTTTGATTTTTTGTGAATCTTGCCGGGCTTACATTTTGACTTTTATGTAATCCGTATTGCAAAATATTAAAAGTCTTTCAAAATTTTCAAATATCGGTATGTAAAATCTGAAATGATATTTCAAGATTTTTCTTGAAATAAAAATAGTAATCATAGATGTTGATTATTATATAACTCACATTGGTAATCATTAACATCCGTTGGGTGGGCCCGGACCTAAATTTTGCCTAAATGCCCATCATAAGTTTTCGGGATAATTGCACGAAACCCCTGAACTTTGGAATTGTTGCACAATCGCCTCTGAACATTGAAAAGTTAAAAATTACCTATCCTCAAGTTTAGCATCTTTGCACAATAATAAATCCCACGCTTTATAATGTACCATGCTACCCATCTGAACTTTACTTTTTGTTGTTGTTATCGCTAAGTTTTTTGTGTCTGCGTAGCCGCCAAATGTTAACTGAATATGGATCTTTTCATTTTATTAAAAAAAAAACACTTTTGTTCCATGGCTAACAAAGTAAAAAAAAAAAAATGCATGGACAATGAAGTCAAAAAAATTCAGAAAAGATGTCACTTTGGTAAAAGAAAATTGAGTTAGTCCATTTTCAGATGACACGTAACTAGTACGCAGATGAAAAAACTAGAAACTACAGCAAAAATCAAAGTTCAGATGATACTGTGCAATTGTCAAAGTTGAGGAGTGGTTATCTCTAACTTTATGAAGTCCTAGGGCTTTTGTACAACTACCACAAGGTACTTAGGTGTTTTAACAATTAACCCTAAATTTTTTCGTACAAATCTCCAAGTCAGACCGAACACTTTCTCACCAAAATTTCTTTGTTCGACCCTACCCAAAAGGCTTTCAGGACCCTTCGACTTGGTCCAAGCCTCGATGGGCTGCAGGGTCCATGATTAGGTCTACATCGATACGGGGAATTATGATACGAGATAAATTGAGCAACTGTCTATATCAATGACAATGAATATGTGGTGTGCAAAGAGAAAAGAAATTCTCCAATTCATGGTTGACAGAATGGAAGAAGAGCAAGTTATTCTTGTGGCCCCGACACTTCCCAACCACCTCTGGAAGATTCCCACTGAGGAATGCCGATTAGCGAATAATGTCGTTGTACTTTCCAATTGCTGAAGGGAATTAAGGATGCATTAGCCGGGTGGTGGGGGTGGAGGAGAAGGAGGCTACAAGGTTTTCAATACATGGCAACTCCATTTCAGCCATCCACTTTGAATTTTGACAGCAAATTCTCGGAAAATTGGAAGTTTTACTATTGTGCTTTCTCCAAATTGGAATGACTTTGGTGTGGACATTTCCACGATGAAACGGTGAAAGTGATCGACCACGAATTGCAACTCAATGAAAACACAAAAATATATTTTTTTATAGGTACACGATTGAATGTCACTATGGTTATCTAATGTAGAGAATTGGATCTAATTACATGAGTATCGAACAATGAAATCTTGGGTTCACGTCTCCACAGGGGATATGATTTTTTGTGGTGATAATTCCCAATAATTTCCTTATTATAGACACCAGTGACAAATAGTACTTCCAGACTATCTTGGTGACTTGCAAGCATTGCTCATGTAGCTGGTACCCTTGTTTTTGCCCACAAAAATCTGGTGCTCAGTTTTACTGTCTCCATTACAGGTTTATGGAATGCTGATGGCTAGATCTACGTATGAGGGTATGAAATCAGCTGACGAAAACAATCGTCCTTTTATCTTTACTAGAGCTGGCTTCATTGGTAGCCAGAGGTATGCAGTTACTTGAACTGGTGATAATCTTTCAAACTGGGAGCACCTGCACATGAGCATCTTGATGGTACTTCAGCTGGTAAGCGAATAACTGCGTGAAGAAATTCCATTTGCTTTGGGTTTGCGCTGAACATATTGCATTTTCCTGTCCAACTTCCATCTTTTATAACTTATTTACGGATTACTTCAAGGAAATGCCTGTAGCAAATTTAAGTCTTTCCTTCCAAGCTTGTGTACTCAAGGCGGAGCTAAAGTGTCTATAAACATTAGGGTAATTATGATAATGTAACTGCACTGTGCAGCATAGAACACGTGGTAATCTTTGTGCATATCATCAAAGAGAAGGAGCAAGCAGTATCCTTAATTTCTATTTCCCTGCATAGGTGAGGCTCCAACATTGTTCAAGTATAGTTGTTGTATGCCATGCTGCCACTTTGATTTAAATAAGTAAGCTTGCATTTGGCAAGACATGACAAAGCAGTAAGTAACTCTGAATAATTGAGTTCTATTGTTTGTGGGACACTTTTGCAGAATTAATTCTCAAATGTATGTTAAGCGGTTTTGTTTGCCCTCACTTTGCTATGACTTTAACTGTGATTTGTATCACCTTTGGATTCCAAATTGATGGGTTACTGTGAGCTTATCTGTGCATCTATGCATCTTCAAATAGGAGTTCATGTTCTGAAAGATCCCTGCTTTAGTACTTTGGTGGGTCTTGGACAACCCAAAATTCCTAGCTTTTATGCAAAGATTTTGGACTCCCTTCAACAAATTTGATGCGGTGTTTTTCAGAATTCACATAATGGATATTCCCTTATTATTTCATCCGTCCTAACTATTCTTAATTTTGTTCAGGGTCTCAGTGGTCAACCACTTGGGGACCTGATATTGGTGGATTTGCAGGAAATGCGACACCCAAGCTTTTTGGAAAGTGGATGGGTATCGCTGCAATGTCTCCATGATGTGGACACTCTGGAATGGACAACAATGACCATGAGCCTTCGTCATTTGGTGAGGAGGTTTGTGTTCCTTTTCTAGGCGACGTGCTCATGTCATGTGCATGAACTTTTTCCTGATGGATTTTTATTCACTCATTCAAATTATATTCTCTCCAATATAAAGCACTTCTGTCAGCTAACCTTGCTCCCAGCGTTTTGAAAGAAATGGTCTCCCTTGTCTGTTACTGATAGATCTGTTGTCAGAAAGACTCCAAATTTCTTAATTGGCTACGAAAGACGTGAAATAAATCATGTCTCATCTTTAGAGAACCTCTGGTCCTCCCTTTCTTGTACAGTATATGAAATCATGACTAATTTATCATGCTGACTATCTAATATCAGATTCTCTACCTTCAGATTGCTGAAGTGTATAGATTCCTCTAATTGTCATTGTCACTTATTTTGTAAATTCATTGGTTCCCTTGGAAGATCTTACAGAATTGATCTTTTACTTTCTTTTTTGTCTCTCTTGCACTAGTGTGAGGAAGTTTGTTGCCTGGAACTGAAGCAGCGCTACCACTTTCTTCCCCACACAAATACTCTTTTCTACATGGCTCATAAAATGGGCACTCCCGTGGCAAGTCCAACCATTTTTGCTGGTGGGTTTGCATGGTGTTGGATAGCATTC
The DNA here is from genome assembly GCA_014182895.1 of Angophora floribunda. Classification (NCBI taxonomy): domain Eukaryota; kingdom Viridiplantae; phylum Streptophyta; class Magnoliopsida; order Myrtales; family Myrtaceae; genus Angophora; species Angophora floribunda. The sequence goes on along the minus strand of CM024711.1, from coordinate 1,035,919 downwards.
TTCCCTTCTTATTACATATATTACTGTTCTTATTTGCATAGGTATCTAAGCATATTCAAGTTGTTGTGCAGATCCCAAAGATCCCAGGCAAGGACTCTCGAAAATTCATTTTTATTGGGGCCACTCTTGGTTTGTGCAAGGTTATCCTCTCTTCACTATATAAATTAAAAATTTTACCTTGCCTATGTCATGAGGATACAAGCAACCTGATCTCCTTGCTGTTCCTTCATATTGTCTTTCAGTCACTAGTGGCTTTCCCTTTTTCTTTTCTTTGCTAATATAGTTAGTATCTTTCTCAGAGTTTGAGAAAGAGTATATTTTTCCAACTTTTGAGATTACAGCTTAAAGATACTAGAGTCTAATCATGTCATTAGTTAGTATCTGTCCATGTCTTATGTAGCTTGATCACATGATGTATGCATGTTTCTGCACGTGTGAACATATGTGATATGGTACACTATCAATGTTCTCACCACTAGCAGACCTGGCGGGGCCAGTGGTGGCCCTCACCCCCTTAGATTCAGTTAGCCATTGCTTCTCACAAATTACATAGATTCCTACATACCAATGTTTTCCACATTTGAGTATACGTGTACCACTGTGAGAGGAAAAGCCATACCAGTGAGAAATTTGATTGGGTTAAATGTACCAGTACTTTTTAACGTTATGTCTCACTTTTAAAGGTTTTCTACATTTTGTAGCATTGTTGTCATAAATATATGCCACGAGGTAACTCAATGGGATCAGTGATGGTTATAAAATCTTGAGTTTGTTCTTATTAGACCTCAAAATAACAAATGACTATATGTAGAGGTGTCAAAATGGGTCATAAACCCATATTATGACTCATTTTTAGTTAAATGGGTCAAATCTAGTGAAAGTTAAATATATGTCAAATATGGGTCAAACGCAAGTTAAATATGGGAAGTAAAAGTTAAATATGAGTCAAATATGGGTTGAGTGAGTTGTTGGTAGACCTATCATCTCTCTCATTTCATCCATTTCTCTATGTGTTTTCGACCTCCGTTGCCGATCCTAATATCACGCCGTCATCACCATCGCCGATCCCAAGCTTGCCATCACCGACTGGAGCTCAGCTTGGATCTAGGTAGGCGAGCCACATAGAGCTTGGGCTAGCGAGCCCTAAGCTCACTGGTCGAAGCTCAGTCTAGATCTGGATAGGCAAGCCACGAGGTCGGTGGTCTTGGCCAAGCTACAGCTCACCCGAATCTAGGTAGGCGAGCCTTGAACTCGCTAGCTGCAATAGAGCTCGCGACTCACCAAATCTAGGCGAGCCTAAGCTTGACTACTGCCAGTGACCTTAGCGGAGCCTAGATTGACTAAGCCTTGAGTTTGTCGGCCTTGGTAGAGTTTAGGCTCGCTGACCTACGTCTTGGCCAGTCGCCATCGGGCGGCACCAACAGAGGAAAAGGGGAAGAAGAAGGAAGAAGAAAGAAAAGAGAAAAGAAAGGGAAAATAAAAAGAAAAAGAAAGAAAATGTATAATAATAATAATAATAATAATAATAATAATAATAATAATAATAATAATAAATTCAATTTTTTAAAAATAATTAAAAAATACATTTAAAAAAAAATTATTTTCCAAAAACTATTTCAATTTAGAGGTATCCACATTTTTTGGGAAAATTTCAAAAAAGGGCCTCAAGTCCCCTAAATTTCTCAAATAAGGGCTCGAAGTTGACTTTGTTTCAAATAAGGGCCTGAAGTGAATATTGTTTCAAATGAAGGCTTAAAGTGGTTATATATGTTTCAAATAAGGGCCTAACTTTTCGGTGATTAAGGGTATTTTTGTCATTTACTATTTTTTTCTTTTCTTTTTTCTGATCATCTTCTTCTCCGTCATTGGTGGCCAGCTAGCCACCGGTGAAGTGCACACAGGGCTGGGCGAGGGCTACCCTCGCCCGCCGGTGGCCGGCGAGGGACGGCCTCGCATGGGCGAAGCGACCCTTGCCCTGGGGGAGGCCGCCCTTCGCGGCCGTCCGCGAGGTCGGCCTCGCCCGCGGCCGACGAGGGCCGACCTCGCCCGCGGCCGACGAGGGCCGGACCTCGCCCGCGGCCGACGAGGGCCGGCCTCGCCCGCGGCCGACGAGGGCCGGCCTCGCCGCGGCCGACGAGGGCCGGCCTCGCCCGCGGCCGACGAGGCCCGACCTCGCCCGGATCTCGGCGAGGTCGGCTTGGCCTGCGGCCAACGAGGGCCGGCCTCGCCCATCCCTCGCCTGGGGCCGGCGAGGTGGCCTCCTTAGGGCGAGGGACCGGGCCGCCTGTGGCTGGCGAGGGTGGCCCTTACCGGATCGGGCGAGGGCGACCCTCGCCCAACCCTCTGTGGGTGTCGCCGGTGGCCGGCTGGCCACTAGCGATGATGAAGAAGATGAAACCGAAAAGAAAAAAGAAAAGAAAAGTGGCAAATGACAAAAATGCCCATGATCAGTCCGAAAATTTAACCGGCCGGTGACAGGCAAGATCAGGCCCTCATTTGAAACAATTATGGCCACTTCAGGCCCTTATTTGAGACAAGATCAACTTCGAGCCCTTATTTGAGACAATGTCAACTTCGAGCCCTTATTTGAGAACTGAGAGGACTTGGGGCCCTTTTTTGGAATTTTCCCACATTTTTTGATTTACTAATTTTTTATTATTTAATTTACTTTATAAATTTGATGTGAAATTTTTATTCAGATAATTTATATGTGAAAGTTTAAAGTGGATTAAATAAGTTGGAGTAGATTTTCTTAAATTAAGTTAAATAATAATATACATTGGTAATATGGGTTGGGTATGGGTCGACTATGAGTCATCAAATTTATATTGCATGAAAATGAGTCAAAACGGGTTAAATGGGTCGATCTGAGTCAGATCATTTTTGACCCGACCCAAACCTGACCTGACCCACCCATTTAACACCCCTACTCACAGATGCAGGTTTGGCCATCCAATGGTCATAACTGAAAAAACAAGCTTTGTACAATTGTGACAAGCTTGTAATTAAACTTGGTAATAATGACCACATGACATGTAATAAGACAAACCTTCAATATAACGCATATAGGTTGACTTTCTCTTTTGCAATAATGCCCCCGATATTCACTATAAACATTATAACGACATTATTTTCACAGTAAAATATGGAAAATTCAGAATGTTATTACAACCTCTTATTCACGAGAAAGCTTCGGGGGCTCCTTTGAAACAAGCCTTTTCTCTGACCACAGCTCCAGATTAACCGTTCTGTTTCCCCAGTGAATCATACACTTGAAGACCTCATTGAGGTCGAACCGATTGACTAGTCCCACACCAAGTCATTTGTCCTAGAGCGACCATTCACCTGAAAAAAGTTGATGGTAAAGGCACTGAGATGAAGAATATCCTCATATGTCGGAACAAAAACGTCTATGCTGCTGATTGGATGACCAATTCATGGCCGTCCTATCCAAAAGGTTGTCATTTTAAGGAATCGATTGGGTGGAGATGCGAGTAAAAGACCATTTAGGTTATGTAATCAAAGAAGAGAAGATTCTACCAAGGACAGGAAAATGGAAGCTGGAAGCGTTTTAAACATATGCAAGAAGTTCTCTGACAGTAGAAGCAGGATGTCTATCACAGGAGCAAGTTGCACTGTATGGAATCCACAACCTCAAAATTCAAATTGAGTGTTGAATGATTTAATCTGAAGACCTCCATATGTATATGCGAACATCCGAAGATACTGAAGATTATCGCCGTACTCAACCTATTGATTGGATGGAACTTTAGGATATACAGAAGCTAATTGATGAAATCAGATATGAAGGAACCTCAGTTGATTGGTGGTTTCTTGGAAGGAAATCTCATGAACCTAGAAGTGACTTTGATTAATACAAGGCCATACCAAGATTCACACAAGGATGGAAGAGTCGAAGATAATGATGGCTGGCTAAGGGACCTCTGACATTTCGATCAACAAGAATTGAGGACTGGAATTCGAAGCAGGGGACAAGAATAGGCTATAACGAGAATACCACCAATATGAAGAGCCTACATCTTGATTCTTGTACTTCCACTTGTGCTAAACTTAGGAAAGACCTTGAGTGAACTGTCTTTATATCATTTCTCTCTAGTAAGCACTGCAGTATGGGCTTAAAAATTTATATAGAGGGAAGGCTTAACTAAATGGGGGCATTGATAGGAAACATTGTTCCGTTCTAAAAAGATTGTTGGTTCTGTAGAAGGGTTTAGTCTAGAAGCAACAGGTGCTGAAGTTGTGGAATAGATGTCATGAGTTGTATTATATTTGGTGGAAATGGCGAATTCAGCCTTGGTTGGAGCCAGGGCTGGTACTTGAAGAGAGGGGTAAGGAGCGGGCCTGAACCTCTATCATACTTAGCTCAATTTTGTTATCTCTACTCTTTTATTTCTTGTTAATCACTTAAAGCATCTACAGTTTCTGTAATATTTCTGTTAAAATGATACCATAGTGTTGAAAATTCAAGGCTAACCAACTTTTGGTGATCCAAGATGCTAGAAGTTTACCTAAATCTAAACAATGCACTTGCATCTTGGTTTAACAAGGAATTTGGGATCCTGTTACCCTGGTCTTCCAACAAATACCCAAATGCAAATTTTGGCAACCTAACCTAAAAGTTCCAAAATGTGGAATGATGCAACCGGATCTTGGTTTACTAGCAGTATAGCTGTCCAATTACCTGGGCCTTTGCAGCAGATAACGAAATGCAAAACCAAAAGAAAAGGTAAGAACCTAAGATCACCATTAGGTAGAAGATTCCCTTCAAAGGTCTGCTCACTAGAATCAGCGAAAGTTCATGCTTAGAACCATCAATGGCTGTAAATGATATAAAAGATCTGCAGGGCGCAACAGGGTGAATGCAGGGTGTGCTCTCACACAGACCAACCTACAGCACAATGTAAACAACCATTATAGGTGATTATTGACAATCTGAAAGAAAAGAAATGAAAAACATAAAATGCAGTTCTCTGATGATATCTCCATTTAATTTTCTGATTATATTTATTCACTGTAAGAAATATGCAGGCTGAACTTTAAGCATGTTTACCCAATAGTGATGAGCAATGAGTTTTTCATGAGATTTTCTTAGCATTGACATAATTGCTCATTTCCTAGAGGCCTGTTATCAGAAGTCCTTCGTAGTTGTGTAACTTTCTCCAAGACTATTTTTGAGGTGACCTTGAAAATCCACCAGAACCAGAACCAACTTGCCTAGCTACAACGCTAGAGTGCATACAAAAGACCATAGGGTTGTCCTTTCCGATAGATATGAGTCGTTGAAGGACCAGTCGACCACCAATTTCAGCTTCCATCACAAGAGATTCCTCCTCTCCACCAAGCGCAAGATTTCTCCTACAGGAACTGCAGAGCTTACGCAAGGTAAATCTACAGAAAGAAAATAAAATTCCTACGTTTTGTAAATCAAATGAAAACAAAGTTTTCAAGGTTGTATTGACAGGGAATGGGAACAAGGGTTTTCATACTGATTGTAAAGCTTTATAGATTAATGTTGATTATTAAATAATTCCGCAGATTATGAGTGGTCAAATGCTTCTACTAAATGAAAGGTCGAGTTCTACTTTGATCTAATTTGCGAACTGCTGGAGTTCCAGCAAATAATAAAGCAACCTGTGCTCAGTGTCTAAATAAAAGACTATATAGATGGCTCTATTTATAAAGCATGAGAGACGCTAACAAAACAATAGATGCGACACTACCCTAGAAAAATTCAAGTCACACAAGAAAAATCAATTGGAAGAGATACACCGTGTTCATTCGAATCCACAAGGTATGTCAAGTCATCTGAAAGATTAGCTTCACCAACGTGTTGGTGGGGAGGACCCAAAGGAATGATTGACCCACCTTGTAGAAATAATAAGGGCAGATCCTATCAAAAGCAAAATAACATTAACGGCCGGCAAACCAGTATCATGAAGAGCATTACAGAGAAACTAAGAACTTGTGGTGTGGGGTGTCCATCATCAAAATCAAAGGTCAGCCAAATGCCCTTGGGCAACACATGCTGCAAGTCATTCAATTCCTAATGGAGCATAGAGCTGATCAAGATTAAATGACATTAGCAGATGCATATGGATTGATGTTCGGCTTAAAGCCTTTTTAAATGCAATCTATTAAACCCTCGCAGAACCATCTACAAGACCCTGAAACTTGGCCCAAAGAATCCAGACAGGCTATGGGTCACTAAAACTGACCAATGTATAAGTCATTTGAGGGAATTTAATGAAAAAGTGGACCCACTAATATTATATGATTTTGCCAATCTAATCACTTGATCAGCTTTTGCCTTTAGTTATGCTTATAGTCAATTGATAAAGTTCTAGGGTATTTATGGGCTCATTTCCATCAGGTCAGGTGATTCCTTCATATGAATGAGATTCTGCTGAGAACGAGTAGGTTTTGAGCTGCAAGTGATCTAAAAAAAAATCATTCAATGTGATTCAATTTGTAAAACTCGCTGTGGCATAAGCTCTTCCATTCAAAAGGATCAACATGGGAGTTTATGTTTCATTGTGAAGATGTCGCTAGATTTTGTAATTTCCTAACTCTTCCCAGTTTACTCGATAGCTATGGCTCGTCATACATCCAGCCGGTATACTCCAAACCCCTAAAATTTTACTGCATCCAGTCTCTAACAAGTTTAAAATAAAAAATGGACTTGAAAATTAATTACGCCTGATAAATAGTTACACAATATTGTAATTACATTCAGGTTCCCACAGAGTTCCAGGAGAGATGATATGGCATTAACTCTTACCATTCACTTCAAGTAGAAGCTTCTCCTTGGACGGACTCCAATTCTTCGATCAACCGCAAACAAGTCCCTTTTTTATGTCATTAATCTTCCATGTGAAGAGTACCATTGACAAACGGATGTGGTCAAATATAAGTTCTTCATTTAGCAATAGCAAGATGGGGGTTTATTCACAAGGGGGAAAGTAAAATTACCAAAAGGTTTACGATGATGAATTACAGTAACCAATATCATATTAATGAACACAAGTGGATTTTACACACTGTAATGAATACCACTGTTATTTCACAGTAAAGAATATGGTCCCAGATCATATAATGAATTCTTGATCCCTCACAATATTCTAATGATTCGGAATATTTCAGGGATACCCAAGTGGGAGTAGGAGTTTCCCTTAGCTCACATCCTTGATGATATATATATCGTACAACAATTCATCCATTTAAACCAGTCAAGATTGAATACGTAATTGGATGAATAAATTGTACACATGCTCAAATTGGCCGTTGTAAAGTAGGTTTTGGACTTTTTTGGACAGTTATCCTATCTCGTCAGTATGCCACATTATATAAAATTTAGAGTATAAAAGAAGTAACAAATTATCAACAACCACATTAAAACTTGTCATTTTTCATCATGCAAGCTATAACCTCATATAGGTAGATTATATTTTGAGCATTAGCTAGGTAATGGGTACTGCTCCATCAATAAATTGCTGTTTCATTTTTTCCCCATTTGGTTTTTTTGTCATAAAATATAACTAAGTTTCATTACTTCACTTAGTTTCTTCATAACAGAAAACACGGGTCTCAGAAATAATGGGGTCCTATAAAGTACTCGAAAGATTAGTAAATCAGTTACTAGGAAGGTAATTACATCTATGAATTTTAACTATTCAATCTGCTATTTTGTTTGCTTGTCTTGGATAATGGGCTACTAGACTGAGGTTTTCAAATTGGACCATCTCTAATTTACAGGCTTTGATAATAACATCCTCCTTCTGTGAAGCCTTTTCTTGATCTGTCATCGTCCGTTATCACATTTGGTTGAAGTCGCCCCTATTCTCTTCCACGAGGGACTCTCGACCAACTTTGACCTCTGCTTTCTTTTTCTCACAAGGCATCGTGGGCCCAAGGCGAGGGGAGAGCAGGGCCACGTGGTGGTGAACCCTCCTTCCCTGTCCCCGGCCCCGTGTGGGTCCCTTGGGGTGGGTCTCATGAATCTAAAAAGAAGAAGGGGAAAGGAGGGAAAGGTTGCTGCTACTTTATCCAAAAAAAGAAAGAAAAAAAAGAATGAAGTCCCGCATTATAAACGGAAATTTCGATTCAAGCAGGGCTTATTTATAAGTAATCTCAATTAACCAGCACATAACACAGCCGCCCATATATGTTTTGCATTTATGGGGCTTCAGGTGATCGATTTAGTCATTAATTTATTGACGATTTGACAACATAAAGTTATTTCGGCCATTTGTAACTGAAAATTAATCACCTAGATGATTTCAAAAATAAAAATTTTGAATTTCATCCTTTCGTTTTCCTTTTTTTCCTCTCTTTTCCTTTTTCTTTCCGTTGCTCGCCGGCCATAGGCGAGGATTGTCCTCACCGGATCTCGTGAGGGTTGGCCAATGAGGAAGTCAGGCTGGTACTGGAACATCATTAGAAGATCTTCTTCAAGAAATTTTAAAGCAGTTTGTTGATATTCATAGAAAGAAGGAAACCACGCCAGGCCTCAAATTTTCAAACTTCTCTTAGAAACCAACAGATTCATGCATGCCTACCTGGAATGCGAGGCCGAGTATTTCCTGCGCAAGATAAAGGAAGTCATTGTGCATGAGAGCAGCAACTTGGTTGATGCCATCAAGTTGCCTTTCTTGCTTCATAACCCAAAAGAGACAATCAAGATCACATCACATACAGAGACGTATGTACCGACATGGAGAATACTGTTGAGTTTTTCATCTGTACCATCATATCTAATTACAATACAAATTATTATTCACTCCAAGAAGGGGGGAAAAGCAGCAATCTTGAGCATTCTATATCATTAGCCAAGAAAATTTTCTAGTGCAGACATTAAATCATACTCTAGTATATATACAGCAACATCACTTGTTAATACCGTATTTATGCATATGCTGGTCATATCACCTACCCTGACAGGAATAATAGCCTCATAAAGAAGAATAGCATCCCTTGCAGCACGATACAATTCTATTGCAACTCAGTTGGACGATGAGCAAACATTCTGCGTGAGGTCACAAGTCAAAATTATCCTATTTTCTTTGTTACTATTTGTCCTATAAAAAAAAATCATTTTGTGCCACTAGCATCCTTCATATATAATGCTAGGAAATCAATTGGAAGGTATGGGGAAGTTATGCTTCTCACTGATTAAGACTATGAACGGTAATGAAAGATCGATATCGTTGCATCAAGATAATCAGCAAGCTTTATGACATTCGCTATAAAATGTGAAAATATTTCCATTACCAATTGAAGTAGTTAGATATTGCAATTATAATTCTGCTGCGAAATACAGTTTTAAAGCAATTAAAGTCTACATGTGTACCCTCACTTTCGCAGCATAAGTAGTTAAAGTGCGCTCTGCCTAAGACATGGCAAGTTGATATTTTATGAAAAACTGGTCTCTTCAATAGTTCGGCCACATAAAATGGAACTTCTTTTTCTAGGTTTGAACATATTTGGGTTGCAAAATTTTAGACTGTCGTAAAATTTTGCAAAAAGTTTAGAACTCCAACCACCTAAAACATTCTGCAAAAATTCATTCAAATTATGGCTATACTTCCTTCAGTTGGCAAATGCATGACAAAAAATCCAAACAGCACTCGAAACATATTTCTTTTTTAATATCTGACATTGCTAAAAAGGAGGCTTTGCTAACATCACATACTCTTACCAAAAAGGAGGCTTTGCTAACATCACATACTCCATCGAGGTGGTGGCGGAGGCGGAGGCGAAGGCAATTGAGGGGGGGGAGGGTGGTTAAGCCTCTGGATTCATCTCAATTTGGCAGCGGCGGAGGTGAAGGCCGCACGGTTAGGGCTCGGTTGTGACTTGGAGGGACCTTTCTAGGCACAGGCAGAGGTGGAGGCAACAGGATGGCATTGTCACTGTAAACCCTCTGGATTTGTCGCAATTCAGCAACGGCAAAGGCGGAGGCCACGCGGCTAGGGCTTGGTCGAGGCAGAGGTAGAGGCCATGGGGCAGCATTGGTGAAGGCGGAGGTAGAGGTTGTCCAATTAGAGCTCAATCATGACTAGGAGGGAAAGAGATGGCACAGCTGGAAGGGGCCAAAGATTTGGTGATGACAGAGGCAACGGACAAGCTAAAGGGGTGGCACAACACCTTTGGTGCATAGCCGGGCGGAAGATGATCACTTTTGATCAAGTCGAATCATTCATGTATCGGTGCATAGCTGGGCGGAATCCTTCGTGGCCAGGACTATGACTGGTCAGATCGACTCATGACTATCCGCCAATCCAAAATCATCCCGTGAACAATTCTCATGATCTAAAAGTCATCTTATAAATTGGTGATCTAATCCCATCAGTATGGTCGGTAGAAAATTCATAGCCGACATCTCGATCAATTCATGACCAATCGGTCAATCGGATCATGACCAATCCTTGATCCTTATTGATCGAACCGAGGATCGGAGATGGAGCTGGAGATGAAGCCGGAGCCATAGTAGGGGAGTTCGTCAGTTGGGCACGGTTGTTTGTCGGTGGGAGAGAGGGGGGCAAAGAGAGAGGATCGGACGTGGAGAGAGAGAAAGTGCAGGGGAGAGAGTGAGAGAGCTTTCTCTCAAAAGAAGGAGAAAAGGAGGCTGCACAGTTCACAAATTTTGGCTTGATAATTAGGCTCCACAAGCGACATGTGTCACGCTTTGAGGTGCTTCTTATTCTCCATTTTGGCACACCAAACGTAAGCGATATTTTCTCGTGATGTATTTGCAACTAGCTCTTGATTCATTGGGACTACAAATCCTCCATCAAGTCAACATCTTTTCCCCGATGCCAATCTTCCAAAGTTTAGTTTGAATGTTAGGTTAGGCTCTATTGTCAAAAAGATAATGACATAAATAATTTATAAATTTTAGTTCATTGAACAATTTGGTCCATAAGTTTTTAATTTGTTCAATGTCGTCCTTAAACTTTAATGGAATGTGTAATTTGTTCCATGGACTTTTAATTTGTTTAATGTAATCCCTGAACTTTTTATACTTGTTCAACATAGTTCCTCAAATGTATGAAAATATTCAATATAATCTCTAATTTTGAATTAATGGAAATGGACTACATTAAATATTTTCATACATTTCATGAATTATATTGAATAATTACCAAAAATTAAGGGGTTATATTGAACAAATTAAAAGTTCAAGGACCACATTAAAGATTGTGTTAAAGTTCATAGACCACATTGAACAAATTAAAACTTTATGAATCAAATTGCACATTGAGCCAAAATTTAGGAATTGCTTATGTCATTTTCCCTTGTCAGAACATCTACCATCACACCAGCCCCTCAAACTTTAAAGCATAATTCAAGTATTTCTCCACGTGATTCCAATGTTCGATTTGTCTTGTCACGCCTCGACTCTCGAGCTCGCGGCAACCCCTTCTCCATGGTCAATTGAAAGCGACGTCCCAGGACCCATCCACGACCATTCATTTTATCTTTCGTCAAGCGCAAGTGGAAGACGAACCATCCCCAGACAATCAATCAATCAAATAGGGATAGAGGGATGAATAGCAAGAACAACAACAACTACTCATTTATTCAAATTATTGGATTAACCAACGGAGGATCGTTTCCGAATTACAAGGCCAACAAAAAGGGCCGATCCATCCTCTAAGCCAAACCAAAAAGAACTAGGCTAATCCAACCGTACACAAAGAACCCTCAGGTTCAACACCACGGTCACTCGGACCTATCGGACTCAAGCTCCATCGAGTCGATCACTAGAGAAGCGAGGGTAGGATTCTCCATTGCGGATACGCCATTCTAAAGACCTAAAAATGTTTAACCACGATGGGTTAAGATAAAATCTCAGCGAGTTCTTCCCCCTAAGCCCCGGTTAGTACGCCAACTCAACCCGGGATATCTCTCCAGAACCACCCCTCACTCAACCCAACAACCCACAACCAGCAAACAGTAGGCCAAACAACAGATAGGGCAACCAATATAGCAATATTCGATTTGCATGCAACCTTACCCGGTATGCCATACCCTGCACATCAAATCTCATACAATTCAAGCTAGGCACATGACCGTTAGATGAAACAGTTCATCAATCACATGCGAATCGCGTCACAAGCGATCTCACCTGACCATTGCCACACCCTGCACGACTGTCAACTTATGCGTGCGTACCATAATTAATGTGATCATCACGACATTAAGAGCATACGAATAATCAGAGTATCTCACACAACTTTCTCATGTCTCACACTTACACATGCTCCGATTATTACGCCCACTAGGGCCACGGCACAACCTTATGGTTGGTGGTCTACCGGTCGAAGACCAGGCATCGTCCTCCCCCATGAGGCACAGCGACGTCACGGGCTCTCTCCCATCGACGACATTCCCTATGGAGCATGGGGCTCGCTCACTGCCACAGCCCCGCAACTGACAACTGTCAGGCAACCGACCGAAGTTAGGACGACCAAAAGGCCACGGCACAACCCCTTAAGAATTGATGATCTACCGACAACGCCGGGCTCTCCTCTTAATATGATCATGCAACACATTATCAAACAATCCATTTATATATTTGCTCTGTCGTGAATGCAATATCGCTCATGCTCATGCGACATGCCATTTCAAATAACCCACACAATATGTCATGCAATCTCACTGGACAATTTCCAAAATCCAAAATCCAACCAACACTCGATCACGCATTTCATCAATATTCATGAGCATAATTAACAATTGGCACTCCAATTAATCACAACAATTAAGAGCCAATCAAATTAAGACAAAAATTAGCTTCTGCATGAACAGTGTTGTAAACAGTAATCGTGAACAGTGATTTTTCCGAAATTCAATTAATTAAAACATTTAATCCAGAAATTAAACAAAACATTAATTAAAACAATTAATCAATTCAATTAAATCAAATCATGCTTAATCAATCACATAAACATAATTAATCCCAAATTAAGCACAATTAAGCTTAATAAGCAAAATTAAGCTAATCTAATCTTAATCATCTATCTAACCACTTATCTTAGGGATAATATAACTTAATTAAACCCCTTAAACCAAAATTAACACTAACGAACCAACCCTAAGCAAGTTTAGGCACTAAATAGGGATTAGGAGCTAAACTCACCCGTTAAGCGGGCCGGCGACATGGACGCGGCGGCGGCGACGAACCGGACACCCGGGAACCTCTACCACAGTGATCCAAGGTGGTCCCGGGGCTGGAACAACAGCAACAAACTCGGAATACTCACTACAACACTGAAAACTGCACTGCACAGGAGGAAAGTGGCTGACCGGAGGAAAACGGGTTGCTCGGAGCTCCGGCGAGTGGCGGGCCCCCGGTTGGCGGCACCCAGGGGTCGAGGGGGAACTACTTGTGGCTGGTATGGGCGGTGATTAGGTCGAAACCGAAGGAAAATTACTGAAACAGGGTTGGCGGCACCCAGGGGTCGAGGGAGAACTATTTGTGGCTGGTATGGGCGGTGATTGGGTCGAAACCGAAGGAAAATTGCTGAAACAGGCGGAACAAGCAAGGACAGGCGGAACAATGACGGTCCAGCAACAACCGGCTTTCGGCTGCCGTACGGATTTGCCGGAGGTTCTTTTCGGCGATCAGCCGATGCTATCTGAACGGAAATTCTCTTCCGAACACAACAGCGGGTGGCACCAGACGTGATTCAAACGGGAAGGCAATGAACAACTCGATTTTCGATGAAAGGTCAAAACTGAAAAACTGAAGGAAGGAAGGGAAACTAGGGAGAGAAGGGTGTGCGATTTGGGGAACATGAAGAGGAGAGAGAGAGTGAAGTGAGGCTGAAGATAGGCCTCAATTAAGGCCATTAATGGCTTGGCTCAAGTTCCCAAAATATGACATCATCTTCTTTCTCTTCCTTTTTGACTTTTCTTCAAAATATCCAAGGGCATTTTGGTCATTTCCACCTTGCACATTTCCCAATGTGCCCTTGTGCTGAAAATGAAAGGCAAGCCTAGGAAATGGGCCGAAAAATGAATAGGAACGGGCTCGGAAATTTATTGGGCTCGAATTGGCTCACATTTGGATAACGGGCTAGGACGGGTGAGGGGTTGGTTGGGTCCAATGGGCTCACTTACTTTCCTCGGGCCTTCCACGGTGGCCATCCCACCTTGGGCGTGAGGCTCTCATTGTTCTTGCCCGGCCCACGTCCTCGTAGGCTCGGGTTCTCTGTCCAAAAGTCCCTTTTTCCAATTACTCGGCTCAGCCGGCACTGTCGACTGACTAAGAAGCATCATCCAAAAGTCCTTCTCGAACGTTCCCGAAAATTTGAAGTCCAATATTGAATTCACATGCCTTGTCAATTTCGCTCAAATGCCATTTTGGTACTACTCAGACTGACAGGCGGATTTGATGATTCACGCGTAACCGACTCATTGCCAATTCACGTTCAAGACTTCTCGACACATGGACGTCCTTGACTACATGAAATTGCGAATGATCGATTCTTATTTCAAAGTACACGATTATCAAGGATCGACATAGGGTCGTTTGTAGGTTCGATAACAATAGACGGAATCACCCGCCGTCCTATTATTTTTGTCCGCGAATCGACTTCTAGTCGTCTCTGAAATCGGCCTGCATGACTACAGGATCGTCCTTACGCAAGTCTTATGGTCTTGTCGTTTTCCCAGGTCAAGTTCTTTAGTCGCACGAGTTCTATCCTCATTAGCCTTTCCCCTCAAGGTCAGTATCTCAGGAGTGATTAGTTCCAAGTGAGATCAACCAACAATGCATTGGCGAAATTTATGTTCATTCATCCCTTAAAGGGCTCGAATTTCAGGATGTTACATGTCTAGCCTAGATATGAACTTAAATCCCAATTAGGCCTAGAACACATACTATTAAACATATATACTCTTCAAGACAATGAATTCTTGTGTAAGCCCAATCAATTATTCTTAAGGAATTATTTGTGTCATTAACAAAGGGTAAAAATCCCATTAAATTACAAAAAACTGTATCTAAGAAGGACTTCAAAGGAAAAGAAAGACTGCCAAACATACACTTTGACTAATTTTTTGGTCATTAGATGACCGAGGCATTAGAGGAGGAGAGGCGATGTCATTTGATGACGAGGTTACGCGTGCAAAATGTAAGGGAATTCAGGTGGGTGTACTCGGACTAGGTCAGCTTTTTCGTTCTTCGGCGCGGATGGGCTTCGACACGTACCCGTCCGGCCTTGTCTGCTGGCAAATTCGAATGCGATCGCATTTTCTCCTTCATTTGGAGGACTCTCTTAGGAGCGCATGAACGTGGTTTCCTTTCAAGTGCTCGAGTGCATACTTGAGCTCTGTGAGCATTCATAAAGTTTGTACGAGATGTTTAATACGGATGATTCGAAAGGAAAAAAGATATTCGAATTATCTTTAGAGAAAAGAAGAGACGTCTAGAAGGGATAAAATTACGGCAACGTTTAGATGTTGGTAAGATTTAAAGGGGATGCTATGCAAACAGAGGCCGAGGGTGGGGTAGATAGAGAGAAGGCAAAGTGTTTTTGGATCAGTCGAGGGGATTTGATCGGGGGTGGTGAGCACAAATTAAAATGTCTCCATATCATCATCTCGCGCTCGTAAATAGCAAATAAGATTAACATGAGAAAGGGTAAATTTAGTCTTGACGAGAGACGACATGAAAGGGAGGAAAGAATGCATTATGATATAAATCATTTTTATTAATTTAGACATTGATATAAAATCTGGGTACAAGTGAGAGTGATGAAAAGGTTTGCCTCCTAATACACAATCTCTCCAAATTTATAATATAATTATTAGAGGGAATTAGAAAGGGAAGAGAAATTTTTTTTAAAACAATCGTATCTAGATGAAGAGAAGATACAGAAAGAGATAATTAAGAGGAATTAGGAGAGATTATGAATGATTGGTCTAGGCAATTAGATATACAACATATATGAAGAGACCCAGTGGAATTTGGAGGGACTTATGTATCAGCAAATAAACTCTCAATTCTTTCTCGCATGCACTTTTATTACCTCTATTTTTATTAAATGTATAAAAAATATTTATGTGATAATGCAATTCTTCCCTTCCCTTTCCCTCGTTTGCATCCAAATATTAGTATAATTCAATCTCTTCAGATCATTTCTCCTAATTCTCTTACAATTATTTAAATCTCCTATCCCCCCCCAACCCAAAGCGAATCTTCCCTAACAAACAGTGTTAAATGGCCGTGGAGGGATAGAGTTTGCCAATCCCTCTTTAGTCCTTTCCCTCCATTGCTTTCCCTTTGCTCCATCCACATAAGATCGGCAATATTCAGAAGCCTCTCTCTTCCATCATAATCCCTCCTTAAAAATATTAGTACGGCATCGCACTTACAAATAATGCAAGCATTTCACAAATAGATTATGAGTATCCAACAATGTAGTTACGAAGTGAGCGTTCGCCTGTATGATTTATCAAATTAACTATCACGAGGAAACGACTTAATATCCTTTGGAGTGAAATAAAAACGAGTAAGCACTCCTCTCATTTGTGAAATCAATCTTTATTTGCTTGTGGCAGTGTGATACCTCGAGACACTCCAGTTAGGCTCAAAGGGTTTGTTCAGGATGTAGTCACTCTTGAAATTATCAGTTTCACATCCTTAATAAAAGTGGAAAATCTTCACTGCCACAAGATTTCATCCAAATTAGATTGTAATTTAGGACCATTCTTCTTCGATTTTTCTGCAGGAGTTGCAACTGCTAACCATGGCTAAAGTGCATGAAAGAATTCACCTATGATATCTACGGAACCTCCCTAAGATTGAAAAAGCAACACACAATTTAGAGTCACACGAGAAGCATGTTAGCACAAGAGGAGGAAAATTTGTGACACACTTCCTAGTATACAGAATGCGAGCGTGAACCTCTTCGTTTGAGCGATCAGATTTGCCAACAGTGTATCTTCAACTCTCCCGACAATGGGCACATAAAATGCCAATGAAAATCGCCAGCTAGAAAACAACACAGTGAAAATCATGCCTGTTTTGGCTAAAAACTTGGTTGGAGCCTGATGGAATTTTGCGAGAGTGTTTGCAGGAACAATTGCAAGTCCTTATTAGTCCCCTATTCTACACTATTTTAAACCATGTTTTGAATCCCCTTTTGGTAAGTAGTTGAGAATATACACAGTTAAGTGGCGCATTCGACATTAATGTGCACAATTAACAAAGCCATCTTAAGGTATTAAGGTATTATGTACGTCTTTGGTTTCGACAATAACAAGGTGTCACTCTCAATAAACCAGAAATGTTTAGAGGAATTATGCTTAATGATTACAAATCAGTCAATAACGTGGAGATTTCACCAATCAAAATTTAGATAAATCTAGAGAATTAGTTAACCACTTCAAATCGACAATCTCTTCCTCTTTCTAGCTTATGCTTACACTAAATATCTTGTTCGTGCTTTTACTATATTGAATTCTCAAGGTACACATGGGTTAGTAAATTCATATCATGGACTTAAGTCCATTAGTTCACCCTTGTCAAAATAAGGTTAAATGAGCCTCACTTTTCAGATAGGGCAATAAGCACCCAAGAAAGAACTTTCTATTGCAAGTACACATTGCACAGACAAGAGTTTTCCCAGTTTTATATGTTAAGACCCAAACCTGGTAATAAAAAGCTTCAAAGTGTATCTGGGATTATGGGCTTTTGGATGACATCCCCAGGGACGTCCATAAATAGTTCCATCTACAAGATTAAGGGCTCACGCAACAAGTTCACTGTTCATCCCCTTCCTCAGCTACGATCGGTAACACTTGATCTCCCATTTTCGATCCCAGGTTATGAAAAACCTCTCTCCTCAAATAAGGGTTGCCCCATCTAAATAAACATAAGCAGCTAGAGATCATCTGCTTAAGCTTCGTATACATATGAAGATGTCTTCAAATATACCTCTTTTTTTTTTTTTTTGTGAAAATCTTCAATGTACATTAAAAGCAGGCAAAACAATATAGTACACTGAATTTTGCAAAGGAAAGAAATAGCAATCACTCCGAAGTAGGCCATGTCGGAAGCTGATCACCCCTACCAAAACCCCCAACTCAATGTACATTAACTAAATGAACTAAGACCCTCAACCAGATGTACTTTAACTAAATGAAACTAAGTTAATTTTACGCTAATTCTAATACTAAAATCTAACAACCTAATCAAGGCCTAGTTTTTGAACAATTTTTCATTTTTTATTTTCAAAATTTTCAAAAAAAAATTGATTATTTTTTAATTCAAAAAATGGGCACCGTGGCTGGGCTCTCTAGCCGAGTCCGCACGTAAGATCAAACTTAGCGTTCAGGGACGTAGGCTGAACTCTTGAGTTCGGTCCACATGCAAGCTTGGGCTATACAAGAATGAGCATGAAGATGGGCTTGTTAATCAAGTCCTTTTCTATTAAAATTCGTAAGCCATTTTGAATATAGCTTATGGACCTGTGCGAGCTCACTCATGTACTGAAGTAAATGATCATGAAATTTGAAAAACTGAGTATGACAACCGAAGAAAAACAAGGTAAGAAGATAGATTAAAAAGAGAAAAAAATTAATAAGTGTTTTTTGCCGATTCTCCAGTGATGTTTTATCACTAAAAGATTAAACATTAAAAGACTGCATCAACTAGAATGTGAAAGTTGAAATAATTATAGATAACTCGTTAAATCTTTCCCCTTATAAGAAGTATGAGGAGATTTATGATTAGATAAATGCATGGATTTTTTTTTTTTGGTTGCACGATAGAGTGCAAGGATGAAAAATAAAAAATAAAAAATTAACAGGCGGATCAAATTGGTGATAATTCAAACAAAACTTGAGAGAACTAATCAACGACAATTGCATTGAAAAAAATTCGTACTTAGAATCATCAGAGAGAACTAATCACGTACTTGTTATCTAGCAGTTGCAATTCCAGCCTGTGGTTGGAGGCGATGATGATTGTCATCGAATGCCTTTCCACCTTCAGTTGTCGGAACACAATTGGCTAGCTGGTGATGACGATCATGTTCTGCACGATGAAGTACTTCTGACAAAACCTAATGATGATCTTTGGTTATTATTGAATCAAATTCTGTGACAATTTGGACAGAAGGAGAATGCGTAACCAAGAATTAGAACTAATTACTATGGGGGAAAGTAACGCAAGAACTGGAAAGTTAAATTGATGAACCGAAAGATACATGTGTTGACAATTGCAAATCATTTCACAATAATACAACATGGTCTTATACAAAATGTAACCACTTATAAGCCTTTAATATTTAAATCAACACTTATAATTACATCTCCATAATTTTACGCTATATGATCACACTCTACAACCACAAGTCAATCTAATATGTATATAGTTACAACTCCTCAGTTGCCATTACCTGTTGATTGGTATCTGCCTTATTTCAAGCCCTATAGAAATATTCCATGAGTGAACATTTTCTTATCTTCGAATGGTTACAAATTAGTTTACACTAGACTCAATCATCATTGGGCATCTTGATTGTCTTTAGTTTTCAAATTCAACACTCACCTAAATTTATATAAGTGTCAATTGTCAACCGGCTATCATTGTATATCGAGAATTGTACTATACCGCTCGTCGATGGTATAATCACTAAGCACCGGGTGTGTCAAAAAGACTCATGTTGGCCCAACCTAACCCAACCCTAAAATGAGGGTATTTTGGGGTTAGGCCTTAGTCTTCTTTGAGTGGGGATTTTGAGGTGTCGGTAGTGTTTGGGTTGGGGTATAGTTGGGTTGGCATCATGATCTCCCTTTCGCGTCTCGAAGGCTAATGGCTTGATTGATGCTTTAGAGCTTATGTCTAGGCTCTCCCAAGCCCACCAGCTCACGACTCATGGTTCAATTTTTTAACTTATAAATCAATTTCATTTAAGAATGAGTTGTCACTAATTAATTTGAGATGAGGTCAATTAAGAACTCAAGTAAAATATAAAAAAAAATATTTTACTCTTACGCAACCAGAAAAACTAAGATCAGTGACTTGATTACACTAATTAATTAATTAATGCTGTCTTAGTACCGATCTTGTTTAAACCCTAAGATTTGATATTTTTTTATTTTTAAGGATTTTCCAAGCACTTGTGGAGAAAAAAATTTTGGTTTTTTTATTTTTGGAAAATATGAAATATTTTTGAGAATTTTTATATATTTTATATTAAAATATGAATATAAATATTAAAATATTATCAGTCGGACCCGGGTCGGGTCTCGGGTTGGAACCGACCTGGCTCGCTAAAACCGCGGTCGGATTAAGCCTGATATGCAAGCCCAGTCCGCTCCCCAAACTCCGGCCCAGCTTATGTCTCTTGTATTGGCCCACGACTAAAAAAGATGCGTAGCATCCTGCCCACACTCATCCATTTTAAAACAAACCAAGGCCTGCTTTGAATTAAAGGAAATGTCCAGCCCGAGAAAACCAGATTTCGCCTAAATTCGCCTAGACACAAATCAAGCCCAAGCTTACTCGAAAATGGCCTCAAGCCCTCCACAATTATACTGAAGCCGAATATAGCCAAACCCACCCACTAGACTAATTCTCCTCTTTCCTATGTTCTCTTCCCATGCCGACCTCAAATTTCCAGAACATGAGTACGCCAACTTTCAATAGCAAGGCTAACAAAAGAAAGTGCAGCTTGATATACGAGGGCAATATCGAACCAAAAGGCAAAGGCAACTTAAATCTTTAAAGGAAAAAAAAAAAAAAGGGCCTTGACGGACAGGAAAAATTTGCACTGAACTGAACAAATTCAAATGCTTTTTAAATCCGCTCGGAATCTTAAGACTAAATTGAACAGGCTTGACTTGAGCATTTCTTTGAGCACGTGGAAGGGGCCAGGAGAGAGAGAGGGGGGGGGGGGTTTAGACTTGTCCGAGACACGAACTTAGACCAAAATCCGCAAGCAATGGACGTGAGAGGTCCAACCTTGGCATAAAGTGTCACACCCCAAATCACAAGAACCAGG
Source organism: Angophora floribunda (assembly GCA_014182895.1). Taxonomy (NCBI): domain Eukaryota; kingdom Viridiplantae; phylum Streptophyta; class Magnoliopsida; order Myrtales; family Myrtaceae; genus Angophora; species Angophora floribunda. Next base: position 1,014,878 of record CM024711.1, on the reverse strand, counting down.
GCATGATACGGCCATCTTTTAATCAAAGGACGAAGCCACAAAAGCCAACACATATAACCTTACATGAACATATATACATCCACTTATATATATATATGACAAAAATGCATATTGTTACAATATCAGAGTTACCTAAAAACCACCCAAAAATATATACATCCTAAATAGCTAGCTCATAAGTACATTGATCAAGCTAGCTCATACCAAAAAATTTCCCGCAACCAAAAAGTCCTTCCCGATACGAACGCTCACGTCCTACTGGCGGCTCGCTGAGGAACTTGAAAAACATAAAGATGAGTGGAGTGAGCTACCACGGCTCAATGAGTAACACATTTCTTCCAAGCGGATCGGGAATTCACAATGCACATTTACAACACAAATATAATCCACTTTGAACATATTATATATATTTCAAGAATCAACAAAAATAAATACCAATGGTCAAGTCCATTGGTCAATCTCATAAAACACATGCCAAGGGTCCATCCCATTGGCTAAACTCGTCAAAACACGGATCAATGGTCCATTCCACTGACCAAACTCAGATTAAATATCAATGGTCTACTCCATTGACCAAACTCATGCTCAAATGTCCAACCATGGTCACGCTTAACGTCCGTGACAAGACGACCAAGATTCCCCCCTTGGCAAGGTCTCCACCTATTATAAGCCGGTGGCTCGACCCACAAGGATATCCTAGACTAGTATGCGCATACCTACACACCCCTCAGGGTTCACAGAGACATTGAGCATCAACCACAATCACCAATCCCCAATAATCCACAATTAAAATCAGAATCATCTTACCAGTCAAGCATTTAATAAATATGGAAATGCTTTAAATAAACCATAAGCTTTCCAAGGTCATTGGTTTCGCAAACCACTTTCAAGCAAATATTTCAACTAAAATCAAAGGACAGTTTCATCAATCAGATAACAAATGGCAGTAAAAACCCGATCCTATTTTTATGCATCAAAGAGTGCTATTTTTCAAATAATAGTATATATTACCCATAATCTCCTTCAAATATGAGTTTAAAATACAAGGAAGAAATAATATCACTCACCTGAGAAAAGCCAAAAATCAACTAAGTCCTTAATTGAGCTGATGCACTTGAATTCCTAACAATTAATTCAAAAATAATATTAAAGACCGAGTAAATGGACATTCTAAATAATGACTTGGCTATAATACGCCTATTTATCGATAACACGACACCTACGTGTCAATGGAAAGCTCGCCTTAAATGAAAACCTATTATTATATGCGAGACACGGACACGCAAACAACTTTGTTGCCCCATAACTTCCTCCACAAAAATCGGTTTCAAGCCAACTTATAGTCATTAGAAAGCTCTTTTGATGCACTACAACAATCCCCATAACAAAAAACCAGTCTCGAGGCTATTGTTTGCAATAGTGACAGAACGCGCGCCGAACTTCAAAAATTTATTCCGGACAAACCGCCAACTCAAATTCAATTCCGCAAAATGCTATAACTTCACAACATCCTAAATTATCATTCCCATAAAAATTTGCAGCTCAATGACCCAAAAATCAAAATTCGCCGCCCAAATCTCCATGAACTCCGAATTTCAAGCCCTAATTGCGATTATACCTTCAAATGACGATTAAAGACCTTAATCACATACCGGCGTCGTAGGATAGTGTCGAGTTAGTTTGGTGAGTCATCCGGATCATGGGTGCGCCAAAAGTTCTCTCAATTTGCCCATTTTCCTCTTTTCCTTCTCTCCCTCTCCTCTCCTCTCCCGTTTCTGCTTCTGCTTCTGCTTCTGCTTCTTTCTTCTATTCTGTTTTCTGTCCACTGACTTGAGCGCAGCAAAAAAATAAGGGGAAAGAAGATGGGCTGGGCTATCCTTTTAAAGAGAAAAAGAAATGGGCTGACTTGTGGCCCATGTGTTACATAAAGACAACTCACTTATGCTCAGTAATAACAGCAAGCTTCGGACACAATGAAGGCCATAAACGTACGTTTAGCTTAGGCATTTTGTCAAACACTAAGCACATGCAAACTGAGGAGTAAAATACGAGGACAACCATGGTTAGGCTTGCACCGGAACTCATAACAATCAACAAGCAACGCCCAACAAATGCAGCATACAAAATGAGATCAAAGATTCACAACAACATCCAACAACATGCCGATCAGGCTCGAAAAAGAGTAGGAAAACAAGAGGGGTTCGGCCGAGGGTCCCTACCTGGCTTGCTGTGCCAGATGGTGGATGAGCTTAAAGCTCGAGCTATGTCCATCCGCCTTGTGCACCACCGAGCCGAGTTCCTTGGGAAGCTGACCCTGAGTTGATACAATCAGCAAAGGGAGAAGAAAAACGGAACACGACCCACCGTTCGTTGGCTCAGGGAAGGAAGGGGAATGCCGGCAGGCTCCTGACCACACTCGCTCACTCCTAGTTTCTCACTCAGTTCCTCCCCTAGATTTGGATCTCTTTCACTCATATCTCACTCTCTAAGCTCTCTCTCTATATCTAGTTCTTTATTCCTCTTTTTTTTGACACAACCCAACTAGCATCTAGTTCTTTAAGCGACAACACCCTAAACTTTGGCCTTGTTGACAACATAGTTGCCTTCGTCACCGTAGGTGCCTTCGTCATTATCGGCTTCCGGTCCATCCTTATTAACATATTATATGTTGTTTGCCTCGGTGCCCCTCGCGACTTGGGCCCGCCGTCATCAAGACCATCCTGACTGTTGTCCACTCCATCGAGAAGGGGCACAAGATTAGCCAAGTGCCGTTGGAGTGCACCGTATGCCTAAATGACTTTGAGGACCACGATACACTTTGCTTAATCCCCGGAAGGGACCACCTATTCCACCCTCCTACATCAGCAAGTGGCTTGCATCCCATACCACTTACCCATTTGCCACACCTACCTCGTGTCGCAACCAATCAGCCTTTTATGTAGTATTTTGATATATGTTTAAGATGCCATAGTTCAAGGTGGAGGAGGAGGATTCTACAACTGAAAATATTACATCGCAAATGCTTTCCTAATAGCTTACAAGTATCATTACTAGTATAGATTTTTTTATTACTCACAATACTATATGTTTGCTATTGTCACTCATTGTAACATTGTAATTTTGATACTCATTATGGAAGCACAGTGAGAAGTAGAGTTTGTATTCCTTAATGTGGATGATGCCAAGAATATCATTTATGATGGAATTTTCATTATCAATGAGCTGCCCATGTTGGGCTTAGCCTAGCCTATTATTATTAGAAGGGCCCATGAGAGAGATAAACTATTAAGGTAGTTATTTTTGTGGGAGAAAAAATGTAAAATAAAAAAAAGAAACGTTAGGATGATGAATAGTTTTACACACGTTTTGAAGGCTCTCCCGCACAAAAAAAAAAAAAAAAATCTCTCAAGAACAACGATTCACCCTAATTAAGAACTCTCGTCATTGCAAATGAAGCACTTAATCCGTGACAAATAAGGTATGTCTATTTAAGTGATATGCCTTTCGATCAGTGTTATATGTGTCCTAGGGCTATTTCCGCATATTTTGTTAATTGATATTCGATTAGTTCGATTTTTGTTTTTTCGAAATCCATTTCCATCATTGGTATCAGAGCCAAGGATTGTTGTTACTGATTGTAACTATCATTTATAATTGATTTTATGGTCGGTATTCAAGTATTGGCGCCGACGAGTGATCAAGGGCGAAAATCCCGACACCCGACGCATTGTTCGTTCCCCTTTTTGATTCTTTGTATGTCAAAATTCGTTTTTGAAGACGTAGGGTCTTATTTCTTGTCAAGACGAGAAAAATGAGTGGCAGCATGCCACCGGAGGTGGAAGGACGCATCGCCATGCGCGGTCGGAACTGGCTACTATTGTCGGCACGTGCGTCTCGTGCGCGCGGGCAACTGCCCACATGTGCACTGCACGCACACGTGCCTGACAGCAGCTTGCTATTTTAGCTAGTCAATTTGTCCAACCTGACCCGAGACCCGACCCGTTGACCGTTGATTGGAAACAATAGTGACCTTTTGATTCTGAAGTCTTATTTGAAATTATTCATTAATATGATTAGTTTATGCAAGATAGATGAGTAAATGATAGGCATTAATGTTTCATGCATGTGTGTCTGATATGTTCAGATCCAATGGCTTCAGTAGCTAAGAGCATAGTCGCTAAATTGAACAAAAGGAGAGAAGCTCAACGGTGATAATTATGAAATATGAAATATAAAAATCCAATATGTGCTAGAAAAGCAAGAGGCTCTTGAAGCTCTTGACCTAGTTATGGAAGAGCCTGAAGATGGGAACACTGCACAACACAAAAGAGATAAGGATGCATTTATTGCATGGAAAAGGAAAAACTCCCTTGTTCGCATCACGTTACTGAGTAGCATGGAGAATGATGTCATGCGAGAGTTCATCGACTTCCTATCTATCCTTATTGACATATTATTTGTCGTTTGCCTTGGTGCCTCTCGCAAACTCAATCCGCCATCATCAATACCTTCCTAACTGTTGTCCACTCCATCACGAACGGGCACAAAATCAGCCAGGTGTCGCTGGAGTGCACTGTGTGCCTAAACGACTTTGAGGACCATGATACACTCTACTTGAGACCCATGTGGGACCACCTGTGCCACCCTCCTACATAAATAAGTGGCTCACCTACCTCGCATCACAGCTAATCGGCCTTTCATGTAATCTCTTAACAAATGCTTAGGATGCCGTAGTCCAGGATAGAGGAGGGGAACCCTGTAATTGCAAACATTACACTATGAATGCCTTAGCAATAGCTTACAAGTATCCTTAGTAGTATACATTTTTTTTCTTGTAATACTATATATTTGCTATGGTTGCTTGCCGTAATTTCCGTACTTCTTAAGAAAGCATGATGAGTAGTAGAGTTTCCTATTACTTAATGTAGATTATGTCGAGACAATCATTTACAAGGTTGATTTGTAGGTAAATGATGGTTATTGATAGATGGAAAACAAATTTCTGGTAACTACTATTGTCTCTGTTAACAATGTCTTCCTGGATAGTCTATAGCCTTTTGCTTCTTATTTAATTCAGGGAATTGTGTGTAATATTCTTGAAAAAGCATGGGCGTTTTATACGTTCAAAAGGGTCAAACTATCAGAACCGGAGAAAAAAATGGGGAGACCAACCAGCATCTCCTCCGTCAAGCAGCGAATCTTCTTCTGCCTTGGCATCATAAGACCCTCCTGCCTCTTCGACACCTCTGTGGTTATATTCGCCATCCTCATCATCCTCAAGGAAATGAGCACAAAGATAGAACATTTGCTATTTAGAAGATAGATGCAATGCATTGAGCTCAGGGAATCTTCAGCTATTGGGCCTGTTGGTGAAACTCAGCATGAGATTGGTTGTGAACCTCGTCCATTTATCGAGTCAATATTCTTTTTGGGAGGATATGATGGTTCTTCCCATTCATCAGCCTCATATCTATATTCTCCTTGGGAAGATATCATGACATCACTGTCTCCTATGAGATTTGTGTGCTCCCTAGTGTCAGTGGCAAAATGAAGAGGCAAAATTTATGTTTTTGGTGGTTTTTATGATGATGTATGGCATGACACAGGTACTAAATGCTCTTGTGAAATTGTGCTTGCTAGGTTCATGTTTGGGTCAATAAAATGAATCAATTTTTAGATTCAAAAAAGAAGTTTCATCTAGTTGTTTTTCACTTTACATAACAAAGATTTTCTTTTGCATACTATAGTGGAGTCGTACAACCTGGAGTATAATAAATGGACTGATCAACCTTCAATGAATAGGCAAAGAGGAAGCCTAGTTTGGTTATCTTTAAAGGATAAGATATTGGTGGTGTAGCTAACTGCGGGCCCTTTTCAAATGTTGACATATATGATCTAGACACTGGAAGATGGATCCCTAGTTCAATGCTATGCAAGGTACCATTATTATAGTAGGAGTTACATTGTAATGACCTGATTCAGAAACAAGAAAAAGCGCAGAGTGTTATAATTTCAATTAGAAAGAATAAATTGCAAATCTTAAGCATACTTTGAAAGCTTAGTTGTATAGCATATAGTGCCATAAAGATGCTACAGAGTTTATATATTGTATTGACACGGTTCTTATCATCAATTTTTTGCACATGCATGAATAATAGCATGATGTATTGATTCCGTTTTTGTGGACGAAAAGTGAGAAATTTTTTTTTTTTTTTTTTTAAATTTTTTTTCCGTTGTTGTGACTATTACAAAAGAGTGGAAAACCAAAAAAATTTAATCAAAAATTGGAAAGCAGTGAGTAAAGAAAGCAAAATTCTAGCTGATTGATGGGTATTCTTAAGCTTAAAATACTCTATTCAATAAATATAGTGTATTCTATATCTTGTATCTACGGCATCTATTACATTTGAACTCACTTACCCTTATCTTTTGCTTTGCTTCTCTTGGTTGCTTCTGTTAGCAGCTTGCTCTAGCTGCTGCAAAATTGAATGGAATACTCTATGCTGTTAGAAGATATGATGGACAAGACTACTTGGAGTAAGACTTATTTCTACCATTAGATACAATTTCTTTGATAGTTCTAAAGTTGTAGTTTGCTTTTGATGATAAATCAAACACCGACTTGTACTTCCATTTGTTTTTGACATTTGCAAAAGTTTTAACCCTTGCATGGTCGGTGCTGTGAGGCTAAGCCAACCTTTTGGTCTTGAAAAACCGTAAGCTAGTAGTTCTAGCATTATCTTCCACTCATTCCGTCTCCCTCTGGGATAGCATTCTCATTTTACTTGGTATGCGAGACATTTCCTGGTAAACTAGATCATTTATATCATATTTATTTCATAACTTTTGTAAATATCACTCTGTTATATCGTTGTTGGCTAATAGCCTAGTGTACTCAATCAAGATTATAAATCGTGAAGGTTCTTATTATATATTTGTCAGCAAGATCATTATGGTATGTTGGTTGTCGCTTGTGCATTCTTTTGTTTACACTCAAGCATGGATGCTTGTTCGTATGCTCTCTTTGCAAACTCGGAAATACATAAAGCTTATATCATCATCTTTCCTGGTGTCATGATTGGATGTTTTCTCTGCTATGTTAGGTTAGCATAAAGATTTGATCCTCGAGAACGCTCGTGGAGATTGATAAAGGACATGAGCACAAAGAGAGGGGGTCATTGTTTGGTTGTCTTGAACCAAAAGTTGTGAGTAGATATTTTCCTAGACCCTTTTTAGCTTTCAATCATGTGAAGAGGAGAAAAAAAATGGTGAGACCAACCATCATCTCCTCCGTTGAGCTACGAATCCTCCTCCACCCTAGCCTACGGCATTTAGGCACCTCCATCCTCTCTGATAGATTTGTGGTCATAGTCACCTTTCTCATCTTCCTTGAGGTCTTTCCTGACGTTATTGTATTGTATCATGATTTTATTCCTCTTTTTTCCTGACACAATCCAAGTAGCATCTTGTTCTCCAAGCAATGACATCCTGGACTTCGACCTCGTCAACAACACAGTTGCCTTCGTCACTATAAGCGTCTTTGTCATCATTGGCTTCTTGTCCATCCTCATTGATGTATGATATGTCATCCGCCTCGGCGCCCCTCCTAGCCTCAACCTACTATCATCAACACCCTCCCAACCATTGTTTACTAGGTTGTGAAGGCACAAGACTATGATGTACTTTTTGAGTGCGTCGTGTACCTGAACAACATCAAAAACCACAACACACTTCGCTTGATCCCCAAGTGCGACCACATGTTCCACCCATACTGCATCAGCAAGTGGCTCGTCTCCCACACCACTTGCCCCATCTCCTACACCTACCTCGTGTCGTAGCCGGTTAGCTTCTCATGAAGTCACTTGACACATTCTTAAGATGCCGTAATCCAGGGTATATAAGGAAGACTCTGTGACCAATAATATTACATTGTGGATGCCTCCACAATGGCTTACAACTATCCTTACTAATATAAATTTTTTATCGCATACAATGCTATATGTTTGCTATCATCACTTAACGTAATTTTGCTACTCATTAAGGAAGCATGGAGAGATGTGGAGTTTCTATGCCCTAACGTGGATGATGTCGAGACAATCATTTCCAAGAATGATTTGTAGGTAAAAGATGGCTCTTGATGGGGCAGATCCGTAGTCTTCCCCACCAAAAAATTTCTAGTAACCAACACCATCTAAATAGATAAGTCCTTCCTAGGATGTCGCTTGCCTTTTATTTCTTATTTAATTTAGGAAAAAAAATTGCCTTCAATATTCTCGGAAAATATGTGTAGGTCCATGGGTTCGAAAGGGTCAAACTATCGAAAAATGAGGAAAAAAATAAGGGATTCCAACTAGCGCCTACTCCATCAAGCGGTGAATCCTCCTGCATCTCGGCCTACGGTATCATAAGCCCCTCCCTCCTCTTTGATGCCTTCTTGGTCATATTTGTAATCCTCATCTTTCTTGAGGTCCTTCTTGGCTTTATTGTCTTCTTTCATTGTTTTATTCCTCTTTTTCCTTGACATGGCCCAACCGGTGTCTACTTCCTTGAGCGATGACACCCCGAACTTTGGCATTGTGGATAACGTAGTCGTCTTTGCCATCGTAGGTGTCTTCTTCATCATCTACTTCCTATCCATCTTCATTGATGTATTAGATTTCATCCCCCTCAGTGCCTCTCGCAACCAGTGACTTTGACACTAGACGTTCCCAAAATGGGTACTATCGCATCGGGTGAATTCAATACTAGACACCTGTTGGCATCCCATCCTTCCTTCTCCTTTCAGGGCCTATTCGAAAGAGAATACAATACTTCTTGGTCATGAATATCTAAATAGTATGAACCGTACTGTGGATATCTTTGCTTTGGAACAAAACAATTAGAATTAGGCTCGGTGAACTGGAATGTGTATTATCCATATAGGGGATCTTCCAATCGAGACGATCCATCGACTTGAGACGAAGAGAAAAGTCTATCTATTTTATTTAGTTATTCAGTTAAACTTAAGCCAATGATTCGTTATTGGAGCAGCTAGTAACAACCATTTCATCCGACATGTGTAGTTTTGATTTTCCAATGGATTTACATCTTTCATTAATGGAAATTTTGCCACATGGATAGTTCAATATGCTCATCAGCGCCTAACCATGAGATGTGGATCATCCAAGGCACATTAGCGTGGCGTACTTCTCCTATTCAAACCGGGTTTGAAACCAAACCTCTCCTCAGGAGGATAGATGGGGTGATTTAGGTGAGATGAAGTATAGATCCAACTTTCTATTCACTAGTGGGATTCGGGCGGTCCAAGGGGGACCCCCACGGCTCCTCTCTTCTTGAGAATCCATACATCTCATATCAGTGTATGAACAGCTATCTCTCGAGCACAAGTTTAGGTTCGGCTTCAATGGGAAAATAAAACGGAGCACCTAATAACGTGTCTTCACAGACCAACAACTACGAGATTGCCCCTTTCATTCTAGGAATGACGGAGGGATTGTACCATTTGAGCGTTTTTTTTCATGCTTTTCCCAATGGTCTGGAAAAAGTTGCAATCAATAGGATTTTCCTAATCCTCCTGACCTACCATCATCAAGACCATCTTGACCTTTTTCTACTTTGTCGTGAAGGGGCATAAGATCAGCGAGGTGCAACTAGAGTGCACTGTGTGTCTGAACAACTTCGAGGACCATGATGCACTCCACTCGTACAAATCCTCTCTCCGGTTCCCTTCCCTTTCACCCATCACAAAAACCCTAGAAAGTTTATGTTCCCTTCTATCATGTCATCTCGTCCTCTGATAACTCTATTTTTAATAGAGTATTCTTACTAATTTAGACTTAATATTTGCTTAATTTTGAGGAATTTTTGGGTGAATTTAAGTGCTACTCACGTAATTTTATTTTGTATGAAATATTTTTAAATCTTCCAAAATATTGTAATATTTTTCAGAATATTTCATTTTGAAGAAAAAGCTAGCCCAAATCAGAAATTTGGAGAATTTGAATATGATTAAAGATAATGTTCAAAGAAAATCGAGATAAGTAGGAATCTTTTCCAAATCCTAGTAGGAGTCGACCTAGGGCAGATTTTTGGAGGCTATATATATACTGCTCTTGTGTCGCATATGAGAAAAAGAAGAGAGAATCCTTGGAGCCACCATCTTTGCAGAAGATTTTGAGTTTTCTTAGTTAGATTTTGTTCTTCTATTTTAGTGGAGTTGGTGCGTGTCAAGGAGAGAGGGAGGACACAACTTGAAGCTCCTTATATCTCAAATTGGTGAATTTGTTTTTGTTTAGTATTACGTTTTTTTTAATTCTTGTTAGTTTAGTTTTTACTATGTTCTAAAGTTCTTTTGTTAGAGCTACAATGGATCTTAATCATGATTGATTAATTTTCAAAGACATTCATGCAATAGAATTGTTTTGATTGTGTTGTTCTTTATCATAATCTTAATGCTTTTATAAGTTTGGCCAACTTTTAAATGATTTTTGATGTATGAATAATATCGGGTGGAGATTGTGTACATGCACAGTAGTGATATTGAACCATAAATTAAATCTAAGTCAAGGTATACTAGGTTATTTATGTGGCTGCGGTAGTAGATCTAGGTTGGGACTACTTAAATTAAATCCGGGAATTTTCACAAGAACTTAATGCTTTTAGGTAGTTTAAATTCACCTAAGGTTAGTGTGGGTTAACATACCTAATTAGGGATTATTAGATCGAGGTCGGCTTTTTAATTCATCGTAGGGAAATTTCGCCAACACAATTGGAAATTAAATTGTTGCATGAAAAGTAAGAAAATTGATTATGAATGGTTAAGTAAAGTTGGATACTCTAACATTTTGTGATTTTGATAATTATTAATTTTCAGTTTACTTTAGATTATTTTTACTTTACAATTTTAATTAGCTTTTAATTCTTTAAGTTTTGATTTTTTCTATATTTTAGTATTTTAATTGGTTTAGTTTACTTTTTACTCGTCTTTTCGATTCGGTTAGCTAGATTTTTGAATTGATCACTTTCAATAAGTAATTTGATAAAATAAAAAACAGTGCTTGTGGAAACGATACTCACTCTTCAGTTTATTACTTGTTGATATTGTGCACTTGCAATTCATCTAACATCCTCCATCCTCTTATTCAAAACACTCGAAAGGGAAATTTAAAAACCAAAATACTTTATATATCATATGCCGAGAAAGTATTTTATTTATCAAAATGGCTCAATAAATGATAAGAATGGGAGCCCGGGGGTGATAGGAGCTTTAAAGGGGATGTAAAGCTGGGTTGAGTCCAAGGCAAGAAATGGAAAGCTAGACAAACCCAGACAAAGTCAAGCATACTCAAAATAAGCATAAGCAAGCACAGTCAATAGGGGTATATGGGAGGAAGCTAGTCTGAAGTAACCCCAATTGTTCATTCGAATCACTAAAGGCCGTTAAGGAATCACACATACCGCAATGTATTGTTGTCAACTCACATAGCCACACCTACCAACAACAAGACGACTACTCCCTGCACGCCACTAAAGCGTGCTATTTAATGCTTTAGTTTGCCTAATACAAGAATGACAGCCCTTAGACGCTTAAGGGTACAACCATGGACTAGGCCCTTGGGAGACAACTCTATTTAACTAACATACCCCATTTTGTTTGATCTCCCCCCATACCAAGGGCTTCTTAAAATGGATCCTTGAACTCCACTCTTCGCCTCTTCAGAAGCACTGATTGAGTTCCCTACTATATCTGCTTCGTTCGTTCATCGTTTCTTCCCGCCCAGACATGCGTTGAAATAGAAGCTTTCATTGACTCTATTAGATAGTAAGTGGGCTAAAGCTGCTAAGATCATATGGTGGGTCTCGCACCATGCTTTCTCTCTCAAAATCTGTGATTGAATAGATAAGAAGATCTTGATTCCCTATCCCTCCTAGTCCCTCTTTTATCCATTCGCCCATAAGAAATGAAGTAACTCGACCACTAGGAGAGGAACTCACCAACTGAAAAATATAACAAGGATGAAGAAAGGAAGGAACGCCGTTTGTACCGAATCAATAGTCATAGGCCAGCCAAGGTCGAGTGAGGCATGGAGAGTCGATCTAAGATAAGATGAGGTGCTCTACCATATATATACTACCTCAAAAGGGGACTTTCCGATGGAGTGATTTTTTTAGTTTTTTTTATGCAAACTAAGCTTGTGGTAGGACGTGTCCCAAAGTCTTGGATGTTCACCTACTAAAAAAGATGAGGGGGAAACTCAGTAAGATGTTGGAGAAGCGAAATATACAAGATCACAAACGTAGATGCTCACGGCTAAATATGAATTGAGATGAAAGCTTTATAAAGCCTTGTGTAAAGATCACAATCCTCCTAGTGATATGTGGGACAAACATCGTCTCTGTTGACAATGCCTTCCTAGATAGTCCATAGCCTTTCGCTTCTTATTTAATTTAGGGAATTTCCTGTAACATTCTTGAAAAGGATTGGCGTTTTATAGGTTCGAAAGAATCAAACTATCATAATTGGAGAAAAAAAATGGGGAGACCAACTAGCATCTCCTTCGTCAAGCAGTGAATCCTCTTTCACCCCAGCCAATGGCATCATAAGATCCTCCCGCCTCTTTGACACCTCCATGTTTATATTCGCCATCCTCATCATCTTTAAGGAAATGAGCACAAAAATAGAAAATTTGTTGTCTAGAAGATAGATGCAAAGCATTGAGCTCAGGGAATCTTCAGTTGTTGGGCATGTTGATGAAACTCAACATGAGACTGGTTGTGAACCTCGTCCATTTATTGAGTCAATATTCATTTTGGGAGGATATGATGGTTCTTCCCATTCATTAGCCTCATATTTATATTCTCCTCGGGAAGATATCATGACATCACTATCTCCTATGAGATTTGTGCACTCCCAAGTGCCGATGGAAAAATGAAGAGATGAACTTTACGTTTTTGGTGGTGTTTATGATGATGTATGGCATGACACAGGTTCTAATTGCTCTTATGAAATTGTGCTTGCTAGGTTCATGATTGGGTCAATAAAATGCTTCAATTTTTAGATTCAAAAAAGAAGTTTCCTCTAGTTGTGTTTCACTTTACATAACAAAGATTTTCTTATGTATACTATAGTGGAGTCGTACATCCTAGTGTACAAAAAATGGATTGATCGACCTTCAATGAAAAATCAAAAAGGAAGCTTAGCTTGGTTATCTTTAAAGGATATGATATTTGCAATTGGTGGTGCAGTTGACTGTGAGCCCTTTTCAGATGTTGAGATGTATGATCTAGACATTGGAAGATGGATCCCTAGTTCAATGCTATGCAAGGTACCATTATTATAGTAGGAGTACCATTGTAATGACATGATTCAAAAACAAGAAAAAGCGCACAGTGTTATAATTTCAATTAGAAAGAATAAATTACAAATCATGAGCATACTTTGAAAGCTTAGTTTTATAGCATATAGTGCCTTAAAGATGCTACATAGTCTATATATCGTATTGACATGGTTCTTATCATCAATTTTTTGCACATGCATGAATAATAGCATGATGTATTGATTCTGTTTTTGTGGGCAAAAAGTGAGAAATTTTTTTCTTAAATTTTTTTTCCGTTGTTGTGACTATTACAAAAGAGTGGAAAACCAAAAAATTTTAATCAAAAATTGGAAAGCAGTGAGTAAAGAAAGCAAAATTCTAGCTGTCTGATGGGTATTCTTAAGCTTAAAATACTCCATTCAATAAACATAGCGTATTCTATATCTTGTATCTACGGCAACTATTACATTTGAACTCACTTACTCCTTATCTTTTGCTTTGCTTCTCTTGGTTGCTTCTGTTAGCAGCTTGCTCTAGCTGCTGCAAAATTGAATGGAATACTCTATGCTGTTAGAAGATATGATGGACAAGACTACTTGGAGTAAGACTTATTTCTACCATTAGATACAATTTCTTTGATAGTTCTAAAGTTGTAGTTTGCTTTTGATGATAAATCAAACACCGACTTGTACTTCCATTTGTTTTTGACATTTGCAAAAGTTTTAACCCTTGCATGGTCGGTGCTGTGAGGCTAAGCCAACCCTTTGGTCTTGAAAAACCGTAAGCTAGTAGTTCTAGCATTATCTTCCACTCATTCCGTCTCCCTCTAGGATAGCATTCTCATTTTACTTGGTATGCAAGACATTTCCTAGTAAACTAGATCATTTGTATCATATTTATTTCATAACTTTTGTAAATATCACTTTGTTATATCGTTGTTGGCTAATAGCCAAGTGTACTCGATCAAGATTATAAATCGTGAAGGTTGTTATTATATATTTGTCAGCAAGATCCTTATGGTATGTTGGTTGCCGCTTGTGCATTCTTTTGTTTACACTCAGGCATGGATGCTTGTTCATATGCTCTCTTTGCAAACTCGGAAATACACAAAGCTTATATCATCATATTTCCTGGTGTCATGATTGGACGTTTTCTCTGATCTGTTAGGTTAGCAGAAAGATTTGATCCTCGAGAACGCTCATGGAGATCGATAAAGGACATGAGCACAAAGAGAGGGGGTCATTGTTTGGTTGTCTTAAACCAAAAGTTGTGAGTAGATATTTTCCTAGACCCTTTTTAGCTATTAATCATGTGAAGAGGAGAAAAAAATGGTGAGACCAACCAGCATCTCCTCCGTTGAGCTATGAATCCTCCTCCACCCTAGCCTACGGCATTTAGGCACCTCCATCCTCTCTAATAGATTCATGGTCATAGTCACCTTTCTCATCTTCCTTGAGGTCTTTCCCGACGTTATTGTATTGTATCATGATTTTATTCCTCTTTTTTCCTGACACAATCCAAGTAGCATCTTGTTCTCCAAGCAACGACATCCTGGACTTCGACCTCGTCGACAACACAGTTGCCTTCGTACTGTAGGTGTCTTTGTCATCATTGGCTTCTTGTCCATCCTCATTGATGTATGATATGTCATCTGCCTCGGCGCCCCTCCCAGCCTCGACCCACTATCATCAACACCCTCCCAACCATTGTTTACTAGGTTGTGAAGGCACAAGACTATGAGGTACTTTTTGAGTGCGTCGTGAACCTAAACAACATCAAAAACCACAAAACACTTCACTTGATCCCCAAGTGCGACCACATGTTCCACCCCTACTGCATCAACAAGTGGCTCGTCTCCCATACCACTTGCCCCATCTCCTACACCTACCTCGTGTCATAGCCAGTTGGCTTCTCATGAAGTCACTTGACACATTCTTAAGATGCCGTAATCCAGGGTATATAAGGAAGACTCTGTGACCAATAATATTACATTGTGTATGCCTCCACAATGGCTTACAACTATCCTTACTAATAAATTTTTTTTATCGCATACAATGCTATATGTTTGCCATCATCACTTAACGTAATTTTGCTACTCATTAAGGAAGCATGGAGAGATGTGGAGTTTCTATGCCCTAACGTGGATGATGTCGAGACAATCATTTCCAAGAATGATTTGTAGGTAAAAGATGGCTCTTGATGGGGCAGATCCGTAGTCTTCCCCACCAAAAAGTTTCTAGTAACCAACACCATCTAAATAGATAAGTCCTTCCTAGGATGTCGCTTGCCTTTTATTTCTTATTTAATTCAAGAAAAAAATTTGCCTTCAATATTCTCGGAAAATATGTGTAGGTCCATGGGTTCGAAAGGGTCAAACTGTCGAAAAATGAGGAAAAAAATAGGGGATTCCAACTAGCGTCTACTCCGTCAAGCGGCGAATCCTCCTCCATCTTGGCCTACGATATCATAAGCCCCTCTCTCCTCTTTGATGCCTCCTTGGACATATTCGCAATCCTCATCTTTCTTGAGATCCTTCTTGGCATTATTGTCTTCTTTCATTGTTTTATTCCTCTTTTTCCTTGACATGGCCCAATCGGTGTCTACTTCGCTGAGCGACAACACCCCGAACTTTGGCATTGTGGATAACGTAGTCGTCTTTGCCATCGTAGGTGTCTTCTTCATCATCTACTTCCTATCCATCTTCATTGATGTATTAGATTTCATCCCCCTTAGTGCCTCTCGTAGCCATTGACTTTGGCACTAGACGTTCCCAAAATGGGTACTATGGCATCGGGTGAATTCAATACTAGACGCCTGTTGGCATCCCAGCCTTCCTTCTCCTTTCAGGGCCTATTCGAAAGAGAATACAATACTTCTTGGTCATGAATATCTGAATAGTACGAACCGTTCGTGGATATCTTTGCTTTGGAACAAAACAATTAGAATTAGGCTCGGTGAACTGGAATGTGTATTATCCACATAAGGGATCTTCCAATCGAGACGATCCATCAACCTGAGACGAAGAGAAAAGTCTATCTATTTTATTTAGTTATTCAGTTAAACTTAAGCCAATGATTCGTTATTGGAGCAGCTAGTAACAACCATTTCATCCGACATGTGTAGTTTTGATTTTCCAATGGATTTACATCTTTCATTAATGGAAATTTTGCCACATGGATAGTTCAATATGCTCATCAGCGCCTAACCATGAGATGTGGATCATCCAAGGCACATTAGCATGGCGTACTTCTCCTATTCAAACCAGGTTTGAAACCAAACCTCTCCTTAGGAGGATAGATGGGGTGATTTAGGTGAGATCAAATATAGATCCAACTTTCTATTCACTCGTGGGATCCGGGCAGTCCAGGGGGGATCCCCATAGCTCCTCTCTTCTTGAGAATCCATACATCTCATATCAGTGTATGGACAACTATCTCTCGAGCACAACTTTAGGTTCGGCTTCAATGGGAAAATAAAATGGAGCACCTAATAACGTGTCTTCACAGACCAACAACTACGAGATTGCCCCTTTCATTCTAGGAATGACGGAGGGATTGTACCATTTGAGCGGTTTTTTTTCATGCTTTTCCCAGAGGTCTGGAAAAAGTTGCAATCAATAGGATTTTCCTAATCCTCCTGACCTACCATCATCAAGACCATCCTGACCTTTTTCTACTTTGTCGTGAAGGGGCATAAGATTAGCAAGGTGCCACTGGAGTGCACCATGTGTCTGAACATCTTCGAGGACCATGATGCACTCCACTTGTACAAATCCTCTCTCTAGTTCCCTTCCCTTTCGTCCATCACAAAGACCCTAGAAAGCTTATGTTCCCTTCTATCATGTCATCTCATCCTCTGATAACTCTATTTTTAATAGAGTATTCTTGCTAATTTAGACTTAATATTTGCTTAATTTTGAGGAATTTTTGGGTGAATTTAATTGCTACTCACGTAATTTTATTTTGTATGAAATATTTTTAAATCTTCCAAAATATTGCAATATCTTTCAGAATATTTCATTTTGAAGAAAAAGCCAGCCCAAATTAGAAATTTGGGGAATTTGACTATAACTAAAGATAAGGTTCAAAGAAAATCAAGATAAGTAGGAATCTTTTCCAAATCCTAGTAGGAGTCGACCTAGGGTAGATTTTTGGAGGCCATATATATACTGCTCTTGTGTTGCATATGAGAAAAAGAAGAGAGAATCCTTGGAGCTGCCATCTTTGCAGAAGATTTTGAATTTTCTTAGTTAGATTTTGTTTTTCTATTTTAGTGAAGTTGGCACGTGTCAAGGAGAGAGGGAGGAGACAAACTTGAAGCTCCTTATATCTCAAATTGGTGAATTTGTTTTTATTTAGTATTATGTTTTCTTTAATTCTTGTTAGTTTAGTTTTACTATGTTCTAAATTTCTTTTGTTAGAGTTACAATGGATTTTAATCATGATTGATTAATTTTTAAAGACATTCATGCAATAGAGTTGTTTTGATTGTGTTGTTCTTTATCATGATCTTAATGCTTTTATAAGTTTGGCCAACTTTTAAATGATTTTTTATGTATGAATAATACCGGGTGGAGATTGTGTACATGCGCATTAGTGATATTGAACCATAAATTAAATCTAAGTCAATGTACACTATGTTATTTATGTGGCTGTGGTAGTAGATCTAGGTTGGGACTACTTAGATTAAATCCGGGAATTTTCACAAGAATTTAATGCTTTTAGGTAGTTTAAATTCACCTAAGGTTAGTGTGGGTTAACATACCTAATTAGGGATTATTAGACCGAAGTTGGCTTTTAATTCATCTTAGTGAAATTTTGCCAACACAATTGGAAATTAAATTGTTGCATGAAAAAGTTAAGAAAATTAATTATGAATGATTAAGTGAAGTTGGATGCTCTAACATTTTGTGATCTTGATAATTATTAATTTTCAGTTTACTTTAGATTATTTTTACTTTACAATTTTAATTAGCTTTTAATTCTTTAAGTTTTGATTTTTTCTATATTTTAGTATTTTAATTGGTTTAGTTTACTTTTTACTCGTCTTTTCGATTTGGTTAGCTAGATTTTTGAATTGATCACTTTCAGTAAGTAATTGGATAAAATAAAAAAGCAGTCCTTGTGGGAACGGTACTCACTCATCACTTTATTACTTGTTGATATTGTGCACTTGCAATTCACCTAACATCCTCCATTCTCTTATTCAAAACACTCGAAAAGGAAATTTGAAAACCAAAATACTTTATATATCATATGTTGAGAAAGTATTTTATTTATCAAAATGGCTCAATAAATGATAAGAATGGGACCCCGGGGTGAAAGGAGCTTTAAAGGGGATGCAAAGTTGGGTTGAGTCCAAGGCAAGAAATGGAAAGCTAGACGAACCCAGACAAAGCCAAGCATACTCAAAATAAGCATAAGCAAGCAAAATCAATAGGGGTATATGGGAGGAAGCTAGTCTGAAGTAACCCCAATTGCTCATTCGAATCACTAAAGGCCGTTAATGAATCACACATACCGCAATGTATTATTGTCAACTCACATAGCCACACCTACCAACAACAAGACGACTACTCCCTGCACGCCACTAAAGCATGCTATTTAATGCTTTAGTTCGAGCAATACAAGAATGACAGCCCTTAGACGCTTAAGGGTACAACCGTGGACGAGGCCCTTGGGAGACAACTCTATTTAACTAACATACACCCTTTTGTTTGATCTCCCCCCATACCAAGGGCTTCTTAAAATGGATCCTTGAACTCCACTCTTCGCCTCTTCAGAAGCACTGATTGAGTTCCCTACTATATCTGCTTCATTCGTTCATCGTTTCTTCCCGCCCAGACATGCGTTGAAATAGAAGCTTTCATTGACTTTGTTAGATAGTAAGTGGGCTAAAGCTGCTAAGATCATATGGTGGGTCTTGCCCCATGCTTTCTCTCTCAAAATCTGTGATTGGATAGATAAGAAGACTTTGGTTCCCTATCCCTCCTAGTCCCTCTTTTGTCCATTCGCCCCTAAGAAATGAAGTAACTCGACCACCGGGAGAGGAACTCACCAACTAAAAAATAGAACAAGGATGAAGAAAGGAAGGAACGCCGCTTACACCGAATCAATGGTCATAGGCTAGCCAAGGTCGAGTGAGGCATGGAGAGTCGGTCTAAGATAAGATGAGGTGCTCTACCATATATATACTACCTCAAAAGGGGACTTTCTGGTGGAGTGATTCTTTTAGTTCTTTTATGCAAACTAAGCTTGTGGTAGGACGTGTCCCAAAGTCTTGGATGTTCACCTACTAAAAAAGATGGGGGGAAACTCAGTAAGATGTTGGAGAAGCGAAATATACAAGATCACAAACGTAAATTGCTCACGGCTAAATATGAATTGAGATGAAAGCTTTATAAAGCCTTATGTAAAGATCACAATCCTCCTAGTGATATGTGGGACAAACATAGTCTCCGTTGAGAATGCCTTCCTAGATAGTCCATAGCCTTTTGCTTCTTATTTAATTTAGGGAATTTCCTGGAACATTCTTGAAAAGGATTCGCATTTTATAGGTTCGAAAGTATCAAACTATCATAATTGGAGAAAAAAAACGGGGAGACCAACTAGCATATCCTCCGTCAAGCAGTGAATCCTCTATCACCCCAGCCAATGGCATCATAAGATTTTCCCGCCTCTTCGACACCTCCATGTTTATATTCACCATCCTCATCATCTTTAAGGAAATGAGCACAAAAATAGAAAATTTGTTGTCTAGAAGATAGATGCAAAGCATTGAGCTCAGGGAATCTTCAGCTATTGGGCCTGTTGATGAAACTCAACATGAGACTGGTTGTGAACCTCGTCCATTTATTGAGTCAATATTCATTTTGGGAGGATATGATGGTTCTTCCCATTCATTAGCCTCATATTTATATTCTCCTCGGGAAGATATCATGACATCACTATCTCCTATGAGATTTGTGCGCTCCCAAGTGTCAATGGAAAAATGAAGAGATGAACTTTATGTTTTTTGTGGTGTTTATGATGATGTATAGCATGACACAGGTTCTAATTGCTCTTATGAAATTGTGCTTGCTAGGTTCATGATTGGGTCAATAAAATGAATCAATTTTTAGATTCAAAAAAGAAGTTTCCTCTAGTTGTGTTTCACTTTACATAACAAAGATTTTCTTATGCATACTATAGTGGAGTCGTACATCCTAGAGTACAATAAATGGACTGATGGACCTTCAATGAAAAGGCAAAAAGGAAGCCTAGCTTGGTTATCTTTAAAGGATAAGATATTTGCAATTGGTGGTGTAGCTGACTGTGAGCCCTTTTCAGATGTTGAGATGTATGATCTAGACATTGGAAGATGGATCCCTAGTTCAATGCTATGCAAGGTATCATTATTATAGTAGGAGTTACATTGTAATGACATGATTCAGAAACAAGAAAAAGCGCACAGTGTTATAATTTCAATTAGAAAGAATAAATTACAAATCCTGAGCATACTTTGAAAGCTTAGTTTTATAGCATATAGAGCCTTAAAGATGCTACAGAGTTTATTTATCGTATTAACACGGTTCTTATCATCAATTTTTTGCACATGCATGAATAATAGCATGATGTATTGATTCTGTTTTTGCGGGGGGAAAAGTGAGAAATTTTTTTTAAATTTTTTTTCTATTGTTCTGACTATTACAAAAGAGTGGAAAACCGAAAATGTTTGATAAAAAATTGGTAAATAGTGAGTAAATAAAGCAAAATTCTAGTTGTCTGATGGGTATTCTTAAGCTTAAAATACTCTATTCAATAAACATAGCATATTCTATATCTTGTATCTATGGCATCTATTACATTTGAACTCACTCCTTATCTTTTGCTTTGCTTCTCTTGGTTGCTTCTGTTAGTAGCTTGCTCCAGCTGCTGCAGAATTGAATGGAGTACTCTATGCTGTTAGAGGATATGATGGACAAGACTACTTGGAGTAAGACTTATGTCTACTATTAGATACAATCTCTTTGATAGTTCTAAAGTTGTAGTTTGCTTTTGATGATAAATCAAACACTGACTTGTACTTCCGCTTGTTTCTGTCATTTGCAAAAGTTTTAACCCTTGCATGGTCGGTGCTGTGAGGCTAAGCCAACCCTTTGGTCTTGAAAAACCATCAGCTAGTAGTTCTAGCATTATCTTCTACTCATTCTGCCTCCCCTTGTGATGGCATTCTTGTTTTACTTGGTATGCAAGACATTTCCTGGTAAACTAGATCATTTATATCACCTTTATTTCATAACTTTTGTAAATATCACTTTTTTGTATCACTGCTAGTTAATAGCCTAGTGTACTCGATCAAGATTATAAATCGAGAAGGTTCATGTTATATATTTGTCAGCAAGATCATTATGGTATGTTGCTTGTCGCTTGTGCATTCTTTTGTTTACACTTAGGTATGGATGCTTATTCGTATTCTCTTTGCAAACTCGAAAATATACAAAGCTTATCATCGTCTTTCCTGGTGTCATGATTGGACGGTTTCTCTACTATGTTAGGTCAGCAGAAAGATTTGATCCTCGAGAACGCTCATGGAGATCGATAAAGGACATGAGCACAAATAGAGGGGGTCATTATTTGGTTGTCTTGAACCAAAAGTTGTGAGTAGATATTTTCCTAGACCCTTTTTAGGGTCCAATCATGTGAAGAGGAGAAAAAAAATGGGGAGACCAACCAGCATCTCCTCCGTCGAGCCGCAAATCCTCCTCTACCCTAGCCTTTGGCATCATAGGCACCTCCCTCCTCTCTGATGCATTCGTGGTCATATTCACCTTTCTCATCTTCCTTGAGGTCTTTCCCGACATTATTATATTGTATCATTTTTTTATTCCTCTTTTTTCCTGACACAACCCAAGTAGCATCTTATCTCCAAGCAATGACATCCTAGACTTTGACCTAGTCGACAACACAGTTGCCTTCGTCACCGTAGGCGTCTTGTCATCATTGGCTTCTTGTCCATCCTCATTGATGTATGATATGTCATCCGCCTCAGCGCCCCCCAAACCGTTGTCTACTAGGTTGTGAAGACACAAGACTGTGAGATACTGTTGGAGTGTGCCGTATACCTGAACAACTTCAAGAACCACAACACACTTTGCTTGATCCCCAAGTGCAACCACATGTTCCACCCCTATTGCATTAGCAAGTGGCTCGTCCCCTTCACCATGTGCCCCATCTCCAACACCTACCATGTGTTGTAGCTGGTCGGCTTCTCTTGAAGTCACTTGACACATTCTTAAGATGCTGTAATTCAAGGTATATGAGGAAGACTCTACACTGTTGATGCCTCCACAATGCCTTACAACTATCCTTACTAATATAAATTTTTTATCGCATACAATGCTATATGTTTGCTATCGTCACTTAATGTAATTTTGATACTCATTAAGTAGAGAGAGATGCAGAGTTTCTATGCCCTAATGTGGATGATGTCAAGACAATCATTTCCAAGAATGATTTGTAGGTAAAAGATGGCTTTTCATGGGGGTAGATCCGTAGTCTTCTCCACCAAAAAATTTCTAGTAACCAACGCCGCCTAAATCGATAAGTCCTTCCTAGGATGTCGCTTGCCTTTTATTTCTTATTTAATTCAGGAAAAAAATTGCCTTCAATATTTTCGGAAAATATGTGTCCGTCCATGGGTTTGAAAGGGTCAAATTGTCGAAAAATGAGGAAAAAGAATAGGGGATACCAACTAGCCTCTACTTCGTCGAGCGGCGAATCCTCCTCCATCCTGGCCTACGGCATCATAAGCCCCTCCCTCCTCTTTGATGCATTCCTAGTCATATTCGCAATCCTCATCTTTCTTGAGGTCCTTCTCGGCATTATTGTCTTCTTTCATTGTTTTATTCCTCTTTTTCCTTGACACGGCCCAGTTGGTGTCTACTTCGCTGAGCGACGACACTCCGGATTTCGGCATTGTTGATAACGTAGTCGTCTTTGCCACCGCAGGTGTCTTCTTCGTCATCTACTTCCTGTCCATCTTCATTGATGTATTATATTTCGTCCCCCTTGGTGCCCTTTACAACCATGACCCACCATCATCAAGACCATCTTGACCTTTGTCTACTTCGTCGTGAAGGGGCATAAGATTTGCAAGGTGCCACTGGAGTGTATCATGTGTCTGAACGACTTTGAGGACCACGATGCACTCCACTTGTACAAATCCTCTCTCCAGTTCCCTTCCCCTTTGCCCGTCACAAAAACCCTAGAAAGCTTATGTTCCCTTCTATCATGTGATCTCCTTCTCCATCCTCTTATTCAAAACACTCAAAAAGTAAATTTGAAACCAAAATACTTTATATCTCATATGCCGAGAAAGTATTTCATTTATCAAAATGGCTCAGTAAATGATATGAATGGGACCCTAGGGTGAAAGGAGCTTTAAAGGGGATGCAAAGCTGGGCTGAGTCTAAGGCAAGAAATGCAAAGCTAGACGAACCCAGACAAAGTCAAGCATACTCAAAATAAGCATAAGTAAGCACAGTCAACTGGGGTATATGGGAGGAAACCAGTCTGAAGTAACCCCAATGGCTCATTCGGATCACTGAAGACTATTAAGGACTCACACATACCGCAGTGTATTGTTGTCAACTCACATAGTCGCACCTACCAGCAACAAGACAACTCTCCCTGCACACCACTAATGTGTGTTATTTAACACTTTAGTTTGCCCAATACAAGAATGACAACCCTTAGATGTTTAAGGTTACAGCTGTGGACTAGGCCCCTGGGAGACCCCTCTATTTGACTAACATACCCCCTTTTGTTTGATCTCCCCCCATACCGGGGGCTTCTTAAAATGGATCCCTGAATTCCACTCCTCGCCTCTTCGGAAGCACTAATTGAGTTCCCTACTATATCTGCTTTGTTCGTTCATCATTCCTTCCTGCCCGGACATGCGTTGAAATAGAAGCTTTCGTTCACTCCATTCTACAGTAGGTGGACTTAAGCTGCTCAGATCAGATGGTAGGTTTTGCCCCACACCTTCTCTCTCAAAATCTATGATTGAATATATAGGAAGACCTTGATTCCCCGTCCCTCCTAATCCCTCTTTTGTCCATTTGCCCTTAAGAAATGAAGTAACTTAACCATCGGGAGAGGAACCCACCGACCGAAAAACAAAACAAAGATGAAGAAAGGAAGGAGCGCCACTTGCACTGAATCAGTAGTCATAGGCCGGCCAAGGTCGGATGAGGCATGGAGAGTTGGTTTAAGATAAGAGGAAGTGCTCTACCATATATATACTACCTCAAAAGGGGACTTTTCGGTGGGGCGGTTCTTTTAGTTCTTTTATACAAACCAAGCTTGTGGTAGGACCGTGTCCCAAAGTCTTGGATGTTCACCTACTAAAAAAGATGAGCGGGAAACTCAGTAAGATGTCAAAGAAGCGAAATATACGAGATCACAAATGTAGATTGTTCGCAGATAAATATGAACTGAGTTGAAAGCTTTATAAGCTTTGTGTAAAGATCCCGATCTTCCTAGTGATATGCAGGACAAACATCGTCTCTGTTGACAATGTCTTCCTGGATAGTCTATAGCCTTTTGCTTCTTATTTAATTTAGGGAATTGCCTGTAATATTCTTGAAAAACATGGGCATTTTATAGGTTCGAAAGTGTCAAACTATTAGAATTGGAGAAAAAAACGGGGAGACCAACCAACATCTCCTCTATGAAGTAGCAAATCCTCTTTCGCCCTAGCCAATGGCATCATAAGATCCTCCCACCTCTTCGATGCCTCGGTGGTTATATTCACCATCCTCATCATCCTCAAGGAAATGAGCACAAAGATAGACAATTTGCTATCTAGAAGATAGATGCAAAGCATTGAGCTAAGGGAATCTTTAGCTGTTGGGCCTATTGGTGAAACTCAGCATGAGACTGGTTGTGAACCTCGTCCATTTTAAAAAAAACTCAGCTTAGTTTGGTTATCTTTAAAGGATAAGATATTTGCAATTGGTGGTGCAGTTGACTGCGAGCCCTTTTCAGATGTTGAGATGTATGATCTAGACACTGGAAGATGGATCCTTAGTTCAATGCTATGCAAGGTACCTTTATTATAGTGGGAGTTAGATTGTAATGACATGATTCTTAAACAAGAAAAATCGCATAGTGTTATAATTTCAATTAGAAAAAATAAATTGTAAATCTTGAGTATACTTTGAAAGCTTAGTTGTATAGCATATAGTGCCTTAAAGATGCTATAGAGTTTATTTATGATATTGACACGGTTCTTATCGTCAATTTTTTTCGCATCCATAAATAATAGCATGACGTATTGAATCTGTTTTTGTGAGGGAAAAGTGAGATTTTTTTTTTAAAATTTTTTTCTGTTGTTGTGACTATTACAAAAGAGTGGAAAACCGAAAAGGTTTAATCGAAAATTGGTAAGCAGTGAGTAAAGAAAGAAAAATTCTAGCTATCTTATGGGTATTCTTAAGCTTAATATACTCTATTCATTGAACATAGCATATTCTATATATTGTGTCTACAATATCTATTACATTTGAACTCACTTACTCCTTACCTTTTGCTTTGTTTCTCTTGGTTGCTTCTGTTAGCAGCTTGTCCAGCTGCTGTAGAATTGAATAGAATACTCTATGCTGTTAGAGGATATGATGGACAAGACTACTTGGAGTAAGACTTATGTCTACCATTAGATACAATCTCTTTGATAGTTCTAAAGTTGTAGTTTGCTTCTAATGATAAATCAAACACCGACTTGTACTTCCACTTGTTTCTGACATTTGCAAAAGTTTTGACCCTTGCATGGTCGGTGCTGTGAGGCTAAGCCAACCCTTTGGTCTTGAAAAACCGTAAGCTAATAGTTATGGCATTATCTTCTACTCATTTTGTCTCCCCCTGTGATGGCATTCTCGTTTTACTTGGTATATGAGACATTTCCTAGTAAACTAGATCATTTATATCACATTTATTTCATAACTTTTGTAAATATCACTCTTTTGTACCATTGCTAGTTAATAGCCTAGTGTACTCGATCAAGATTATAAATCGAGAAGGTTCTTATTATATATTTGTCAGCAAGATCATTATGGTCTATTTGTCGCTTGTGCATTCTTTTGTTTACACTCAGGCATGGATGCTTGTTCATATGCTCTCTTTGCAAACTTGAAAATATACAAAGTTTATATCATCATCTTTCCCGGTGTTCTCTATTATGTTAGGTCAGCAGAAAGATTTGATCCTCGAGAATGCTTGTGGAGATCGATAAAGGATATGAGCACAAAGAGGGGGTAATTGTTTGGTTGTCTTGTACCAAAAGTTTTGAGTAGATATTTTTCTAGACCATTTTTAGCTTTCAATCATGTGAATAGGAGAAAAAAAAATGGGGAGACCGATTAGCATCTCCTTTGTTGAGCCGCGAATGCTAGCTGGGCGACCTCTAGCTGGGTGGCCAGTGGCCCTCACCCAGATCTGGGGTGAGGGTCCTTAGCCTGGCTAGGTGAGGGCCGACGACCTTGGCCGTAGGTCGGCTAGGGTTACTGGCCATTGGCCAAGGCCAGCGATGCCGACTGACCCTCACCCACTGTCACTGGCCCTTCCTGGTGATGGCGGGATAGCAACGACAATAGTGGCGAGGGCTGTGCAGCCCTTGCTTGAACCCTCCCCTTCCCCTTTTTCTTTTTAAATTAATCAATTTTATAATAATATATTTTTAAAGTTATTTAATATTATTTAATTAATATATTTTTAAATGTCACGTCAACATAAAAATGATGTTGTTTTGGTAGCGTTTTTGCTAACTGAGCTTTCGGTGAGCCACATTAGCAAGTTATATTATTAAAATAAGCTACATCGGATTTCCGACAGCCTTCGCCGGAGTTAGCACTTAAGTAATCTAATTTTCAAAAAAAGTGGCACTCAAGTATACCTTTTGAAACTTTTAGCACTTAAATGTCCCCTAGTGTCAAATTTTGGCACCTGGGCTATACTTTTGCCTTTATTAATGATTAATGATTTTTTTTCACTTCTATTTTATGTTAAATGAATGCGTGGTATTTGTCTTAATTACTTTCAAATTCTAATATTGTTTGTTATCCTTATTATATGCTAGGAAGATATCCGTAGACATATATAACTACAAAGTTCGATAATGTCGCTAATCTCTCTCTTATTTTTTCGGCCACTGTTTCACTTCCAAATCTTATTATGAACAACCAATTCTTTCTATGAATGTTTGACATTTGGTTCTAATTTGAAGTTAAATGTTTCACCACAATACAATGAACAAAATCCATTTGAAATGAGTTGTGGACTAAAATTCAAGCTAGTAAAGAATACACCTAAAGAGCTAGTAAATAAGTTGTGATACTTGCACCCATGCAATGAACGCATTTTTAAATATAGGGAAAATGCCACCAAAAATCCCAAATTATGCCCCTTCGGACAATTTTACCCTAAATTTTTTTTCATGCCATAAAAAATCCCAAATTATGCCATTTGGGACAATTTTACCCTATAACTCTTTTTTTTTTACCAAAAATCCCAAACTATGCTATTCGGGACAATTTTACTTTGAACTTTTTCTTGTGTCACAAAAAACCTTAAACTATGTCACTTGGAATACATTTACCCTAAAATTTTTAACTGAATGACATTTTCATCTTTTTACTTTTGCTTCCCTCTTCCTCTTCCCATGGTAGAGGAAAGTTGACAAGGCCCACCCTTGCCAGCGGCAATGTTCGACCAAGGCAGCCCTCCCTTGTGTCGGGGGAGAGTAGCCCTCCTCGACGTCGGGCGAGGCCAGCTCTTGCCCTAGGCAAGCGAGGCGGCCCAAGGCTACCCTCGCCGGATCTGGCAAGGGTGACCCTTCTCAACATCCGGCGAGGGTCTAGCCAGGGCAGCCCTCCTCGAGGTCAAGCAAGAGTAGCCCTCCCTAACATCGAGCGAGGCCAGCCCTTGCCCTAGGCAAGCGAGGTGGCCCTCGCCTGAGTTGGGCGACGGCGACACAACCCTCACCGGCTTCCCTCTGTTGGCCATGGCAGAGGGAAGATGAAGAAAAAAGAAAAGAAAAGAAAAAGTAAAAAGATGAAAATGACATTCAGTTAAAAAGTTTGGGTTAAATGTGTCACATGTAGCATAATTTAAGGTTTTTTGTGGCACAAGAAAAAAATTTAGGGTAAAATTGTTCTGAGTAGCCTAGTTTAGGGTTTTTTATGGCTCAAAAAAAGTTGAAGGTAAAATTGTCTCAAATGATATAGTTTGTGATTTTTTATAGTATAAAAAAAAGTTTAAGATAAAATTATTTCAAGGGGTATAGTTTGAGATTTTTGGTGGCATTTTCCCTTAAATATATTAATGGACTCTTCAGAGGAAGAGGCTACACCATACCACTTATGGTTTTAAATCGCAATCATTAAAGAGACTTTTGACTATTTAAGGTCAAAGAATACACAAAGACCAGGCCACACCTCCCTGATAAGCAAACGGTTACTCATCATTTACATACATACATACATGTAGACTTATTCAACTAAATCCAAATGACTCACGTCAACATTTGTATGTTTTGAAAGATTTTAGGGGTTACTTAAATTTCAAATGCTACAAAAAAGCAAAAGACGAAAAGGAAAAATCAAAACTAGATAGGCAACGACAAAGATTAGCCAAAACCACAGTGAAAGACAGCAAGGTACCAACAGATGGAGTTCCATCTACCGCTTTGATCCAGACATCACTTTTCAACCACTGTCATAGAAAAAATACCCCTCTTCACGTTTGATACAAGGATCAAGCATCCAGATCGCTTTGAACCCCTCTTGGTGGAGACTATTTTGGATCAGAGAAGTGGTCTAAGAGTAAAATCCTCTGTTTCAGTTTCTGTGCTAAAAATAGCACTTTTTATTTACTAGAGAGGTGTCTACTGCTTGATAAGCATTGAACCTAGGTCCTTTTACTATTAGACAAGTTAGCAAGGCGAGAAGTCCCAGACATGAATGCACTTTGGAGTTTCGAACATAAAGTGACTACCAACCATAAAGGACTCGGTGGATGAAATGTACGGAAGCAATGGACAAAAAAGTGAGGCATGGCATTTTTGCATCAAGCACCATGTCTTAGGTTGAAAATAGAATATTCAAAAAGAACACAGATCATTGCAGTGCCTCTAAAGTGTATTAACCAACAACACATTCCACACGACCTACCTCACTTCTCAAATGAATATCACCATCTTCCTCAAGATCATTCCAAGATGAAAAACAGATTTTCATTCATATTTGACAATATTCTCACATCTTACATGTACATGTAGATATACGGTTATGCTTTGTTTTTAGGTGTTAAGTATGTGACGTCTTTTTGAAAATTGGCTAAAACTGCGAATTCCAGACAAAAGTTGAGTGGTTTGATACCTATTGAAAGTGAGGTAGATGATGTGAAATTGGACCTACTTAGAGGAAGGTATTCTGTAAAAGGCAATAACAGGGTTAACCCAAAATGGGATTCCATGCCTTGTCAAAAGCGAAGCAGCAAAACCCATCCATATAATCTATATGCAACCATACGACATCACAAGGAATATTCTTTTCTCTAAATTTACTTGTGATCTGCAATGATTGGACATAAATTAGAGTTAAAGAACTATCATACATCAACTCATAAATGATATGCCACAGCATAAAGTGAAAGTTGGACATTGTTATTTAATCAGGTAGAAGGAAATGCGGGTTGAGGAGAAAAGATTGTAGAGTCAAGCAAGATGCATAAGAAGGGTCAACCTCTCTAACTCTGTTGTCAGAGTCATGGCTCCAGCGGCAGTGACGAAAGCCTAAGGACCACTTTGGAGGAATAAACACAGTTCCTGACAATATATGCAAGGTATATAATTCTAGCGATAAAATTAATGAACAGACTATCAAAAAGATTGTCCAGCCATTCAGGTAGTCCTGTAAAGTCCATTTAGTACTAAACTAGAAATCCCCGTATGCGTGTTTCTTAAGAAAAGAAAAGTCATAGAATGACAGAAATATTCATTTTGACATCTTCATTCATTAACATGAAGCTTTTTCTTCATCTAAAGACAGGAAAAACAGAGAGTTCATAGTAGCAAGAATTATGCATGATATCCTGATAAAATTAATTCATTCAACTTTTCTCTGTCGGTAAATCGACATACCATGTATGCTCCTCAGGAAAACCACCTTTACATCTAATAAAAAGCAAACGGTGGGAAAAAGCAGTAAACATGCCTCGAGTGCTTTGGCATCAAATGTCGAAATCAAGATCTCAAATTTTCGAGAACTTCCATAGGAAAGATTCCAAGGATTCGAAGTATCACTTGTTTTCAAATCGGAAAAGATCAGACAAAAGAAACGGCAGAATTTGCAGTACAGGAAGCATCAAAGCTTTACCTCTAACCGGAACATCCTCCTCGGTGTTCTTCCCTATCCCTTTCCCCTCTCGCCATCCTAACCCCTCTAACATAAGCTGCCCATGTCCTTGCAACCCGGATCATTCCCCAACTTCGCCAGCTCCTCCCCCATCCCCCAGTTTCAGCCAGGATTCATCCAGGCTACCTGATGGTCCGAGGGCTTCGGGCTTGACCTCACCGTCCACCACCGGCAGCTCCCCGCCATCCTTTCTCTGACAGACAGTGAGGCCGTACGACACGGCACCGGCTTTGGCCTCATCGTCTAAGGACCTGCATGGAGACTGGAACCGGGAGAGACCGGAGGAGGAGCAGAGAGGCAGGTCGAGGTTACTCGTTGGGCTTCGGTGGGATAACCGGCAGGGTTCTGTGGTTCACGTCATCCGTTGGGGTTAACCGGAGGGATCGAATCAGGTGATCTGCATGCACGCCGATGAAGGCGGCTCTTCGCAGCGGCTGTAGTCGGCATTGCGGCAAAGCGAAAGGCAGTGGAGAGGGGCTTGGCGGCCGGCTTTGGGGGCTTCTTGGAGGTGTTGAAGGAGAGCTTCATGTCGATTTACGACGACGGCCGATCAAAACTTAATCGATCAAAAGAGCGATGAGAGAGCGAAAATTGTCGACGACGGGAACGATTAAGGAATTTAAAATTTCGTCCTCAAATTTGAGCGTTTGTTACGATTGGGTGCTAAATTTTTTCAATTACGTCCTTTTTTCCTAAACGTTATTGGAACATTTTTTAAGTGCCTATCTGTAATTATCAATGCAAAAAAACTATATGGGCAGTTTGTACCTCGGTTGTTTAATTATTCCGATGCCAATAATTTGTTAATAAACAATAACCTATCGGTAATTGTGTATTCTAAAACAAAATTAGTTCAATATTAAATAAAAGTAAAGTGACTCGAATTGTCAAATTGAAAAAATAATTAGAAAAGGATTCTATCAATACCATCACAGTTTTCTTCCAACTATCAACTCATATTTAAATTATAATTTACAATATTAAGTACTTCGAGTAACTACCCAGGATGTATGTTAGCAATTTCAGGAACAATCATCAATTTTTGAAAAATGATTAATCAAATTGGAAAAATGTTTATTTGTATGCTATTTCTCTCTTTTTTTTTTAAAAAGCATAGAAATAAAAGAGAAAATTAATTAAAAAATCACATGACATGTATTTAAGATTAGAATAATACCACCTTCCCTTACCATTGGGCGGGCCCGTCGGACATCTCATGCTCCTTCAACGGCCGGTGAGCACGGGCTTTGTGAGCAAACTTGGCTCCGCCGGAGCCGCCTCAATGTCCATGGAGGTAGGGAATATGCAGAGACTCCACGGTGAATCTTCTTCCGATGAGCTTCTTCGAGAGACTTGCAAAAAAAAATGTATATAAAGCATAGATTATTTTTATTAAATTCGATAAATATGCCTTGAGGTCGAGTTTAAATTCTTGAAATATACTTCCACCAAGATTAAACCGTGTTCAATTTATATGAGATGTAGTCTTACCGATCCTAAGTAGATCATTGTCTTGTGAAGATCCTATCTTCTTCTTTTTTTGGAAAGCTGTGAATATTACACAAGGGAAACTGCATCTTCCAATAATTTTGAACCACTCGCATCTTTATTCGACAAAGTATTTATCCACAAGAAAATTGAATAAAAAAATTAGAAAAAAACTCTTAAGGATCAATTCGTTGATACTTCGTTTGATGTGATATCCTCATGCTGATTTGTTGAAGATTTTGCACTTCAACCATTCTGATTTTTGCCTTTTTAATTTGTCACTTCAATACTCATGGCTAGCAAGGAATCAATGAGATAAAAATTCGAAAGCAAGCCTTATCTATTGCCCATATGGAGAGTTGATCTATAACAGAAACTTTAATATCTTCCTTCAAATAATATCTGTCGTGATTGAGGTGGATGAAATTATTACATGTAAAGAGAAAAAGGAGTGTTAACTGTTCACATAAAAAAGTCAGAATAAATTTATTAAATGAATAATGTAAAATTCAATTTTGGGAGTTCTTTTTTCATTTATTTTTTTCAGCATGAGCAGCGTAAGGAAAGGCTGGTTTTGGAGGGAAGAGAAGCAAGCGGTTCTCTACTCCCAGGCAGTAATTGCCATCTGTAATGGACGGTCCTGATTGGAACAATACCGCACGTGGAATCTGGAACCTCGGTTTGCTTCATGGAGGGATGAAGACGAGCGTTTAATGCGCAGGTGAATACGGGCCAAATCCCTATAAAACAAGCTTGGACTGTGGGCTTTTCTTACGTTTCGAATGGTCCGAGTGGCCCAGGACCAAATGATTAAACAACTTTCTATACTTATGAACATAAATTGATGAGCTTCTCTCTTTGGGCAAGAAAAAGTAATGGCAGAATCTAAATTGGTCGGAAGGCGGGGGATTGCGGATTAATTTGATGTTATAAAACCAGAAATACTTTTGTAGAATATGAAAATATTTTTCGTTCCGTCAATTTAAGATATGAACACATGACCCATGCTTTACCATATTAAATAATCGTTTTCCCCAACAACTCAAGCTATTGAGAATAAGCCTACAATGCATATAGCGTATCTCTTCATACAAATTTCCAAAGTTCACGTATCAAAAGTCCAATATAATATGATAATAGATATTACATAAAATTCAGTTCTCTATTGGTCATAAATCCATTTCCCACAAGTTGCTAATTTGATTGCCTAAAGAAAGTTAACCAAGATGAGTTTAGAGTTACACAGTGTTATCCAGTTTCAGCCCATCCTGCTTCATCTGTTGAAAGCATTTCATGCTGAAGCTGGACTTACCATTTCCGACTAGGCAACTAAAATTGATTCTCATTGAGGCATCCGAAATGCTATTATAGATTTCAAGTGCATTCAAAGGATTGTGGCTTGTCCCTGCGAACTTTACATGACTGCTACAACTTGCAGCACCAATCTTCTAATGTTTTTGCATATACTGAAAGAGCTGCAACAATTCCAACAGAAATTCAACAACAGCCCTTCATTAGGTGATTAAAAGGAAAGGAACGGAAAGAAATTGATGAACCGTCTACTAAGCAAGAAGACCCATTGCTGGGCACTTATATATGATCCATACCGACAAAGATGTGGAAGGAGACAAAAAGACAACACCTGGTGAAGTTAGAGCTTACAAAAAAGCAACTTTTTTTTAAATCCCACCAAAATCTAAAATATATTCAACTTTTGAAAACCCATGAAGACGTATATGGGAATCCTCATGTCAACATTTCTATAGTACGAAAGCTTCGTATGCCTACGACTAAAAACAAAGTCAAAGCACAAACGCTGCAAGATTAAATAAAAATAATAATAAGTAAAAGCCAGTTCAAACATGCTCTAATGTTATTACAGTTTCTAATTTTTTTGTGGTTGTAGATATTCATAAAGATGCATTACTACTTTTAAAAAAATACATCTCAAAGAACCCTCAATACGATGATCTTTGTGAGCTGTTCTTTGTTCTCAACAAAACTGAGGTGCAGGCATAATCTAGCCACAATCGCAACGAAACGCATAATGGAACAAAACACATGAATGCCTCAAATCTATGACATGCAGTCAACGCTAGTCCAGACAGTGCATAATTGTATAGAGACAGGCTCAAATTCATGACATGTTAACATTTATGCATTCCTTGCCTTTTAGCTAATCGACAATATGTTTATATTTTTAAGGGTAAATGACGAAAAAAAAATTGAGAGATACATGGATAAATTCTTGATTACATTACGTCTCCGGTTCAAAGTAATCTTGAATTGGGGGTGACACTGACCACTCTCTTAGAGCCTTATTCTACTTGCATGAATGTATTGAGCGCATTTTGGCCCATTTGATGATATTGAAAATCAGTGCTAAGTAGGGGTATACAACGGGAACCGCTCAAATCGGACCAAACCGGCCGGTTTTGGGCGGTTCCCATAGCCAGCGGTCCGATTCCTGGTTCCCATTCTTGGAACTGGTGGCCAGTTGGTCTAGTTCCTGGTTCCAAGGTGGAATCCAAACCAGTAGTTTTTAATATATATATTTTAAAGTTTCTTAAGAATTTGAAAAAAAAAATTCTTCATAGTCTTAGGAAAATACAAGTATATGTAGATTAAAAGGACGAATCAATAAAGCAGTATATAAACAAAGTGGGTTATTTTTGAGAATATACTATAACATTAACAATTTTTTCCCGAATAATAAAAGTTACCAGTTCCACTAGACTAGACCAAACCGATCGGTCGATCCAGTGCCCGGTTCCAAAACCGGCCGGTCCAATCCATGATTCTAGAATTTGGAAATTGATCCTATCGGTTCGATTGTCGGTACCACCCTAGAACTAGACCAGACCGGGAACTAATCACCCTTGATGCCAAGAATAAATAACTTTGCTAGTACTTGAGATTGACATGTACCCCTTTTATTTTGTTAGTGCATTATTTAATCAAACTGCCTGGTCAAATTTTGAGCTTCCAAGATCTATTTAACTTTGGGGAGGGGATCAATATCATGAGTCAGACAAGCGCAATGGAGTCCTAGGCCCACACCTTTCATGCATAAGGCATCAATCATTTATAGGGATGGGCATGAAGAGCGGTACCTTTTCCGCTTTGTTTGAAAAGTTTGGCAACAAACCAAAATAATGGTTTGAAAAGTAAAAGACCTATTAGACTTAGGAGGAGGAAGTAGCACAAAATTTGGCAATTGCCTTCGACAACAAGGTCTTGTTTAAAAATTTCAATTAGGGGTGAACATGATTCCAGGATAAAACCTAGAACTTAAAATTGGACTGGTTAGAACCTATCCAATTTTAGATTTTAAGGTACATAAGATAGATTTCAGGTTCCAAAAATTGAGGAACCTCTTTCAACAAGTAAGTTCTAAGTTTTTGGTTGGAGAAACCTATAACATGAAATCTAGAATAAGTTTTTGTATTTTTTTTTTATCTATGTCTTCGCATAACTTTTCATGAAATTTGATGATAAGTATATAATATGATCGAGATTTTTACTTTGTTAATATTCATATTTTCCGTGTGTCTAAATAAGTTATAGTCAGTGAATTGTGGCAATAAGTAGTGGTCATTAAAAGTGATAATTCAATGCAGTCGTTCAATTAATAATAAATGTAGAACTTGGGTAAACTTTGGAACTGACCTTGGAACCTTTGAAAATGTAGGTTCCAATTTCTAAGATATACAGAGTAGTTCTAGGTTCTTAAAAATAAAGAATCTATTTTAACAAATAGGTAACAAGTTCTAAGTGGAAATTGTACAGAACTTGAAATTGCACATCTCTGGTTTCAATCCCATAATCCACGTTACCATCTTCAAAAAAATTATATGCATGCAATCAACTGCATCTCATAGCATAGAAATAAAAGATGAAGTTCAAGACTAACCTTATTGATAACTAAGCCTGCAAATTTCATATCCTGCACCACGGCTTCGGCCTTCTTGTTAATTACCATCCGCAGAGTATGCATTTAATAAAGAGCTATAATGGAATTCATTAGGTGTATGACCTTCATTCACCATTTGCTTGACGAAGCGCTCTGCATCTTCGCAATGATTGTTTGAAGCACACGCTGCAATAAGAGTCCCATAGATAACAGTCTATTTCTAGACTATTATACTCCAGTTTCTGTATCAGTTCCAATGCCTTGGCGTCATCAATCATTGACCTTCCCGCAACATGCGAGCAGCTAAGGTTAATGAAGAAAGTAAGGACTGCTGCTGCTCAAACCATGGACAATACCAAGGAAGACCGCAATGATGTTCTGACTAGTACTTCCTCAAAACTTGGTGCAAATCAAACCGGTGATGTAGATTGAAATTGGATTCATTCAGCAGCGAAGAAACGAGTTAGCTTTGCTTAGTGGGGCATTATCAGAGCCCAATGAATCTGGCCAAAAGCATAGGAATCTGTCCATTCAAAAGACTCCATATCGTGCCCATCGAACTTTCAAGTCCAAAGTTGATCATGAGATCTCTGCACATAATTGATCATTGTTGCAACAAAATGAGGTACTTTGTTGCAACATAATGAAAGGGGACCGTACTTTGTTACAACATAATGAAAGGGGACCTGTCAACTTTCATCAATGAAGCCTTATGTTATGAGAATGAGCAAAATAAGCTGATTCGATGTTGTGAAATTTATATGATTCAAGACTAGAAACCATATGGTTCATTTTAATCCATAGATAATTTTTGTCTAACATTCTAAAGAGACTATATCTTAACAATCCTTCTCCTGTATAAGTGGGGGCTTACATCTGAAACATGGGATGTGACCGTAGTAGAACCTACTAAAGACAATCACATACTAGAACATTAGAGCATGAAAAGAGACAAAAAACATAAAAAATAATAAAAAGGGGAGTATTTTGAATATGAACACCAAATCCGTGCTTCACCATATTAAATAATTTTTTCCCCAAAAGGCTAAGATGTCGATAACAGGCCTACAATGTATATAGCATGCATATCTCTTCAAACAAATTTTCAAAGTTCATGTATCAAAAGTCCTATATAATATGACAATTGATTTTACGCAAAATTTAGTTTTCTATTGGTCACAAATCCATTTCCCACAAGTTTTGCTAATTTAATTGCTTAGAGAAAGTTAACCAATATGAGGTTAGAGTTGCGCCCGTGCTATATGTAACGATATCTGTTTTCAAGCCCGTCCTGCTTCATCTGTTGAAAACATTTCATGTTGGACTTACCAATTCTGACAAGGCAACTAAGAAAAGCAGTACTTGATAAAGACATGGAAAGAGACAAT
Organism: Angophora floribunda; assembly: GCA_014182895.1. Lineage (NCBI taxonomy): Eukaryota > Viridiplantae > Streptophyta > Magnoliopsida > Myrtales > Myrtaceae > Angophora > Angophora floribunda. The sequence continues at coordinate 977,321 of CM024711.1, read as the reverse complement.
AAGAAAAGTTCTGGTGAACTTAGAGCTTTAAATTGATTCGAAATTGAGAGGATGCCATAGACACCGAACCCACTTACGAGGATGATAACTCTTGGGTTTGTTTATTAAGGCTTATGAAAAGCAAAAAGCAACGTTCTTTTAAATCCCATCAAAATCTAAAATATATCCAACTTTAAAAAACCCAAGAAGATGTACATGTAATTCCACGTGTCAACATTTCTATATTATTAGAGCTTTGGATGCTTAAGATTAAACACAAGATCAAAGTGCAGGTGCTACGGGATTTTAAAAATAACAATAATAAGTAAAAGTCAGTTCAAATACACTCTAAACTTATTAGGTTTATAGTCTAAATTTATTGCAATTTATATATTTTTTCTCTTTCTAGATATTGCATTAGTGCTTTTAAAAACATACATTTCCAAGAACCCTTAATATAATGATTTTTGTGAGCTATTCTTCGTTCTTGACAAAATTGAAGTGTGAGCATGATCCAGCCACATCGCAATGAAACGCATGATGGAACAAAACACATGAATGCCTCAAATCCACGACATGCAATCAATGCTAGTCCAGACAATGCATTATTGTAAAAGAGCGAGGCTTGAATCCATGGTAGGCGAAGGTTGACGCTAGCCAGGCTCGCGCATTTGCAAAGAGCCCATGTGTTAATGTATACACTTATATTGTTTTATAGGTAAATGACCCAAAGAAAAAAGTTCAAGAGAGTTGCATGGATAAATGCTTGATTGTACTACATCTCCAGCTCACAGAAATCTCAAATTGGAGACCACGCCGACCGTTCTGTTAGAGCCTTATTCGATCTACATGAATGTATTGATTTATGTGCATTTTTAGCTATTTGACAATATTGAGAAATCAGTGTTAAGAACTTAAAAGAACTTATTTTTGAGAGTTAGTAATCTTCAAGTGAAGGAAAGAAAGAGTTGTTTGACAATCACTAATATTTATGATTTCTTCACAAAAACATAGAATCGCAACCATGATTGGTAGGTAAGAGTTTAATTCTCATCAAAATTTTTTCTGCTAAATGAATTAAGTGACTCCCCCTTTTTAATATTAAATAAGTCAATTTCTAGCTTAATTAAATATTTTAAGTCTAAACTAATTAGAATAAGCTAACAAGCTTAATTGCATCAGCCCGGGAGCCTATCCGCCGGTTGGCAAGTCAAACGTTTGATAATCATGTATTCTTGAAAAAAACATAAAAAGAAAATGCCACTAATTACATGATTATTCGGAGATTTGTTGCTCCTATTTTACGAGAAACTCTTGGGTAGGCCTCCGCTTCACTGTGGAGACGGCTCATTTAATGGACAACACGTGGCGACAAGTGTCCTCCGGATCCCACCACACCCTCTCCCGTCCTATGATCTCTCTCCTCCTCCTCTCTCCACTTCACTGGTGCCGGCCGTTGTTGGACATGGACAAGAGGGAGTTCTCGCTGCCAGACCACCGCCGCCGCCACCGTTGGTAGAACCCGGAGGGGCCAACGGCAACCGCCAAGGTGGTGGTGGAGGCGTAGCTGGAAGCCCTGGAGAGGAGGGGCCTAACAGTGGTGGCCTTCTTGTCATCAAAGGGGGAGGAGATAAGGTGATTCACCATCGGGTCGTCGTGGGCATCGCCGTTTTTGGAGATGAAGGCGGCGGATGCTGACGAGGGAGCAGAGGGAAGGAGGCATGGTTGTGGGAGGGCGGATTGGTGATGGGAAGGAGGGGGAGATGGCACTTTGAATAGAGCTGAACTATAGATGCACCATCATGGACTCCGTATCCATTTTTGGGTCGGTTCTAGTTGAGGCCCCCTTGAAGTCTAATATAATGTAATGGACAAGGCCTACTTTGGACTTTGCTTGTATTTATTCCTTTGGGATCTTAGCAATTAAATAAAATAATGTTTGACCATTTAAAAAAAAAAATTATAATAACTATTATCCCGAGTTATGTCATAGTAGACACAAATCATAATATTTAGATATACACACAATTAATGGTATGAATAGATTTAATTGTCAAAATTCATATATGAAATAAATGCTCACTCAACACAAATTTGAATACCCTACATGTGCAAATCTAAACAATTGATTCCACGATGCAGATGCGCGATGCACTAAACCACTTAACTTCATTTGGACACGCTTGACGCCAAAGTAAGGGGGCAATGGAACCACCACTTGCTAGCACATCTTAATATTTTAAAACATAAACATAGCAACATGGACTAGTCGCATAGTGATATGAAAGAAGATAATCGAAATATGAGGAATAGCAAAAAGTGTGGTAACAATTAATAGAGAGGAATGCCGAGTAAAGAAAGTTTCGATCAGGCCTGATTGCAAACGAGGTCGCGACCCATGCTGGCAACAAACCTAGGCACGTCTTGATTGCGTAGTAGGCCCTGTCCTGGCCGTGAATCAAGATCCATCTAGTTGTGGCCGGATTCATTCTTTCCCTTTTTTTCAATTTGCATTAAACTTATCCCCATCTTCACATCAAACACCTTGATTCGAACTTCATAAGGTGTCCAAAGGTGATTCGACAAAAAAAAAAGGTGATCCAAAGGTGGCCAGCAATGACGCTCGAGAATAGTATGATTTCCATGCCATTACGGTTGAGAGGAGGGATGGGCCGGGCTATCAAAAGGGCTTTTGAACCTGACCTTCAAAAATCGAAATAAACAAGGCTTGGCATGCATGCTAATAGAGTCTTATTGAAAAACCACATTAATCCATATTACGGCAACTAATACAAATTTTGAGTTTGATTGCATATCGATCTAGTTACAAAATTCCGTGATTTTATATTAAAAAAATTCCACAATTCCTAAATCTAGAAGAACGCTGTTAAAGAATGAGAATGTAAGAACCTTCACATTTGATGTTTTTGTTTGTTCATCACAAATTTGTTTTGTTAGAGAGTAGTCATAACCTTTATAAATAGCCAAAACATTCATACTGATTAAGGAGTAATTTGATATTCTAATCTTACAATTATGCAAAAATAATGAACAATTTCAAAATTTCCTTATAAACTGAGTTCCTTTTATTTTTATGATATGACGGGTTTTCTTTATATAAAAAAAAAAGCTGTGAAAATCATCAAATGTCTAGACTTATTTTCAGTTAATGATCAACATTGAATAGATATATGGGTCTAAATTAGCCCAAGTCCAATATGTCAAAAGGCAGAACATTATAAAAAATTATTCTCAGACACATACGGCCATTTTACATTTTATTGAGTGTTTTCTTTATTTTTAATTTAGAATTTTACGGTATTATGAAATTTAAAGTCAATAAATATAAAAGTTTCCAATTGATTATGGCATTAGATGAAGAGTATCGACACCAATGCATAAGTCGTGACACAAATGATTCTGGATTGGGGTCTCCAAAATGATTTTCCCAATCAATTTTTTGCAACTTTAATCGTCACTCGTCTTGAATACTTCCTGTTCCAATTGATTCTGAGTTGGGGTCTCCAAAATGGTTTTTCTAATCAATTTTTTGCAACTTTAATCTTCACTTGTCTTGGATACTTCCTGTTCCAAAGGTGGTCTCCACTGTATCCCTCACCTCTTTGATTCTCTAGTCTCCAAATACGATTTCGTAATTTAGAATTTAGAAAGAAAAAAAAAAAAACACATTTCGTTCGCTTGCCTTATAGGTGCTAATAAAGACACTCCGAATTCGAGTACTTTGATGGAGAACATGAAATGTTGGCTTTTCCAGGAAAATTGATTCCGAAGAGAAATCTAAAAGAATTAGCCACATTTACTTTATCCTTTAAATCTTGGTTGAAATTATTTCTAAATAAATAGAAGAGTCGGTCTATTTACCAAAAAGTCGAGACTTCCGTGAGAAATTGGCAATTCCACACAAATTCGCGGTGGTCAAAAGATAAAATATGGACGAAGTTACCGTTGGCTAATGAGTATCCCGTAACACTTCTTAAATATATTTTATTTAGAGAAATTCAGTTTTTAAGATGCTAATTGTATGTATAGAAGAGCAATCAATACATCAGCACATTGAATGTAACATGATATTTACTTTTTCGAATTCTAAACAAGTTGTTATGATTGGCCAAAATTTGTCCTTTCCATTTTTTATCAATTAAGTGTACCTAATAGGTGTTCCAGGATCATCAAGTTATATTCGTAAATGTCAAGGTTTCCAAATTCGGGACAACCTATTATATAATATTTGTTTTTTCTTTTCAAATTCCAAATCTTCAAATCTTTTTTTGATGAATTACAACATTAGTTTAGTGGTAAGAAGGTCTCCACTTTCTAGGAAGACGAGTCTCATCTCCTTACATAATCTTTGCCCTAAAAAAGATTTTCCCATTTGTGCAATTTTTTTATTTCTTGGAAAGAAAGTACAAGAATATTTAAGGACACATGGGATCTTGAAAGATCTCCCCAAGTTTGGTCTCAAGGCCCTCTCCTCTCCTCTCCTCTCCTCTCCTCTAGTCAAATACTTAAAAAAAAAAATTTACCCTTCTTAATCCAAATCCTAACTTTATAAATCGGAGCCTTATTTTTATGTGGCTACAAATCTGCCACACATCGCCCTATTACCCATCACCAAGTGGAGCCCACCCACCTTAACGTATGCGGAAAAAACAAGCAGCCATCCATTATTACCACGATCTCATGATTGAACCATTCACGTAGAAAAAGCAACCCACGTTGCTCGGGCCACGACATGCAATAATTTGTACGAGATAATTTTTGCTACAATGTGGAAATAAACCGATAATTGATGATAAATCAAGTTCATTATTCTCGGGCAAAAATGGGGTCCGTCGGGCAGTTTTCACTTTTTGCTCAATCTACGTTACCAAATACATATTTTCTATTGAAAAATAAAATAAAATAGACTAGTTGGCATTTCAAGGTCACATGTCATGGTTGGATTTTGCTATTACGTCAATAGAAAACACCATGCTTTGTCAATCATGATATAAAATCCATACATACATACATAAATCCATACATACATACATACATACATACATACATGCATACATACATATATATATATATATATATATATATATATTAAGTTTATGTCAATTTGTATCACTTTTGGATTTTCCATATAATCATGTATAAGTCATGTAGGAAATTGTCAATTCTTTGCTCCTTATTTTTTTTTTATATATATAATTCTGCTAGTTCTCCCAGGTGTGCGAGGTTGTTTTTGGATACTTTAAAACTAAGTGGATGGATGAATTTCATGGTAAACTCATATAGCAATACTCGAGTGATGAACTACTCAAGAAGCTCTGCTCCAAGACCCTCAAAATAGGGATCTAGTGGACCTAGAGCATCTTCATATCAAGAACTACTATGTTCTCAGATCTCTGGAGGAGTTTCTCTTTAGGCAAAAGTCAAGAATTCGCTAGCTCAAGGAAGGGGACCTGAACACTAAATTTTTTCACCAATCAATCAACCACCAACATCTACATAATAGGATCATCTCGGTCCTGAATAGTTTTGGTCAATTGGTTACTAATTCGAGGGAAGTCCAACGGGTATTTGTCTCTTACTTCCAAGAGATCCTTGCCCCGGTGGAGGTGCCTATGAGACCGTTCATTCAGGAGCTCATAGAGGTCATCCAATCTCCGCTCAATGAGGATTAGGTCACATTCTTATCTCAACCCTTTTTACCATCGGAGGTCCGTGATGCCATGTTCTCCCTTACTAGGAATAGAGCTCCGGGCCCTGATGGTTATGATGCAGGTTTCTTTAAAAAGAACTGGGACATGGTGGGTCCCTCTGTAACTGAAGCAGTTTTGGATTTCCTTGAATCCGGATGCATGCTTAAGGAGATTAATAACTCTATCATTGCTTTGGTGCCTAAAATCCCTAATGCCACTTCAGTGTCAGACTATTGGCCTATTGCATGCTGTAATACTATTTACAAGTGCATCACTAAGCTTCTCTCGAAGCGTATTGCAGCAATTCTTTTGAACCTCATTAGTCCAATTCAAACTGCTTTTGTGAAAGAGATGAGAATTAGTGACAACATTCTCCTTGCTCAAGAATTATTTTGTAGGTTTCATACCGAGCCGTAGATCCCAAAATGTGCCATTAAAGTTGACTTCAGGAAGGCCTATGATACTCTAAACTGTGACTTCTTGGAAATAGCTCTTCAAGCTTTCGGATTTCCAAACCATTTCATTAGTCTAATAATGGTATGTGTTCGCACTTCGAAGTTCTCTATCACTATGAATGGTGAACTTCATGGTTTTTTTGCTAGTGGGCGTGATTTAAGGCAAGGCGACCCTATATCCCCATACCTCTTCACCTTGGCTATGGAGATATTTACAGGGATCATAAATTCTCATACCCGACGTCCGGAGTATTGGTACTACTAGAGATGCAAGGCTTCTCGCCTTTCACATCTCTTCTTTGTTAATGATGTATTTTTGCTTAGTGAAGCCAGTCCTACCTCTAGCTCTTGCATCAAGGATGGGCTTGACATATTCTCTGCTTGGAGTGGCTTGTCTCCGAATGCTAGCAAGAGTGAAGTTTTCATCTCAAGAGGCTCATTGGATGTCAGAGATCAAATCTTACAAGCTATTGGGTTTAGACTGGGTTCTTTTCCGATCCATTATCTGGGTGTGCCTATCATTACGTTGAGGCTGAATAAAGTGGATTCCCCTGCCCTAGTCTGTCTTCTAACTGCTAGAGTCCAATCTTGGACTCATCGCTTTCTCTCTTTTGCAAGTCGATTACAACTAATTAAATCGGTCTTGCATGCGATTTATATATATTGGGCATCCATTTTCTGGCTGCCTTCATCAGTAGTGCACAGAATAGAGCAAATATGTAGATAGTTTTTGTGGAAGGGCCCGACCATGGGTCCGAGAGGAGCAAAAGTGTCTTGGGAGGATGTTTGCCTCCTCAAATAGGAAGGAGGCTTAGGACTTCATAGGATTTGGGATAGCAATAAAGCTGCCATGATTAAACACATCTAGAATCTCTTTACTGATAAAGAATCTTTATGGTGCGAATGGATCCATGCCATCCATCTCAAAAGGAAGGATTTCTGGACTTCTAATCCTCCAACTAACTGTTCTTAGGCCTGGAGGAAAATTCTTGCACTTAGAGGGGAATCCCTTCCCTTTTTCGAGTGGAAGATAGGTGATGGTTTGTCCACTTCGCTTTGGTTTGATCCTTGGCTTGATATAGGTCCGCTTACTACATTATTCTCGAACTCCTTCATATACCAATCAGATCTCACTAGGCAAGCTAAAGTGGTGGACCTATACACTCCCTTTGGTCAAATGCTTCTCCAAAAACTTTTATCTGGGCAAATCATGGTCCCCCCTATCTCATGGCCTGGACTATTTCACCTGGAATGAAGATCCCTCATGCAAATTTTCGGTTGTATTGGCATGGGCTGCTATTCGCAGGAAATCACACATGGTTCCTTGGAATAAGGCCATTGTCCCTCGACACCAATTTCTTCTTTGGCTAATTGTCAAGAACCGTCTTCCAACCTAGGTATTCCTTATGTCCTTTGGTAGGAGCCCTAATGCAATATATAAATTTTTAAGTCCAATCTGCAATGCTTACTAGAGAGAAGATGATATAAAGACAGTTCAAAATACACTCAAGGTCTTCCTAAGTTTAGCACAAGTGGAAGTACAAGAATCAAGATGTAGGCTCTTCATATTGGTGGTATTCTCGTTATAGCCTATTCTTGTCCCCTGCTTCGAATTCCAGTCCTCAATTCTCGTTGATCGGAATGTCGGAGGTCCCTTAGCCAGCCATCATTATCTTCCACTCTTCCATCCTTGTGTGAATCATGGTATGGCCTAGTATTAATCAAAGTCACTTCTAGGTTCATGAGATTTCCTTCCAAGAAGCCACCAATCAACTGAGGTTCCTTCATATCTGATTTTATCAATTAGCTTCTGTATATCCTAAAGGTCCATCCAATCAATAGGTTGAGTATGGTGATAATCTTCAGTATCTTCAGATGTTCGCATATACATATGGAGGTCTTCAGATTTAATCATTCAACACTCAATTTGAATTTTGACGTTGCGGATTCCATTCAGTGCAACTTGCTCCTGTGATAGACATCCTGCTTCTACTGTCAGAGAACTTCTTGCATATGTTTAAAACGCTTCCAGCTTCTATTTTCCTGTCCTTGGCAGAATCTTCTCTTCTTTGATTACATAACCTAAATGGTCTTTTACTCGCATCTCCACCCATGCAATTCCTTAAAATGACAACCTTTTGAATGGGACGACCATTAATTGGTCATCCAATCAGCAACATAGACGTTTTTGTTCCAACACATGAGGATATTCTTCATCTCAATGCCTACTTTTTCAGGCGAATGGTCGCTCTGGGACAAATGACTTGGCGTGGGACTAGTCAATCGGTTCGACCTCAATGAGGTCTTCAAGTGTATGATTCAATGGGGAACCAGAATGGTTAATCTGGAGCTGTGGTCAGAGAAGAGGCTTGTTTCAAAGGAGCCCCCTGAAGCTTTCTCGTGAATAAGAGGTTGTAATAGCATCCTGAATTTTTCATATTTTACCGTGAAAATAATGTCGTCACAATGTTTATAGTGAATATCGTGGGCATTATTGCAAAGGAGAAAGTGAACCTATGTGCATTGTGCTGAAGGTTTGTCTTGTCACATGTCATGTGGTCATTATTACCGAGTTCCAATTACAAGCTTGTCACAACTGTACAAAGCTTGTTTTTTCAGTTATGACCATTGGATGGCCAAACTTGAATCTGCGAGTAATATTTCGAATACAAGTTCAGTGGGGAGATCTGCAGACTCATCAAAGTTAGCCAAAAAGGAAAAAAATGAAAAAAGATAAGAAACATTTCTCCTATGGGTCACTAAAGCTGACTAATATATAAGTCATATGAGGGAATTTAATGAAAAAATGGATCCACTAATATTATATGATTTTGCCAATCTAATCACTTGATCAGCTTTTGCCTTTGGTTATGCTTACAGTCGATTAATGAAGTTTCAGGGTATTTACGGGCTCATTTCCATCATGTCAGGGCGATTCCTTCGTATAAATAAGATTCTATTGAGAACGAGTAGCTTTCAAGCTGCAAGTGATCTCAACAAAAATCATTCAATGTGATTCAATTTGTAAAACTTGTTGTGGCGTAAGCTCTTCCATTCAAAAGAACCAACATGAGAATTTACATTTCATTGTGAAGATGTCGCTAGATTTTGTAATTTCCTAACCCTTCCCAGTTTACCCGATAGTTGTGGCTAGTCATACATCCAGGCACTATACTCCAAACCCCTAAAATTTTACTGCATCCAGTCTCTAACAAGTTTAAAATATAAAAAAGGATGGACTTGAAAATTAATTACGCCTGATAATTAGTTACACAATATTGCAATTACATACGGGCTCCCTCAGAGTTCCAGGAGAGATGATATGGCATTAACTCTTATCATTCACTTCAAGCAGAAGCTTCTCCTTGGACGGACGCCAATTCTTCGATCGACCGCAAACAAGTCCCTTTTCTATGTCATTAATCTGCCATTTGAAGAGTACCATTGACAAACGGATGATCTCGGTCAAACATAAGTTCTTCATTTAGCAATAGCAAGATGGGGTTTATTCACAAGGGGAAAAAAGGAATAAGAGTAAAATTACCAAAAGGTTTATGATGATGAACTACGGTAACCAGTATCATATTGATGAACACAAGAGTGGATTTTAAATGCTGTAATGAATACCACTATTATTTCACAGTAAAGGACACGGTCCTGGATCATACAATGAACTCTTGATCCCTCACAATACTCTAATGATTCGGAATATTCCAGGGATGCCCAAGTGGGAGTAGGAGTTTCCCTAAGCTCACGACCCTGATGATATACGTCCTACGTCAATTCATCCATTTAAACCAGTCAAGATTGAGTATGCAATCAGATAAATAAATTGTACACATGTTCAATTTGACCGTTGTAAAGTAGGTTTCGGACTTTTTCGGACAATTATCCTACCTCATCAGTATGCCACATTAAATAAAATTTAGAGTAGAAAAGAAGTAACAAATTATCACCAACCACATTAAAGCTTCTCAGTTTTCATCATGCAAGCTATAACCTCACAGAGGTAGATTATATTTCGAGCATTAGCTAGGGTGTGGGTACTACTCTATTAATAAATTGCTGTTTTATTTTTTCCCCATTTGGTTTTTCTGTCAGAAAATATAACTAACTTTCGTTACTTCACTTAGTTTTTCGTAACAAAAAACACTGGGTGTCAGATATAATGGGGTCCCATAATGTACTAGAAGGATTAGTGAGTCAATTACTAGGAAGATAATTATATCTATGAACCTTAATGTTGACACCTAAATTTTGATTGATCATTAGTAATTTAATGCAAAAAATTAGGGATTAATTTTAACCCCTAAACAAAAAATATTAGGATTAAATTGCATAGCATATAGTTTTAGAAGCATTTATTGCATTTGCATTGGACTGATAATAGATGGGCTCCAGTTGATGGTTCTAAGCTTTAACTTAACGAGTTTGACTAAGCCCACAATAAGTGAAAATTTGGCCAAGCCCGTTCAAGATCGACAAGTGGGAAGATTGATATATTTCGAAATATTCGATGATGTAGCAGTGGATTTTTCATATATTTGGGTAATATATTCATATATCATCAAGGATAAATTGTGAGCTCATCTTTACAAGATTCGGAATTCAGACAACCCTATTACGATCTTGAATTTTTGGCAATGTTGGGTCAATCTAAGGGGCTGATATTTGGTCGAAGGAAATAAAATTGGCGAAGAATATTCATATTTTGCGATTCAATGCAAACATGCGCACAAAGGTAATGAAAGAGAGCAAGAAAAGATTTGTTGCACGTGAAGAGCGTATATTGAGCAACATGTTTCCTTCTTCAAAGAAGGAAAGATGTGCACATCCTTCAATGAGGGCGCATGGACGTGCAATACACAAGGGAAGTGGAATATATTTTAAAGCATCCAAAGAGGAAATAAAATCCACTTTCTTTCCTTGATGGCTCAGACCCTTCTGCCTATAAAAGGACCCTACAACTCAAGGAGGGGGGGACAGAAAAAGAAACACGAAATACACTGCGGCAAAAGTGAGAGCAAAATTGTGAGAGGTCGCGGAGAGAAGCCCGAGAGAAAAGAGAGAGTTCGAAGAGAGTTCAGCCGCGTCCTTTGACGTGTCTCTTCGTTGACTGAGTTGCCGCGCCACCACGATTAGTCCTAGCCGCTCAAACGTATCCCTGATGTCCTGCTCCACCACTGCACCTGACGAAGTCGGTTCGCTGTCCATCATTGCTATCGACTTAGGTTTGTTGCTGCTGGAGTCGACCACGACGAGGAGCTGTCGCCCCCATCCATCCCTCACGCTGCCGAGCCCAACCTTTTGTTGACTAGTGAAGAACATTGACTTTGCATGAACTCCAGCATCATCCAGCGAATTCACAAGTGTCCTTGAAGTGAATTCTTGGAGAGGCCGCCCACCGTGAGCATCACCAATCGCCGGTCATACGTTTATCACCCACCATCCACGCTATCGTGTTCCGTCGAGGCCACCGTCGAAAACCGTCTCAGATCGTTTGTGAGAACCAGAGAAGGACCATCAAGGTAATTTCCTAATCCGTTCGTTTATTTGAATATAAAATTGCCTAATTAGCAATGCATTTACTGCTAATGTGATTTCCTTGAAATATTTGGCATATTCCAATTGAGTGAGATTGTTGTGTCATGTTAAAAAAAATCTCAATAATCAAAAATATTGAGCCGCGAGACGTCGGATCAGGTTTTTGATTGTTTTGATTTTCTATCTTGGTGGGGGCTAAATTGCGTGCTTTAAATGATCGGTTGCATTATGTGTTGATTTTTTAATAAACTTACAAAAAATGCATAAAAAAAAATCTTTGCATAATAGGGTAGATTAATGCACTTCATGTCAGGCTAGTCTTATAGTCTACATAGCATATGACGTAAAAGCTTAGGAAATTTCATTTGTTATAAAAAAAATGAAAACATAAAAATTGCCATGATCATGTCATGTAGAATTAGGATCCCGTGTGTCATCTAGTCATTGCATATTTAGGGTCATTTGAATGTGTGACATACTAGGGTAGTTGTATTAAATATTTTCTAGCATTAGATTAAGTTAAATAATTAATGTCGCGTGACATATAGTTTGCATATTAGGTTGCACATTGCATAGTGCTTTACATGATCGGTTGCATTATGTGTTGATTTTTTAATAAACTTACAAAAAAATGCATAAAAAAAATCTTTGCATAATAGGGTAGATTAATGCACTTCATGTCAGGCTAGTCTTATAGTCTACATTGCATATGACGTAAAAGCTTAGGAAATTTCATTTGTTATAAAAAAAATGAAAACATAAAAATTGCCATGATCATGTCATGTAGAATTAGGATCCCGTGTGTCATCTAGTCATTGCATATTTAGGGTCATTTGAATGTGTGACATACTAGGGTAGTTGTATTAAATATTTTCTAGCATTAGATTAAGTTAAATAATTAATGTCGCGTGACATATAGTTTGCATATTAGGTTGCACATTGCATAGACAATTTCGTATGTCATTACATGCATTACACGTAGTTTTAGGCTTCATTAAAAAACCTTAAAAAAATATTTGAATGAGTGCGTGTTAATTAGAAATCATATCTAGGATCATTGATGTGATTTTTTAAGCTAACATTACAGATGCTTTCGTTGCTTCGAGGTAAGTTTCTCTTCCCGTGCTTGCAATTTATTTATTGCTTTGCTTTATTGAGTGTTAAATAATGGTTGCGTGCTCGCATGATCACATTGCATGTTAGGGGGTAAACTAAAATCAATCAAAACTGCCTGCAAATCATTTTTTTCAAATTAAAGAGAAAAGGTACCGAAAGGGCGTTAGAAACATCTAACGTAATCAAGTCCCCGATCCCATAGTCTCTGGTTCGTTGGAGTAAAGTAACTCTCCCGTTACTTTACTTGGGTTTCTAATCGACCCACCAAAAATAGATTAGTGGCGACTCCTAAGTAAAAATCATTGGCATGTTAAAAAAACTTAAACCCTAAGTCGCGAATTGGTATGGGCTTGGGAGAGCCCGAACTAAGTTTAGGCTTAGTAATCCATTAGCCAAACTCTAGGTGGTGCACCCAAGGTGAGGTCGCGGCACTTAACTATTCAGTCTACTGCTTTATTTGATTGTCTTAGATAATGGGCTACTGGAGTAAGGTTTTCAAATTGGGCCATCTTTAATTTGGAAGCTTTGATGATAGCATCCTCCTTCAGTGAAGCCTTTTCTTGATCTATCATCGTCCTTTTATCACATTTGGTTGAAGTCTCCCCTATTCTCTTCCATGAGGGACTCCCGACCAACTTTGACCTCTGCTTTCTTTTTCTCACATGGCAATCGTGGGCTTATTTATAAGTAATCTCAATTAACCAGCACATAATACATGCCCCCACATATATGTTTTGCATTTATGGGGCTTCAGGTGAAGGATTTACTCCTTGATTTATTGACATTGGACAATGTAAAGTCATTTCGGTCATTTGTAACTGAAAATCAATCACCTAGATGATTTCAAAAACAAAATTTTTGAATTTCGTCCTTTTGTTTCCTTTTTCTTTCCGTTGCTCACCGGCCATAGGTGAGGATTGTCCTCACTGGATCTTGCGAGGGTTGGTCAACGAGGAAGTCAGGCTGGTACTGGAACATCATTAGAAGATCTTCTTAAGAAATTCTAAAGCAGTTTGTTGATATTCATAGAAGAAGGAAACCACGCGAGGCCTCAAATTTTTGAACTTCTCTTAGAAACCAACAGATTCATGCATGCCTACCTGGAATGCGAGGCCGAGTATTTCCCGAGCAAGATTAAGGAAGTCATTGTGCATGAGAGCATCAACTTGTTGATGCCATCAAGTTGCCTTTCTTGCTTCATAACCCAAAAGAGACAATCAAGATCACATCACATACAGAGACGTATGTACCAACATGGAGGATACTGTTGAGTTTTTCATTTGTACCCTCATATCTAATTACAATACAAAGTATTATTCACTACAAGAAGAGGGGGAAAGCAGCAATCTTGAACATTCTATATCATTAGCCAAGAAAATTTTCTAGTGCAGACATTAAATCATACTCTAGTATACATACAGCAACCTCGCATGTTAATACCATATTTATGCATATGCTGGTCATATCACCTACCCTGACAGGAATAATAGCCTTGTAAAGAAGAATGGCATCCCTTGCAGCACGGTACAATTGCAACGCAACTCGGGTGGACGATGAGCAAACATCCTGCATGAGGTCACAGGTCAAAATTATCATGTTTTCTTTGTTATTATCTGATCTATAAAATGAAATAAAAAATCATTTTGTACCACTGGCATCCTTCATATATAATGCTAGACAACCAATCGGAAGGTATGGAGAAGTTACGCTTCTCACAAATTAAGACTATGAACGGTAATAAAAGAACGATATCGTTGCATCAAGATAATCGACAAGCTTTATGGCATTCGCTATAAAATGTGAAAAATATTTCCATTACCAATCAAAGTAGTTAGATATTGTTATAATTCTTCTGCAAAATACAGTTTTAAAAGCAATTAAATTCTACATGTGTACCCTCACTTCCGCAGCATAAGTAATTAAAGTGCGCTCTGCCTAAGACATAGCAAGTTATATTTTATGAAGAACTGGTCGCTTCAATTATTCCACCACGTAAAATGGAATTTCTTTTTCTAGATTTGAACATATCTGTGCTGCAAAATTTTACACTGGCGTAAAATTTTGCAAAGAGTTTAGAATTCCAACTACCTAAAACATTCTGCAAAAATTCATTCAAATTATGGCTATACTTCCTTCGATTGACAAATGCATAACAAAAAATCCAAATAGCACTCGAAACATATTTCTTTTTTAATATCTGCCACTGCTAAAATCACATACTCTTAGCAAAAAGGAGGCTTTGCTAAAAACACATGCTCCGTCGAGGTGGTGGCGGAGGCGGAGGCAACGGGGGGGCATTGTCAGTGTAACTGGATTCATTGCAATTTGGCAATGGTGGAGTCGAAGGCCGCGCGGTTAGGGCTCGGTTGTGAATTGGAGGGACCTTTCCAGACAGAGGCGGAGGGAGAGGCAATGGGATGGCGCCGTCACTGTAAACCCTCTGGATGCATCACGATTCAGCGATGGCGAAGGCGGAGGCCATGCGGCTAGGGTTCGGTCAAGGTGGAGGTAGAGGCAACGGGGCGGCATCGTCAGTGTAAACCCCTGAATTCGTCGAGACTTGGTGAAGGCGGAGGTAGAAGCCACGCGGTTAGAGCTCCATCGTGACTAGGAGGGAGAGAGATGGCATAGCCGGGAGGGGCCAAAGATTCGGTGATGGTGGAGGCAACGGGCGAGCCGAAGGGGCAGTACGGTGCCTCGTTGGTCGGACATGGGCTCGGTGGATCGTTGAAGGGAGAGAGGGGGCAAAGACAGGTGGAGAGAGTGTGCAGAGGGTTCTGGTCGGGCGCGTCAGAGTCGGAGCCGGAGCCGGAGCCGGAGCCGCGGTAGGGGAGTTCATCGGTCGGGCACGGTGGTGTGAAGAGAGAGAGAAAGTGCAGGGGAAAGAGAGAGAGAGTTCTCCCAGAAAAAGGAGAAAAGGAGGCCGCACAGTTCAAATATTTTGGCCTGATAATTAGGCCCCCACAGGTGACCCTTGTCGCACTCTGAGTGCCTTCTTATTCTCCACTTTGGTACACCAAACGTAGGCAAAATTTTCTCGTGATGTATTTGTGACTAGCTCTTGATTCATCGGGCATACAAATCCTCCGTCAAGTCAACATCCTTTCCCCGATGCCAATCTTCCAAAGTTTAGTTTGAATATTAGGTTTGGCTCTACAATTAAAAGGGATAATGACATAAACAATCTATAAATTTTAGCTCATTGAATAATTTTGTCCTTATATTTTTTAATTTGTTTAATGTCGTATATGAACTTTAGCCGAATGTGTAATATGTTCTCTAATCTTTTAATTTGTTTAATGTAATCTATGAACTTTTGACTCTTGTTCAATATAGTCCATGAACTGTATGAAATTATTCAATATAGTTCTTGATTTTAGATTAATGGAAATTAACTATATTAAAAATTTTCATACAGTTCATGGATTATATTGAATAATTACCAAAAGTTAAAGGGTTATATTGAACAAATTAAAATTTCAAGGATCATATTGAAAAGTGGGTTAAAGTTTAAGGACCGCATTGAATAAATTAAAAATTTATGGATCAAATTACACATTGAGTTAAAATTTAATGACTGTTTGCGTTATTTTCCCTTATCAGAACATCTACTATTGCACCAGTCCCTCAAACTTTAAAGCATAATTCAAGTACTTCTCCACGTGATTCCAATGTTCGATTTGTCTGGCCTAGATATGAACTTAAATCCCGATTGGGCCTAGAACACATACTATTAAACATATATACTATCCAAGACAATGAATTCTCATGTAAATGAAGAAAAAAAAAGTTGTTTCGATTATTTTATTATCATGAGAAAAATATAAAAAAATATGTCACATAAGCCTAATTAATTGCTCTTGAGAAATTATTTGTGTCATTAACAAAGGGTAAAAATCCCATTTAATTACAAAAATTGTATCTAAGAAGGAATTCAAAGGAGAAGAAAGACTGCCATAAATGCAATTTGACTAATTTTTTGGTCATTAGATGACCGAGGCATTAAAGGAGGAGAGGCGATGGCATTTGATGACTCGGTGGCGCGTGCAAAATGCAAGGGAGTTCACAAATTTTGGCCTGATAATTAGGCTCCACAAGCGACACGTGTCGCGCTCTAAGGTGCTTCTTATTCTCCATTTTGGCACACCAGAAGTAAGTAATATTTTCTCGTGATGTATTTGCAACTAGCTCTTGATTCATTGGGACTACAAATCCTCCATCAAGTCAACATCTTTTCCCCGATGTCAATCTTCCAAAGTTTAGTTTGAATGTAAGATTAGGCTGAATTGTCAAAAAGATAATGACGTAAATAATTTATAAATTTTAGCTCATTGAATAATTTGGTCCATAAAGTTTTAATTTGTTTAATATCATCCCTAAACTTTAGTCGAATGTGTAATGTGTTCCATGAATTTTTAATTTGTTTAATATAATTCATGAACTTTTGATACTTGTTCAACATAATTCCTGAAATGTATGAAAATATTCAATATGGTCCCTGATTTTAAATTAATGGAAATGGACTATATTAAACATTTTCATATAGTTCATTGACTAAATTTTTAATTTAATCCATAAATTTTTAATTTGTTTAATATCATCCCTAAACTTTAGTCGAATGTGTAATGTGTTCCATGAATTTTTAATTTGTTTAATATAATTCATGATCTTTTGATTCTCGTTCAACATAATTCCTGAAATGTATGAAAATATTCAATATAGTCCCTGATTTTAAATTAATAGAAATGGACTATATTAAACATTTTCATATAGTTCATTGACTAAAGTTTTAATTTAATCCATAAAGTTTTAATTTGTTTAATATCATCCATAAACTTTAGTTGAATGTGTAATGTGTTTTGAGAATTTTTAATTTGTTTAATATAATTCATGAACTTTTGATACTCGTTCAACATAATTCCTGAAATGTATGAAATATTCAATGTAGTCCCTAATTTTAAATTAATGGAAATGGATTACATTAAACATTTTCATACAGTTCATCGACTATATTGAATAATTACTAAAAGTTAAGGGGTTATATTGAACAAATTAAAAGTTTAGGGACCACATTAAAGATTGGGTTAAAGTTCAAAGACTACATTGAACAAATTAGAACTTTATGAATCAAATTACACATTGAGCCAAAATTTATGAATTGCTTATGTCATTTTCCCTTGTCAGAACATCTACCATCGCACCAGCCCCTCAAACTTTAAAGCGTAATTCAAGCATTTCTCCATGTGATTCCAATGTTTGATTTGCCTAGCTTGGATATGAACTTAAATCCCGATTGGGCCTAGAACACATACTATTAAACATATATACTCTTCAAGACAATGAATTCTTGTGTAAATAAAGAAAAAAATTCGTTTTGATTATTTTATTATTATGAGAAAAATATAAAAAATATGTCACGTAAGCCCAACCAATTGCTCTTGAGGAATTATTTGTGTCATTAACAAAGGGTAAAAATCCCATTTAATTACAAAAAAACTGTATCTAAGAAGGAATTCAAAGGAAAAGAAAGACGGCCAAACATGCAATTTGACTAATTTTTCGGTCATTAGATGACTGAGGCATTAAAGGAGAAGAGGCGATGTCATTTGATGACTCGGTGACGCGTGCAAAATGTAAGGGAGTTCAGGTGGGTGTACTCGGAGCAGGTCAGCTTTTTCGTTCTTCGGCGCGGATGGGCTTCGACACGTACCCGTCCAGCCTTGTCTGCCGGCAAATTCGGATGCGATCGCATTTTCTCCCTCATTTGGAGGACTCGCTTAAGAGCGTATGAACGTGGTTTCCTTTCAAGTGCTCGACTGCATATTTGAGCTCCGTGAGAATTTTGTACTCGATGCTTAATAGGGATGATTTGAAAGGGAAAAACATATTCGAATTATCTTTAGAGAAAAGAAGAGATGTCTCAAGGAGATAAAATTTTGGTAACGTTTACATGTTGGTGAGATTTAAAGGGGATGCTATGCAAACAGAGGCCGAGGGTGGGGTAGATAGAGAGAAGGCAATTCACATACCTCTAAGCAGAACCTCAAATTGAAAAACTGAATTACCCCTTTCTTGCATATTTATTTTAGTATCAAGTTATGGTTCGGGTAATTTGATTTTTAGTTAGTTTTAAGTGTTTTGGATAGGTGAGAAAATTTAGCATTCAAAATTTGAAAAATAAAAAATTATGAAGAAAACGACACTTTAGTAAATAGAGTTGTATCGATAATTGATGTGAAGGCACAAAGCCTTTAAAAGTTAAACTCGTGCTGAATTTGATGTTCTCGAAAATGGAGATGTAAATGGTCGTTGTTGAATGCTCTTAGCTCGCGATGGCAAATTCAGGGCAGCTTCCAAAGCAACAACAAACATAAAAAAAGAAGAGGTAGAACTCTAAAGGTCTCTTTTTTGATTCGTTCATGGAGTTGAATAACCGATCTCAACATCTCACACCGCGCTTTAGCTTGGTGATGCGTGGGGCCCACCTGCGCCCTGGACCTTGGACCCCCTCTCACGTACGCGAGCAACGCCTTTGCTCCTTTTGTATTTCTCATTTTTAGTTAATAAAAGTATATTTGTTAACAAAAATGATGGCTTATTTATGGATAGGATAATCAATTAGATAGAGCTCTAACTTCCGTGGATGCCGATCTAGACACGAGGCGACTTTTTCTATTCTAAATGATTTTCAATTGGGATTGAATATATTCAAGGAAATGGGGAATTAAAACTATGTAAGCTACCAAAATGTTCAAATACCTCTTGAGAAAAGATATAGTTGTTACATGAATGCATTACAAGGATTAAATTTGTATGATATGTGATCCATACTTGAAAAGTCAAAGATATTTATATTTTGTAGGTGTATGATCTTGTAAGGGCCTAAACTTTCCGTTTGTATAATCAAAGACTTAAGTTTTAACTTTATTCAACTAAGCACCCCGACTTTCAAAATTAGGCACAATGTTAGGCCTCCGGTGAATTAAGCGCATGTCACTTGATTTTTACTGAGATGGGCTGACTAATTAGGTCAAGTTGATGATGTGGACGGTCACGTCTCACTTTTCCCAACTCAGTACATAGAAATTCCGTTCGCCTTTTGTTTTCGTTTTTTGCCTTTGTTTCTCTTTTTCCGATGGTGAGGCGGAGTGTGGTTAGCGGTGGTAAGGCTCGATTTGTTCGCATCGGCAACACTAAGTACTACTGACGGTGGCGACATCGACTCAGGTAGTGGTAATGGCGAGTAGTGGTGTTGGTGGCTGAAAGAGTTTTCAACAAAAAACTATCTTATTAATGAGTTCCCTTACACAAAATAGCAAGTACACAAACTGTAAGCTTTGCTTAATGAGCTGCTTACCAAGGGAATTTTCTAAATTTTTTTTAATGAAATAAGAGATTTATATATATATATATATAGAGAGAGAGAGAGAGAGAGAGAGAGAGAGAGAGTTAGATGCCACAGTGCACTTTTGAAGATTACCTATTACCTAACAGCGTTAATGTTCACATCATATACTAATCAGGTGCAACTCATTAAATATGTTCAACCATTGAAGACTCAGGTCATTATCAGAGAGGAAAAAAAACCATGAGATTGGCGTGGTAACTAAATAACGGACCAATGTGCTTAAAAGATACAATTTGAGTTGGATTTCTCACATCATGGAGTGCAGTGCACAGAACCTACGTCGAAGCCACTTATTACTCCAAATTCGAGTTTTGCATTTAGGCACTGCATCACATGGATTTAGCCAGACCTTCGTCTTTGTGAAACAAGAGAAGACCGGCTACACCTATATCATATTTACCCAAAGCTTCTTCACCAACTTTTCTTTGAATAGTCTATCAATTTTTTTCCTTGCATAGCCTCTTCTCTAAGCCATTCTTTTAGCCCTTCTAAACTTTTCACTCGATAATAAACTTTACCTTATATTCACGGCATTCAAACAGTTAGCTACTGTTGTAAATAGTTTGTTATTTATTACATAGGGCATGCACCCTTGTGATCCAACGAAACACTTAGTGGGAAAGACTAAATAATGGATGAAACTTTACGTTCGCATGCTTAGCAAGAATAGATAGAGAAACTTCAAGGACCAAAACTCTGCATGTTCACACCATTGATCCTTCCCATTCTCACCAACCCCACAATGTTAATCCCTTTAATTGAACAAAAGGAGGAACCCATGTGTCGTCTGATGAGAGGGAGACTCACTGGTTTTTGCACCAGCAAGCATAAGTGGGAAACATTCGATTCGAATGCCTCCAGTTATATTTTACCTCTTTGCCCTCTTCAAGGAACAAGCCAAGCTCACGAACTCTCCAAATTTCTTGCAAGTAGGGTTACTCAACCACCCTACTATTCCACAACCCATCATCTTTTTTCAGTTCCTTTCCACATAGGTGCAGACACCCAAGTGTCGAAACTTACCATAAGTGTCAAAACTTCTTTTAAATGTGCACGTTTCAAAATCAGAGAAAAAAGCCACGTCAAATTTCTCCAGCAAGCTCGCTGACACTTAAGTGGAAGTTTTGGCATTTAAGCATTTATATATCCACCGGTGTCAATTTTGGCACTTGGGTGTACTTCCATTCCTTTTCCTTCTTCATGGCATGCGTTGTGTATATATACTGAGTCATATTCCTGACTTCTCCCCACTCACCAACTTACAAAAGCAAAGTCCTATACTAGAGAAAAGTTGTCACCTGCAATCCCCAAATACAAGAATGGCTCACAACTCTCGCATTGCCGAGTTCCTGCCCTTGTCCATCTTGATGGTATTGGTGATTTCGAATGCCTTCATTTGGAAAGGAAAGTGGGGTTGGCCGGAGAGTGCGGGAGGACCCCCATCGGACTAATAACATAATTTACTAATAGGAAAAATTACCCAAAAGTCATAAACCTAAATTATGCCGATTCAATCAATTGAGTCTTAAATTTTGTGTAATTGTATCAATTCAATCCATCTGTCCAAATTTAGCTTAGCTGCTAGTGCTCACATGGCCACTTGCTAATGCTGATGACAATTTTTTAATAATATTTTAATTTTCATATTATTTTATTAATTTTTTATATTTTCTTTCTTTTTCCTTTTTTTTCTTTCTCTCTATTTTTTTCCTCCTACCTCCCCTCCCTCCTTTGGCTCCAGCAATTGGCCAGAGGGGAGTGCTAGCCAGTCACTGGACTTGTTGGAGAAATATCTCCAAGTGACTATTGAT
Source organism: Angophora floribunda (assembly GCA_014182895.1). NCBI lineage: Eukaryota > Viridiplantae > Streptophyta > Magnoliopsida > Myrtales > Myrtaceae > Angophora > Angophora floribunda. The sequence goes on along the minus strand of CM024711.1, from coordinate 955,297 downwards.
AATGTCCAAACTATCTTTAGTATAATCTTTATTATGGTGTATGTAGATGTGTGGACTAAAAGACAGCCCAACATCCATGGTGTGATCCATTGGAAATGAGCTTGCAAAATGTTCTAATGCGTAGATAGTACAAGTGGACTACCTAAAAGATCCGTTGTTGGTGAAGTTTATGTTGAAGTTGGAAAGATCATGTCGATGATGTTGTAACAAGATCAAAACATCTCAAAGAGGATAATTGACCCACAATGGTAGAAATAGGACGTGAAACCGAGTTATATGAAAGATAAAGGAATTCAAGATTTTTGAAATTCCCAAATTGATTGGGTAGATGACCATTGGAATTATTGTAGCTGAGATTTAGACACCGATTCATAGGATGTATCTTTCCTCCCAAACTGCAATCCTCAATATTGAGCTTTGAGACATGACTAGTCTTGTTGCTCCATTTGACTCCATTCCACTTGCAACAATGCCGGTCCACCATGAGAGCTCAAAGGATCAGCGAGAGGTTCCCTCTTAGCACCAATGCAGCTTACATTTGTTAAGGTATTGAAGTGACTGATCTTCAAGGCTTGAATGACAAAGAGTGCATTCAAAAGCATAGGGACGAAGTTAGTGTAGGAGTCGGATACCATTGTTATTCAAAATGAACCTGACAACTTTCATCTATAAAGGTATTTTGGTCGAGAAATATTATATTTTTTTATTTACAAAAATGTATAAAGAAAAAAGAAGAAATTAACATCTTTCTTAAGTCATCCTCTGATCACTTGCCACCTAAAGCGACTTAAAGATTCCAAGCCATAACTTACGAGATGCATTAAATGGTCAAGACATCGCGGAAACAGTTGGAATGGTGTTAGCAAAGAGTAAAATCGGGTTGGGCCCCACCAAAGAAATCTTTGGCCCAAAGACAATGGAAGCCTTTGAAAAGAAATGTTTTGGGGCTTTTGTTCATGTTGGGAGAAAGAAAAAAGAGTGTTCCGTCCATGATACGGAAACAACAGTTTCAGATTTTGCTTATTTGCAATAACTATCCACAAAATAGATGAAGAGCATAAAAACTTCTTTATTACTTGAAGCTTTCAATAGCAATCTTCCTCGATGAAAAAGGAGAACAAATGGTAGGAACAATTAGCAACGACTATCAACAAAATAAATGAGTACCAAGAAAATGAGATATGACTAGAAAGAGAGATATATACATACATACTCATATAACTTACCAAATAACTTCTTATTAGTTGTGTAGTTGCAATTGAAAAGCTCTCTTGAACCAAAGAATGGTAATCATCCTCTCGATCAATAATTTTTCTATAATTCTATCAACTATTTGAAGATAGAACATCCTCCAAAATTGATAGACATATAATATTCAACAAAATCCCATAAATGCCATTGCAAAACTGAGTAGAAAAAATTAACAATAGAGTCACCCTCATTAGATTCATCTTCGCTTGAATTGTGATCATATTGTCTATCCATATTATTATGCTCTCAAAAGAGGAGCTCCGCAAAGTCCATCCTTGCCATGATAATATGGATAGATTGATCATCTAGGTGGTTCACTTACCTGATGAAACAAGACTAGATAAATTTATTGAAGGAAAGATCCAAATGACTTAGAAAGTCTAAATTGGATATGCTAGTAGGAATGTCATCTAATAGCTTGTTATTGGATAGATCAAGTGATTCCAAATATCTCAAGTTGCCAATATCAACTTATTTTGAGAGAGGTTCAAATTTTGAAGTCAAGTAAGCATAGTTAGCCCTTCCAATATTTTTCCTTCTAATGCATTGCCTGAAAGGTCACTAGAAAACAAATATTACAGTGTGTTGGTGAATTCTAGGCATGTTACTTTTATATTAACCATAATGGGAAACCTCCAGCATCCATTTACCAAATATGGAGTAAAATTTTAAAACAATGAGTCCGTTAAAACAATGAGGAATGCCTCCAAAGAGGTTGTTATGCACTACTGCAAAGGAATACTCCTAGTGAAGTAATTTCTCTCAAGAATGATTACCAAATCCTGGGGAGCTAAATGGAGGTATTCTACCGGTGAATAGATTGTCACCAAGATCTAGGATGAGTAAATGCAACTTCAATAAACACTTTGGGCGCACTCCATTCAAGCCATTTTTACTAGAACTTTTAGTTGCTCCAAATTGCATAGAGTTTGGAATCTGCCCATTCAACATGTTGTCTCCCAATGAAATCCATTCCAAAGAAGGTAGCAACTTCCCCCAACATGGTGGAAGTCTCCAAGATAGTTGGTTCTCAAAGAGATCAAGAAAATACAATTCATGTAACATGCATAATGAATTTGAAATGTCACCACTATAGTTATTTCGGGAAAGTGACACTCGCCCCTAATCATGGTGTATTTTTTCCAGTAATTCCGGATATGCTACCTCTAATCATATTGTCAATAGAACTAAATCTTGAATGTTAGATAAAACATCAAGGAGGCAATGGGGAACTTCACTTGAGATGATAACATTTGACATGAACAACTACCAAATATTCCTCTAAGTTCGAAGTCTGGGAATTTTGGTCTCACTTTGCAACTTAACAAGATAGTGTATTTTATTTGAAAGGGATATGTTCCTAAAACTTATCACAATAATACAATCCACTACTATAACTTGAAATTGGTACAATCAAGTCTATCAATTTTATTAATGGGAAATGCTTACATGTTACCAAGTGCCATTTTAATAATTTGTATTCAATTCTTATCAAAATTAGATTTAAAAACTAAAAAACCCTAAATTTAAAAAAAAATTAAAAAAAAAAAAGAATGGGAGGGATCACTAGTGGCTCTTCAGCCGTCGTCGGCCATCCCTAGGAGGGCCGGCACTACCAACCCAACCTGGCCAAGGTGATCCTCACCGGCCCCAAGCAAGGGCTTGCACCGCCGATCTAATAAGTTTTAAGACTTGATTATATAATTTTTTTTTTTTTATTTTTTTATTTTTATGACAGAGCTTAAAGCTTTCAAGTTGTGCTCTCGAGGGATGGAGGCACGCCAGTTAGCACAAGGACCTAGGACCACAATCCTTCTTCAAGTTGGTATTAGTAGAGAATTGCTCTGTTTCGCCTCATCAGATTCTAATCTTCATCGGAGAAAGACTCTCCGAAAAGCGACCTTGATCAAACACTCACATTTTCTGCTAAGAGATTCCCCACAAATTGACAATGCAGTGCCCGATCATTTCGAATTTAGGGCTTTTGTCAACACTAGAAAAAGCCCCAAATTCAAACTCCAATCGGTGTTCGACCTTCATGGTGAAGATCCAAGCGGCCTTGTTTCATGCCGAGTTTGCCGAAACTTGTAATTCTCCAATTTTGCTGCTCCAATTCTCCAATTTCACGAATCGGTCTTTCATCTGATTCAACTGCAGTGATACCGGAGAGCGATGAGGGCAGACAGAATTGAGGGTGATCTTATAATGGCAGCACCTGAGGCTAATGGCATTTTGTTGTGAAGTATGGCACTTTGGGATTGGTTGTGCCAGCATGAAAAAGGGAAGATTTGGAGCGCTTGCAACTTCCTCTGCATCAGAGGGAGAATGAAGACAAGCTTCGGATCACATTCGCCGTGGCCGCAGTATGTGCTTTTATTCCCCTGAATCTATATTTCAATCCTCGATTTTTTTTTCCCCCTCAAATCTTAGTTGTAACATAATTGATTGGTCCTGGTTTCTTCAGGTAGGATAGAGTAAGACACTTTGGATTGGTTCTTGTCCACGGTTGGTAGAGGTTCTCGATTTGGGAAGTATTCTCTTGTAATCAATTTTCTAAAGCAATGATGAATAACGCGCACTTTCTTTCATAGTTCAGTAGAACCATACTGTTTTCTCGAATTCCTAATGGCCTTGAATCAGCTTAGTTATTTTCTTTAATCATCTCTTCCCTCACCTTGTAATGAATGGTAGTTAAGCAACGTTGTTATGGGATGCAAAGTATGGGACAATTGCAGGCGTACCGGCGCTTCACAGGGCAACCACAGCTTTGGCTCTTGGGTCTAAAGATTTCAAAACCAACCTGAAGATTTTAACAGGCCGGGACATATTTTTCCCATTGAAATATAGAGAGGTTGTGTCTTGGAATGAGCTGGGCATACAGAGGCTCCTACCGACCTTGCTGTGTTATCTGGATTGGAACCCGTGGCAGTTCTTTGTGAGGTAGTGGGTGATGTTGGCCCCATGGCAAGATTGGGGCTTCGTGAATTGGCGCAGTGGGAGAACGTGAAAATTGTATCTATTGCTGATCTAATCAAGGTAAGTATTCTCTTCCCAGCAATCCCATGCAAATATTCCTTAGGACAGGTAGTTCCCAATCAAATCCAAATTTCAGCTGCAACTTTTCACTTCTTAAGTATTGGCTTTTTTGGCCAAGATGTTGTCCCTGCGCGTACTCCATTTTTGGGAGTGGGGTGCTAAAAAGAGTCTCAAGGGAGGCAGTTGGGCTGTTGTTTTACATAGCAAAAAGGAGAGAAGCATGAGCTATTTTGGTCCATTCATGTCTTAAGTTTAATTTATGCTTTAAGCTTAAGGTTGTTATTCCGCTCGTCCACACCATGCAGATTAATGGTTTTTTATTCCAAAGAGTTGTTTCTCACAAATTTTTATGTGTATGGTGTCGTTAGATTAGTAGATAGTTATAATTGGCCAAGAGTCCTGTCAAGTCATGTCAATGAGCATCAGACCGCAGTTATTTTTGCATACATTTTCTTGTTTTTACCTTGTTTCAAAACTCATGTCTGAATATCAGTTAACTGCAAACTGAGGCAGAGTTTAAGGTGTATTCTCGTTATTATTACCAAGAAATAGGGATAGAAGATCTAGTCTGTATTCTGACTAATATATCGAGAAGCTTCTTCTACTGTGTGAGTGAGAAATGATTTCACTGCTAGATGCATAAATTTACAGGTACCACTTAGTTGAACATGTTGCTGCTGCAAGCTTACCAACAATGTGTGGCCATTTACAACCCATTGCTATAGGTCGATATTTGAGAAGACAGGCATGCTTTTTCTCATTTGGGTAATGTCCGTTGACCTTGTTCTCTCCTCCTCTTCGCCCACCTCCGTCCATCTTCTTTCCATTACCACTTCAAATCTGAAGGGGACAGAAGTAGAAGGAGAAGATGGTCCAAAGACGAAAGTGCCTAGGAGCTATCAATTGGACACGTGGCAAATCCTTGTCTTGCCGTTGAACCATATATTTATATCCATAAGCTCATCGACACCTAACTGAATATTCTTATGTATCTTGGCTATTCATTGCCCTTGTGACTGGCATGTGATGACTTCATTACTTTTTTCCACGTGAACAGCACATGACGATATGGGCAACTTCAGGTGTCAATACTCATATAATGAGCAATTTGTCTTATGGTGTAATCAAATATTCTTCTTGATGATTAATTTTCTTTGGTAACCACATCTCATGGTGTAACTACTCAAGTTTGGACACATCTTTAGTCATTCCACCCGTAGGGTTGATAATAAATTCTAGTTTTAGGAAAGGATGGACACGCGCCTTGCTAGTTTAAAAGGAAAAAAAAAGATAAACATATTTTGAACATTGATTTCTCCAATTTGGATTCTTATGAAGTGTTCTTAAAGTACTCGCTAGCAAGACCTTTTTTGAAAAAAAAAAAGAAGAGTCAAAAGTATTTTGAAAAACGAAATGCCTCGTGTTAAGGAGCACTTTCAAGATAATTATTAAGTATATTTAATAAGAAAAAATGTTTATTTTTTGTATATTGGTTACACGTGTCACAAGAGCAATAATATAGACAGTTATGATATTTTCTTAAAATTTAGGAGTGCCCATGCTCAAAATCCAAAGTAGAAAAGTTGGAGTCTCTTTTAAGAGCCAAACACTCTCGATTCGGATGGCGTCGGTCATCAATGCGTTTCGTGGGAGTCGAGGCTTTTGCCTAAAACTACAAGACAAAAGAAGTGATGGGGATGACAAGAGAAGAGAGCGTTGGTGCAGAATGTAGACCGTAGCTGTGCTGATTAATGCAAGAGCCCATCCACCAATCAAGAAAAGTCAAGAAATTATAGGGTCTAGTCTAATTGAATCTTAATCTAAATTGTCCTAGTGAAAATCGATATGGGAACTCAGCAAACTGTCTTTTGAATCCTGACCAGGCATGATCATGAGTGGACAAACTTGATGTTGGACTGAAGTCGTGGAGCCATTCATGTCCTCAATTAGAAACTCTATCTTTTCTCCTAACCCTTTCATAGGAAGGGTATGAAATTATGAGAGGGGGAAAGGGAGGGGGTGTGACATTAAAAGATAGAGAAAGCAACGGGTGCGGAATTGAGATCATCTTATGCTCTCTAGATCGTTTTGAATCCCAACCACTCATGATCATGGGTTGACAAATTGACGTTGGACTGAAGTTGTGGAGTGATTCATGTCCTCAATTAGAAACTCTATCTTTTCTCCTAACCTTTCTATGGAAGGGTATGAAATTATGAGATGGGGGGGCATTGAAAGATAGAGAAAGTGACGTATGTGGAATTGAGATCATCTTGTGCTCTCTAAATCGTTTTGAATCCCGACCACGCACAATCATGGGTTGACAAACTTGACGGTGGACTGAAGTTGTGGAGTGATTCATGTCCACAATTAGAACTCTATCTTTTCTCCTAACCCTTTCTATGGAAGGGTATGAAATTATGAGAGGGGGAAGGGGGGGGACATTGAAAGATAGAGAAAGTGATGCGTGTGGAATTGAGATCATCTTGTGCTCTCTAGATCGTTTTGAATCCCAACCATGCACAATCATGGGTTGACAAACTTGATGTTGGATTGAAGTTGTGGAGCGATTCGTGTCCTCAATTAGAAACTCTATCTTTTCTCCTAATCCTTTCTTTGGAAGGGTATGCAAATTATGAGAGGGGAGGAGGGGGGGGGGACATTGAAAGATAGAGAAAGCAACGGGTGTAGAATTGAGATCATCTTGTGCTCTCTAGATCAATTTGAATCCCGACCATGCACGATCATGGATTGACAAACTTGACATTGGATTGAAGTTGTGGAGCGATTCATGTCCTCAATTAGAAACTCTATCTTTTCTCCTAACCCTTTCTTTGGAAGGGTATGAAATTATGAGAGGGGGTAGAAGGGAGGGGGTGACATTGATAGATAGAGAAAGCAACAAGTGCGGAATTGAGATCATCTTGTGCTCTCTAGATCAAAGGAAAGAGCAAAGAATCAAAGAGAAATGACGACTTCCCCCTAGAATTTGGCACAAAAAAGCTATAAATTACCCCATACATATTTTGTGACATTATATGCCATAAATTTACCGAATGTGATTTTTATAAAAATTTGAACTTATACCAATGTGATAAATATATTCTAAATGGAACTGAAATAGGTATACATATCACATGTATAAGTTTTGGCAATTTTGTGATGCAAACAAAAGTTAAGAGTTTGGGATATTTATATTATAAGGAATATAATTTTGACTTTTTTATGGTATTTGCCCTAGATTGTAAAATTCAAAATTTCTTGTGTGGACTTATTTGTAAAGAAAAATATGTTACCTCTACCAGTTTTTTCTTTGACCTTTTTGTATTTAATAATCAAACATAATAATTACCTAATTTATTTTTTATTAAATGTTTTTGGGGAGAGCGGGGTGGTCCAGGGTCGCCGTCAAGAATCTACTGCGAGCTTCCCTCTAACAACCAGACCGCGACGTCATCCCTAAGAGCCCATCCCCACATCGCCCACCAACTGTTTCTCTCCACGTGGCATCCCCCTCGACGTTGACGCCGATTCTTCTCCCGTGAGATGATCCTACGTGGCAACTGATTTTTTTTAATTAAATCGATTATTTAAAAATTCTAAGGGAAAATAATCCAAATTAAAACTCTATTTGTTTGTCAAAAATAGATGACGTCCAACATATTTTCCTAAAACAATTGCTTGTATCGGTTAATGATTTTTCTATTCATGATAATTTACAACTTAAAATTTCCGAGAACAATGAGATTATTGTTCACTTTCCGCATTTTTTAATAATAATAAATATCATTTTTATTGCAAGGTGGAGGGAGAGGGGTTAGCTGGGTTGATGAGGATGGAGACGAGTTGAGCATGCTCTTTTTTTCGTAAGTGCAAGTTACTTTCTATCCATATTAAAATTATCTTTCACTTTCCGCATTTTTTAATAATAACAAATATCATGTCATCGTCATTAGTGATGTCAGCTACTACCAAGAATCCCTTGACAAATAATATAATAACGGCCAATTCTATGCAAGAGGAAGAATTCACGAATTTCTTTGGATTATTTAGAAAACAAAGTTGGTTTTATCTAGAGATGTATGTTTTGGCCCTTAAAAGGTTATCCAACAGACGAGCAGGAGGTCCATAGTTTTTTACGTTTCAAATTCATTTTATCTTGTATAATGCGTTTTTATTAATTTCTTTAATCGTGTATGGATTATTTAACTTTATAACAACATGAGAATATTTATTTATCTCATTTATCAAAATTAATGTGATTATGTGACTCCTATAAAATCCAATGACAAAAACTGCACATGACCGATAGATTCAAGTTCAAGTAGGAGTTTCACGTTCCAATGGCAAAAAATAACCAACTTTTATATGTACTATGTATAATGGATTAAACACAATATCTGATTTCATTGCACCATCAAACACAAAGAATCTCATATCTAAGCTAACTGTTTAACTTTACATATTTGGTATAAATGTATAGGAAGAAAAATAATACAAGTGTCACAACTTTCGTATAACAGTTATTTGAGTGTCATAACTTTTTTTTTTCACTCACTTAAATACTATATTGGAGTAAAATCAAATTAAATTTTCTAGTGAGACAAATCATCATTACTCAAATAATCGATTTTTCAAATTTATGACACTTAACTTGCGTCGTTCGAAAGTTATGACATTTGTAGCATTCTTATCATAAATATATGTATTGAAAATAAATTTGAGCATTGCCAGAAGAAAGAAGGCGAATTTTGATCAACATTAAAATCACAAAGTATAAAGATGCATATTTGTATTTTAAAATACTTAACTCTCTCCCAGCTGTCTCCCTCTCCTCCTCTTCACAGTATAAATACCTACTCTCTTCATAATTTTTCTCCCATCTCTCTCTCTCTCTCAAAGCTTCAAGGCCACGACAATGGCTTCTCACTCTCCCGCTCAATCTCTTCGTCGTCTTCTTCTTCCTCTTCTCGTGCTGCATCTCCTCCCCCTCCACGGCTGCTCTGGTCAAGCAACAACCCCTCGTCCTCAAGTACCACAACGGAGCTCTTCTAAAGGGCGATATCACCGTCGACCTCGTCTGGTACGGTCGCTTCAGCCCCACCAGCGCTCCATCATGCTCGACTTTATCCCCTCCCTCGGGTCCGCCGCCCACTCCCATTTGCCCTCTGCCTCCTCCCGGTGGCACACCACCGAGAAGTACAAGGGCGGCAGCGCCAACCTTCTCGTCGTCGGGAGGCAAGCCCTCCACGAGGCTTGCACCCTCGGGAAGTCCCTCACGGACCACCACCTCCGCGCCCTCGCCGGCAAGTTCAATGCCGCTCCCAGCACCATCACTGTTGTCCTCTTGGCGGCGGACTTTGCTGTGGTGGGGTTCTGCATCCGGCGCAGGTTTGCGTGGATCGTCCCGGCCCTGGTCCGCCTTCGTCTGGGAGCTCGGAGCGCAATGCCCAGGGCAGTGCGCATGGCCGCTCCACCAGCCGATGTACGGCCCGCCTCTAGGTGATATTACCAATTACTTCATATGATCTCCATTGTCTACATGGCACGATCACACGAGGGACTTGCACGCCGATGTCTCTGGTCCAGCACCTCCGGCAATTGGAACTTCTGGCCACCAAGCCCATGGGCATTGTAGCTCGCCCCAGTAGACTTTGTCCACCATGAGCCGACCTGGATAGCTTAGGTATGCACTCGACCCGTTAATACCCGTGCACACAGGCTGACGGCATGGCGATCAACCTGGCAATGCTCCTCGTTGGCATCGTCACGAAACCCTTTTGTAGCGGGTACTTCCAGGGCCCAGCAGACGCACCACTAGGGGTAGTGTCAGTGCACATAGTGTTTGCGAGTTGGGGCGTACCTAGGCTATCCAGGTCAGCTCCTGGTGGACAAGGTGACTGGGCGAGGTTCAATGCCCACGGGCTTGGCGGCCAGAAGTTCCAATTGCCAGCAGCGTTGGACCTAGAGACATCCACGGGCAAGCCCCTTGTGTGATCGCACCACGCGGATGACAGAGATCATATGAAGTAACTAATAATATCACGTCACCTATAGAAGGGTAAATAAATGATTTAAGATATTTGACAAAATAATGCATAAATAAAATTGTCAAAAATGATGTGAATGTGATTCTGAAAAACAAAATATGAATATGATCAGACTATGATATTATTAAGCAATTCTAGCAATGAATATGATTAGAGCTAGAGAATAGGGCATATAGAAATCACTATAGTTCAGCTTGGTGTAAGCCCATGTTTGTTCTCTCATATGACAGTTTATTGGTTGGATTCCTTTAAATAATCAATGAGAAATTATAAATGTAAGTGTTGCTCATATTCAAACATTTCTCCTTGAAGTAGGTGCTGCGTATATTCAAGCAAGAGAGCTCACTATCTCACAGTTAAGTACAAACTTACTCTATCAACACATCTCAAGGATTACAAAAATGAAGGCTCAAAAGAAAATTGAATAATGTAGGAAGCACTCTTGAAATATGGAATTATGATTCTTTATGTCAAAAGGCCTACATTATATGTGATCTCTCTCTCTCTCCGCGCGTGCTTGATGGACGGTTGCATTCAAACAAAGTTGAAGTTGAGTGTGAGTGAGTGAGAGAGAGGAGTTGCTACAAAGGAATAATAGATAGAATATGGCTCCTTCACATCTAAATCATATCATTCAATGTTAAGATCCTCCCCATGCGTTGATCTAATTAGATGCGGCTCCTGTGTGATAAAGGGACATCCAAGGGTCGAACCTAATGGGATAACTTGAATCAAAGATCCTTGGTCGATCCAACAATGCATTCTTCTTCCCTTCTTAGGTTCTTATTTCTTCATTCAATACTAAGCTTCTTCATTCCAAAGGGCTCTAGTGCCTACCCCTCCATCCAACTAGGGCTCCCTTCACTCCATCTCCCAAATTATGCAACCCAGACAAAAATATAGTATAACTAGTGTTAGCATTTCTTTTATACTTCAAATTGAGCTATAACTAGTACAGAATGGAAGGCGAATATGAGAACAATCTCAGGATGATGGTGCTGTGCCGAAAGATGGGTGACTTGTGGGTTGTAGATGAAGTCACAAAGTTGGATGCTGAAATTCCTAAGGAAGAAAAGCGGGAAAGTGAATTTATATTGTATGGCAAGCTATTCTGTAAACCGAATGTTAATTTTCCATCATTTCTAAGTACAATAAAGAAATCTTGGAAGTAAGAGGATGTTAAATGTGAGTTTATTGAACCTAGGTTCTTTCTATTCACTTTCAATTCAGTGGAAGAGGAAAAGAGAGTATTCCAATATGGGCCTTGGTCTTTTACTAGTAATTTTCTTGTCTTACAAGAAGGAGACCCCAATATTCTTAAGCATTGCTATGACTTCTTGCGCTATGCATTTTGGGTGCACTTGTTGGGGCTTTCTTGAGCTGTAGTATTGGAGGATTCGGTGAGATTGCTTGTTGCAATACTAGGGATAGTTGAGGTTAGAATTGAGGCAAGAAACAACAATTCTTGTAAAATTGGCAAAGCAAAAATTAGATTGAACTTGTTAAATCCTTTCAAAATAGACACTAACATCAATGTAGGAAGTAGAAAATGGTGGATAGACTTTAAATATGACAGGCTACCTCATTTCTGTTATTCATGTGGGTACATGGGACACTATGCGAACTTTTGTCTGAAGATACCTTATGAGGAAATTGGATTAGTTTAGGATAAATCAGGGAAGTATGGCTCATGGCTTAAGGTGGAAGTGAAAGAATTCAGCTCATGTTGGAAGAATTTCTAAGACGATATTGATCTATCTCTAGAAGAACATGTTATTGTGCTCGTATCACCTTTGTCCCTTGTGGGTGAGAACTTGAACAATGACAAATCAAGGCCAAATAATTAGGCATTAATCATATATAATCCAGCAGTAAATGAGCTAGTTGAAGATGCAAGAATGAGGAAATAAGCAAACCCCAAATAAGTGGAAAAGAGTCTAGCAAACTAAGGAGAGAATTTGGACCTTAACAGAACATGGAAAAGGGACAGGACTTGCCAAAACAAAGAAAGCTAGACTGAAAACACAAGCTGAAAAAATAGAAATGCTTTGCTCTCTATGAAAAGAGGGGATCTCAGATAAATTTAATTGATGAGGAGGAGCTTCTGGACATACTAATCAAGATGTGGGAGAGGGGTCCATGAAGGGGCTTTGGTGGCTAGCCTTAAGCCACCAAAGAAGATATGAAACTTTTAAGCAAAAACTATCAAGGTTTGGGCACTCTTTTGACAATCCAACATCTTAGAGCCTTAGTGGCTTGTGAGAGGCCTAATTTGGGTTTCCTTATGGAAAGTAAAAATAAGGAGACTGTGATAGATCATATTAAGAAGAATCTCCAGTTTATAAGTCGTCATTTATTGACTCGTTCAACCAATTTCGAGATTTGACGAGTAGGAGTCCAAGTCAATTATTCATGAATTGTGTACTAACACTTCCTTATAATTCAATTTTTTGTAATTTGAATACATATCTAGGGTCAATGTTGGCAAATTCACTTTGGAACTCTTCAATTTGATGGATTTAGCTCATTATATATGAGCTTCAATTAGTTCACCCATTTTAGACTAAACATTAATTTCATGATTTAAAGTTCAATTTTAGAATTGGCCCTCAATTTAACTTTGACATAAAAGTTATACCATTATTTTAGTATCAATTTGGATGTAATAGACCCCTATGAGTATGAGTAATTGGACCAATTGATACCCATGATATCGATTAGGTTCAATTTTGATCAATTTGCATTCGAGATAGGAAATTGTACAAATTAGCTCATTTTGTTCCTTAATCAACTAAAGGTTCTTCTCATTAAGTCCCTAGGCTTCCGGTTTACATGGTCCACTTCATCTGGGCCTCAGAGAAAACAACGTAAAATTGACCGAGTACTGGTTAACAACTGCTGGTGCTCCTCTTTCTCCTTCTCTGAAGCGGCTTTCCTGGCCCCGGGTCTTTCTGACCACACTCCTATGGCTGTGAGAATTCTTACACCTGGCTCCCGGCGATCTCCTTTTAAATTCTTTAACCTATGGATGAGTCACCCAGATTTCCTCAAGCTAGTATCTCAGTCCTGGGAAGCCCAAGTGACAGGTTCTCCTATGTACAGGCTCTACGCTAGACTAAAGCTCTTAAAGGGTCGGCTTAAATGTCTAAACAGAGATGCTTATTCGGATATCTCTATGCGGGCGGCTACAGCTAAAAGTGTCCTAGTATCTACACAAGAGTCTCTTCACCTAGACCCTCAAAATAGCTTGTTGGCGGCTGAGGAGCATTCTCAGCGCAAGGAATATTATGAACTTCGCTCACTTGAGGAATCCTTTTTCAGGCAAAAATCTAGAATACAATGGCTCAAGGAAGGGGATCATAATACCAAATTTTTCCATCAATCACCAACCATCGGCAACTCCGGAATCGCATTATCTCTGTCATGGATAACTCAGACAAATTGTATAAATAAGGAATTAGGAGGGTGTTTGTCTCTTACTTCCAGGACCTCCTCGCCCGGCCGATATGACTATGAGGCCTTCTATACAGAGATATCTGATGTCATCCACTCACCTCTTAAGGAAGAACATAGAACATTTCTCTCTCAACCATTTCTCCCGTCGGAAATTCGCAATGCTATGTTCTCGATGGCTGGAAATAAGGCCCCTGGACCCGATGGTTATAATGCCGACTTCTTTAAGAGGAATTGGGACAGGGTTGGCCCTTCGATTCTTGACGTTATGGATTTCCTTGCTTCTGGTTCTCTACTCAAGGAAGTCAACAACACTATCATTGCCCTGGTGCCAAAAATCCCCAATGCAACATCAGTGTCGGATTTTCGTCCTATTGCATGCTGTAATACCATTTACAAGTGTATCACCAAGATACTCGCTGCTCGAATTGCCATGGTTCTTCCTGACTTAATCAGTCCAGTTCAAACTGCTTTTGTAAAAGGTAGGAGGATAAGTGACAATATCCTCCTTGCCCAAGAACTTTTCAAAGGGTTCCACAATAAGCCTTATATTCCGAAGTGTGCCATCAAGGTGGATTTTCGGAAAGCATATGATACCCTCGACCGGGACTTTCTAGAGAAGACCCTCCAAGCGTTCAAATTTCCCAACCATCTCACAAGACTTATCATGGCTTGCATTCGTACCCCAAAATTTTCTATCTCCATAAATGGCGAGCTACATGGTTTTTTTTTTGCTAGTGGACGTGGTATAAGGCAAGGTGACCCTATATCACCTTACCTATTCACCTTGATCATGGAAGTGTTTACTGGGATCCTGGACACTCAAACTCGACATCCAGATTTTCGTTACCACTGGCGTTGTAAGGCTACACGTCTCTCCCACCTTTTCTTTGCAGATGATGTATTCCTCTTCAACGCAAAGCAAATCCTGCTTCTATTTCCTGCCTTCAAGATGGGCTTACTTTATTCTCCAAATGGAGTGGATTAGTCCCCAACACTAATAAAAGTGAAGTCTTTATCTCTGGAGGCTCTGAGACCACCAATGAGCAGATTGTACGAGCACTTGGCTTCAATCGCGGCTCCCTTCCCGTGCGATACTTGGGTGTACCCATCATCACATCTAGACTAAGCAAAGCAGACCGCAACACCCTAGTATGCCGCCTCACTGCCAAAGTCCAATCTTGGACCCACCGCTTCCTCTCTTTCGCAGGCCGCCTACAACTTATTAAGTCAGTTCTACATGCCATTCAAGCCTACTGGGCCTCTATTTTTTGGCTCCCATCGGCGGTAGTGGACAAGATAGAGCAAACGTGTAGACAATTCCTATGGAAAGGCCCAAGTATGGGTCCGGGAGGTGCAAAGGTATCTTGGGCCGATGTTTGCCTTCCACGTCAGGAAGGAGGCCTTGGCATAAGAAGGATCAGGGATAGTAATAAGGCAGCCATGGCCAAACACATCCGGCTACTATTCACCGACAAAGAGTCTCTATGGTGCAAATGGATCCATGCAACATACCTTAAAAGGAAGTACTTTTGGGATGCCCCCACTCCTACCCTCTGCTCTTGGGCTTGGCGGAAGATCCTTACTCTAAGGGAAGACTTCCTACCCCATCTTAGGTGGAAGATTGGAGATGGTGAATCAACATCGATCTGGTTTGATCCATGGCTCCATGTGGGTCCTCTTAGCTCTATATTCTCGAATAGCTACATCTACCAATCGGATCTTCTTAGGCATGCAAGAGTGAAGGACCTATTCTCCCCAAAGAGAACTCAACTACTCCAACAGTTGACCCTATGGCAAATACCGATTCCTCACCTCTCAATTGGCCAAGACACCTTCACATGGCTAGAGAACTCCTCCGGAACCTTCTCAACGGCGTCGGCATGGGATACGATCGACGCAAATGCAACCGGGTACACCGGGCCTCTCTTGTGCAGGATAAGGGGTTGACCCCTAGACATCAATTCCTCTTATGGCTTATTGCCAAAAATCGCTTACCCACTCGAGCTATCTCATGTCCTTTGGCGGAATTCCTAACTCGGTGTGCCCCTTGTGCAACACAATGCCGGACTCAATCAACCATCTCTTTTTTGACTGCAATATCTCCAATGCCCTGGCTAATTATTGGGCCGCCAAGTGTAATCTCCCTTGGAGCAACTCCACTTGGACAGATAATCTCAATTGGGCTATCAATTTTTTGTCTGGAAAAGGTTTCCATCGGGAGATAGCACTCTACTCTTTTTGGATCTCTTTGCTACATAATATGGAAGACCGAAATGACATCATCTTCAATGGCCACAATCTATGCATTTCCTCAATGAAGAAATACCTCCATAAAGCGGTCAAAGACAAAGCTTTAGCCTTCAAATTGGCTGAAGACAATCCCAGAACAAAAGGATACAACGTAGGCGGGGGATAGACCCTCAGATTTTTGGGGAGGAGTCGGCCAATACGTAGAACAGGATGGCATAGATTCCCTTAGGCCTTTGTGATCTCATCACGTCTGTATGTTCTTGTGGCGACCGCGGTACCCTGCTAGTGTCTAGTAGAACCGTGGTTTTCCCCTTTTTCTCTTGATGTATAATTTCTTTGGTTGTCTCTATAAAATCTTACCTTACCAAAAAAAAAAAAAACCAATCAAGATCGGTTTGGACTGGTCCAACTGGCTTTTGGTGGAAACGGTCCGCTTGGCCATTTTCTAGCAACTAGTGACCACCATGATACCTATTCATGCTCTCATTTCACGGATTTGCAAAATTACCCCTCATTTTGTGAAATTACAAAAATACCCTCGGATTGAGCTTTAATCTTTGAATCGATCATAACTGCTTGTCAATGTTTCATGATGGTCCTTGAAATTAGGCATGTGCAAATTTATTATCCTTCTTTAAGCATACTTAAAGCCTAGATAAGTTTGTTAGCTAAGGAGATTAATCCATAACCCTTGGATCAATCCAAGAAGGATCGGCTCTCCTAAGGAGGTATAAGTATTTTTCCCTCCAAAACTTGAAAAAGGGCCCCATAATTAGATTTAAATTCACTCTTCTCTCTCTCCTCTCTTTTTCTTGCCCATCTCTCTCTCCCTCAAAGACCTTTACCGCCTCTTTCCCTCTCCACCGCCTCATCTTCATCGCGTTGGACCGCCATCGCTGAGCCATTTTCGGTGATGCTCCACCCCTATAAGCTACCACCACTCCCTCACGAACCTAGCTGTCACCATCCACCATCTTGAGAGCTGCCAGGTCCTCCCATCTCTCCCCATTCCCGATCGGGCTGCAATATTGCCGTCTCTGTCAATGCTTTCTTCCTGGCGGTTATTTGGTGGTCCTTAGCCTTCCGACTATCCTTTTGGTGTCCACTGGTGAGTCCTCAACACGCCGGTGACTGGAACTCAGCTTTGTAGTCATCGGAACTCGCTCGATCATCTCAACTTTCCTTTGGCGTCCTATTCGGCGAGTTTAGTCTTGATTCTTGTCCAGCAGCTGATCAGCAGCATTTCGGTCCCATTCTGGTGATGTACGGTGGTCCTTAACTATCACCGAACCCCCTTGACGTGTCTTGAGTTCTAGTGTGGTTCGATCTAAGCTCGATTGAGCTTGTTTGTTTGATAATCATCGAGGTAACTCCCTAAAGTGAGATTGCTTTAGGCAATCGGGGCTAGAGCTCGATTTAGGATGAGATTCTATGCTATCTTAGATAAGTTTTTGGTTTAGGATGATCATGGATGGTAGATGATAGGCTATGATGATCTATTTGGATGATTGCTTGGTCGGGGCTTGATCTACAATTCAGATGGCTTGACTGGACTAGTTGGATGAATATCTTTGTTCAAGTTGGCTAATGTGCTTATTAGCTTTCTAATGATATGTAATATGAGTTGAGGCTGCGGTAATTGTTCTGGCCGAATGACCTATTATGTTTAACAGTTTTGTATGGTTTTTTGCATATTTAATTCAAATTGAGTGTCTTCATGAGGTTTAATCCTGACATCTAGCTCTATTCACATTAAAATTTTGAAAATTTAGCATGTCATCTAAGTAGAATTAATTGCATTTGTTTTTGCCATATCCTTTCTTTTCTAATATTGATTGGACCGCTTAGACGATTATCTTCGTTTGAACTTGTTAATGTGTCCCATTGCTTTTAATGCCTTCTGAACATTTGTAAAAAACATTTCAAGCTTTGAAATGACATATTGCATACTTGAATAACCCATTTCAAAGTCAGTATTCTGTTTTGCAATACGCCATGTTTCTACCATGCTTAGGTTGACCGACCTATTTGGTTTCGTGAATTTTTATGATATATTGTGCATTGATCTAGGACTAGGTGTCTTATCAATTTTGCCCATAACATCTATCTCTAGAACATACTAACATTTCATGAAATTTCTGCATCGTTTATTTTCGTTAATGGCCTAAGAATCATACACAATTTGTAATGTTCTTTATTTGATCTGGAAAATGACTTTAATTGAACTTGTAACCTTTTGTGAACTTATTAGTGACATCTCAAGCCTTCCAATGACACCAAGATTGCATGATTTGACCATCATTTGCTATGTTTACAATTTTTTGCTAAACTGAACTTGAATATGGAAGTTGGATGGAATTGGAATGCATGTTCTACAACTGTGAGTCCATATGCTTGTTAATTTTGGCTGATTTTCTAGGTGTTGATTCTAGGGTCGAGTCTCTGATGAAAGTTGTTCATGACATTCATATCTACAACATATAAAAACTTGAAAAATATCTGAACATCAATTGGTAGGGCTAATTGCCTTTAGATCATGCATACACCCCGTTGCTCTGTTCTATTGTTGATTGACCTTTGGTTATTCTAGCATTTTTATAAAATGATGTGTTCAAAATATTAGGATGCTTTCTTCTTGAGAGTTGCTCCTCATATATTGATTGATCTGCTATAAAAATCCTAGATTGAGATGAGCTCTGGGTCTGCTTGTGTTGGACATATATTGAGCGCTCTATTTCAGTGATTGCCGACTTGGTGATTATCTAGAAAATTAAAAGTTGATTCGGTATTTTTGCCAACCCTCCCAAAGTTGCAGGGCTTTGTAAAAATTGATTTTCTAATCTGACCTTTGCTTGCTCTGAAAATTCTATAAATTCATGTGATGTCAATTTGGAAAAGCTTTCTTCACCAAAGTTGTTGGGAATATCTTAAGCTTTGATTTAACATTAATTTCGTTAAAATCGGAACTCATTAGGATATTTTAAAAGCCTCGATTAGCAGTGCATTGGTTTGCGCCCAAGTTCTTTGAAACATCTAAATGCTTCGCTATTTTAATGAAGTTAAGGCTTTTCCCTACAAGTTTTCAAAACTCAAAAGTTGAAGGCAATGGTCCCATCTTTCTTTTGACATAAATCCATTGAAATCGATTTGTTTGGAGCGTCTGTGAAGCTTGATTAGGAGTGCATTGGTTTGCAACCAAGTTTCACTTGATAAAACTTGTCTTATGATTTCAATGAAATTGTGTCCTCCTTGGCAAACCTTTTGAGATTATGTTTTTCTTTGCAAGTTGTTCGCAAATTGATCTTGGCATCGCCCGATTTACACTTTTTGTGATTGATTGTCTTGCTTAACATGGTTATACATTGCATGATCATATTTGATGGCGCATGTGATTGAATTGTTGGATCACTCGGTGGATTGGTTGAGAACCAGTGCCTTTTAGCCTGAATGCATGCTTTCTTTCTATGCATGTGGTTCTAAATGAATGGATTATGTGCAATGCATGAGTTCGTGGGCTATCTTGGGTATCACTTAGAACCTAAGCTAGGGAATTTTATAGCATTAGTCATTATTTGTGAATGCAAATGATGACTATTCATAAATAATGACTAATGGCGATAAGTTGTTTTAAATGAATTAAGGTAGATGTCTTGAGAAGGCCATTGCATGTACAACCAAAGGCCGACCCCTAGCCCATTTGTGGATGCTTAATTGCTTTTCTTAGGTTCCTTGAGTGCATTGATATGAATCATTATGATTACTAAATTGTCTTTCCATGTATTACTTGATTGTATCACCTTTATTCTAGTTTTGACATTAGATTAGAGCTAGGATAGATCCGAATGGCAATCCTTTGGAGGTGGTGACCCGAAGACATAAAGGTGGAGGATGGTTGATTTCCAATCTAACATTGTCTTTTATAATATTCATTCATTACCCAACATATGTCTCGGGTTTTCCTTGGTCTTTGTATAAATGCCCGATGAGTTGTGGACTTTTCAAAAAAAAAAAATTAGGATTGAATTGATACAATTACAATAGGTTTAGGACTTTTCTTGGTAATTCTCTTGCCTAAGGGACAAGCTTCGAATCAAGTCCCTAAAGTTCTAAAGATATGGCTAGAAAAAGTAGCACCATTAATTTTAGAGATATGTTCTTCAAAAGCTTATCACGAAAGTGTAAATGAAACCCAAAATTTACAAAAAGTGCAATCAAGTTTTAAATGTTAATTTTACTAATAGAAAATGCTGACGTGACATTTTTAAATGAATTTTTATGTTCCATATGGCATTATTATTATTTTATTCCATTTTTTTCTATAATTAGAGTTAAAAATTAAAAAAGAAAAGCTAAAATTTATTTAAAAAGAAAAACAGTAAATAAAAAAAGGAAAAAATGGCAGGCTCATTGGTGGGCACTTTTACTGCCGTCACCTATCGCCAAAAAGGGGTTGGTGATAGTCGTTGGTCTTGGGCGAGAGTGACCGACCCTCACTTGGCAAGGGTGAGGCCTTGCTAGCCCCAAGTGAGGCCCGGCAACCCTCATAAGGCTTGGGCTCAAGCACCCAAGTTCAAGTGACATTGGCCCTCCCCCGAGGTTCTACCATTCTTTTCTTTTCTTTTTCAATTTTGTTTCTAATAAAATTTTAGGTTTTTTTTAGTTTTTTTAATCTATTTTAAATAAGAATTGAGTTAAAAAAATAAAAAATGTCATGTGAAAAATATAAATTAATTTAAAAATGCCATGGTAGCATTTTTAGTTAGTTAAATTGACGGTGTTAACTTTTGGACTTGATTGCATCAATTTGATAAAATTTAGGATTTATTTGCTCTTTTTACAAATTTTAAGATTCAATTATATTTTTGTGATAAGTTTTATGACTTATAGTGAACATATCCATTGATTTTATATCTAGACAATCATGGCAACAATCCTGTCTCTTGGAGCCTCACAGGCAGTGCGTTGTGGCTCGTTCTAGCACTAAAGTCGAGTTCAAGTGCCTCGTAGACACTACTGCCAAACTCATTTGGCTTGAGGCTCTAATGCAAGATCTGCAAGTGCCATCTCAGCGGCCTCTGGTTTTATGATGTGACAACATATTGGCAATCTATCTAACCAGCAATCTAATGTTTCATGCTCACACAAAGCATGTGCAAATTGATTCCCATTTTGTCCGCGAATGGGTTAGTCAACGCAAGTTGCATTTTCAATATATTTCTACTCTTGATTAACTCGCTGAGATTTTCACCAAAGGGCCCTCCGCCTCTTGTTTTCGCCTCCTACAGCCAAGCTTACTGTGTGCTCACCCAAATCAGCTTACGGGGGCGTGTCAAAAGAAACGTTGCCAGCTAAGAGGAATAATCCAAAATCACCCAAGAATCTCCAAGGAAGATCACCAAATCACTGCAACTTACTCTTCAGGGAAGATCACTTAAGAGATATCTCTCTTGGATCTTCAGAGTAATTAATTGGATCAATCTATAATTAGAATTGATACATGTAGATTAGGAAGATACACTCTTTCTTTTATTTATCATTCTTTGTGTTATACATTGGTTCCTTTGTACAAAAACACATATAGCTCTCAATATAATAAAACTTTCCTCAAGGCAACATTCTACCAAAACCTATCTTGCTTGATTTTTCATAGATACAACTCCCATCCTTGGAGTCATGAGCCAATCACCCTTGAACACTAAGGTATTCTCTGCTAACATTAGGCCCAAGCTTTATCTACCACTGCTAATTGCCTTAGACAGCAGCAAAGACGAATCTTAGGTCTATTTTCAGCGATGGCGGTGCTGATGAAGTATGGAATCTATAGATAGGTTTGCTAACACGTATTCTGCTCTTGGAGAGTAAGTTAGTGCTTTCTATTTTGCAACTTGTCCTAGGAAGCTCTCGATAAGGATGATGTGATTGCGTGGGATGATTGGAACATGCAAGTAACATATTGTGTATTTATGACCTAAATGGTTATCTTACTTGTGTTTTTAGCTTGAATTCACGGATCGATTTCATATAAACAATATATGATTCATGCAATGCTCTCTTACGTGCTAGATGCTTTTAAGTGGGCTCTTGATTGATCTCTCCATCTCTCCGCGCCCACCATCACTTCCCACGGTCTCTCTCCGACAAGATGATCCTACGTTCTCTCTCTCTCTCACTCTCATAGTGCCACGTGTTCCCCCTCCAAATTTCTCCAAACCCATAGGAGATACGGAGTGAAGCTTCGTGACCGGTAAGGCATGACAACAACGAGAGGATCGATGTCAATAGGTTGAGAATGTTGGGTTGTACTGATTGTATTAGGAATTCGAAAATGCGATGGTAATTTGTTTAGATGATATAGGATTGGTCATGTGCAAAAATTAATGGGAGCTAAGGCTACTTAAACAAATGGTTGCGACATGTTAGAATGAGTCATGTTGAAATAATCCATACATCTTATTTAAGAGGTTTAATTAGTATTGGTTATGCAATTCATTATATTGCTATTGGCAATAATCTAAATAGGGGATGCCGATATTGTTTTTTGATCATCGAGCATACATAGAATTGTCTTGGTTATGAAAATCACGACCAATGACACTTGACACGTTTGAGAAAGAGTTTGTTGAAAAGCATCACTTTGATTGTTGTTGATAGAGGCCAAATGTTTCAATTTTGTTCTTAAATACCAATTTTGACATGTCCTTGAAAAACAAATGGACGGTTTCTATAATGACTCAAGATTTTTCCCATCAACAGTTAATTGTTATCATATCATCGTGAAATTAAATAAATAAATAAATGTTCAAGATGTTTAATTTTTTAGCATGCCATTAATTCTAATGCAGAAATTATGAAAATATTATTTAAGATTGTAGCTAATTATGATTGAAATTGGTTCATAAAAAATAAAAACAAAAACGTGCATAACGGTATAAGATGGGCATGGGTCTGCACTCTAGCAAGGTCTCCATGCCGAATATACGGCCGCATTTCGCTGGCAGCGGCAGGTGCTTCGAGTTCCAGTCCTCCTTCGTGCTGGCGTTGATCGATCACGTGGAATTATTGGCCCTCTGCGCCACCCTTTCCAAGGACGGGTACAGAGTCCGTACCGTTGATCACTTGCTTTCCGCTCTGGAGGCCACTGGTTGTCGACCTCAATGCTGGAGATTTGCGATGTCGAGGTCTGTGCTATATGTTTGTAAGTTGTTTTGGTAAATAAGGTTTTCTTCCTTTTTTTTCTTTTTAGCTATCAATATTGGATTTTGTGGTGCATCTAACGAGAAAATTCTCAAGGAGCGTGAGATTATATTTACGATTGTTCTTTCCATTGAATTTGTCTGCTTGGTATTACTTAGGGTTGGTAATTCTCTCAATGGGTAAGGTTAGGATTTGTGAAGATTGATTGCAACATTGATCTATCGAGCAACTTGACAAACTTTGTGACAACCTAAACAATTGTGTTGTCTTCAAGCATCCAACATGAATTTCTCCCAGCAATTTCTTACAATACTCTCATATAGTATCATATAGTAGCTTTGTAGTTTGCATCTTTGCATCATCCACACTGAATATATAGTCCTTTGACTTGCATATGACTTCCGAGCTAAGTTTTGCTGATGCTTCACAGATGCTCCATATTGTCCCTTTCTCTTGTTGGTTAATTGTAATAGAAATGCATCCAAGTCTTTGATCAGACTAATTCTTCTTTCATAAAGTTTTTTTTCCTCTGATAAACTACAACAGTGAAGACCTTGAGCATCATGATAAAAACTCCATTGAGCTAGTACATATGCTACTCAGTTTCCTTATTGCTTAGTCTAGGATCTCTCCCATCAAGGGTTGTAAAGTAACTTCAGTCTAGAAAGTATCTATTTTTTGCCGCAATGTAGTTTTAGTACGAAGTTTCCCCTCATTGGCGGCTTGCTCTGTCAAGTGCATCATGTCAATTAACAAACATATATCTATGTTTGATCCTATTGTTTCAGTGCACGGCAAAAAAGGTTAAGTGCTTGTTCCAATGTCAATTTCTGGGGTGCAAATGTTATAGAGTCAGATGAGAACACGGAGATAATTTGTGATATTTGTTTAGCAGGTTCCTATTTTGGATGGAACAGCAGGTGAATGGGTGGAGAAAATAGGAGGGGTTGGTTTAAAGGTGGCGAAAAATGCTTACGGCAACAGTCTTGAGAAAATGGCGCCATACTTGGATGACCCAGTGCATGTCTGGAGGAATGATTCTTTTGTGGTTGCATTCCTCTCATCACAGGTCCACATCAGTTGTGGGGTCAACTTTCCCCATGTACGTATCTTCTTTTATACAATAGGCTGAGGCCATGCCTATTGGAAGGCACATAAGTTATTCCCTCTTCTTTATTAATTGATGATCTTGCTCAAAAAGAGAGTCAAGGTTGTTTGACTACTTACTTATCCTCATTCTTCCAAAGGTTTACCTGATTTTGTTAAAATGGCAAATGCAACGATCATTTCTTAAACCTTTCCAAACTATTTTCTTTTGTGAATGAAGATTTTGTTAGCTATGGAGTTATTCAAGTTCATCTGCTTCTTTGAACAAGTTCAAGGAGATACCAAGGGGAGGGGCTAGTTATAGTTAGAATCATGAATTGGGGAAGCATGGGCCTTCAAATAACGTGGAATTACGAAAGTGGTTCTCCCTATTAGATAACACCCTTTTCTTATTTGAATTCTAATTGCCCAAAAACCTTCCAGATTCATCATGTGACAAGATGATTTTAGTAATGATAGTATGTTAGTCTACGGTCTATTTTCGGCTAGGAACTTCTCTTATTGCTTGCTTATCATAAGATAGCAATGCAGAGATAGCAACATTAACCGCAGTGATATCATTAAGATTCTTAAGTTGATTGGCAATTCTTTAACTAAATTTTTCTATGAAAAGTTTCCATTACATGGAGATGAAAACTCCATAACTATGGGTTTACTCGTTCAATCTAATGAACTCTAGGACAATGTAATTTCCATCATGGCTCTCCACTTATAACAATTCTCTTCTTGCTGGTGCTCTGTGCTCCACTTTCCATTTTCCTAGATTAGGAGAAGTTATATCTCCATCTCCCTAATCTCATATTCAAGTCGGCAAATGTATTTTGTGCATGGATGCACTTCTTCACGTGTACTCGTACTATCTATAACACTTATCTGAAATTCTCCAGGTTGCTAGCTTAATTAATCTGATTGAATCTTTTCAAGTATATTTTGAAGTGTGAAAGTGGCCGTTGAATAGGACTGGTTTTTTTTTGGACCATTCAAACCCTCATCGTGTTGCTATTCGAAGTAGTATTTCTCAGCCCCAGATTCTCTTCTTGTGTGTTGCTTTTTAGAACCACTATACTACCACCTTACCTTATAACCATTGGAAGCTAAATCCGTGATGCCTTCTCATTCTAGCTACATGTGCATCAATAATGGCTAAACTGTAAATGTGAGGTTGAGAGAAGCTAAGCAATCAGATGAAATGGGGTCATCAAATGCAATGCGATGTTTGAGTCATTAAGTGATAGCTCTATTTTCCATTATTATGTTGGTGATGCAGGTCCCATCTATTGGCTGCCAGTGGTTCTTCGCTTCTGTTGAATATGACTCCTTCTATGAAAGGGAAATTACTCTTCCACGAACCTTTTGCATTTATGAGGAGGTCTGTTATTTGTCACCATGGTCCTTGCCACTCATTACAATACATGTCTTACTCTCATATGCATGGACCTTCCCTTCCCTCACCATAATATAAAGACTATACTTTACTCTAGTAAGATGGCTAAAGACAAACACTTTTTTTTTCAATTACAAAACATACCTTTCCTGATTTTATTTTTTAATTATGATTTTGATAATTGAAAATTTTGACTTGTAAAGTCAAGACAGTCTGTCAGTCCTTGCCCATTTACATAGTAACTTCAGCTGTCACAGCTTTGATTAAAGAACTGAGGGATACTAAATCGTACGTAGTGAGGATCTCCCTTAGGCAATAAACGAACGGAATAACAATCTTGCATCTGTTAATATCCATCAGATAAAATAATGAGATCTATTACTAGTTTGCATGCCTATAAAATACTGCTGCTTGACAAATCATTATAATTACCTTGGCTTACATTTTGTGTTGGTTTATTGTACCTTTTAATAGCTAAAAAGAAAAGAGTAATAGACTACACAAAAAATAAATTTCCTCCTCGCAAGTCTATATGTTTTTTCTAATGTTTATGAAATATATTTTCTTGAACTGGCATTGTCTAGAAATTTGATGTGCTGATTATGCAAATCTCACAACTGCCCTTCCCATGATTGGATTGTTGCAATGCTGGTGACTTATGAATACTATTAGTAGTATGAATTTGCTATATGAATGAACAAATCCACGAGTTCTATCAAGGTGACTTCACTACCTGGATCCTCATCTCTTGAACTCGTTCTGGCAGCAAGTTGAATGGCGCTGGCATCTCATCTAGTCTAGATCGATTCCCTAAGAGTTTCTTCTCTATAAGGCGATTTGGCTAGGAGCAATCTGTTCATCCAACTCAAAATATCATAAGAGAAGAAAAAATGATTTTTCTTGAAATGCCCAAAATTCCCATGCTTTCTGCTGGCCAACATGAAATCGGAAAAAAACTAAGAAACCCGGGATTTTTGGCATGGATATCTAGAACAGACTCCTTTTAGGGATAACTTTAAGGAAAACCGTGTTTTGCGGCTGCAAAATACCCGTTGACTATTTCTCCCGAGCGGTTCTCCGCCAAACGAACCCGCCAATCGTTTTGCGCTGCAAACAAACGCAGCCTGAATAACTGATTCAGAGGGTATATGTAGCACCCGTCGACACATCCTGAAAAGTCCGACATCATATCACCTTTTTTAGTAGAGAGTGGATTACCCGTGGAGCAGAAAGAAAGTTATGGAGACCAACCTCGATGATGAGCGGAATGATTGGATTGAGGAACATGGGTTTGGGCTGTTGGCCGTTGCTAGTGTGACGGGGATGAATTCTTCCCATGTGGCCTTCAACCCCCGTGCATCGTGGCTGGTAACAACGGAATCGACTACTCCAATTTTGTCCTCATCAATACTATAGGTTTCTTTGCTTCTCTTACGGTGATGGGGATTCTCGCCGGCGGCCTCAAACAGAGTCAGTTTCTGTACTGTCTCGTCATGCCTCTCATGCTGACCATCGTAACATGCATGTACATCACCTTCACCTTCGCCATATAGCTAATAGTGCGAAGCCTCACGAAGCTTCTGCTTGATGTCGAAGCCGCAAGTTCAGTTCTCCTAAGTATGCATCGCAGCAGTTGCCCGGTTTGCTTTCCATTCGCACGTGTAATAAGATATATGTAATAAGAGTGAGAAATATGGCAAGTTAAAGAAGAACCTGTTTCTCAGTATCATTCATTCTCCTTTCTGTTCAAGTTCCCTTGTTTTCACCTGTTTTTTTCCCTTTAGTTTTTAACTTGACTTCTTGAGTCGATGAATCCTGTGACTGCGGTTATGATTTCAGAGTTAGCAATTTGTTTAATAAATGTTCTAGACTAGGGCACACCGAATGGGTTTAGTTATGGAGCTTAAGAATGAAGGCTGCAGAGCTGCACCGACTTCATGTGAGTTCTCCACATTGGAATCATATGTGGTTCCGGAATCCGTGAGTGAGTAAAAATGTCGAAAGACCATGCGCTGCAGGCCATCCGCTGGGCTCAGGTACATATATAGCCCCATTCGCATGCTGGGTGCCGAACCGGCACACCTCTGGATGGTCGGGGTGAGCCTCTTTGCTCACTACTGTGATTCAAATGAAAGAGGCAGTCGGATCCTGCCATATGAACTCCCGACGATGGAGCCAAATTCAAGTCGCTCCATTTGATTTATCGTCACATTGGTGTTTATTGACTAAACTTACGTATATATACATCGGCTAGTTAGTTGAGTAGTCTTGATTTCTCTCAACAACCTTCTTTTCATATTTCAACCGAGCCTTGACGATTTGCTTCCATCAAGCTCAAGAATTCATTCTTTGTTTTTCCAGGTGGATGACGGCAATTCGGACCACTATTGCTGGGAGCGAGCCGAGGATGTGATGACCCCTAGAACCCCTTACAAGCTCGATCCAAATAATCCTGGCAAGACCGCTGCTGCCTTGGCGGTCAGGCCTTAAAACTTTTAGCTTTTCTATCTTAAAAGACAAAACTACATATCTGAAGGATCGACTCCTCATCCTTGCAACTTGAAAGTGCAAAAAACCACTTCGAAACATGTCACTCTTTCTTCCCTACTTTCTTGAGCTTTCATTTGCATATGAAGTTTGAAGATCGCCATCTCTTTAATGCACATTTAGCTGTTTTGCTGCATAAGGAAAGGGACTAGTGATTGGTGAAAAACAGAGCCCAAAGAAAGAGCTCCAAAGAGGTGATATCAGAGTCCTCAAAGTATGAAACCAGTTGATCCTTGTCTATTAGATTGAGAAATATTTCTTCTAAAATAGAGAAAAATGTTTTACACTTTTTAAGTTGGGGAAGGAATTTTTCTTACTCACTCTCTTATCTCATACCCAACTAACCTCTCTTCTTCCTTTTTTTTTTTTTTTAAAAAAAAATTTGAATTATTTTATTTTATTTTTTTTTTTATTTTTTTTCACCTTCTTCTTTAGTCAACCGCCAATTCGATTGAGCCCCAAGCTCGCCGACCTTAGGCCTCACCGCTCGCCAATTGGCGAGCAGTTGGCAAGCAGCAAGCTCCAACTCTCCGGATCACGCAAACTCAAGGCTTGCCCTTAGTTGCTAAATGGCTGATCTAGTGAGCCACAAGCTCATTGGCTCAGGTAGAGTTTAGGCTCGTTTGGATCAGCCAACCCTCAAGCTCGCCAACCCATGTCTAAGTCGGTTGGTGGGCATCCCGCCATCATTGAGGCACGTGGTGGGGGAGGAAGAAGCAAGAAGAAGGAGGAGGAGGAAGCCACAGGAGGAAGGAGCACAGAGAAGGAGGAAGGAAGGAGAAAAAGAAAAGGAAAAAGAAAAAAGAAAAAATAGATTTTTAAAAATAAAAATAATTAAAAATTCAATTTTTATAAAAATTAAAATTACATTAGTTTTTTCTCATAAAATCAAATTAGATATTGAATGATGGAAAATATTTTTTACTTCATTTTCATGTTTCAATCAAACATTGAAAAATATCTTCATTTTCCTGGAAAATGATTTCTTAGATATTTTTCGGAGATGTGATAAGTCAAACAAATGGAGCCTAAATGTCATTGTGAGTTATCACACCTAGGTGTTTAAATCATATCTTATTTTATTTCATGTTTACATTGCACATAATTTACAGATGTCACATTTCATGAGAATAAAAAAATCATTCATGGCACATTGTAGACCTCTATTATATATTAGATTTGCATATTAGGGTCATCTTGAATAGAACAACATGTAGATTACTAGGGTGTTTGCATCTTGAAGATTTGCCTTTTCAGAATATTTATTCTGTGTGTCCAATTGTGTTCTTCTTTGCATCTTCAAGCATATTTTTTATTTGCTTATTTCTAAATAGAGGTATGATTCATATTTTATTTGCATCATTAATTGTTATGTTATAAAAAATTAGAAGTTCCATGGTTACATGTTTCAATAAATATGAGGGTTATGTGATTGCATTAATATTTAATTGATATATCTGTAATCTTATTTTGATAAATCACACGTAACTATATAAAAAACACTATAAAAATCACTTCTTCCGTGATTAGTAATTTTATGTTGCATCATCGTCACAAGAATCACAAGAATATGCCTAAAGTGAATTTAGAAGAATTTAGATTTTATTTGCATATTTGCCTTATATCTTATTTACCCTCTTAGGGTCACATTCTTGATTGTGTCAAGTTCAATTTTCATGCATCTTATCAAAAAAAAAAAACAAGAAGAAAAATATTCTCATACTTGTTAGAAGCTCGCTTTAGGAATGTAATTTATGTAGAGAGCATTACATCTGCATATTCATGTTCTATTGATACATTAGAAAAATTTAAATAGAGTTTCAATTTACCATTCATAGGTCATGTCTCAAGGTGTACTAACAAACTCTTACACTAATTTTACCTGATATGGCTTGGGTTATTTACCTTTCAGTACTTTAATTGTTTCACTATTGATTTATTTGATTTTATTACTCGAGCATTTATGTATGAATATCTAGATGCATTTTGAATACATAGGAAATATTGCTTGAAGTAAGTTTTCAAAAAAGAGAAAAAGGGTACGAAAAATGAAAATAGACATAATCTATGTCCCCATACCCACAAATCTCTGCTCGCAAAAATTAGGCTCTGTTCATTTCAAGGAAAATATTTCATTTCCGAAAAATGTTTTCCAAGAAAATGATAATATTTTTCGGTGTTTGATTGAAACTTGAAAATGAAGTAGAAGATATTTTTTACCATTCACTATCTAATATGATTTTCTAAGAAAATTACTAATGAAATTTCAATTTTTTATAAACATTAAATTTTTTATTATTTTTATTTTAAAAAAATCGAATTTTTATTTTTTCGTTTTCTTTTGCTTCCTCCTTCCTCCTCCTTCTTCTTCCTGCTCATTCCTCCACCACCATGTGCCTCGACGACGAGGGCTACACGGCAATCAACCTAGACACAGGTCGGCGAGTCGAGTTTTGCCGAGGCTGGCAAGCTCACAGCTCACCACTTGCCATATCGGTTAGCCAGAAACGAGCGCAAGCCTATGGAAAATGGAAATTAAAAATAATTAAAAGTTCTAATTTTTGAAAAAGATAAAGAAAAAAGAGGTTAATAGGGCATGAGATAAGGGAGGTAGAGTGAGGAAAATATTTTCCCCAACTAAAAAGTGGAAAATATTTTTCTCTATTTCAGAAGATTTTTTTTTATGGAAAATGTCTTTCCCAACTAGTTCATATTCGTGAAACAAACACTAGAAATTCTAGAAGAAGTTTCATTAGAAGTTATATTTTCGGTGAAACGAATCTAAATCTAAGCTTTGTTGTCACTAATTTCCGGTTGCAAAATACCCGTTGCCTATTTATGCCGATGGTTCTCCGCCAAGCGAAACCGCCAAATCGTTCTCCGCCACAAAAAAACGCAGCGTGAATAACTGATTCAGAGGGTATATGTAGCACCGGTCGACACATTCTGAAAGGTCTCACAGAAAGAAAGTTATGGGGACCAACCTCGATGAGCGGATTGACCGGATCGAGAATAAAGCGTTTGGGCTGTCCATTTTTGCCGGGGCGACGTCGGGGGTGACCGCGGTGAACTTTTTTTACCTATTGGATGCCGACCCTGCCCTGTCCGATGGGTCCAGCAAAATTGGAGTCGATCTTTCGTATGTTATCATGGTCAACACCCTATGTTTCCTCGCATCCCTCGCGTTGATACTGATTCTAGTCCGCGGCCTCAATGGGAGACGGTATCTGTTCCGGCTCGTCGACCCTCTCATCGAAGTTATCCTGACGTGCCTGGCCTTCATCTTCATCTTCTGCGCGATGACCCTTCTGCACGATGGCTAATGTTGCGACGATGCTTCGCGAAGCTTCTGCCTTGATGTCGAACCCACAAGTTCAGTCCTCCTGAGTGTGCCTTGTAGCGTTGCCCGGTTTGCTTTGCATTCGCACATGTAATAAGATATATGTAATAAGAGTGAGAAATATGGCAAGTTAAAGAAGAACTTGTTTCTCACTATCATTCGGTCTCCTTTCAGTTCAATTTCCCCTGTTTTCCCCTGTTTCTTTTTTGCTTTTGTTTTTTACTTGACTTCTTGAGTTGATGAATCCTGTGACTGCGGTTATGATTTCAGAGTTAGCAATTGTTCAATATCCGTTCTAGACTAGAACACACCGAATGGGTTTAATTATGGAGTTTAAGAATGAAGGCTGCAGAGTTGCATCGACTTCCACTTCGAATGTTTGGTCCGTTCTCTAGTGCAAGGTTAGGAAAGATGTCGAATGACAAAAGCTGTTGTCCTGTCTCCTCCTCCTTGATGTGCTTCCTTCATGTATGTTCTCCACATTGGAATCGGATGTGGCTCCGAAATCCGTGAGTGAGTAAAATTGTCGAAAGACCATGCACCGCAGGCCGTCCGCTGGGCTCAGGCACACATGCCACGTACATATATTGCCCCGTTTGCCTCCCGGGTGCCGAACCAGCACGCCTCTGGATGGCCGGGGTGAGCCTCTCTGCTTGCCACCGTGATTCAAAACAAAAGAGGCAGTCGGATCCCGCCATATGAACTCCCAATGATGGACCCAAATTCACGTCGCTCCGTTTGATTTATCGTCACATTGGTGTTTGTTGACTAAACTTATTCATATTTATACAATGGCTAGTTAGTCGAGTAGTCTTCATTTCTCTCAACAACCTTCTTTTCTTTATTTCAACAGTGCCCTGACGATTTGCTTCCATCAAGCTTAAGAATTCTTTCTTCTTTCATTTCTTCCGACAATTTCTCTATCTTCTTCCAATCCAACGCCTTCGAGCAAAGTGACTGAATTAGTTTATTGTATTCGTCAACCTTTAGGCTGCGCTCTGGGACTCTTCATCTCACTAAGTAATTCAAGGGCCTTATCGAATTCTCCGAGTTTCCAATAGCCATGGATGAGCGTATGGTAAGTCACTGAAGTCGGCTTAGAGTGCTTCCTTTTGGCCTCCAACAGGACTTCCCCTGGCCTGATTCCTCTCACCACTGTTTGCATAGTGATGATAGTATAAGTATAAACATCTGGTTTCAATCCCCGAGCTTCCATCAATTTCAGCAACTCCCTAGCTAATCCCATCTCCTTAGCATTTGAGCAACTACTGATCACATAGTTAAATACTGCAATTCCCGGAGCTGGTCCTTCGGCAATCATCTTATTGAGCAAGACCTTTGCCCCATTGAGATCTCCACTCCCGCATACGCCGTGAATGACAGCAGAAAATGGCTTAATAGCATATTTTCGGGCCTCCTTTTGAAAGCGAAAGCTATCAAAGGATTGAGAACAGCCACGTCCAAGCCGCCGTTTCCCTTTTCCCCAACCTCCTTGATCAAATCCCGCACGAATACGCGTCTCTCTTAAAATCACCACCAGCACAAATGCACCGAACGAGAGCTTTGAGAACAGGGGTTGACGAGATCGACCCTGAGCATTCGAAAGCAGAATGCTTGGAAGGAGCCCACCTGAAGAAACAAAGGACATTGTCGCCCGCAAGGAGCGGTGTCTGGAGCAGCACTGTAATGACAAACTGTGGGTGCAGAGTCAAGCGCATCTCATCGAGGGTCGACTCCAAGGAACCGTCGGCAGCGCTCAGCAAGAGAGACAGCACGCCCTCTGACTGCTCAGGGTTGATCTCATCAACCCCCTCCGCGCGACCATCGCCGCCCTCACCTTCTTCTCCTCCAGCTGTGGAATTGCCCGTCATCTGGCCTTTGGCATCCGCGTCGAAACGCGGTGCCTCATCATCGACCCTGCTCGCCCCACTGGAGTTGAAAGATTGGTGGGAGATGGATCTAGTATTCCAATTCAATGGAGCTTTGGGTAGATAAGGGAGCATGGGCGAGTGGCTGTCGAAGCAGGAGCTGAAGGCGGAATCGCCGGAGGAATTCCGGGCGAATGCAAAGTTGTTCCACTGCAACCGGCGCGGAGAGAACGTCAGCAAAGTGTTTCCTGAGTTATTGTCGTCTCTGGTTTTTGTTTATTAGAAAACTGCAGTTTTCTTGGGAGAAAATTTCAAATATATCCCTGAAATAGCGATAATTTCTCAAAGTCCCCAAACGTAGGGTTTGTTTCAAAATATCAACGGACCATAGCAACTTTGGTGAAAATAAATGCCGGCTGACGAATGCGTGCCCATCACTCGTGCTTTTCACGCCTTTTCCCAAGGCATTTTGATCAGAAAAGAAAAGTCTAAGTTCCACATGTCATTATACATGTAAATCGATATGAAAGATGAAAAAAATGCCATAGTTGAAGTAGGAAGTTTCAACGTCAATATTGAATTTTTAATTTGTACAATATGGAGTTTGAACATTAGTTCAATATGTAATATCTCTCTGAATTTTAAATTTGTTCAACATGATTCCTAATTTTGATCCAATATTCAATGTTATCTATTAACTTTTAAGCATTTTCTTAAATTTATAAACTATGTTGAATATTTACCAATTGTTTAGGGACAGCATGGAACAAATTAAAATGTCTCGAGGACGATATTGTACATTAAACTAAAATTTATGGATTATTTGGACTAGTATCCCCACATATAAACGAAATTCTAATTTGACTTTGGAATGGTTGAAAACAAAAGGAATAAGAAAAAATATCAAAATGATGATTAATGCATTATCCCAAACGCCGGACTTGCCTTACGTATTAATTCATGACTCCGATTCGTATTTTTCGTAGAGAAATCTCGGATCATGACTTGCCTTACGTATTAATTCATGAGTTTGGAAAAGTTGGAGAAAAAAGGTAAAATAAAGAGTTCTAATAAACTATTATTTTTTCATTTTCGAATGCATATATTTTCTCTTAATATTTTGGTTTTCTTTTTCAATATGAACATAAAGGTTAACAGAGACAAGCTTCATAGCAGATACAAGAATTTCATATTTCTACTTTTTTTTTGGGTGTTTCCACATGTACAATGTACTAATAATATAAAAGTTGTGCTATATTATTCGAACACCAAAGATATAATAGTATAAAATTTACATACTAATAATACGATAGTGGGTGTGTATCAAAATTGTGTTAGCATGGCACTTACTCTATAGTGTAAAATTACTTCTATGTAATTTAATAGATTTTGTTTCAAAAATTTAATTGATTGGTCTTTATTAATTCGACCCCTATTATAAGTCAGCATTAAAGGCAAATAGGCCTTAAGTCACATGCATTGTATACCAGTTTTTGAATGTGCTATAATTTAACTTTTGAGCTAAATATAGTTGCAACTCAAACGGTTGAATTTTTTTGCCCAATATGTACTAGATAGTACATGACTATATTTGTTTATAAGACAAAAATGAATCTCATCAATGACCATCCTTATTAATGCCGAATGCTAAAAGCCAAATAGGTTTTGTAGAGTCATGTCCTCCCCATAAATTCTGCAGATGGCCAAATAGCCCTTCATTAAACAAAACTAATTTTAACTCATATGATAGCCACATTATATCCATACAGATCATTCTAATAATATTAAAATGACCCTAACACAGCACAAATGTGACACATGAAAATTGTCTACATCAGCATTGGGTGCCACATAGGACACCCTTGACCCTCATGTTAGCAATTTTCGGACAAAACTATTAAGATAGACTTAATTGGCAAATCATTAAAAAGTTTAGGGCCTAATTACTAAAATTGAAAATTTTAAAACTAAATTGGCAAAAGTATAATAGGTTTAGGATCTAATTAATAAAATTGAAAATTTTAAAACTAAATTGACAAAAGTATAATAAGTTTAGGACTTTTTGGACAATTTTGCTGAGGCCAATCGTCGGGACAAGGGGAAAAAAGAGGATGGCATGTGCATGGAAAACCATACTATGACTAGTCATGGTCCGAAAATGGCTAACGTGAGCATCAAGGGCGTCCTATGTGGCACCCAATACTAATGTAGACAATTTTCATGTGTCACATTTGTGCCGTGTTAAAAGCCATTTTAATATTATTAGATAAATTGTATGGATATAATGTGGCTATCATACGAGTTAAAATTAATTTTGTCATGGAAATAATTTTGTTTAATTAAGGGCTATTTGGCCATCTGCAGAATTTATGGGGAGGACATGACTCTACAAAACCTATTTGGCTTTTAGCATTCGGCATTAATGAGGATGGTCATTGATGAGGTTCATTTTTGTCTCGTAAACAAATATAGTCATGTACTATCTAGTACATATTGGGCAAATCAATTCAATCGTTTGAGCTGCGACTATATTTAGCTCAAAAGTTAAATTATAGCACATTCAAAAATTGGTATACAATACATGTGACTTAAGGCATATTTGCCTTTAGTACTGACTTATAATAGGGATTGAATTAATAAGGACCGATCAATTAAATTTTTGAAACAAAATTTATTAAATTAGATAGAAGTAATTTTACACTATAGAGTAAATGCCATGCTAACACAATTTTTATACACACCCACTATTGTATTATTAGTATGTACATTTTATACTATTATATCTTTCGTGTTCGAATAATATAACACAGCATTTATATTATTAGTACATCGTACATGTGGAGAGACCAAAAAAAAAAGTAGAAATATGAAATTCTTGTATCTGCTATGAAGCTTGTCTCTGTTAACCTTTATGTTCATATTGAAAAAAAAGAAACCAAAATAATAAGAGGAAATATATGCATTCGAAAATGAAAATATAATAGTTTATTAGAACTCTTTATTTCACCTTTTTTCTCCAACTTTTCCAAACTCATGTATATACGTAAGACAAGTCGGGCCTTTGGGATAATGCATTAATCATCATTTCAATAATTTTTGCTTATTCCTTTTCTTTTCAACCATTTCAAAGAAAAATTAAAATTTCTTTTATATGTGGGATAATAGTCCAAATAGTTCATAAATTTTAGTTTAATGTACAATGTGGTCCTTGAGACTTTTGAAATTGCTCCATGCTATCCCTAAACAATTGGTAAATATTTAATATAGTTATAAATTTATGAATCAAAATTAGGATGGCATTGAATATTGGATCAAAATTATGAATCATGTTGAACAAATTTAAAATTCAGAGAGACATTACATATTGAATTAATGTTTAAATGTCATATTGTACAAATTAAAAATTAAATGTTGACGTTGAAACTTCTTACTTCAACTATGGCATGTTTTTTTTAATCTTTCTTATCAATTTACACGTATAATGACACATGGAACTTAGACTTTTCTTTTCTGATCAAAATGCCTTGAGAAAAGGCGTGAAAAGCACGAGTGACGGGCACGCATTCGTCGGCCGGCATTTATTTTTTTCACCAGGGGTTTCATTGAAATAAAGTTGCTACGGTCCGATGATATTTTGAAACAAAGCCTACGTTTGGGGACTTTGAGAAATTATCGCTATTTCAGGGATATATTTGAAATTTTCTCCCAAGAAAACTGCAGTTTTCTAATAAACAAAAACCAGAGACGACAATAACTCAGGAAACACTTTGCTGACGTTCTCTCCGCGCCGGTTGCAGTGGAACAACTTTGCATTCTCCCGGAATTCCTCCGGCGATTCCGCCTTCAACTCCTGCTTCTCGCCCATGCTCCCTCATCTACCCAAAGCTCCATTGAATTGGAATACTAGATCCATCTCCCACCAATCTTTCAACTCCGGTGAGGCGAGCAGGGTCGATGATGAGGCGCTGCGTTGCAATGCGAATGCCAGTGGCCAGATGACGGGCAATTCCAAAGCTGAAGGATGAGAAGGCGAGGGCGGCGATGGTGGCACGGAGGGGGTTGATGAGATCAACCCTGAGCAGTCAGAGGGCGTGTTGTCTCTGTTGCTGAGCACTGCCGACGGTTCCTTGGAGTCAACCCTCGATGAGATGCGCTTGACTCTGCACCAACAGCTTGTCATTACGGTGCTGCTCCAGACACCGCTCCTTGCGGGCGACAATGTCCTTCGTTTCTTCAGGTGGGCTCCTTCCAAGCATTCTGCTTTCGAATGCTCACGGTCGATCTCGTCAACCCCTGTTCTCAAAGCTCTCGTTCGGTGCATTTGTGCTGGTGGTGATTTTAAGAGAGACGTGTATTCGTTGCGGAATTTGATCAAGGAGGTTGGGGAAAAGGGAACGGCAGCTTGGACGTGGCTGTTCTCAATCCTTTGATAGCTTTCGCTTTCAAGGTTGGGCCAAGGGAAGGCTGCACTCGAGGTGCTCGACAGGTTTGATGAATTTGGATGCGTTCCTGACGATACGGGTGCGAGAGGATGCTTAATGTGGGACACTTGCTCGATGGCGATAAATTTGGGAAGATAATATCTTGGCTTTGCAAGGGGAAGAAAGCCAATGTGCCTACTCATTTTATTTAGCCGCCAAGGACGGCAACTCCCCTTCCCCTCAATCCTGTATAAACTTTTGGATTGCCTCGTTGTGTCGAGAGGATCAGACAGCAAAATTAGGTTGGGGGTTGCTGGGTGACTGGAAAAAGGAGGCGCAAAAATATGCTATTAAGCCATTTTTCTGCTGTCATTCACAGCGCTCGATAAGATGATTACCGAAGGACCAGCTCCTGGAATTGCAGTATTTAACTATGTGATCAGTAGT
Organism: Angophora floribunda; assembly: GCA_014182895.1. Lineage (NCBI taxonomy): Eukaryota > Viridiplantae > Streptophyta > Magnoliopsida > Myrtales > Myrtaceae > Angophora > Angophora floribunda. The sequence goes on along the minus strand of CM024711.1, from coordinate 916,946 downwards.
TGCTCAAATGCTAAGGAGATGGGATTAGCTAGGGAGTTGCTGAAATTGATGGAAGCTCGGGGATTGAAACCAGATGTTTATACTTATACTGTCATCACTATGCAAACAGTGGTGAGGGGAATCAGGCCAGGGGAAGTCCTGTTAGAGGCCAAAAGGAAGCACTCTAAGCCGACGCCAGTGACTTGCCATACGCTCATCCATGGCTATTGGAAACTCGGAGAATTCGATAAGGCCCTTGAATTACTTAGTGAGATGGAGAGTCCCAGAGCGCAGCCTAAAGGTTGACGAATATAATAAACTAATTCAGTCACTTTGCTCGAAGGCGTTGGATTGGAAGAAGATAGAGAAATTGTCGGAAGAAATGGAATCATGAATGGGCTCATAAAAGCCCGTCAAAGAATTGGAAAGCAAAGTGGCCGACGCCTGAGAACTAACAGCTGTTAGCTTAAACTACCGGTACTGGCTGGCTGGTCAAGCCCCGGCTCACCTTGACATCCTTCCGAGTTTATATGAACTACAAATAGAATGTTTGGCTGAACCCTTTGTTCCACATAGTCCCTTTTTCTGGGACTATCAACAACCATAGGACTTTTGGCCAAACCATCGCCCGACATAGTATCGGCAGTTCTCTTTCTGTGGCTTAGATACAAGATGTTACAGTTCGGTCAGGAGATGGTAACAAGTTTAACTCAGATCATTCCTGGTTAAGAGAGAGACATATAATGTGCTTTTGTTGTCTCCATTTTGCCCAGGAAAATAAGAAGATTTGAGAGAGCATGTGTTGCATCTGGTTTTTAGAAGTCATAATATTTCCTTTCACCGGAGTTGAATCAGTTGCTAAGAAGAAACGCATTTGGTTGTACTGCAGCACCAAGTTTTACTAGTAAATTGCTGATGAGGAGCTGGATTATACTCGATGGCGACTCCTTTAAAATGTGGTCGGTATGGATACTTCCTGTGAAAAAGTAGATTTTCATAAATTAATGGTGAATTCTTTGTACAGATGCTGCATGTTTTTCATCGTTCGGAGACGAAGGGAGGTAACTTTTTCTCTTCCATGAGCATGTCTGCCGAGTCCTCTCATTCATCAAAATGGGCTAAAGTAAAGGACAATGTTCTGGTTTCATACTTTGAGAACTCTGATACCACCTCTTTGGAGCTCTTTCTTTGGGCTCTGTTTTTCACCAATCACCAGTCCCGTTCCTTACGCAGCAAAACAGCTAAATGCGCATTAAAGAGATGGCGACCTTCAAACTTCATATGTAAATGAAAGCTCAAGAAAGTAGGGAAGAAAGAGTGACATGTTCGAAGCGGTTTTTTGCACATTCAAGTTGCAAGAATGAGGACTCATCTTTCAGACATGTAGTTTTGTCTTTTGATATAGAAAAGCCAGAAGTTGTAAGGCCAGACCGACAAGGGGGCGGCGGTCTTGCCAGGAAGGGGTTCTAGGGGTCGTCACGTCCTCAGCTCGCTCCCAGCATGGTTCGAATTGCCGTTACCCACCCGGAAAAAAAAATAAAAAAGAAGAATGAATTCTTAAGCTTGATGGAAGCAAATCGTCAGGGCTCTGTTGAAATATATAAAAGAAGGTTGTTGAGAGAAATGAAGACTCTACTCAACTACCTAGCCGTTGTATAAATATGTACAAGTTTAGTCAACAAACATCAATGTGACGATAAATCAAACGGAGCAACGTGAATTTTGATCCATCGTCGGGAGTTCATATGGCGGGATCCGATTGCCTCTTTTGTTTCGAATCACGGTGGCAAGTAGAGAGGCTCACCCCGACCATAGGCGAATGGGGCTATATATGTACGTGGCACGTGTGCCTGAGCCCAGCGGACAGCCTGCGGCGCATGGTCTTTCGACATTTTTATTCACTCATGGATTCCGGAGCTACATCCGATTCCAATGTGGAGAACATACATGAAGGAAGCACATCAAGGAGGAGGAGACAGGACAACAGCTTTTGTCATTCGACATCTTTCCTAACCTTGCACTGGAGAACGGACCAAACATTCGAAGTGGAAGTCGGTGCAACTCTGCAGCCTTCATTCTTAAACTCCATAATTAAACCCATTCGGTGCGCCCTAGTCTAGAGCAGATATTGAACAATTGCTAACTTTGAAATCATAACCGCAGTTGCAGGATTCATCAACTCAAGAAGTCAAGTTAAAAACAAAAGCAAAAAAAAAAGAAGAAGGGGAAAACAGGGGAAAATAGGGGAAATTGAACTGGAAGGAGACCGAGTGATACTGAGAAACAAGTTCTTCTTTAACTTGCCATATTTCTCACTCTTATTACATATAACTTATTACATGTGCGAATGCAAGGTAAACCGGGCAACTGCTGCACGGCTCACTCAGGAGGACTGAACTCGCGGGTTTGACATCAAGGCAGAAGCTCCCCGCGAAGTGTCTCACGCACAAGATGATGATGACGGCCATGCATGTCATGATGGTTTGCATGAGAGGCTGGACGAGCCGGTACAGATACCGTCTCCCGCTGAGGCCGCCAACTAGACTCAGTACCAACATGAGGGATGCGACGAGACATAGGGTGTTGAACCTGATAAAAGACGAAGGATCGACTCCATTGTTGCGGGCCACAACGGACAGGGGAGGGTCGGCAGCCAATAGGAAATAATTCCCCACCGTCAACCCCACCACCGCCCCGGCAAGGATGGACAGCCCAAACGCATTATTCTCGATCCGGTCAATTCGCTCATCATCGAGCATGGTCTCCACAACTTTCTTTCTGCTGCACGGGTAAGCCACTCTCTTCTAAAAAGGTGATATGATGTGAGACCTTTCAGAATGAGTCGACGGGTGCTACATATACCCTCTGAATCAGTTATTCACGCTGCGTTTGTTTGTGGCGGAGAACGATTGGCGGAGATCCATCGCCAGAAATAGCCAGCGGGTATTTTGCAACCGGAATCGTTGAAAGCATAGCTTAAATTTAGGTTTTTTTACAATATGTTCTCTAGAATTTTTGTGTTTGTTTTACAGAAAATAAATCAGTCTGGAAGATATTTTCCATAAAAAAAAAAAGTCTTCTAAAATAAAGGACAATGTACTAATAATATAAATTTTGTGTTTCATTATTTGAACACAAAAGATATAACAGTATAAAATTTACATATTAATAATACGATAGTGGGTATGTATCAAACTTATATCAGCATGGCACTCAAATAGGACTTGACCGCACGGACCCGCTCCTCAAGCGACCTCTTCCTCTCAAGGAGCTCCTTGGAGCAACACTGCAGCGACCTCTGGATGCTGTCGAAAAGCTCCTCCAAATCCTTCCACATGACAGCGAGCACCACGAGCTTCGACGCGTCGGCTTGCAACTGCTCGTACGCCTTGGAAATGCTCTCCTTCTTCAGCACTGCTTGCTTCAGCTCGTCAGACACTTCCTCCATCGAACGCAGGAATGCATGCAGGAGGTCCTGCGAGGAAGACGAGCGTGGCTACAGATTTCTACCGAAGATGGTATAAAAATAAATGTTGTTATTTTAGACCTAAACCCTTTTCCAAACGACGTGAGTCACCTCGAAAAACCGAAAGAAATGAAATTCAAACTAATCTGGACTATTTTCGGAATACTAATAAATGCAACCATTTATTACTCGTTTTTTGCAAAATTTTTGTGATGGGTTGGAGCGAAACATTTAACGATAATAATAATTGTTTTTTGATTTATTGTGATGAAAAAGTAAGTGAAAAATCCCTTTTCTCGAAAGACCATAAATAGCAATCGAAACAAAAGCTCACATGCCGTTTTGGTCGTGCCTTTCTGTTGGCTTGATGCACGGCTGTTCTCCCGTGTTCTGTCTCGTGCTCATCTTGTTTAAGTTTAAGGAGTTGGTGGTTTCATAACCTTCTTGGAGAATTTCAAGACACTATGATTCGTTTTTTTATTTGCTATTAACCGAATCCATTTGCCGATTGAAGGATTCGTGCGGTAGGTTTTGATCAAGGGCCGAGATTCATTGTCTGAAAATTTCTAGCTGAAAAAGGGCAAGAAGAGAAAAATATTGGGCACCTCTAGAATTGGGAAGAAAATAAATGAAGAAAGAGATAAACACATCCGAAAATCAAAGAAAAATTATGTCGGTGAGGTCCGTTCATACTTTAAGATTGATTATCTTAATTTTACATTTCACATTTTACATAGTCTTACGATGGACGTATTTTAATTTTTTTTGTTCTTTTTATCTCAAAAAGAGCTCGAAACCACAATACATAATTATTGACATAATGTGATTTTTCCCTAATGTTATGGAATTTCGTAATATTTTTAAATTTTGGTAGTAGAGTAAAAGTTTTTTGTCCTCCCCTTTTAATGCCCTAGATATTATAGATAAATGCAATATCTCTACAATTTGTTCTGTTTGACATATGAACTTACACTTTCATGAAATTAAAAAAAATTCAATTCAATCAGTGCTTTTCTGGAATGAAGATGGGTATTTGTCGGGTTAAAGTGTGCACTAAAGCCATTAGCTAATTTAAACTGAAGATTAGAGATAATACCTCTCGGGAGTTTTTGACAAATGAAGGAACGCAAATTTGAAGGAAGTTATGGACTGCAAATGTTTATATTATCAAAACATATTTAATGAAATCTAACATGTGTTGTAGGAGCACTCTTTAAAGCTTTTCGTAGTATATTTCTTTTGCATAGTATGTTCATAAAATGAATGAATTTTTTTAATAGATCATGCTTTATCAGAACGTACATATTAGATTACAAGAAAATGAATGAAAAACATGTGGTTAGATAGTTAAAAAGATATGAAGGTCAACCACGTAGAGATATTTCTGTTGTTTCAATGAGTTACATGTCTAAGCTCACTTGTGAAATGAAAAAAAAATTTACTGGTGATAAGATTTTGAGTAGTGTTGATATGTTCTAGACTTTGAACATGAAATCTACCTTGTTAGAATAAGTTCATAGTTTTTGGAACCTGAAATTTGCCTTATTTGCTCTAGAACTGCCCTAGTTATTTTTTTCCAATTCTAAAATCTACTCGAAAACTCATTTTTCTTTCGTTTCTTTTTGTTTTATTTTTACAATAAAATAGTTCAAAGTAAAACATTAACGAGGGCAAGCAAGCAAAACACAAGTCAAAAATTAGCAAGGAGGGTTGCAAGGCTCGAGTGAGCAAGGGCATGCCGCAAGCAAGCAAGGAGGAGGTTGAGCCACAAGTGAGGGTGTGAGAGAGAAACGTAAAACGTAAAGTGTTTTAGCAAGGTCAGAGAATAAATAAAAAGATGTTAACTGAAAAATAAGGATTTTTAGGCTTCATGAAACTAGTTTCAAATTTCGTCCAATAGGTTTGATTCCCGAGTGGTTCCTCATTTGGAATGGAAACCGGACCAATTTTCAAGGTAATTTGGTCCAATCCTTGAGTGAAACCAGTCCGATAGCACAACCCTAATTTTGAAAACCATTGCTCATTGCGCAGTCTTTTTCATCAATGTATGTAGTCATTGGAAATATAAGAAATGGTTTGGTTCTAAACACATTGTATACTACTAATTAAGTCATAAACTTTTCAATTTACCAATTGAGTCCTAAACTTTTGCCTAAAATTCAAGAACTGTTATTCTAGCAAATTTATGTAAAAAATTACTAACATGGCCATGTGCCACGTAAGATGGCCAGCAATGAGTGAATCGCCACATAAACGATTTTGGCAACAAGTTTTTGGGAGTAGTAGCAGTTTGGTCATTATCAGTCGATGATGCTTCATCCTCTGCTCTTGCGAATGATCCTGCATTGGGTAGTAGCAGTCTGGTCATTGTAACAACGAGTTTTCGGGAGTGGATAAATCTCTTTCGTATGCTCCGTGTACTACCCAGGGCCTTCTTCAGGTTGATCTTCTTATTGCAAAGGGCTACTAAATTTTGTTTCTTTTGGTGTTATTTATGGTAGTTAATCATAACATGCTTCTAAATTTGGGTTTGCTGGTGCTAATGAGTTAATCTGGCATAAAGAATCTTTATCTTTTTTGTTGGCGGTAGGGTGTGTGTGGGTAACTTGTCGTTGCAATAAAATAAGCACATATCCTTTTGAGCTAACAATTATTTCTAAATTAAGTAATGCATCTGCTTAGCAAGTGCTCTTTTTTAGCTTGTGGCTGCCGCATGGTGAACTTCTCTTTACTTATTCAAAGGAAGAAAAGACATATGTAACATATTCTTCTAGAGAGAGCAGCTACTCTCTTCTCATTTGTTGTCGCTTGTTTTGTAGGTCATTCGATACGGCGGGCTGGAGCAGCTCTTGCTCCTTGGTCGGATGTTGCCGGGAACTAAAAAGCTTCCATAGAACTTTTCACAACATCCTGCAGCCACTGGTACTTTCCTCACTGTGATGCTTCTTGGGCTCAAGTTCTGCCCTTGCCAGCCTCAGGGTCAGATATTTAAGTTTAGAGCGGGGCTTCAGTTAATATAAGACTGGATTCTCAGGGGAACAAATTTTCCTCGACCTTGATATTTACTTTATCAAATTTAAACATGGTTTCTAAGCTTTGCTGTATAAAGGAGGACATTCTAGTCTTTACCTCAAATTACTCTCTGAAGGAATTCCTTCCATACCTCCCTTTATGTGCGGTTGTCTGGCTGCGTTGATGAAGGGAGGAGATGAGGCTCTCTGATGTAAATGCTTGATGCATCTGTACTTGCGGATGATGTCTGACATGAGTTTGACTTAAGGGTGAATGGAGATTTTTATTCCTTCGCTTGAGCTTCGTGAATAAAGTGACCTGTGATTTTATATGGTTTCGCCCCAAAGTGTAAGTACGGGGGTCTATCTGCGTATATACATACATACAATGAAAGCTATGTAAATTATTTGTTGCAAGGTTTGCCTATTTGAATTGTTTTTCTTCCATGAGTACCTCTTCTCAAGTTGGAATTGAAAGTGGATCTTGTTAATTTTTCTAGGGCTTCTTTGGGATGGTCTGTTCATGAGCCTGAATGGTAGGACATGAAGGATGTGAATTTTGCCTAGAATGAGGCTCAATCTGCGTCCATATTTGTTAACTACATACAGAATGAGCGTAGATTCTCCTCAATCTGACTTAAAGGGATCGTGACGTGAAAGCGGGAACTCCTTACTCTTCTTAGCTGTGTGGAGAATCTTGATAAATTGTCCAACGCAATTTTCATGCTGTTCCCTATTAATGGAGTTTGGTGCTGATCTGATAATTATAGGGCATGCTGAATAACAAATGCCGTCCTATCTGGGGTGCCATGGAGAATTACACTGTTGGAAGAGAGAAGAGGAAGCAATTGCTTCGATGTTATCTCGAGCATAAGACTGACGAGGCTTTGTTATCTCCCCCTCCTCCCTTCAAATCTCATATCAAACCACACCAACCCACCCATCTTGCTTCGCCAAGCCCCCATTCGACCTGTCACAAGACCGTCACTTGCTGAGGCACATAGCCGTCACCGTCGAACCAGCATTTAGATTGCTTCTCTCTCTCTCTCTCTCTTCTCTCTCTCTCTCTCTCTCTCTCTCTCTCTCTCTCTCTCTCTCTCTCTCTCTCTCTCTCTCAGATATTCCTACTGTTTATTCTTAGATTTTGTTTTCAGTTTTGTGTTTAGAGTTGCAATCGGATGGCTAGGTAAACTACCATGTTGATCATTCGCCTTTTTACTTTTACTGCAATGGCTCTTCCTTAGAATATTTTGCTTTTGAACTTACTTTTCACGGCTGGAGAATCCACCTTGTTTAGGCAAATTTGTATCTATGAAATATGGTCCTAACTAAGAAAAGTATCCAAAAAGTCTAAACTTATCACATTAATATCCAATTAGACAAATTTTGTCATAAATTTTTTTGCATTTGTGCTAGCTAAATCTATCCAGCCAATTTTGGTTGGAAATCGCTGATCTTGCATCAATCATCCCGCATGGCATGATCGGCACTAAATAGACATTTTGACATATTTATTTATTTATTTTCTTTTTCTCCTTCTCTTTTCCTTTTTTTTTTTTACTGTAAAGGGGTTGATAGGCCCGTTGGCCCTTAATATTAAAAAAATAAAAAATAAAAGAAAGAAAGAGAAGAAAAAAAGAATGAAAATTTTAAAATTTTCAAAAAATTAATTTAAATAAACCACATTAATGCCAGCCACACCACATAGAATGTCCATGTTTTCTAACATAAATTGGACAAATGGATTGAATTTATATTTATGTAAAAATGTTCAAAATTAAAATAGTTCAATTGAAAGGTTATGATGGAATTAGTATAAATGCCATAGATTTAGGAAGACTTTTCCCATCCTAATCTCATGGATCATGTAAGATGCTAGCCAAACCCTCGTGGATAACTCAATCATGGAGTTTGTTCACACTTATTAGTAAGTGAAATCAAATTTGTTCTTGCAACTAATACAAAACAATTTGATCACATATAATTAACAGGAAGAGCATACAAAAGAAAATTTGCACATGGATAAGGGGAAAATGACACAAACAGTTCCTAAATTACTCAATGTGCAATTTGGTCCCTGAACCTTTAATTTGTTTCATTTCATCTTTGAATTTTAACTCAATGTGTCATGTGGTATATGAATTTTTAATTTCTTTGATATAGTCCCTGAATTTTTGGTAAATATTCAATATAGTTCATTTCCATTAATTTAAAACCAGGGATTATATTGAATATGTTTATATAGTTCATGGACTACATTAAATATGTACCAAAAGTTCAGGAGTTATATTGAACAAATCAAAAATTCAGGAATCACATTGCATATTAAGCTAAATTTTAAAGATCACATCGAACAAAGTGCATATTGGGCCAAAATTTAGGGACTATTTGTATCATTATTCCATGGACAAAATATATAAGTACACGAAAATATTGCATGTCTAATATATGGAGCTGAGCTATAATAATTTCTAAACTTACGAGCCTCAAGTTTCTTTAATTATGATTATTTAAAAAAGGATCCCCCATCAAAATACCTAGTGCAAAATGTATCACAAAAATCATGACATGGCATATCAAAATTTTATTTGGCTCCTTTCTAATACACTCTCACCTGTGATAACACGTATCTCGGCATACACTTGCTTCATGGACGTATTTCTCTTGTGGGATTCCTGTAATCACCAGCTAAAAATTTCAAATTAATAATTTTTCATTGATTCAATTCGAAAAAATGACTATGTACATGTAAAAAAAAGAAAAAGAATGGAGGATAATCTTCGATCCATTGTTATGGTTGCTCATCCACCAATACAATCATGACGGAAAGTGATTTTTATTGTTCTATTGTAAACAACCATTTTTATAGGCGTAGATGAAAATTTAACGTATGTACTTATCGGGGAGTTATTATTCTTTTAATTGTCCTACATAATGTTTGTTTTCAATCTACACCGTCCAATATTTCTAACTATAGAATATTAGAATGTGCAAGCTCTTGGGCCATGATTGAGCCCCATCAAATATCCTTTAAGAATATTTTATGCGTTTATTCTATTAATGACTATCTTGCTATTAAAATTATTATTTCGAGAAAAATGAGAAAATGACTAATTCACTTTGTTGAATGGAGGCCTGATGTGTTCTCCATTTAATTGCCATTGCAATTGATTTATTCACATGATCGTAGATTAGAGCTGTATTATCTTCATCATAAAGATTAGGGATAATGCCACGAAAAACCCTGAACTTTACCCCCTGTGACACATTTACCCTAAACTTTTTTTTGTGATACCAAAAACCCCAAACTTTACCCTGTGTAACACATTTATCCCAAACTTTTCCCCGTGTGACACATTTACCCTAAAATTTTTTTGTGACACAAAAAATCCTAAACTTTGCCATGTGTGATACATTTACCCCAAAATTTTATTTTAAAGGACATTTTCGTATTTTACTTTTTATTTTTTCTTTATTTTTTCCTGTTTTTTCCTTTTTGTTTCTTTCTTTTTTTTCCTCCTCCACCGCCGCTGGAGGAAACCGCCGGAGGAGCGCCAGCGTTGGCACTCCCCTAACTCAGGCGAGGGTCGCCCTCCCTAGATCCAGTGGGAGCCGCCCTCACCGGCGTCGGCTGAGGGCCGCCCTCACCTGGCGGGCAAGACCAAGGCGGGGCGGCCTCGCCGCGGGGCGGCCCTCAACCAACGCCAGCGGGCGGCCCCGCCGATCTAGCGAGGACGGCTCTCGACCGACGCTGGCGAGGGCGGCCCCCACCGGATTTGGCAAGGGTTGCCCTCACCTGCCAGGGACAGGGCGATGGCGAGGGCTGCCCTCTCCAGATCCGGTGGGGGCTGCCCTTGCCTGGGCGGGCGAGGCCGGGCGAGCTCGCCCGCCCGAGCAGGGGGGCCCCCGGCCGAATCTAGCTAGGGTTGCCCCACCGGGCAACCCTGCCCGGATCCGGGGGGCCCTCGCCGGATCGGTCCGGCCCTCGACCGACGCGTCGGGGGGCCCCCCCGGCCGAATCCGGGGTAGGGCAACCCTCACCTGAGTCAGTGGAGGGTCGATGCCGGCGGCTCCTCCGACGGAAAAAAAAAGGAAAAAATAAAGAAAAAATAAAAAGTAAAATACGAAAATGCCTTTCAAAATAAAAATTTAGGGTAAATGTGTTGCATGGGGCAAAGTTTGGGGTTTTTCGTATCACAAAAAAAGTTTAGGGTAAATGTGTCACAATGGGCAAAGTTTGGGGTTTTTGGTGTCACAAAAAAAAGTTTAGGATAAATGTGTCACATGGGGCAAAGTTCAGGGTTTTTCATGGCATTCTCCCTAAATATTAAGTTATAATCAACCTTACTTTCTATATTCGCTATTATCACTATACATATCTTTAAAAAAAAAAGAGAGCAGAAAATAAGTAAATCTGTTGAGGAGTAACACACCATCTTATGATGGAATATAAATAATCGCGAAGCCTAACCAATTGCATTTCGCTGGCTATATACGAAATTAAGAGTTCAAGTTGAGTAATCAAAACATTACATACAAATACTCATTTATCGTAAATCAAACTAAATGATAAAAAAAAGGTGAACTTGATTAAGTTTCAATTTGAGTGCAAAAGAGTGGTTATTAAGTCTAGATAACTTTGAGTATTAGACCAATATGGAGAGTGACTCGACCTGGTGTTAAAATATTCGCAGTATTGTAGTTTTAAAATTTTTGACAATACTATAACATCTGCATTGCCCGACCCATCACATTTACATACCAATTGGTCCAACTATAAATTGATATTATTATTTCATGCGTAATTAAGTGATATTCGGTAGAATAAATGGACTTCCAATTATTGGTGTAAGAGTGTAATTTCCCAGGTACACCAGAAATATCCCGTAATTACTCAAATTCACATAGTCGGATCAATATGTGAAAATTTACGCAAAGTCTTTGATCCAAATGGTCGGCTAAAGCTGGCAAGGAAGAAAAGGTTAATGATCCTTGGAAATGGACATTGGCCAAAATAACTTTGGTGGAATTGGGGGCTTCTAAGGTGCTGGATGCGGGCGTTCACCTCTCAATAAACTTAACAGGCTGCATTATCTTTAAGTTAAGAGGCTAGAAACTTGATTTACTCTAGTCCATAATAATGAATGTATGAGGTGCAGGCATTAAATACATGTCCGTCGAGTTTACATGTGACCTGATGCAACCACTAGTTGACTATGACTTGATTCTAGTTAGTAGATAAAACTGATTCCTGCTCTCCTAATATACGCTGCAAATCACACATGTTGCATCAACAGGTAAGTTCCACCAAACCTAACGTTTGTAGCTAACAGGTTTTTAATCACAAGCCACCTCTAATAGAACTATGCCTTGGGATGCTTGTTTTATGCCAAATCATATGTACCCAAAGGACTTGTGAAGCCCAATGCCTGATTAGACTCGATGCATTTCTGATAGTAAATGACAAGGGTAGAACCTTTCACCTTAAGAGAGTTTAAGAGCCACAGCAGGAAGTAGATTATTTATTAAATGACTTTATATAGTTTCTTTGGCCTCACAACATACTATGCAACTAGGAACATTTGATAGAGATCTTCTTCACTGGACTTTACTTTTATTAAAATAAAAAAACTAATTTATGTGATATTTCTATTTTCTACTACGAATTATTTCAAATGTTTGCTTCAAATGTCTTACTTCGATTTTTATGTTAATTAGCGAGTCTTGTATATCTAATGTGTGAGTTTCATGTATGAAAAAAATTAAAAATAAATCTAATGTGTCCGATATGATTTGATCCCCTAATAAAAATAAATCGGACGCATAGTCACTAGTAAATTTTTTGAAGTCATTGACATATTAAAGAAGAAATAGCACTTCAATAGGATTCGTCAAAGTGGGCTTGCGAGCCGTATAGGTGGGTTGAAGAGGCTTATGATCGTTGCACCTTAAACGACGATGCACCTGATGCACCTGCTCTTATTCATTTTAGTCTAACCGTGAACAAATTTAATGAGTTTTTCTTGGTCTAACTATTAAAGTACACCATGCATTGCAGTTTCATTGGCTTGACCTTGGTATTTTTTTTCATTTTAGTATGTCCTTTTTTTTTTTGTTAATACCATAAAAATCCCAAATTCTGCACATTATGACACAAATACCTGAGTTTTTGTGTGTCACAAAAAAATCATAAACTTGCCTATCGTAACACAAATATTCCAACATTTTCTTTTTGTCATAAAAAACCCGAACTTACATCAATGTGACAAATATACCATAGATGGAATTGGAATAAATAGTATATATGTCATATATGCATAAGTTTGGGCTTTTTCATGATAAAAATATAAAAGTTGAGGGTACTAATGTGACAGTGGCAAGTTTGGAGCTTTTGGTTAGATAAAAGAAAAAAAAAAAAGATTTGGGGTACTTTTTTCATATTGGGCATAATTTGAATTTTTTTATGGTTTTTTGCTCTTTTTTGTTGCTTAACAATAATAATTCATGTTATAATAATGTTTGTTATTCAATCTCGCACTTGCTCACTCTATGCTCTCACCTCAATTTAAATATGAATTTTTATATATTATGTTAAGCAATATGAGTTAAGTTGAGTATAAGTCACTATATTTGTATAACATAAAAATAGGTTAAATCGGTCGATTTGAGTCGGATCATTGTCGATTGGACTAACCAATTTGACAAGTCTAGTTAAATCTAGTGATGGGTTTTGGTTCTTTTAAGAGAGGAAAAGTCTGCTTTTGAAATAAATAAAAACATACCGAAGAAGCCGAAAGTGACGAGAAATTGCAACTTCAAACAAGAAAACTATGTCCCATGGATTGCAACGTGAAGTCTTTCTTACCTTAATTTGGGGTCTATGACCTTAAAAATAGTTTAATATGGTTTTGGGCTCAATGACCTTTGTCAGATATTGGACGGTTTGACTAAATTTTGACCAGTGACTACTGCCTCATTCAACATCAGATCGACCCCTTTTTTCATACATTCGATAGAATGCTTGTAATCCCTAGTCTCGATGAGCGCAATTGAATATGAAAAATTGCATACTATCTAACATTGCCAAAAACGAGTCACTTATGCCGAAAGGTCAAAAATTGACTATCAAATTTGGGTGGTAAGATAAGTAACAAAAGAGTCAGTTTGACCAGCATTAGTCAAAAATTGACTATCGAATCCAAAAATTAACACCGCCAATTTGATTAAAGGAAAATGTTAACGTGGTATTTTTAAATTAGTTTTTATTTTTTGTGTGGCATTTTTTTTATTTTTTACTCAATTCTAATTTAAAATAGATTAAAAACTAAAAACCTAAAATTTTATTAAAAAACTCAAAAGAAAAAGGAGAGAATGGCGGGCCTTAGGGAGGGCCAGGCATCACCCAGACCTAGTTGCCCTCACTCGAGCCTAGTAAGGGCCACTAGCCGTCACTTAGGGATGGCGAGGACTGCCACCCTCGCCCAAGGCCAGCATTGTCGTCGATCCCTCCGATGATAGGCGGTGGCGGCGACGGAACTAGCGAGTTGCCATTTTATTCTCTTTTTTTCACTATTTTTATTTTCGAATAAATTTTAGCTTTTATTTTTAATTTTTTAAAACTAATTTTAGAAAAAAAATTGAATAATAATAATAATAATAATATGCCACATGGTAACAAGTTTTAAGACTTAGCTATACTTTTTATAAGATTTAGGACTTATTTGCACTTTCGCATTAAATTTTAAGACTTCTAGTAAACATATCCCTAAAACCAATGGTGCTACTTTTTCTAGCAATATCTTTAGAACTTTAGGGACTTGATTGGAAGCTTATATCTTGGGTGGCAAAATTACCAAAAGTCCTAAACCTATTATAGTTGTCAATTCAATCATAAACATTTCTTTTTTAACTAATTCAATTTTAGATATTTTGTAATCGTATCAATTTAATCATTCCACCAAATTTGGCCGGCTAGTATTGACATGGACATTGACCATTTGGCGAAGTTGACATAGCAATTTGTTAATGATATTTCTTTTCTTTTCTTTTCTTTTTCTTTTATTTTTTTCTCTTCTTCCTCTTTGGCTTATTTTCCCCTGCAATGGCCGGCAAGACTCATCGGCCACAAGGTGAGAGTTGCAGCTCTTTCCAAACTTCACCCACCCTCGTCAACGACCTCACCTAGATTTGGGTAAGGACTAGAGGTTGCAAGCGAGGTCGCCTTTGCCCGCGACAAGGCCATGGCGAGGTTGGCCTTGCTCAAATCTAAGCAAAGCCACCATGCCTGCAACACCCATCGGCCACTGCAGGGAAAAGAAGCCAAAAGCAAAGAAGAGAAAAAGAAAAAGAAAAAGAAAGTAAAAAAATTCAAAAAAAATATATTACTAGTATCTTTTTTAGAGGAAAGGAAAATCTCTCGTTTTACATTTTTTATTTATTTTCCAGTCAGGTGACACATGTCAACATTTCACCAAGTAATTGATGGAAAAACATTTGAATTGACTCTCTTTTTCCCACCAAATAAGTTGGTTTTATCATACTACTAAAGAGCATAGGCAAAATAATGAATTAATTTGCAAAAAAAGTTTAGTTCCCTCCCACCAAGCTACTTCAATTTTTTTTTTTATATTTCTACTTTGGTTTTGTACGCATTAATCTTCGTCGTCTAACGTTTTGTCTGGTGTGCAAATTTTTTTAACCCCAAATATATAATCTCCTGCAATCGAGTCAATTCAAATGTTTTTCCATCAATCAATCAGACCCTCTTTAAAGAAAAAGCAAGACTTGGCAACTGAGACTATTCAGAATCAGTGAGCAAAGAAATTTCTGTGGCTGCAAGACCAAATTACGATTCTCATCTTTGAGAAATTGATGGCGCCCTTCCCTGTGAATATATCGTCCGTCCTGCTTCGATCTTTCTTTGTTTATTTATTTGTTTAGCACTTAATTTCCAGATTTCGAATTAGCTCCCAGAATCGCAAATCAAAACGAGGATCACAGTAGTTTCCACTTGGCCGTCGATGAAAGATGGGTAATCATTCCGGCGATCATGCTCCCGCGTCGTCGTCCATCGCGCGCTCCGTTTCGTCATGCCTCAAGCAGAAGTTGCATTCGATCCACTCTCACTTGGGCGGCGGTGGTCGCAGGCTTGACAAGGAAAGGGGGCCGTCAGGTACGGGACAAGGCTCGGAACCCGGATCGTCCGCGGCAGCATGCAGTCACGCCACCGTCCTCCCAACTGCGGCGAGATCCTCAGGAGTCGCTACGGCCGGAATAGTAATGCCCGTCAGATGCTGCAGATCTCCGCTAAATAAACTTACAAGAGCCTCTACCTCGAAATAAACTTTTTTTCGATCTAATAGACGAGGATCAACTGGTTTCATACCTTTTTGGAGCTCTTTCTTTGGGCTCTGTTGTTCACCAACCACCAGTCCCGTTCCTCATGCAGCAAAACAGCTAAATGCGCATTAAAGAGATGGCGACCTTCAAACTCCATATGGAAATGAAAGCTCAAGAAAGTAGGAAAGAAAGAGCGACATGTTGGAAGCGGTTTTTTTGCACTTTCAAGTTGCAAGAATGAGGACTCATCTTTCAGACATGTAGTTTTGTCTTCTAAGATAGAAAAGCCAAAAGTTGTAAGGCCGGCCGCCTTGGCGGCGGAGGTCTTGCCGGGATTTTCTGGATCGAGCTTGTAAGGGGTTCTAGGGGTCGTCACGTCCTCGGCTCGCTCCCAGCAATAGTGGTCCGAATTGCCGTTATCCACCCAGAAAAAAGAAAAGAAAAGGAAAAAGGATTGAATTATTAAGCTTGATGGAAGCAAATCGTCAGGGCTATGTTGAAATATAGAAAAGAAGGTTGGGGAGAGAAATAAAGACTCTACTTAACTAACTAGCCGTCGTATATATACCTATAAGTTTAGTCAACAAACACCAATGTGATGATAAATCAAACAGAGCGACGTGAATTTGGGTCCATCATTGGGAGTTCATATGGCGGCATCCGACTGCCTCTTTCGTATCGAATCACGGTGGCGAGCAGAGAGGCTCACCCCGACCATCCCGAGGCGTGCCGGTTCGGCACTCGGCAGGCGAATGGGGCTATATATGTACTGTGGCGTGTGTACCTGAGCCCAGCGGACGGCCTACAGCGCGTGGTCTTTGGACATTTTTACTCACTTGCGGATTCCGGAACCACATCCGATTCCCATGTGGAGAACTCACATGAAGGAAGCACATCAAGGAGGGAGACAGGACAACGGCTTTTGTTATTCGACATCTTTCCCATCCTTGCACTGGAGAACGGACCAAACATTCGAAGTGGAAGTCGGTGCAACTCTGCGGCCTTCATTCTTAAACTCCATAACTAAACCCATTCGGTGTGCCCTAGTCTAGAACAGATATTGAACAATTGCTAACTCTGAAATCATAACCGCAGTCACAGGATTCATCAACTCAAGAAGTCGAGTTAAAAATAAAAGCAAAAAAAAAAAAAAAAAAAAAACAGGGGAAAACAGGGGAACTTGAACTGAAAGGAGACCGAATGATACTGAGAAACAATTTTCTTCTTTAAGGCAGAAGCTTATTACATATTTTGCACTCTTATTGCATATATCTCATTACATGTGTGAATGCAAAGCAAACTGGGCAACTGCTGTATGGCACACTCAGGAGGACTGAACTTGCGGGTTCGACATCAAGGCAAAAGCTTCACGAGGCGTCGCACCATTAGCTATCATGCTGATGGTGAAGGTGATGGCCATGCACGTCAGGATGGTTAGGATGAGAGGCTTGACGAGCCAGTACAGATACCGACCCCCGTTGAGGCTGCCGACTAGAATCAGTATCACCGTGATGGATGCGAGGAAAGTAAGGGTGTTGAACATGATAAAATATGAAAGATTTTCTCCATTGTTGCCGGCCACAACGGACAGGGGAGGGTTGGCAGCCACTTTGTAAGAATTCGCTGCCGTGACCCCGGCAACGATCATCAGCCCAAACACATTATTCTTGAGCGGATCGTTCGGCTCATCATCGAGCTTGGTCTCCATAACTTTCTTTCTGCTGCACGGGTAATCCGCTCTCTTCTAAAAAAAAGGTGATATGCTATGAGACCTTTCAGAATGAGTGCTACATATACCCTCTGAATCAGTTATTCACGCTGGGTTTGTTTGTGGCGGAGAACGATTCGCGGGTTCGCTTGGTGGAGAACCATCGGCATAAATAGGCAACGGGTATTTTGCAACCGGAAATCAGTGACAACAAAGTTTTGTATTAGGTTTGTTTAATGGAAAATAACTTCTAATGAAACTTTTTCTAGAATTTCCGGTGTTCGTTTCACGAAAATGAACTAGTTGGGACAGACATTTTCCATAAAAAAGAAAGTCTTCTAAAATAGAGAAAAAAAAAATTCACTTTTTAGTTGGGGAAAATATTTTCCTTACTCCACCTCCCTTATCTCATACCCTATTAACCTCTTTTTTCTTTATCTTTTTCAAAAATTCGAATTTTTAATTATTTTTATTTTCCATTTTCCATAGACTTACGCTTGTTTCTGGCTGGCCGATATGGCTAGTGGCGAGCTTTGGATTTGGTGAGCCACGAGCTCACCAACCTCGGCAAAACTCGGCTTGCCGACCTATGTCTAGGTTGGTTGTCGGGTAGCCCCCGTCGTTGAGGCACACGGTGGTGGGGTAATGAGTAGGAAGAAGAAGGAGGAAGCTGCAAGAGGAAGGAGCACGAAGAAGGAGGATAAAGGAGGAAGGAGGAAGAAGAAGAAAAATAAAAAACAAAAAATCGATTTTTTAAAAATTTAATGTTTATAAAAATTGAAATATCATTAGTAATTTTCCTAGAAAATCATGTTAGATATTGAATGGTAAAAAATATTTTCTACTTCATTTTCAAGTTTCAATTGAACATCGAAAAGTATTATCATTTTCCTGGAAAACATTTTCTGGAAATGAAATATTTTCCTTGAAATGAATAGAGTCTAATTTCTACAAGCAAGAGATTTGTGGGTATAGGGACATAGATTATGTTGATATGTCTATTTTCATTTTTCATACCTTTTTCTCTTTTATGAAAACTCACTTCAAGCAATTTTTCCTATATATTCCAAAATGCATCTAGATATCCATACATAAATGCTCGAGCAATAAAATCAAAGCAATCAATAGTGAAACAATTAAAGTATTGAAAAGTAAATAACCCAAGCCATATCAGGTAAAATTTAGTGTAAGAGTTTGTTATTACACCTTGAGACCGGACTATGAGTGGTAAATGGAAACTCTATTTAAATTTTTCTAATGTATCAATAGAACATGAATATGCAAATGTAATGCTCTCTACATAAATTACATTCCTAAAGTATGAGAATGTTCTTCTTCTTGTTTGTTTTTTTTTCTTTTGATAAGATGCATGAAAATTGAACTTGACACAATCAAGAATGTGACCCTAAGAGGGTAAATAAGATATAAGGCAAATATGCAAATAAAATCTAAATTCTTCTGAATTCACTTTAGGTATATTCTTGTGATTCTTGTGACGATGATGCAACATAAAATTACTAATCATGCAAGAAGTGATTTTTATAGTCTTTTTTTTTTTTTTATATAGTCACATGTGATTTATCAAAATAAGATTATAGGTATATCGATTAAATATTAATGCAATCGCATTGCCCTCATATTTATTGAAACATGTAGCCATGGAACTTCTAATTTTTAATAACGTAGCAATTAATGATGCAAATAAAATATGAATCATACCTCTATTTAGAAATAAGCAAATAAAAAATATGCTTGAAGATGCAAAGAAGAACACAATTGGACACACAAAGAAGAAATATTCCAAAAAGGCAAATCTTCATGATGCGATTTCCTAAATCTAAAACACCCAAGTAATCTACATGTTTTTCTGTCCAAGATGACCCTAATATGTGGATCTAATATATAACAGAGGTCTACAATGTGCCATGAATGATTTTTTTGTTCTCATGAAATGTGACATATGTAAATTATGTGCAATGTAAACATGAAATAAAATGGGATATGATTTAAACACTAAGGTGTGATGACTCACAATGACATTTAGGCTCCATTTGTTTCGCGGAAAACATCACTTCTCCAGAAAATGTTTTCTAAGAAATCATTTTCCAGGAAAATGACAATATTTTTCAATGTTCGGTTGAAACCTAAAAATGAAGTGAAAAATATTTTCCATCGTTCAATATCTAATTTCATTTTCTGAGAAAAATTACTAATGTAATTTTAATTTTTATAAAAATTGAATTTTTAATTATTTTTATTTAAACAAATTGAATTTTATTTTTTTCCTTTTCTTTTTCCACCCAATTCAAACCTTTTCTTAAGTGATCACAGGTTCCTTGAGTGCATTGATACGAATCATTATGATTACTAAATTGTCTTTCCATGTATTACTTGCTTGTATCACCTTTATTCTAGTTTTAACATTAGATTAGAGCTAGAATAGGTCCCAAATGGTGATCCTTTGGAGGTGGTGACTCAAAGACATAAAGGTGGAGGATGGTCGATTTCCAATCCGACATTGTCTTTTATAATATTCATTCATTACTCGACATATGTCTCGGGTTTTCTTTGATTTTGTATAAATGCCCAACGAGTTGCGGACTTTTCATTTCTTGCCTTTTAAAATTGCGTTCTTGCATATCATTTGTTGCTGCCTTAAATGTTTAATTCTCATACTGCCTTTCAATTAATTGGTTATTTCTTTCTTACCCTAGTTAGGTTAGAGTAGAATGAAACAAACCAACCAGGTATAACCACCTTCTTATTATAAATGCATGACATTGAAAAAAGAAATGCAGGGTCATGTTAGGTAACAAAACACACCAATTAGATATCAAAATGTTGTTAATAGAAATATTAGCGTAATCGAAATCCTTAAACTTTAGATCTTTGGTTGCGTAAAAATCAAGAGACAACTCCCGACCCTCGATTGGGCATCTAGCCGACCCCCAAAAATGAGGCTAGTAGTGACTCTTAGATCTTATTATATTGTCTAAATCAACTTTAAAATAAACCTACCATCACGTAAGGTATGAGCTTTGGAAAGCTCATAACTACAGTTAGGCAAACTCAAGTGATCGTGATCCCGAATAAAAGTGAAAAGGACACTAAAAGAGTTAACTTGTGTATGGCGTTTACTTTAGTACTACAACTTTTTGTTGGCTCATTTAAATGCCAAAATTGGAGAATAATGATAATTTAAGTATCAACGGTGAGAAATTCCGACTCAGATTACACATGGTTTTTTTAATGAAAAAATGGTCCAAGTGGCATTTCCATGTATACATTTTTCCTCCATGTCAGTTATTTATTTGTTTTCAGTTGGTACTGAAAAAATTGTTTTTAAAAAAAAAAAAAAGCATTGAAAAATTTGTTTTTGAAAACTTTGCACTGAAAAAATTAATTTTAAAAAATTGGCACTTAAGTTTTCCAGGGAAAAGTTAGTTAAATGACGTCATTTAGTACCAATGTATTTCTAGCAAGCCACATCGGTTGAAAATATTAATTCAAAAAGTCACGTTAGATTTCCGGCCAAAGAGATCGGAGTTGGCACTGAATTGATCATCTTTCAAGAAAAAGTTGGCACTGAATTGATCATCTTTCAAGAAAAAGTTGGCACTTAAGTAAGTTGTCGAAAAGAAGCCCCCTTTAAAGGCTGCCATTTTGAAAAACAAAATGCAGACATTTTTTTTTTGTCTAATGGAAAATGCAGACACATTAGTAATCTCGAATTCAACTCAAACAAACCTTATACTGATGGATTTGCTTCAAGGTCATTTCATCAAACACATGGTGGGCAATGATCTATAGAAGGATATAAATCGATTGGAGAATCTAGCTCACATTGAGACCCACAAAGATCGAGCAAGCAACGCATGAAATCAATAATTTATGACTCGACCACACTCAACATACGTACAATAGGAAAAAGGAAGAAGGTCTTGGTCCCGAGCTTGGCCCAAGGACAAGGATTCTTCGGCCTATCTTGTTAAAGAGGTGTTGCGGCTTATGGTCACTCGGCGAAGTGGAAGAAGGAAGCTCCACGAAACGTCGTGAGAAATGTGAGCTTCGAAGGAGGAGAGCCAAACGAAGGTTTGGCTTATGGGTTCCTTCATTTAGGAGAGCAAGAACAGACGGGGGTGTGTTTGGTCATGGTCGCTCGGCGAATAGGAGGAAGGAAGCTCCGTGGGACGTCGTTGGAAACACAAGCTTCGAAGGAGAAGAGCTAGATGAGGGTTTCGCTTCTTCGATACTTCAAATGTGAATCGTGCGTTCCAGCATGAAGTGACCCTACTCAAGAGTTTACCAAAGATCTAAGATTGGACGATTGATAAACGATAGGATTTTGGATACTTCGTCACTAGCAGACGCGACTAAGCAACGGAAGATGCAGAGAGAAAGAGATAGACTATATTTCACATTGAATTGACTATATTATCCCTTGCAGGTCGCACTCTTGACATAAGATTATTTCTTGCATTTTTTCTTCTTTTTCTTTTATTTCAATTTTACTGAAACACAAAACTACCCACGTCCCTTTCAAATAACTGTTTTTCACTGTAGTCTTCTTCCACACCCATTACATTCAACATTTCCTTCACTTTTTTTCTTTTTTGAAGTTATTTTTCATTATTGTTATATAAGCCAGCACGGTCCTTAACTAGAACTAAAATTGAGGTCTAAACACGCTTGAAAGTTCCTAAAATCTATTGACATGTGAGCCTCTGTTTTCGAACCAGTAAAATAGTATTCGAATTAAGCTAAATTGGTCAGAATTCATGTTCAAGGAAGGATGTCCAATAAAGCCAAGCAATGTCTAGCTAAGTTCAACACGCTCGAGGCATTAGAAAATAAAAATTCAATGAGTAACCACCACAAATTCAAAAAAATTCCTCCTCACGTGGCTATAGCAGCTGGACCAACGTAGTACCAAATCAAGATCAAATCACCGTCACAAATGCAAGTATGAGATGAAGAGCTCCAAGAAATCATTTTGCTTGTCTTGTAGCTTCAAGCTACTGTTATTCATCTTCACAAATGCAAACAACAGTAAGTAACGCCAAAACCTTTGAACCTCAAAACCAACAAGCATCCGAAAAGAAGCATATGAGAATTTCACCCATCTACATCACTCCATTTCATGCAGAGCCTCTATCTCCACAATGAAGCAGACATCCAAGTGCTTGCATTGTCAGGTTAAACAACTATATAAGATGATCAAGTAGGTGTCTATGACGTTACAATTTACCACAAGTGAGGGAATCATGATTTTCATTTCCACATATACTATTAACTAGAGCCTATAATTAATTCCAGTAAAGCCCATACCTCTTTTTGGTGGGGAAAATTACCAAAAATAGTTCTAAACCTATTGCAATTTTTCTAATTTAGTTATAAACCTTTTTTTTTTGCCAATTCAATCCTAAACGTTTTGCAATTGTACCAATTCAGTCCAGCCGGCCAATTTTAGCCGACCAGCATTGTCGTGGACACCGGCCAATGCCAGCCTTCTGAGTGATGTTGACATGGCCATTATTTTAATAATTTTTTATTTTATCAAATTTTTTATTTTATTAATTTTTTCTTTCTTTTTTTCCTTTTTTTTCTCTCTCTCTCTCTTGGACGAAGTGGCCCTTTGATGCCTGGTGGAATTGATTACTCACCACATAACTGAGTTAGTGTCTGAGCGTGTTTGTTTATCTATTGGGAAATATTAACGAGTGCTGTTAAGCCCATTGCTGGGCTATGTCTAATGTGCTTCGAGTCTGATTACTCTCTAGACGACGTAATTTTGGCCAATTTAGCAGCTTCGTTGTGTTATGGCTTTGCACTAGCAGGCATGACACCGTGACTCTCTTCTGAGTCGAATTACTCTCTCCCTCGAGCACGTCGCTTGTTGTTGCTTGATTGCTTTTGGCTTTGAGAGGAAAGTGGTGTTTGATCCAATACCTAAACGAATCAGCAGACACCACAAACATTTGATGCAAAGAATGTGAAAAAAATTTAGACGGCTCACTGTGGCCAAGTTGATAAATTTTTAAGCATTACTTGGGCTAGCGAAATTTGGGAGCTTTATTGAAGGTTTCCATTTTTCCGTTGGGAAGCATAACTCTGGTATGATTGTGTCGGTGGTTATTGCTTTCGAACACTGATTGCTAAAACTGACCATTTTGCTGTTTGCCTGAAATTTAAGCACCCTCTTGCATTCTTTTGCACCTGTTAGTTTTTCGAATTTGTTACATTTCTAATTGATGAGTGCTTAAAATCGAATTGCTAGGCTGCCTGTCTACGCAACTTAGCTAGCTTGTTGTTTGGTACCTGGGATTCCCTGGAGAGTAATTTACTTTTGTTGAGCTGGCTAATTTTGACACATCGATATATTGGGATTTAATGTATATCCATCCGCTAATGGTCAAGCTGATGAATGGACAACAGTAAAGCGATTGTTTTAGAAGTATTGTAACATTGGCCGTTTCTTGTTAGGTGGGAAGCTCAAGGATATTTTAAGCCACACTTTGATCGAGGATCCGATCCTTTGTCGTTTCAATGCCACCGCTGATGTGACCTGTTCGCTGCACATGGGCCATGCAATGTCTATGACACTCGAGGTTGTTACTGTTTTTTAATTAGTTATCGATTGAGTTATTTTTTGTTTATGCTAATTTGGCAAGACTTGCTCTTAATTTACATTGATTTGGCTGAAGATAAATCATGGCATTTCCAATTTCATCTTATTTGCTTCCAATATATTTCACTCCTGGGTTTTTTTCATTACTGCTTATACTCATACGAGGAGCCAAAAACCTAGTTATTTGTCTTATAGTTCATATCACTTTGAATTTGTTGATTTAATATCCGAAAAGAGAAAAGCTGACTATGATACAGGGGCTAAATTGCTTCCATCGTTTACATGTTTAGGATATAATGATTAGATACCACCGGATGATGGGAAGACCAGCATTTTGGGTTCCTGGAACTGATCATGTTGGAATCGCTACCCAGGTATGTCCCCAAGAATCTCCATGTCAGCAATAGGATATTGCTGAGGACATCTATGATCTCTTTTCTGTTACGCCATATTAACTGATCATCTTTGAACTTTAGTTACTTTTGAGACAATCCAAGTTCATGCGGATATTGAAACTCATTTGCCTTTTGGCATGGCTATTATTACAGTTGGTAGTTGAAAGAATGCTTGCATCTGAAGGAATAAAGAGGGGCGACTTGAGTAGAGATGAGTTCAACAAATGTGTATAAGAATGAAAAGAGAAGTATTTATGCCTTTACAGATTGCTTCTACTAAGCATCGCTATTTATTAGTCTTTTCTTCGATTAAATTCATTGCTCAGCAATCAATTAAAATGACCTTATTTATGAGTTTGGTAGAAGAATGTAAGCGTTGACTTTTACTAGCTCAAGAAGAAGATAATAGGATTAGCTACCCTAGTTGGTACCGGCAAGTGTCTGTCCTTGGTTTGTGTGGATCTTGGTTGAGCTAATGTGTGAAACAGTCCATTTAGAAATGTGGTCAAAAGATTGATACTCGAAGGAGTTAATGGGGACCTGCATAAGTGGCGGAGAACGTGTTTAATTTGACACACCATGCAAAACTTTACCAACCCTCGACATGTAACGCCCATAGCTTGTTTGTTTTAGTTGTTAAGGAATCTTGGTTTTGTAGTGCTGCATGTAATTACTTAAACAAGGAGTTCTAGCTGGTCTTCCAAAATCCCTTTGCGATGCCCTAGCTTTGCCTCACTTCTCTCTCAATTTTAATAGAAAAATATTTTTCTATTTTGAGAATTCCAATTGAGAAGCTTAATCTATTAAGTGAAGGAGGATACGTGTTGATAGGCACATCGATGAACCTTGTAAACAAGAAAGGCGAGATACTTAAACAACCTATGATGTGCAAACTGGATAGGGAATGACAGTTGTAGTTGAAACATGAGGAGTGGGATGCTGATCGAATTTTAAATGTCATGTGGGAAATTAAACTTGGCTTTGATATTATGTTAAAAATCCCAACAGAAAAGTTTAAGTTACTTGGTGGAAGAGTATACATGTACTTAATTCCAAAATATTCCTTTTACAAGCAATTGGCATACTTTGACATTTGGATGTGTGCCCTTATTCTGAATCACTGTTCTTGAACTTGATTATAATGCCTCTTGTGGTACCTCATTGCTACTCCATGGTTGTGAGACTAAAACTACTAGTTTGATGACTTTTAATTATGGTGGTAGCCTGCTTTTGCTATTTTCATAATTTGGCCTTGCATTTTCCGCAAACCTTAGGGATGAAGATGGAAGCGTGCGATTTCCATCTCATCTTTTTGAAGTCTATTTATGGCCAGCAAAAGCAATGGTGGACCTCGTTGGTGTTAGAATTAGTTAGTGTTCTGTGATTAGTAGTCGTGTTGTGGTTGTAAATGTTCTCTTCCTGCACTAACTGTGACATGGATGCTGTGCGCTTTTACTACTGTTTAATTTTCGTCACATCTTCCCTTAAACATTTATATATCCTTGATATTTAGGTACGGTGCAACCATAACGAAATGGATCAAGAGGCTTGGTGCTTCATGTGATTGGTCTAGACAATGCTTCACCCTTGATGAGCAGCTAAGTTGTAAGGCAGTTTTTAACCAAGTAGAATCATAAGAGATAGAAAAATCTTGGATGCTTCTCTATCCTTTTCCATATCTTGTAAACTATATGAGGTGTTACGCTATGATGTGCGACAATTGAATGGAAGTCTTTTGATGGTTGTTCTCTTGTGACTCTCATTCTAAGGTATATCATGCATATCAATGGAATTATGTTATGATGCAATCACTGAACTACAACAGAATCTCTTTATTTAAGTGCACAGAGTTTGGGTCCAATTGTGTGTTTCTCAATGTGAGTTTTATTGAAAACTGGTTAAATGGTAGGCTTCTAAGTGGGTGCTCTACTTAATGACCATGATATTCAATTCTTGCTGAAAATGAGGACCATTACATCTGCTTCCATCTAATTCCTTTTCTTCTTTGTTAATCAGTTTCGGGCTTATCTTTCGAATTCTTTATTCTTCTCCCAATATCAATTTTATTCTCCATCTATATGTCTATGGATATGCTTATATACAACCCAACAATCCTAATCTAGTTTTGTCTGATCATCCTTCATCGTACTTGTTTCGGATGTCCATGTCTTAGCTTCCCACTGTTCTTACCTTTCCAAAAAAGCCGTTTTCTCTTGTTATTGTCTTGCTAGTTCCACTCATTTTTAGAATTATAAAGTTTTGACCAATGGATGCATGCGAAGATTTTGTAATGATAACTCATCATCTCATTAGGTTTCGTGGCTTTTAATCCTAAGGTTCTATTATGAGAGTGATTATTCTTGTGTTTTCAGGAGCCGTAGTTGAGGCATTTGTGAGGCTTCATGAGAAGGGCTAGATTTGAAGGTATACAGTAAGCCTTGCGTTCGATTATTTGATTAATTCGAGATCAAATTGAAAGCTAATTGGTAGGTACAACCCGGAGGAAAGACATTAGAAGTTAGTATCTCATTGCCATCTTCTCCTCTGCAGCTGCTATATCATTGTATTTATCCAATCCTGAGAATATCGCTCAAATATTGTCTGGCTGCATGTCAATTAGTGACCACTTGTTTCTTGGTCCAGTCAAGTTTCAAAGTTCGGTTACAAAGGTTATCTAGAAAAGATTTAAGAAATTCTTAATAAAATAAATAATAAATAAAAATAAGCTTAAATATTTTGTGGACAGTTGCGCTATTTGAATAGGAAGTTATAGTTAATTTTTTTTTAAAAAAAAGACAATTCCTAATTTAAATAAAAATTATTGCTAGTGCCAAATCTTGTTCACGTGCGTGCTCACATCTTTTCAATGTGGGACAAAGCACTTCTTAGCAACATGGTCTACTTAATTTATTAGCGGAACAACAAGTGTGGGTTGCATTTTCGATTTGCACGGTTCGTTGTTCTTACTTGAGCCATGGTATCGGAGAAATATCACCGCATGGTGTCTTTCTTAAAATTACTTACCGGGATAAGAACCTGGAATTTTTGTCTATTTTACAGCCCAGTACCTCACTTTTTTTTATTCAATCAATTTCAATTTCTCTAATCGCGAAAGAAAAATGCCATTGTGGACGCTATCACCGTTGATAGCCATTACCTTTATAGATAATGGCACATCAATAGAGAGATATTGCGCGGTTAGAATCGTCCCAAC
This sequence comes from Angophora floribunda, assembly GCA_014182895.1. Lineage (NCBI taxonomy): Eukaryota > Viridiplantae > Streptophyta > Magnoliopsida > Myrtales > Myrtaceae > Angophora > Angophora floribunda. Next base: position 889,206 of record CM024711.1, on the reverse strand, counting down.
CGACATGCTCTCTCCTCATCATCCAACACCGTAATAAAAGCAAAACAATTTTTATTGAGTAAGAAAGCCATGTCAGGAATTGTGATTAACGTATGTCTTGAGTAAGTGAGCCACTCTATTTAGCAAAGGCCTCACAATGAGCTAATTTAAAGTTGAGGTACTTGACTATAAAAAAAACTCAGGTACTAAATTATAAATCTGATAAAAGTTAAGCTATTTGCACCATCATGACCTTTATTTGATCTATTTTATCTTTGGACATTCATTTTTTTGCCGTTAATGTGAATTTGCAAACCTCTTGAATAATGTTGATATGCATATAAGTGATGAAAAAAAGGTTTAGGACTATATTAACACGATCGAAAGGTTGGGAGTGAATCATCTGTCCTACGATGTATTTATAACTAAATTGGCACAGTTGAAAGATTTACAACTAAATTGGATATCGTATAATAAGTTGGTGATTTCTTGAGTAAGTTTTCCCATTTGCATATGTATACCCTAATTTATGGATCGCTCTTAGGATAGAGACATTATATTAATAGAAAATTATTTATTTTAAGTGGAGGACTAGTCTTCTGGTACCATTTTTTTTTTCAAACTTCTTGTATTTATAATAGCTTCATTATCCAACGATGGTAAGACCGTAATGAATCATTGATATCTTCACATTTTCCTTTTTATCTTCATTGTCGTCACTTTATTTTTCTTGTAAATCTAAAGTAAATGTAGTTAAAATGTTCTAAATACGTATGTAGTTCTTTGTCATCATTTCTGAAAATGCGACCATATCGAGTGTCCCATTCTCTCTCAATTTCTTCTTTAAGACCAAATATCAAATTTATATTTCCTCATCGATCTTCAATCCTCAATCTTACTTAGAAGGAGTACGATCATCACTTTTGATTACTGAATTATCAAAGGCTATAGTGCAATTTGACGGTAATGCATAAAATTTGTCGATTTTGAGGATCGGAAATTTTCAAGACCACCAAAAGGTAATTCAAATACTCAATGGCATCGGTTCATTTTAGTAAGAGCATTATTGATTCATGAAAGTCTCCGTCACATGTAACATACCTCTCTCTCATTCCCTTTTATTCTTGCTTTCCCTTATTCTCATAGACACGCTCATGACACACATGAAATCTAACGATTATTTGGAACACATGTACATTTTCCGTCTTTAAAGATGGGATGATACCTGGTGTCACACTACTCTAGAATACATTCGGCACCGTTTTCGTTGACTTGGCGCTTCGGTGGAACACATATACATCTGCCATCTTTAAAGATGGGATGAGACCCATCAGCACAACTCTCTGGAATACAATAGCCTTCTTGAGCTTGAGAGACAACAAGACCTTAAAAGAAGAGAGTTTGAGAAATTTATTAGTGTAGTTCTATCATTAGAAATAATAATAATAGATGAGAGATGAAATAAACTTACTAGATTTCAACCCCAGCGAGAGAGAGAGAGACACTTACTTGATGCTATCACCAATAGAATGATCAACGCACCGAGCTTGGCTTGACCCTTCTCCATTTCTGAGTATGATGGCTTGATTGTCTTAGGTATGATTGTGCAAAGAGTTTTTTAGAATTATAGAACGGAAATTTGGGCTTGATTATGGAGGATAGCTGTGGAAAATATGTGTCATGAGTCCTATTGAAGTGGGTCTATAAAGATGTTTAAAGTTTGATATCTTTGGTGTTAGAATGAATTAGGGGTGATCGGTTCCCGCTCGGTCCGGCTCCCATTTTTGGGACCATGGATCGGACCGGACGGTCCTAGGACCAAGAACCGGATCCGATCCGATCCAATAAGACCAACCACTTAGCCAAAAAAAAATTAAAAAATTAAAAAATGCTAGAAATATTATTATTTTAGGGTTTATAGCATTTTTTAAGAATTTTCAAATATATATTTTAAATAGAAAATTGTCGGTCCGGTCCGATCTGGTTCCCCCCCGAAACCAGGAACCGGACCGAAAATCACCGGTTATGGAACCAGGAACTGAACCAATGCTCCCAAGAATGGACCAAACCAGCCGGTCCGGTCTGGTTCAGGTGATTCTCGGTTCAGGTAGTCCAATGTGCTCACCCGTAAAATGAATGCAAGATTTGAAATTGAATGAGCAGTAATTAACTTAGACATATTCATATTCAGCCCTGTGATATGGGTTTGTGCAAACTTGCTTTACTAGGTTAGACAATAAATACTCACGGTATGCAATTGGATAATTCGATATTTTCTTACTATAGTTTGAGCATTTCTTGGATAGTTGCAGATTCTCCCTTCAATATATAAGAAAGCATACCTAATATGTATGTATTTCCTCATTAGGAAAATGCTATGTTTTCTCTCTAAATATCATTATTTTTCCCAATTAAGATATGTGAAAATTCAATCACACCGCACAAAGTGCAAAGTGTGAATATTAGAAATCCAACCCATTTGGTTTTAAGCTTTTCCTCTTAAGTGGCTATTAAATTGCATGACTCGTACGAACTTAATTCAAATATTTTGGAGCCTATAATTATCGTAAAGAAAACTTTTGAATTTGGCATCTAAACTCTTATTCAAGAAATGGGTCTTTGATTTTCTTGTCGTTTATCATTTTGTTGATCCTATGTGAAACTTTTGTCACCCGTGAAAAAGATAAAAATAGTTAGAAAAATACATTTGATTGCCTATTAATAAAAAAGATTATTATCACCACTAACTGTTCATTATATTTATTTACTAATTCTTTCCATTCATCCAACCTTTAGGATACGTTTGGTCTTCCGAATTTCTAACCTAGACAGGACTGATAGAATATGATATGAAATCCAAGAATATTTTCTTTCCACTTTTTAATAATTGCAATAGTAAATTTAGATATATTCACTTCACATCATATATTGTTTTGTACAATCTACATATGAATATTAATGAACCAGAAAATTTTCAAATTGCAATGGTGAAAATCACTTACGATATTATTGTCTATTTTATTTTATTTTACTCTCTTTTCAATTAGTTTCTTTTTTATTTTTTTCCCCTTCAATCATTCCATAACAAAATTTTATTAAATAGAAAATTGTACTCGTACACGTAAAATTCTAAAACACACTAAAATGTGCAATAAATATAAATATATATGAATTGAATTTATATTATAAGATAGAATTAAATTCGAATTTGACTTTGACTTGCTCTGCTTCTTCGTCTTCTCCTCACAAAGTGAATCGGACTTTGACTTCATTGTTGCAAATAAATCCTTAAAATTGTTAAAGAAATGTCCTTAATTTTGAGTTAAACGATGAAGTTATGGGTTTGAATGAATAGGAAATAAATCGGATTTTGAGACGTGATATTACTTTTTGTAAGGATTTATTTGCCCCACGAAATTGCTAATGATTACCGATGAATTTCCTCCAAGTTATACAGGTCTCAACGAGACTACTAAATAATAATTCTAACATTTCTCCAAAGTCTCTCAAGGGAAACAATCGGAAAAGATGGCTGTAGTTTTGGAAAGAAGACTCGGGAAAACACTAATCATTTGTTTTCTCAAAACTGACAAATTCATTTCATTCTTAATAAACAAAGACAACTCTTCGAAAGAGGTTGCAAAACAAACAAGTTCGGTTTCAAAGGTTATCTAGAAAAGACTTTAGAAATTCGTAATAAAATAAATAATAAATAAAAATAAGCGTAACTCTTTTGTGAACAGTTGCCTTATTTGAATAGGAAGTTATAGTTAATTTTTTTATAAAAGATAATTCCTAATTTAAAGAAAAATTATTGCTAGTGCCATATCTCGTCCACGTGCGTACTCACATCTTTTCGACATGGGACAAAGCACTTCTTAGCAATATGGTCTACTTAATTTCTTAGCGGAGCAATTGCATTTTCAATTTGCACAGTTCGTTGTTCATAATTGAGCCACTATATCGGAGAAATATCTTCACATGGTGTCTTTGTTAAAATTACTTGTCGGGATAAGAACCTGCAATTTTTGTTTGTTTTACAACTCAATACCTCATTTTTTTTATTCAATCAATTTCAATTTCTTTAATCACGGAAGAAAAATGCCATTGTGGATGCTATCACCGTTGATAGCTATTATCTTTATAGATAATGACACATCAACAGAGAGATATTGCGCGGTTAGAATCATCCCAACCGACATTCTCTCTCCTCATCATCCAACACTGTAATAAAAGCAAAACAATTTTTATTGAGTAAGAAAGCCATGTCGGCAATTGTGTTTAACGTATGTCTTGAGTAAGTGAGCCACTCTATTTAGCGGAGGCCTCACGATGAAATAATTTAAAGTTGAGGTACTTTACTAAAAAAAATAGTTAGGTACTAAATTATAAATCTGATAAAAGTTAAGCTATTTGCACCATCATGACCTTTATTTGATCTATTTTGTCTTTGGACATTCATTTTTTTGCCGTTAACGTGAATTTGTGAACATCTCGAATAATGTTGATATGCACATAAGTGATGACAAAAATGTTTAGGACTACATTAACACAATCGAAAAGTCGGGAGTGAATCATCCATCGTACGATGTATTTATAACTAAATTGGCACAGTTGAAATATTTACAACTAAATTGGCTATCGTACAATAAGTTTGTGATTTCTTGAGCAAGTTTTCCCCTTTGCATATATATACCCTAATTTATGGATCACTCTTAGGATAGAGACATCATATTAATAGAAAATTATTTATTTTAAATGGAGGACTAGTCTTCTTGTACCATTTTTTTTTCAAACTTCTTGTATTTATAATAGTTTCATTATCCAACGATGGGTGCAGAGGGCCAATAGTTCCATGTGATCGATCAACGCCGGCACGAAGGAGGACTGGAACTTGAAGCACCTGCTGCTGCCAACGAAATGCGGCAGTATATTCGGCATGGAGACCTTGCCGGAGTGCAGACCCATGCCCGTCTTATACCGTTATGCACATTTTTATTTTTATTTTTTACGAACCAATTTCAATCCTAACTAACTACAATCGTAAATAATATTTTCATAATTTCATTGTTAGAATGAATGGCATGCTAAAAAAAACTAAACATCTCGAACATTTATTTATTTATTTATTTTCATGATGATATGATACCAATTAACTGTTGATAGGAAAAATCTTGGGTTATTATAGAAACCGTCCATTTAATCTGTTCAGACTCATACTTCGATTCAACTCAATACAATTTGCAAGCCCAGGCCATAAACATTATGAAAGTCCCCTTAGCCCATGAAAATCAATAAGAGGCCCATAAGAGGAGAAAAGAGAACCCTTGGACCCATTTTTCTTCTATTTTGTTCGGAATCATGTTTTTTTTTTTTTGGTAAAGTTAAGTATTATAAAGAAAAATTAAAAGTCACCCATACAACTATATAGGGGAGGTGAGACTTGGCACCAACCCACACTCAACGGGACAACATGTCGCTGGAGTGGGGGGGCCAGGTTCAAAACAAAGAAAAGCAAAAGTGAGAAGCCAATGTTTGCAAGGCTACTCTCACTCACATTCCTACACAAAAATATTTGGGTCTAGCCCCCAGCTACACTGCAATGTCCTATTCCTTGGGTTATCCGCAACCATCTCGAGGGAGGTAGCTTTATCCTTGACCGCTTTGGTGAGATACTGTTTCATGGCCGGCATAGAGAGATTGGATGACTGGAATGTTATATCATTTCTAGTCTTCCAAATCACATAGCAAAGAGCTCCGAAGGAGAGTTTGGCGATGTCCACATAGAAACCACTACCTGAGAGAGTGTTGCTTACCCAACTAATATTCTCCATCCAAGATCGATTAGTCCAGGTGAGATTGCATTTTGTAGCCCAAAAATTAGCAAGCAAGTTGGAGACGTGACATTCAAAAAATAGATGGTTAATAGAATCTGGCCTGGTATTGCACAAAGGTGCACGTGTACCGAGGGAAGTCTACCATGGGCCATTAAGGAAGCCTGAGTTGGGAGGCGGTTCCGAGATATCAGCCAAAGGAGAAATTGGTGACGAGGAATTATCGCCTTATCCCACACAAATAAAGCCCACGAGACCGGCGCCGCTTTCCTTCGTATGACCGACCGTGGCGGATGCCGTAGAAAATGTACTGAGGGATGCATCAACCAAGTGAACTTGTCACTCGTTTGATTTAGTGGAGGGATAGGGATTTGCCATAAGCGAATCTCATTTAAGATGATTTGGCCATCCACGGAGAATAGATCTCGCAACCTTTGCATGCCTAGTAAGGAGTGATTGGCTTATATAGCCATTATCAAAGATCGAATTTATAGGGCCCAAGTCTAGCCATGGGTCAAACCAGAGCGAAATAGATGTACCGTTACCTATTTTCCACTTGAAGAAAATTATACTTTCCTCCCTTAATGCAAGAAGCTTCCTCCATGTCCATGAGCAACAGGTTGGGGAATGGGTAGTCCAAAAGTGCTTCCTTTTAAGGTAATTCGCATGTATCCACTTGCACCATAGGGATTCCTTGTCAGTGAAGAGAATCCATATGTGCTTGATCATTGCTGCTTTATTGCTATCGCGGATTTTCCGGATCCCAAGCCCTCCCTCTTGTTTTGGGGTGCATACATCATCCCATGATACTTTTGCCCCACCCGCCCCGAGTCCGGGTCCTTTCCATAGGAATTGCCGACAAATTTGTTCAATCCGGTCAACGATAGATGAGGGAATCCAAAAGATGGAAGCCCAATATGCTTGTATGGCATGTAGTACGATTTGATAAGTTGTAACCTACCCGCAAATGATAAAAAACGATGAGTCCAAGATTGGACACGAGTCGTAAGTAAACAGACCAATGCATTACGATCGCCTTACTTAGACGTGCGGTGATGATTGGAACACCCGGGTAGCGCACCGGAAGAGACCCTCTTTTGAAATTCAAGATTTGGAGGAGCTGGGTCCCGATTGTCTCTGCAACACCCGAGAGAAATACCTCACTTTTGTTGTCATTAGGAATTAATCCACTCCATTGGGAGAAAGTATTCAGTCCTATTCCTTGGGTTATCCGCAACCATCTCGAGGGAGGTAGCTTTATCCTTGACCGCTTTGGTGAGATACTGTTTCATGGCCGGCATAGAGAGATTGGATGACTGGAATGTTATATCATTTCTAGTCTTCCAAATCACATAGCAAAGAGCTCCGAAGGAGAGTTTGGCGATGTCCACATAGAAACCACTACCCGAGAGAGTGTTGCTTACCCAACTAATATTCTCCATCCAAGATCGATTAGTCCAGTGAGATTGCATTTTGTAGCCCAAAAATTAGCAAGCAAGTTGGAGACGTGACATTCAAAAAATAGATGGTTAATAGAATCGGCCCGGTATTGCACAAAGGTGCACGTGTACCGAGGAAGTCTACCATGGGCCATTAAGGAAGCCTGAGTTGGGAGGCGGTTCCGAGATATCAGCCAAAGGAGAAATTGGTGACGAGGAATTATCGCCTTATCCCACACAAATAAAGCCCACGAGACCGGCGCCGCTTTCCTTCGTATGACCGACCAGGCAGATGCCGTAGAAAATGTACTGAGGGATGCATCAACCAAGTGAACTTGTCACTCGTTTGATTTAGTGGAGGGATAGGGATTTGCCATAAGCGAATCTCATTTAAGATGATTTGGCCATCCACGGAGAATAGATCTGCAACCTTTGCATGCCTAGTAAGGAGTGATTGGCTTATATAGCCATTATCAAAGATCGAATTTATAGGGCCCAAGTCTAGCCATGGGTCAAACCAGAGCGAAATAGATGTACCGTTACCTATTTTCCACTTGAAGAAAATTATACTTTCCTCCCTTAATGCAAGAAGCTTCCTCCATGTCCATGAGCAACAGGTTGGGGAATGGGTAGTCCAAAAGTGCTTCCTTTTAAGGTAATTCGCATGTATCCACTTGCACCATAGGGATTCCTTGTCAGTGAAGAGAATCCATATGTGCTTGATCATTGCTGCTTTATTGCTATCGCGGATTTTCCGGATCCCAAGCCCTCCCTCTTGTTTTGGGGTGCATACATCATCCCATGATACTTTTGCCCCACCCGCCCCGAGTCCGGGTCCTTTCCATAGGAATTGCCGACAAATTTGTTCAATCCGGTCAACGATAGATGAGGGAATCCAAAAGATGGAAGCCCAATATGCTTGTATGGCATGTAGTACTGATTTGATAAGTTGTAACCTACCCGCAAATGATAAAAAACGATGAGTCCAAGATTGGACACGAGTCGTAAGTAAACAGACCAATGCATTACAGTCTGCCTTACTTAGACGTGCGGTGATGATTGGAACACCCAGGTAGCGCACCGGAAGAGACCCTCTTTTGAAATTCAAGATTTGGAGGAGCTGGGTCCCGATTGTCTCTGCAACACCCGAGAGAAATACCTCACTTTTGTTGTCATTAGGAATTAATCCACTCCATTGGGAGAAAGTATTCAGTCCCTCTTTAATACAAGTCACCGATGATGGTTTGCCATTACTAAATATGAACACATCATCTGCGAAGAAAAGATGTGAGAGGCGGGGAGGCTTGCACCTCCAATAGTACCGAAACTCAGGCCGGTTGGATTGGGCCTCCAAGATGCCTGAAAGTACTTCCATGGCTAGGGTAAATAGATAAGGAGAGATTGGGTCCCCTTGTCTAAGACCCCTGCCACTACTGAAAAAACCATGGAGTTCACCATTAATGGAAATAGAAAATTTTGGTGTCCGGACGCATACCATAACAAGCTGTATGAAGCGAGCAGAAACCCAAATGCTGGAGAGTTGTGTCCAGAAATCCCGAGTCAAGTGTGTCATAAGCTTTCCGGAAGTCCACCTTAATAGCGCACTTTGATGAGTGAGTGTCCAAGTGAAATCCGCTAAAAAGCTCTTGAGCCGAAGAATATTGTCGATGCGTCGCCTTTAACAAAAGCCGTCGAGCGGGATTTATAATGTCGTGGAGCACTACCGATATACGATTAGCTTGAGAATCTTGGAAATGCATTTGTAAATGGTATTACAACATGCAATGGGCCGGAAGTCATTAATGAAGATGCATTTGGAATTTTAGGGACTAGTGTAAGAATGGTACAATTCGTCTCCCGTAATAATCTACCCGTGTTGAAGAAGTCTAGGACTGCCTCTATGACGGAAGGACCCACCGTTCCCCAATTTCTTTTGAAGAAATCAGAATTGTATCCATCCGGGCCCGGGGCTTTATTGCCCGCCAATGAGAACAAAGTCTGCCTTGATTTCCCGAGCATTTATAGGCTCGGCTATTGAACTAACCTGGACTTCTGATAGTGTGTGCTGCAAAACTTTCTTAACCTCCCTTGTAGAAGGCCTCATCATCGAGTCTTTTCGAGTTAGAAGGTCCCGAAAATAAGAGACAAAAGCCCCTTGTATTTCCTCCGGTTCACTGATCCTATTACCCGCACCATCCTGGATTGAAATGATCCGGTTGCGCAAGTGATGATGGTTTACCGAGTGATGGAAAAATCTTGTGTTTTGGTCGCCTTCCTTCAGCCATCGGATTCTAGATTTCTGTTTGAAAAAAGACTCTTCCATCGATCGGAGCTCATAAAACTCACAAGCTTTGGCCCTTTCACTCTCAGCCAACAAGACGTTTTGTGGATCCTGCATGAGTGCCTCTTGGATAGTGAGAAGAGTCTACTTGGCAGCAATAGCTCGCATGGAAATGTCAGAAAACACTTCCTTATTGAGTAACTTTAACCTGCATTTAAGAAGTTTAAGTTTGCTGTACAGCTTGTACATTGGATTGCCTATAGTCTGACTCTCCCACACCTGGGAGACTATGGTATTGAACTCCGAGTGAGACATCCAGAAATTGAAAATTTTGAAAGGCTTTCTCTGAGGCCGGGGGGCTAGGACTCTGACCAGCATTGGGGAGTGGTCTGAGATGCCAGGAGGAAGGAAGACCGCCTCTGAGTATGAGTATTCCAGGCTCCATTTGTTGTTAACCAACACTCGGTCAATTTTCCGTTGTTTACGTTGAGCACCCGAAGAGGTCGACCATGTGTATCGCATCCCCACATATCGAAGGTCATCTAGTTCAGCCTGGCAAATGCATTCATTGAATTCATCAAAAGAAGGGAGCCACATCTCCGAACCCCCCACCCTGTCTGATGAGTCGCGTAGCGCATTGAAATCTCCGGCAACAATCCAAGGATTATCCAAGAGGTTAGAGCTTAGCTGGATAAGATCATTCCATAGGGGTCTTCTAGTAACATATGTATGTTCACCATATACAGCTGTGCAGTAAAGGATAGAGCCAGTATGCAAAATTTTCAGCGATCCATGTATGATTTGGCTAGAGATAAATAAGCTTGTAAATTCCACTAAATATGGGTTCCACCTACCCGATACGGCCTCTATCAGCGTACATATAATTGTTAATCCATTTCCAACCTATACATAAAGTAGCCGAGATGGAATCAAAACGATGAGGAGGGACCTTTGTTTCCAAAGCAGTCAAGACAGCAAATATTGTTTTCGCGCACAAAATGCCTCACTTCGATTGTCTGACTGGGTCTACTAAACCCCGAGTATTCCAAAAGCCTATATTCATATATACATAGGAGTACGATAGCCTTCACTTGCGTTTTACCACTCGCCGCTTGCTAGCCAATGGTTTTGGAAGAGGGGGTTTGGTCTGTGTTTGGGCCTTTCCCTTGCCCGCAACACGCGGTTCTAGTGGCTGCAGGGTGGAGTCAGCGGCATCCATGGATGGAAGAACAACAGCAAGAGCATGAGTAGATGCTGCAAGAGAGACATCCCCTACTTGTTTCTCTTCCCCTAAGCTGGTGCTAGAATTATCATCGTCGTCGTCTAAGTCATCCGCTGAAGAGAAAGAGGTTTGAGACGGGTTTATAAAGGGGTCAGCCAGCTTTTTGACGGCCTCATCAAAACGAATGGCCTTCTTTGGAGCCCTTTGATCTTGAGGAATGGAGTGAGGATTGCGTTCAGGTCTGGCATTTTGATTCCGCTCCTTCTTTGCTGCTCTCCGGTAGGAATATGGTTGGATTTCCACCTGACCAGAGTGCTGGGACGTCCTCAATGTGTCAGAGTCTTCATCTACGGTTGCTGCTGAGGTGTCTCCTTGGGGATAGTTCAATGAGGGAGGGATTTGCCCTCTCGTATTGGGGTTGTCCTTTGCAGGCTCTGCCATTTATATAGCAAGCTTCAGAGGGCCTGTTTCCGCTTGGTTGCTGTGTAGACCAGCAGCTGGGGTTGCTGTAGCAGGGTTGGAAGACGGGCCAGAGGTTTCAGGAGCTTCTACCATCTGGGATAGAGTGTCTATTCCTATTGTATGCGGTTGAGTGTTATGCAGATCAAGTGTAAGGGCTGTTGTTGTAGCAGCTGCAGTTGAATTGTAATGCTGTGCTGTTTCCGCTTGTTTGCTGTACAAAACAGCAGCTGAATTTGCTGCTACAGAGCTGGATGATGGGCTAGAGATTGTTGGAGTTGTTACCATCTGAGGTAGAGGTTCTATTCCTGCTGTAGCTGGCTGAAAGTTGTGCAAACTAGTGTTTTGAGCTGCTGTTACAGCAGCTGGATTCGACTGGTTGAGCTGCATAGCAGTAGTTTGCATAGCTATTACCGCTGGTACGGATAGGGGAGGTGGGCCGATAACTCCGGAGGTGATGTTTGCTGACTGGAGAATCTGATCAGCATTTGTTGAAGCTGTTATTCCAGCTGTTGGAGTGCCATTCGGGTGTTGTAATGGTCTGCTTTCCGCTTGCATTGATGTGTCTCTTGTTGTGTTGCATCGATGGCCAAAGGTGCCACATTTTTTGCAGCTGATCGGCCTCCATTCGTACTCAACTTCCACCCTACGAGTTACTCCACTAAACTCCACAATGACATGATCCTTTCTAGTGTCAGCTGCAGCCAACTCCACACACACACGGGCATAAGATAACATTCTCAACTGTTCTGTGTTCTGATCAACATAAAGAGGATTACCAATCACACTTGCGATGCCACTAATGCCCCTAGAAGACCAAAGCGTGAAAGGGATGTTCCTAAGTCTAATCCATACAGGAACTTTGGAGTGGTTGTTTTTCTTCAACTCCAGAAAGGATGCCATTGTTGCGTAATCAATGGCACACGGGCGATGGTGACAGGACCATTGTCTAGGAGCCACCTTCTAAACTCAGCATCAGGTACTCGAAAAAAGAAGAAGCCCCTATCATCAGCTTTAACTTCCATCAAGCTCGGTCCCCATGCATTCTTTAGGGCAGTTTCAACTAGTCTGAATGGCAATTTCTTGCCAATGAGGTACCCCACAACACATTCAGCCCACATAGGGTCCACACCAGCAAGTGCTTCCGCATCAAAAACAGCCCTCTCTTCCTTTTCTCTGGTGATTGGGGCCACATACTTGAGGTCATAGCCTCTCATTGCAGTCCTGGCAACATTCGCCCAGGATCGAGGAGCCGCATTCTCCTTCTCAATCTGCTTTGGCATGGAATGGCCATTGTGGTTCAATTGAGCAGCATCATCGGAGGGGGGAGGACCATTCCTACCATTATCTAGACTGCCCCTGCTACTTCCAGCACCTTGGGCAGCCTCCCGCATCTGTCTAGCCTGCACGGGAACGCCCTCAACCCATTCTAAAGCTGCTCCTTCCCTGTTCTTGCCGAGGCGGCCACGAGACAGGGGGCGGTGAGCCGAGGGCCTGCTGCGGCTTCGATGGCGGCGATACTCCGCCTCAGCAGGGGTTCGTTCCATCACTCTACGACTACCCCAGCTTCTATTCAGCAAAAATCAGACCATCTCTACAGCCCATTCAAACCTAGGTCATCTACCGGTGGAGCTGATTTGGGCGTACCTGGTCAAAATGCGACGGTGGGCTTGAAGCCCCAAGCTGGGCGGTTCTTTCCTCTGGAGATGGCCGCCGCCGGAGGCCGGAGCCGGCCAAGCCGGGCGTTCGAAGATCCAGTGAAAACAGGGCACAAACGAAGTAGAGAGCAGGTGAACAGTGTTCGGGCTTCTAGTGCGTTGCACAGCTGATGTTCCTAAATTTCCATTCTATTCTTCGGGCTTATCTTGAATCTTTCGGAATCATGTTTGTGGCGCATATGTTCTCTGTTTGTTTGTCTTTTATGCGAATACTCGGAATAATTTCTCATTGTCTTCTGATTTGCTTCATGGACAAAGTTTAGATCCAAATACTCTGTCTCAGTCCCCTTTGATCAAGAACATAGACTTAAAAATATCTTGTTTCTGTGAGCGAAACTAAGTTTGATGTTATTTTGGTGATTCTTAGCATGTTAACGTGTCTGGCAATAAATCTAGATGTTAATTATTCATCTGTTTTGAAAATAACCATGTTGATGAAATCATTCACCACCTGTTCAGCACCTTCTGCTGCTGTTGAATCCAACAATTGATTGGTGAAATTTCCATGCTATTAAATGATTCGTAATTATGGAGCATAATTTCTTTAAAACATGTCTCATTCACCGAGAGTAACTCATTGCTGTTGTTGAAACCAAAGAACGTATATGATCTAGCGTTCCCTTACCCATGCGGTCTTAAGAATTTCTTCTTAAATTAGCCTTATTATTAAAAAAAGAAGAAAAGAATAGGACTCAAAGGATATTTGAGAGTCACTCATTCATGAATGGATCACATCACTTTCTTGAGCCATGGTTAGGGGTGTCAATGGGTCAAGTTGGGTCGGATTTTGATGTTACCTGACCCGACCCCAATTGTAAAGGGTCATGCTCTGGCCTGACCCGAAATGCATTAGACCCAAAAAAAAAAAAAAAAACAAAACAAAACAAAAAAACAAAAAAAATCGGGTCGGGTCGGGTTGGGTCATGACCACTTAGTGAATGATTATTCTGTTTGTATTAACCAAGTAATGGTCATCCACGTGGTAACATGTTGACATGTGATTTATCCAGAACGATAACAAAGGTCAATCATAGAAAACCCCATCCAGTCCCAAGAACAACCCTCCCCCCACAAAAATAATAAAGAAAAACCTTTTTTCATCTTCATGAGTTTGTGTCAGCCTAGTTGAATTTCATTTTTCTTCAAAAGTTGCTACATAATATATTGACAAAGATCCACAAATTGTTAATTTTTTTTCCATATTATCCACATGAATGCTCAAGAAAACTCATTTACTTCGATCGAAAATACCCTAAGTTTAGGGTAAGATCGGGCCGGGTCGGGTCGGCACGGGCCTTTTTGACACCCTAGTGATAGCGGCTCTATACTCGGATAAGATTTTGGCCCGATCCAAAAATACCCTAAGTTTAGGGTCGGGCTGGACCGAACCGGGCCGGATCGTGTCAGCACGAGCCTTTTTGACACCCCTAGCCATGGTGTGTTGGAAGATAGAAATCATGTTAGCTATTGGTTAAAATAGGTTGTGTTTATTGGAGTTTTCCTTTGAGATTCATTGCTCTGACTTCACAAATCTTTGTTGTTTGCATGTTTCTACAATGGCTTGCGACAATGGTTGATGAAAATGTGACTTGAGTCATTCGCTTAAGTCTTTGTCCCCGCTAATGTTCATGGTCTACGCTCCTATGATTTTGGACCCTAGTATTTCTACTCTTCCCGTGTATATGAGCTTGTTGTGGACTGATTGTGTCGATAGTGACTGGAGATAATCACTGGAACGTAAACGCTACACGCGATTGGAGGTGGTTAACAGAGAACTGTATCATTCCCGGGTTATGATAGGGCTGACATGGTCCATTGTTGAGGTTCTAGTGTTTAGAGATTAACTCCACTAGCACGAGTTTCTGGATTGCTAGGAAGAAGACGATGGGAGCATGAATAGGTGATGATAGAACGAATATAAGGAAATATTGATATGAACAGAGGAAAAATGAGCAAATAGGTTAAAAATTTTAAAATTAAAATTTTTCAAAAATAAAAAACTTGAAAATCGGTAAAAAGAGAGAGAGCCTTGATTAGGTTGATAGATTTTAATATTAGAATAAGCGTAAAATTAGCTCAATTCCATTTTAGTCGGTGTACATTTGTTTTAGGATTTTAGTGGATGCCTTAAAGTTTACTTTTGTCTTAGAAGATTAAACATTTAGAAAATAATTTGAACTCAATTTGAACTAAGCTCATGGTCGCCGTCACTTGACAATGAGGCCATGTTAATATAGCTTGAACGATTTGTATCAGATTATTTTACTATACTTTTTAACATTTTATTTACTTTTCATTATTCTCCACATCGAGGGGCAAAATTCTATAATGTCTCAAACCCTAACAAATTCTCTAAGGCTTATTTTAGAGATGTGTTATGAAATATAAATAATGAAAAAATTGGGGAAAAACTCAAATTTATTAAAATTTATTTTGGGTAACCAAAAAAATGAAAAATAATAGATCCATAGTCAAGATAAAAATATCTTTTAAGTTGATAAAACATTAATTTAGACAAATCATATTGTCGATATTTTACCCTGCTATTAGAAAGACCTATCATGTCACACACACACACACACACACACACACACACACACACACACACACACATATATATATAATGAGAAAAAACAAAAC
The DNA here is from genome assembly GCA_014182895.1 of Angophora floribunda. Taxonomy (NCBI): domain Eukaryota; kingdom Viridiplantae; phylum Streptophyta; class Magnoliopsida; order Myrtales; family Myrtaceae; genus Angophora; species Angophora floribunda. Next base: position 873,634 of record CM024711.1, on the reverse strand, counting down.
ATAAAAATATATACGCGCCAAGCAACTGCACTAGAAGCTGGACCTGCATCGTGCTTTCATGAGCACAAAATCTCTACATCTCACTTGCCCATAAGATTTCCCCATATCATACCAGACCATTTAGTCAGGAGAAAATCACAAAAGAGAAAACTTCCGTCTTCTAACTTCCTGTACACATATATACTACTCCTACCCAAAGGTTTAACTGTAAAATTTCAACCGGCGATGATCATTTACCTGACTTCGAGACGAGCTGAAGAAACCACAGGACACCCAACCTCTGTTCTCTCACTTGCTGTCAGTGAAATCTGCATCGATGACATCTCCATCCTGGCCTGTTTCGCTGGAGGAGTCCGAAGACTGGGCTTCAGCACCTGGTGCTGGGCTTGCACCAGCAGCACCAGGCTGGCTATACAGGGACTGACCAAGCTGCATCACCTCCTGGTTAAGCGCAGCCATCGCGTCCTTGATGGCTTGGGTTGAACCACCTGATATCGCGTCCTTGAGCTCCTTCAATTTGGCCTCAACCTTCTCTTTCACAGGGCCAGGAACCTTGTCCCCAGCTCCTTGAGCTGCTTTTCGGTCTGGTACACCACGGAGTCTGCCTGGTTCTTTGTGTCTATGGCGTCCCTCTTCTCTTTGTCCTCCTTCGCAAACTTCTCCGCTTCCTTCACCATTCTTTCTACCTGCAACAATCAACCAGAACAACCACATCATCAGTAAAATCAAACTAGATAACATGGATTAAGATGTCACAACTTCATGTCTGATTTCATTTGTCAATTTATGAAATGACTGTACCTCATCACCAGGCAAAGTGCTGGCACCAGTAATAGTAATGTCTTGCTTCTTTCCAGTTCCTTTATCCACGGCAGTAACAGAGAGGATTCCATTGGCATCGATATCAAACTTGACCTCAATATGAGGGACACCTCGAGGAGCCGGTGGGATACCGTCAAGGCGGAAGCTGCCAAGAGATTTATTATCCCTAACAAACTCCCTCTCTCCTTTGGGGACATTAATCTCAACACTAGTTTGACCATCAGCCGCAGTAGAGAAAACTTCTGATTTAGAAGTCGGGAGAGTCGTGTTCCTTGGAATGATCTTGGTCATGACACCACCCAGTGTCTCCAAACCAAGAGATAGAGGTGTCACATCTAAAAGAACAATGTCACTAACATCTCCAGCCAAGACACCCGCCTGAGATTAAAGCCGTACATGAAGAATTTCAGTTCATAGTGAGTACGAACTAACATTGCTTATTGAATATACAGAGAATTCTTTGAAGATATTTAACAAACCTGAACAGCAGCTCCAAGTGCAACAACCTCATCGGGGTTGACAGTGACATTGGGTTCCTTCCCAGTCATCTTCCGTACAAGCTCCTGAACAGCTGGGATACGTGTCGAACCTCCGACAAGGATAACCTCATCCAGATCCTTGAAGGCAAGTTTAAAATCTCTTAAAGCAGTTTCAACTGGTGTTTTAAGCCTGCACAGGAAACATAAGTTCTATCAACAAATTGACGACATAAAAAGCATTTATTGCAATCAAAATTACCTAATTAAATACAAAAACTATAGAAGCCATGAAGCATCAGGATGCATGAAAACAAACCCACAGATGCAGTTCTTTCTCTCAGATACCTTAATTTTTTTATTGGTAAAAGAAAAGATATCTATTGGGCACCACAGGGTTGCAAACCCATATACAGAAACAATGTCGATTAAAGCATTCACAACAAGACATAGATTTCCACTTACAAGACAAATCATCTACCTGTCTAGTAAGTCTGAACACAACTCCTCAAATTTGGCCCTTGTCAGTGTCCTTTCAATGTGCTTTGGTCCATCCGCAGTGGCAGTAATAAACGGTAAGCTGGACAAACAAAGATTGTCATCAGTGTCAATAATGATAGAGAGTCCGGGAGGGGGTGCATATGCATTTCTCCGAGATCATGGTAATACCTGATGTTTGTCTGGGCTAAATATGACAATTCGATTTTAGCTTTCTCAGCGGCCTCAGTCAACCTTTGAAGGGCTTGCTTGTCCTTCAAAAGATCTATACCTTCATCTCTCTTGAAGTCTGCTGCTATCCAATCCACAATTCTCTGCATAATTCGCAAATATTCAGAACTAATATGATTTACGAAAAGGAAATTGTGTAAGGGGAACAGTAACGGTCAAAAAATAGCAAGAAAGCTCATCCATACCTTGTCAAAGTCATCGCCACCCAAATGTGTGTCTCCAGATGTTGAAAGCACTTCGAAGACTCCATCTCCAACTTCAAGAACTACATAGCAAGTGGAATCATAAAGTTCATATGAGATCACACACACAAAAGACAGCAAACAACAATCAAAGCAGTTTCACCCAGTTTTTGGAATGAATAAAGACATTTGTGATGTTCTATTTCCATCAGTGTACCTGAGACATCAAAAGTTCCACCCCCAAGATCGAACACCAGAATGGTCTCATTGTTTTTCTTTTCAAACCCATACGCCAGCGATGCAGCAGTAGGTTCATTAATAATGCGAAGCACTTCTAAGCCAGCAATACGTCCAGCATCCTTTGTCGCAGTCCTTTGCGAGTCATTGAAGTAAGCAGGAACAGTGACCACTGCTTTAGTTACTTTGTCATTCAGGAACTTTGAAGCATCCTTTGCCGCCGGTCGCTAGTCGCAGGGCGAAGGATGGTGACGAGAGGCCGGTGACTGGAGATCAACTGGTGGTGAGTGGGTGGGGGCGGCCGGTGACAAGTGGCGGAGATCGACGGTCGGTGCCGGCGGGTGGTGGTGGGTGGGTGGCCGTGTGTTATAAGCAATAAGAAGTCCCCAATAAATAGTGGATGATAAGCATGGTGTATATTGAAAAGAAAATAATGCTAATGACAATGGAGAAGAAGAGGCAGTGCACTCTCTTCAGCATATGATAGTTTGTATTTCGCCATTTCATCCCAATGGGCCGGTGTTGCCTTGACTTATTATGCCCACTACATTGATTAGCGATTGATAGACATATACTCGTTGGATCGAGTCTTGGATCAACCGGAAGATTAGCTGTCATTCTCTTCATCCACACCGTTGTCTCTACATGTCTAGTCATAGTATGGTTTTCCATGCACATGCCATCCTCTTTTTGCCCCTTGTCCCGACGATTGGCCTCAGCAAAATTGTCCGAAAATGGCTAACGTGAGCATCAAGGGCGTCCCATGTGGCGCCCAATGCTGATGTAGACAATTTTCATGTCACATTTGTGCCGTGTTAAAGTCATTTTAATATTATTAGATAAATTGTATGAGTAGAGTCTTGATTTCTCTCAACAACCTTCTTTTCATATTTCAACCGAGCCTTGACGATTTGCTTCCATCAAGCTCAAGAATTCATTCTTTGTTTTTCCAGGTGGATGACGGCAATTCGGACCACTATTGCTGGGAGCGAGCCGAGGATGTGATGACCCCTAGAACCCCTTACAAGCTCGATCCAAATAATCCTGGCAAGACCGGTGCCGCCTTGGTGGTCAGGCCTTACAACTTCTAGCTTTTCTATCTTAAAAGACAAAACTACATAACTGAAAGATCGACTCCTCATCCTTGCAACTTGAAAGTGCAAAAAATCACTTTGAAACATGTCGCTCTTTCTTCCCTACTTTCTTGAGCTTTCATTTGCATATGAAGTTTGAAGGTCGCCATCTCTTTAATGCACATTTAGCTGTTTTGCTGCATAAGGAAAGGGACTAGTGATTGGTGAAAAACAGAGCCCAAAGAAAGAGCTCCAAAGAGGTGATATCAGAGTTCTCAAAGTATGAAACCAGTTGATCCTTGTCTATTAGATTGAGAAAAGTCTATTTTCCTTCTAAAATAGAGAAAAATGTTTTACAGTTTTTAAGTTGGGGAAGGAATTTTTCTTACTCACTCTCTTATTTCATACCCTACTAATCTCTCTTCTTCCTTTTTTTTTTTTTTAAAATTTGAATTATTTTATTTTATTTTTTTCTTTTACTTTTTTCACCTTCTTCTTTAGTCAGCTGCCAATTCGATCGAGCCTCAAGCTTGCCGGCCTTAGGCCTCACCGCTCGCCAATTGGCGAGCAGTCGGCAAGCAGCAAAGCTCCAACTCTCCAGATCACGCAAACTCAAGGCTTGCCATTAGTTGCTAACTAGCCGATCTAGTGAGCCACAAGCTCACTAGCTCCGGTAGAGTTTAGGCTCGTTTGGATCAACCGACCCTCAAGCTCGCCAACCCATGTCTAAGTCGGTCGATGGGCATCCCGCCATCACCAAGGCACATGGTGGGGGAGGAAGAAGCAAGAAGAAGGAGGAGGAGGAGGAAGCCATAGGAGGAAGGAGCACGGAGAAGGAGGAAGGAAGGAGGAAAAGAAAAGGAAAAATAAAAAATAGCTTTTTTAAAATAAAAATAATTAAAAATTCAATTTTTATGAAAATTAAAATTACATTAGTAATTTTTCTCATAAAATCAAATTAGACATTGAACGATGGAAAATATTTTTTACTTCATTTTCATGTTTCAATCGAACATTGAAAAATATCGTCATTTTCCTGGAAAATGATTTCTTAGAAAACATTTTCCGGAGATGTAATATTTTCCGCGAAATAAATGGAGCCTAAATGTCATTGTGAGTCATCACACCTAGGTGTTTAAATCATATCTCATTTTATTTCATGTTTACATTGTACATAATTTACACATGTCACATTTTATGAGAATAAAAAAATCATTCATGGCACATTGTAGACCTCTATTATATATTAGATTTGCATATTAGGGTCATCTTGAACAGAACAACATGTAGATTACTAGGGTGTTTTAGATTTAGGAAATCGCATCTTGAAGATTTGCCTTTTCAGAATATTTATTTTGTGTGTCCAATTGTGTTCTTCTTTGCATCTTCAAGCATATTTTTTATTTGCTTATTTCTAAATAGAGGTATGATTCATATTTTATTTGCATCATTAATTGCTATGTTATAAAAAATTAGAAGTTCCATGGTTACATGTTTCAATAAATATGAGGGCAATGTGATTGCATTAATATTTAATTGATATACCTGTAATCTTATTTTGATAAATCACATGTAACTATATAAAAAACACTATAAAAATCACTTCTTGCGTGATTAGTAATTTTATGTTGCATCATCGTCACAAGAATCACAAAAATATGCCTAAAGTGAATTCAGAAGAATTTAGATTTTATTTGCATATTTTCCTTATATCTTATTTACCCTCTTAGGGTCACATTCTTGATTGTGTCAAGTTCAATTTTCATGCATCTTATCAAAAAAAAAAAAAAACAAGAAGAAAAATATTCTCATACTTGTTAGAAGCTCACTTTAGGAATGTAATTTATGTAGAGAGCATTACATCTGCATATTCATGTTCTATTGATACATTAGAAAAATTTAAATAGAGTTTCAATTTACCACTCACAGGTCCTATCTCAAGGTGTAATAACAAACTCTTACACTAATTTTACCTGATATGGCTTGGGTTATTTACCTTTCAGTACTTTAATTTTTTCACTATTGATTTATTTGATTTTATTGCTTGAGCATTTATGATGGATATCTAGATGCGTTTTGGAATATATAGGAAATATTGCTTGAAGTAAGTTTTCATAAAAGAGAAAAAAAGGTACGAAAAATGAAAATAGACATAATCTATGTCCCCATACCCACAAATCTCTGCTCGCAAAAATTAGGCTCTGTTCATTTCAAGGAAAATATTTCATTTCCGAAAAATGTTTTCCAAGAAAATGATAATATTTTTTGGTGTTTGATTGAAACTTGAAAATGAAGTAGAAGATATTTTTTACCATTCAGTATCTAATATGATTTTCTAGGAAAATTACTAATGAAATTTCAATTTTTATAAACATTATATTTTTAATTATTTTTATTTTTAAAAAATCGAATTTTTATTTTTTCGTTTTCTTTTGCTTCCTCCTTCCTCCTTCTTCTTCTTCCTGCTCATTCCTCCACCACCATGTGCCTCGGGTCAGCGAGTCGAGTTTTGCCGAGGCTGGCGAGCTCACAGCTCACCAAATCCAAAGCTCACCACTTGCTATATCGGCTAGCCAGAAACGAGTGCAAGCATATGGAAAATGGAAATTAAAAATAATTAAAAGTTCTAATTTTTGAAAAAGATAAAGAAAAAAGAGGTTAATAGGGCATGAGATAAGGGAGGTAGAGTAAGGAAAATATTTTCCCCAACTAAAAAGTGGAAAACATTTTTCTATATTTCAGAAGATTTTTTTTTATGGAAAATATCTTTCCCAACTAGTTCATTTTCGTGAAACGAACACTAGAAATTCTAGAAAAAGTTTCATTAGAAGTTATATTTTTGGTGAAACGAATCTAAATCTAAGCTTTGTTGTCACTGATTTCCGGTTGCAAAATACCAGTTGCCTATTTATGCCGATGGTTCTCCGCCAAGCGAACCCACCAATCGTTCTCCGCCACAAACAAACGCAGCGTGAATAACTGATTCAAAGGGTATATGTAGCACCCGTCGACACATTCTGAAAGGTCTCACAGCATATCACCTTTTTTAGAAGAGTGGATTACCCCGTGCAGCAGAAAGAAAGTTATGGAGACCATGCTCAATGAGCGGATTGACCGGATCGAGAATAATGCGTTTGGGCTCTCCATTTTTGCCGGGGCGACGTCGGGGGTGACGGCGGTGAATTTTTACCTATTGGCTGCCGACCCTCTCCTGTCCGATGTGGCCGGCAAAATTGGAGTCCGTCTTTCGTATGTTATCATGGTCAACACCCTATGTTTCCTCGCATCCCTCACGTTGATACTGATTCTAGTCCGCGGCCTCAATGGGAGACGGTATCTGTTCCGGCTCGTTGACCCTCTCATCGAAGTTATCCTGACGGGCCTGGCCTTCATCTTCACCTTCTGCGCGATGGCCCTTCTGCACGATGGCTAATGTTGTGACGACGCTTCGCGAAGCTTCTGCCTTGATGTCGAACCCACAAGTTCAGTCCTCCTGAGTGTGCCTTGCAGCAGTTGCCCGGTTTGCTTTGCATTCGCACATGTAATAAGATATATGTAATAAGAGTGAGAAATATGGCAAGTTAAAGAAGAACTTGTTTCTCAGTATCATTCGGTCTCCTTTCAGTTCAATTTCCCCTGTTTTCCCCTGTTTCTTTTTTGCTTTTGTTTTTTACTTGACTTCTTGAGTTGATGAATCCTGTGACTGCGGTTATGATTTCAGAGTTAGCAATTGTTCAATATCCGTTCTAGACTAGAAAACACCGAATGGGTTTAATTATGGAGTTTAAGAATGAAGGCTGCAGAGTTGCATCGACTTCCACTTCGAATGTTTGGTCCGTTCTCCAGTGCAAGGTTAGGAAAGATGTCGAATGACAAAAGCTGTTGTCCTGTCTCCTCCTCCTTGATGTGCTTCCTTCATGTATGTTCTCCACATTGGAATCGGATGTGGCTCCGAAATCCGTGAGTGAGTAAAAATGTCGAAAGACCATGCACCGCAGGTCGTCCGCTGGGCTCAGGCACACATGCCACGTACATATATTGCCCCGTTCGCCTCCCGGGTGCCGAACCAGCACGGCTCTGGATGGCCGGGGTGAGCCTCTCTGCTTGCCACCGTGATTCAAAACAAAAGAGGCAGTCGGATCCCACCATATGAACTCCCAATGATGGACCCAAATTCACGTCGCTCCGTTTGATTTATCGTCACATTGGTGTTTGTTGACTAAACTTATTCATATTTATACAATGGCTAGTTAGTCGAGTAGTCTTCATTTCTCTCAACGACCTTCTTTTCTTTATTTCAACAGTGCCCTGACGATTTGCTTCCATCAAGCTTAAGAATTCTTTCTTCTTTCATTTCTTCCTACAATTTCTTTGTCTTCTTCCAATCCAACGCCTTCGAGCAAAGTGACTGAATTAGTTTATTGTATTCGTCAACCTTTAGGCTGCTCTTCGCAACTCTTCATCTCACTAAGTAATTCAAGGGCCTTATCAAATTCTCCGAGTTTCCAATAGCAATGGATGAGCGTATGGTAAGTCACTGGTGTCAGCTTAGAGTGCTTCCTTTTGGCCTCGAACAGGACTTCCCCTGGCCTGATTCCTCTCACCACTGTTTGCATAGCGATGACAGTATAAGTATAAACATCTGGTTTCAATCCCCGAGCTTCCATCAATTTCAGCAACTCCCTAGCTAATCCCATCTCCTTAGCATTTGAGCAACTACTGATCACATAGTTAAATACTGCAATTCCCGGAGCTGGTCCTTCGGCAATCATCTTATTGAGCAAGACCTTTGCCCCATTGAGATCTCCACTCCCGCATACGCCGTGAATGACAGCAGAAAATGGCTTAATAGCATATTTTCGGGCCTCCTTTTGAAAGCGAAAGCTATCAAAGGATTGAGAACAGCCACGTCCAAGCCGCCGTTTCCCTTTTCCCCAACCTCCTTGATCAAATCCCGCAACGAATACGCGTCTCTCTCTTAAAATCACCACCAGCACAAATGCACCAAACGAGAGCTTTGAGAACAGGGGTTGACGAGATCGACCCTGAGCATTCGAAAGCAGAATGCTTGGAAGGAGCCCACCTGAAGAAACGAAGGACATTGTCGCCCGCAAGGAGCGGTGTCTGGAGCAGCACTGTAATGACAAACTGTGGGTGCAGAGTCAAGCGCATCTCATCGAGGGTCGACTCCAAGGAACCGTCGGCAGCGCTCAGCAAGAGAGACAGCACGCCCTCTGACTGCTCAGGGTTGATCTCATCAACCCCCTCTGCGCCACCATCAACCCCCTCTGCGCCACCATCAACCCCCTCTGCGCCACCATCGCCGCCCTCACCTTCTTCTCCTCCAGCTGTGGAATTGCCCGTCATCTGGCCTTTGGCATCCGCGTCGAAACGCGGTGCCTCATCATCGACCCTGCTCGCCTCACCGGAGTTGAAAGATTGGTGGGAGATGGATCTAGTATTCCAATTCAATGGAGCTTTGGGTAGATAAGGGAGCATGGGCGAGTGGCTGTCGAAGCAGGAGCTGAAGGCGGAATCGCCGGAGGAATTCCGGGCGAATGCAAAGTTGTTCCACTGCTACCGGCGCGGAGAGAACGTCAGCAAAGTGTTTCCTGAGTTATTGTCGTCTCTGGTTTTTGCTTATTAGAAAACTGCAGTTTTCTTGGGAGAAAATTTCAAATATATCCCTGAAATAGTGATAATTTCTCAAAGTCCCCAAACGTAGGGTTTGTTTCAAAATATCAACGGACCATAGCAACTTTGGTGAAAATAAGTGCCGGCTGACGAATGCGTGCCCATCACTGGTGCTTTTCACGCCTTTTCCCAAGGCATTTTGATCAGAAAAGAAAAGTCTAAGTTCCACATGTCATTATACATGTAAATCGATATGAAAGATGAAAAAAAATGCCATAGTTGAAGTAAGAAGTTTCAACGTCAATATTGAATTTTAAATTTGTACAATATGAAGTTTATGGAGTTTGAACATTAGTTCAATATGTAATATCTCTCTGAATTTTAAATTTGTTCAACATGATTCCTAATTTTGATCCAATATTTAATGTTATCTATTAACTTTTAAGCATTTTCTTAAATTTATAAACTATGTTGAATATTTACCAATTGTTTAAGGACATCATGGAACAAATTAAAATGTCTCAAGGACGATATTGTACATTAAACTAAAATTTATGGATTATTTGGACTATTTTTTTTTTTTGACCTAGGGAATCCCGCACCCCGCCGATAGCCGGGAAAGTAAATCTGGGCGCCACACGTGCTAGCTACCACACACGTGAAACCAGTTAAATCACTCTATGACGAAGTTTGGATTCGAACTCTCGACCTTTTGCGAGAGGAAGAGAGCACGAACCAGCAACGCCACCCAAGTGGGTGGTCGGATTATTTGGACTATTATCCCCACATATAAACGAAATTCTAATTTGTCTTTGGAATGGTTGAAAAAAAAAGGAATAAGAAAAAATTATCAAAATGATGATTAATGTGCATTATCCCAAACGCCTGACTTGCCTTACGTATTGATTCATGACTTCGATTCGTATTTTTTGTAGAGAAATCTCGGATCATGACTTGCCTTACGTATTAATTCATGAGTTTGGAAAAGTTGGAGAAAAAAAGGTAAAATAAAGAGTTCTAATAAACTATTATTTTTTCATTTTCGAATGCATATATTTTCTCTTAATATTTTGGTTTTCTTTTTCAATATGAACATAAAGGTTAATAGAGACAAGCTTCATAGCAGATACAAGAATTTCATATTTCTACTTTTTTTTGGGTGTTTCCACATGTACAATGTACTAATAATATAAAAGTTGTGCTATATTATTCGAACACCATAATAGTATAAAATTTACATACTAATAATACGATAATGGGTGTGTATCAAAATTGTGTTAGCATGGCACTTACTCTATAGTGTAAAATTACTTCTATGTAATTTAATAGATTTTGTTTCAAAAATTTAATTGATTGGTCTTTATTAATTCGACCCTATTATAAGTCAGCACTAAAGGCAAATAGGCCTTAAGTCACATGCATTGTATACCAGTTTTTGAATGTGCTATAATTTAACTTTTGAGCTAAATATAGTTGCAACTCAAACGGTTGAATTTTTTTGCCCAATATGTACTAGATATAGTACATAACTATATTTGTTTATGAGACAAAAATGAATCTCATCAATGACCATCCTTATTAATGCCGAATGCTAAAAGCCAAATAGGTTTTGTAGAGTCATGTCCTCCCCATAAATTCTGCAGATGGCCAAATAGCCCTTCATTAAACAAAACTAATTTTAACTCGTATGATAGCCACATTATATCCATACAGATCTATCTAATAATATTAAAATGACCTTAACACAGCACAAATGTGACACATGAAAATTGTCTACATTAGCATTGGGTGCCACATAGGACACCCTTGACCCTCACGTTAGCAATTTTCGGACAAAACTATTAAGATAGACTTAATTGGCAAATCATTAAAAAGTTTAGACCTAATTACTAAAATTGAAAATTTTAAAACTAAATTGGCAAAAGTATAATAGGTTTAGGATCTAATTAATAAAATTGAAAAGTTTAAAACTAAATTGACAAAAGTATAATAAGTTTAGAACTTTTTGGACAATTTTGCTGAGGCCAATCGTCGGGACAAGGGGAAAAAAGAGGATGGCATGTGCATGGAAAACCATACTATGACTAGTCATAGTCCGAAAATGGCTAACGTGAGCATCAAGGGCATCCTACATGGCACCCAATACTGATGTAGACAATTTTCATGTGTCACATTTGTGCCGTGTTAAAAGTCATTTTAATATTATTAGATAAATTGTATGGATATAATATGGCTATCGTACGAGTTAAAATTAATTTTGTCATGGAAATAATTTTGTTTAATTAAGGGCTATTTGGCCATCTGCAGAATTTATGGGGAGGACATGACTCTACAAAGCCTATTTGGCTTTTAGCATTCGGCATTAATGAGGATGGTCATTGATGAGGTTCATTTTTGTCTCGTAAACGAATATAGTCATGTACTATCTAGTACATATTGGGCAAATCAATTCAATCATTTGAGTTGCGACTATATTTAGCTCAAAAGTTAAATTAAAGCACATTCAAAAATTGGTATACAATGCATGTGACTTAAGGCATAACCTTTAGTACTAACTTATAATAGGGATCGAATTAATAAGGACCGATCAATTAAATTTTTGAAACAAAATCTATTAAATTAGATAGAAGTAATTTTACACTATAGAGTAAATGCCATGCTAACACAATTTTTATACACACCCACTATTGTATTATTAGTATGTAAATTTTATACTATTATATCTTTCGTGTTCGAATAATATAACACAGCATTTATATTATTAGTACATCGTACATGTGGAGAGACCAAAAAAAAAGTAGAAATATGAAATTCTTGTATCTACTATGAAGCTTGTCTCTGTTAACCTTTATGTTCATATTGAAAAAAAAAAAAACAAAATAATAAGAGGAAATATATGCATTCGAAAATGAAAATATAATAGTTTATTAGAACTCTTTATTTCACCTTTTCTCTCCAACTTTTCCAAACTCATGTATATACGTAAGACAAGTCGGGCTGGGATAATGCATTAATCATCATTTCAATAATTTTTGCTTATTCCTTTTCTTTTCAACCATTCCAAAGAAAAATTAAAATTTCTTTTATATGTGGGATAATAGTCCAAATAGTTCATAAATTTTAGTTTAATGTACAATGTCGTCCTTGAGACTTTTGAAATTGCTCCATGCTATCCCTAAACAATTGGTAAATATTTAATATAGTTATAAATTTATGAATCAAAATAAGGATGACATTGAATATTGGATCAAAATTATGAATCATGTTGAACAAATTTAAAATTCAGAGAGACATTACATATTGAATTAATGTTTAAATGTCATATTGTACAAATTAAAAATTAAATGTTGACGTTGAAACTTCTTACTTCAACTATGGCATGTTTTTTTTTATCTTTCTTATCAATTTACACGTATAATGACACATGGAACTTAGACTTTTCTTTTCTGATCAAAATGCCTTGAGAAAAGGAGTGAAAAGCAGGAGTGAAAAGCACGAGTGACGGGCACGCATTCGTCGGCCGGCATTTATTTTCACCAGGGGTTTCATTGAAATATAGTTGCTACGGTCCGATGATATTTTGAAACAAAGCCTACGTTTGGGGACTTTGAGATTATCGCTATTTCAGGGACATATTTGAAATTTTCTCCCAAGAAAACTGCAGTTTTCTAATAAACAAAAACCAGAGATGACAATAACTCAGGAAACACTTTGCTGACGTTCTCTCCGCGCCGGTTGCAGTGGAACAACTTTGCATTCGCCCGGAATTCCTCCGGCGATTCCGCCTTCAACTCCTGCTTCTCGCCCATGCTCCCTCATCTACCCAAAGCTCCATTGAATTGGAATACTAGATCCATCTCCCACCAATCTTTCAACTCCGGTGAGGCGAGCAGGGTCGATGATGAGGCGCCGCGTTGCAATGCGAATGCCAGCGGCCAGATGACGGGCAATTCCACAGCTGAAGGATGAGAAGGCGAGGGCGGCGATGGTGGCACGGAGGGGGTTGATGAGATCAACCCTGAGCAGTCAGAGGGCGTGTTGTCTCTGTTGCTGAGCACTGCCGACGGTTCCTTGGAGTCAACCCTCGATGAGATGCGCTTGACTCTGCACCCACAGTTTGTCATTACGGTGCTGCTCCAGACACCGCTCCTTGCGGGCGACAATGTCCTTCGTTTCTTCAGGTGGGCTCCTTCCAAGCATTCTGCTTTCGAATGCTCACGGTCGATCTCGTCAACCCCTGTTCTCAAAGCTCTCGTTCGGTGCATTTGTGCTGGTGGTGATTTTAAGAGAGAGACGTGTATTCGTTGCGGAATTTGATCAAGGAGGTTGGGGAAAAGGGAACGGCAGCTTGGACGTGGCTGTTCTCAATCCTTTGATAGCTTTCGCTTTCAAGGTTGGGCCAAGGGAAGGCTGCACTCGAGGTGCTCGACAGGTTTGATGAATTTGGTTGCGTTCCTGACGATACGGGTGCGAGAGGATGCTTAATGTGGGACACTTGCTCGATGGCGATAAATTTGGGAAGATAATATCTTGGCTTTGCAAGGGGAAGAAAGCCAATGTGCCTACTCATTTTATTTAGCTGCCAAGGACGGCAACTCCCTTCCCCTCAATCCTGTATAAACTTTTGGATTGCCTCGTTGTGTCGAGAGGATCAGACAGCAAAATTAGGTTGGGGGTTGCTGGGTGACTGGAAAAAGGAGGCGCGAAAATATGCTATTAAGCCATTTTCTGCTGTCATTCACAGCGCTCGATAAGATGATTACCGAAGGACCAGCTCCTGGAATTGCAGTATTTAACTATGTGATCAGTAGTTGCTCAAATGCTAAGGAGATGGGATTAGCTAGGGAGTTGCTGAAATTGATGGAAGCTCGGGGATTGAAACCAGATGTTTATACTTATACTGTCATCACTATGCAAACAGTGGTGAGGGGAATCAGGCCAGGGAAGTCCTGTTAGAGGCCAAAAGGAAGCACTCTAAGCTGACGCCAGTGACTTGCCATACGCTCATCCATGGCTATTGGAAACTCGGAGAATTCGATAAGGCCCTTGAATTACTTAGTGAGATGGAGAGTCCCAGAGCGCAGCCTAAAGGTTGACGAATATAATAAACTAATTCAGTCACTTTGCTCGAAGGCGTTGGATTGGAAGAAGATAGAGAAATTGTCGGAAGAAATGGAATCATGAATGGGCTCATAAAAGCCCGTCAAAGAATTGGAAAGCAAAGTGGCCGACGCCTGAGAACTAACAGCTGTTAGCTTAAACTACCGGTACTGGCTGGCTGGTCAAGCCCCGGCTCACCTTGACATCCTTCCGAGTTTATATGAACTACAAATAGAATGTTTGGCTGAACCCTTTGTTCCACATAGTCCCTTTTTCTGGGACTATCAACAACCATAGGACTTTTGGCTGAAACCATCGCCCGACATAGTATCGGCAGTTCTCTTTCTGTGGCTTAGATACAAGATGTTACAGTTCGGTCAGGAGATGGTAACAAGTTTAACTCAGATCATTCCTGGTTAAGAGAGAGACATATAATGTGCTTTTGTTGTCTCCATTTTGCCCAGGAAAATAAGAAGATTTGAGAGAGCATGTGTTGCATCTGGTTTTTAGAAGTCATAATATTTCCTTTCACCGGAGTTGAATCAGTTGCTAAGAAGAAACGCATTTGGTTGTACTGCAGCACCAAGTTTTACTAGTAAATTGCTGATGAGGAGCTGGATTATACTCGATGGCGACTCCTTTAAAATGTGGTCGGTATGGATACTTCCTGTGAAAAAGTAGATTTTCATAAATTAATGGTGAATTCTTTGTACAGATGCTGCATGTTTTTCATCGTTCGGAGACGAAGGGAGGTAACTTTTTCTCTTCCATGAGCATGTCTGCCGAGTCCTCTCATTCATCAAAATGGGCTAAAGTAAAGGACAATGTTCTGGTTTCATACTTTGAGAACTCTGATACCACCTCTTTGGAGCTCTTTCTTTGGGCTCTGTTTTTCACCAATCACCAGTCCCGTTCCTTACGCAACAAAACAGCTAAATGCGCATTAAAGAGATGGCGACCTTCAACTTCATATGTAATGAAAGCTCAAGAAAGTAGGGAAGAAAGAGTGACATGTTCGAAGCGGTTTTTTGCACATTCAAGTTGCAAGAATGAGGACTCATCTTTCAGACATGTAGTTTTGTCTTTTGATATAGAAAAGCCAGAAGTTGTAAGGCCAGACCGACAAGGGGGCGGCGGTCTTGCCAGGAAGGGGTTCTAGGGGTCGTCACGTCCTCAGCTCGCTCCCAGCATGGTTCGAATTGCCGTTACCCACCCGGAAAAAAAAAAAAAAAGAAGAATGAATTCTTAAGCTTGATGGAAGCAAATCGTCAGGGCTCTGTTGAAATATATAAAAGAAGGTTGTTGAGAGAAATGAAGACTCTACTCAACTACCTAGCCGTTGTATAAATATGTACAAGTTTAGTCAACAAACATCAATGTGACGATAAATCAAACGGAGCAACGTGAATTTTGATCCATCGTCGGGAGTTCATATGGCGGGATCCGATTGCCTCTTTTGTTTCGAATCACGGTGGCAAGTAGAGAGGCTCACCCCGACCATAGGCGAATGGGGCTATATATGTACGTGGCACGTGTGCCTGAGCCCAGCGGACGGCCTGCGGCGCATGGTCTTTCGACATTTTTATTCACTCATGGATTCCGGAGCTACATCCGATTCCAATGTGGAGAACATACATGAAGGAAGCACATCAAGGAGGAGGAGACAGGACAACAGCTTTTGTCATTCGACATCTTTCCTAACCTTGAACTGGAGAACGGACCAAACATTCGAAGTGGAAGTCGGTGCAACTCTGCAGCCTTCATTCTTAAACTCCATAATTAAACCCATTCGGTGCGCCCTAGTCTAGAACATATATTGAACAATTGCTAACTTTGAAATCATAACCGCAGTTGCAGGATTCATCAACTCAAGAGGTCAAGTTAAAAACAAAAGCAAAAAAAAGAGAGGGGAAAACAGGGGAAAACAGGGGAAATTGAACTGGAAGGAGACCGAATGATACTGAGAAACAATTTCTTCTTTAACTTGCCATATTTCTCACTCTTATTACATATAACTTATTACATGTGCGAATGCAAGGTAAACCGGGCAACTTCTGCAAGCACACTCAGGAGGACTGAACTCGCGGGTTCGACATCAAGGCAGAAGCTCCCACGCGAGGTGTCTCACGCCCAAGATGATGATGACGGCCATGCATGTCATGATGGTTTGCATGAGAGGCAGGACGAGCCGGTACAGATACCGTCTCCCGCTGAGGCCGCCAACTACACTCAGTACCAACATGAGGGATGCGACGAGACATAGGGTGTTGAACCTGATAAAAGACGAAAGATCGACTCCATTGTTGCGGGCCACAACGGACAGGGGAGGGTCGGCAGCCAATAGGAAATAATTCCCCACCGCCGCCCCGGCAATGATGGACAGCCCAAACGCATTATTCTCGATCCGGTCAATCCGCTCATCATCGACCATGGTCTCCACAACTTTCTTTCTGCTGCACGGGTAAGCCACTCTCTTCTAAAAAAGGTGATATGATGTGAGACCTTTTAGAATGAGTCGACGGGTGCTACATATACCCTCTGAATCAGTTATTCACGCTGCGTTTGTTTGTGGCGAAGAACGATTGGCGGAGATCCATCGCCAGAAATAGCCAGCGGGTATTTTGCAACCGGAATCGTTGAAAACATAGCTTAAATTTAGGTTTTTTTAGAATATGTTTTCTAGAATTTTTGTGTTTGTTTTACAGAAAATAAATCAGTCTGGAAGATATTTTCCATAAAAAAAAAGTCTTCTAAAATAAAGGACAATGTACTAATAATATAAATTTTGTGTTACATTATTTGAACACAAAAGATATAACAGTATAAAATTTACATATTAATAATACGATAGTGGGTATGTATCAAACTTATATCAGCATGGCACTCACTCTGTGTAAAATTACTTCTATGTAATTTAATAGATTCTGTTTCAAAAATTTAACTGATTGGTCTTTATTAATTCGGTCCCTATTATAAGTTAGTACTAAAGGCAAATAGGCCTCAAGTTACATGTATTGTATACCAGTTTTTGAATGTGCTATAATTTATTTTTGAGCTAAATATAGTCAGTACTAAAGGCAAATAGGACTTGACCGCACGGACCCGCTCCTCAAGCGACCTCTCCCTCTCAAGGAGCTCCTTGGAGCAGCACTGCAGCGACCTTTGGATGCTGTCGAAATGCTCCTCCAAATCCTTCCACATGACAGCGAGCACCACGAGCTTCGACGCGTCGGCTTGCAACTGCTCGTACGCCTTGGAAATGCTCTCCTTCTTCAGCACTGCTTGCTTCAGCTCGTCAGACACTTCCTCCATCGAACGCAGGAATGCATGCAGGAGGTCCTACGAGGAAGACGAGCCTGGCTACGGATTTCTACCGAAGATGGTATAAAAATAAATGTTGTTATTTTAGACCTAAAACCTTTTCCAACTACGTGAGTCACCTCGAAAAACCGAAAGAAATGAAATTCAAACTAATCTGGACTATTTTCGGAATACTAATAATTGCAACCATTTATTACTCGTTTTTCGCAAAATTTTTGTGATGGGTTAGAGCGAAACATTTAACGATAATAATAAATTTTTTTGATTTATTGTGACGAGAAAGTAAGTGAAAAATCCCTTTTTCTGGAAAGACCATAAATAGAAATCGAAACAAAAGCTCACATGCCGTTTTGGTCGTGCCTTTCCGTTGGCTTGATGCACGGCTGTTCTCCCGTGTTCTGTCTCGTGCTCATCTTGTTTAAGTTTAAGGAGTTGGTGGTTTCATAACCTTCTTGGAGAATTTCAAGACACTATGACTCATTTTTTTATTTGCTATTAACCGAATCCATTTGCCGATTGAAGGATTCGTGCGGTAGGTTTTGATCAAGGGCCGAGATTCATTGTCTGAAAATTTCTAGCTGAAAAAGGGCAAGAAGAGAAAAATATTGGGCACCTCTAGAATTGGGAAGAAAATAAATGAAGAAAGAGATAAACACATCCAAAAATCAAAGAAAAATTATGTCGGTGAGGTCCGTTCATACTTTGTGATTGATTATCTTAATTTTACTTTTCACATTTTACATAGTCTTACGATGGACATATTTTAACTTTTTTCTTCTTTTTATCTCAAAAAGAGCTCGAAACCACAATACATAATTATTGACATAATGTGATTTTTCCCTAATGTTCTGGAATTTCATAATATTTTTAAATTTTGGTAGTAGTGTAAAAGTTTTTTTTCCTCCCCTTTTAATGCCCTAGATATTATAGATAAATGTAATATCTCTACAATTTGTTCTGTTTTACATATGAACTTACACTTTCATGAAATTAAAAAAAAATTCAATTCAATTAGTGCTTTTCTGGAACGAAGATGGGTATTTGTCGGGTTAACGAGTGCACTAAAGCCATTAGCTAATTTAAACTGAAGATTAGAGATAATACCTCTCGGGAGTTTTTGACAAATGAAGGAACGCAAATTTGAAGGAAGTTATGCACTGCAAATGTTTATATTATCAAAACATATTTAATGAAATCTAACATGTGTTGTAGGAGCACTCTTTAAAGCTTTTCGTAGTATATTTCTTTTGCATAGTATGTTCATAAAATGAATGAATTTTTCTAATAGATCATGCTTTATCAGAACGTACATATTAGATTACAAGAAAATGAATGAAAAACATGTGGTTAGATAGTTAAAAAGATATGAAGGTCAACCACGTAGAGATATTTATGTTGTTTCAATGAGTTACATGTCTAAGCTCACTTGTGAAATGAAAAAAAAAAATACTGGTGATAAGATTTTGAGTAGTGTTGATCTGTTCTAGACTTTGAACATGAAATCTACCTTGTTAGAATAAGTTCATAGTTTTTGGATCCTGAAATTTGCCTTATTTGCTTTAGAATTGCCCTTGTTTTTTTTTTTCCAGTTCTAAAATCTACTCGAGAACTCATTTTTCTTTCGTTTCTTTTTTGTTTTATTTTTACAATAAAATAGTTCAAAGTAAAACATTAACGAGGGCAAGCAAGCATGTAACATCCCGAATTTCGGTAGGCCCGAATTATTGGAAAAGGATTCAACGGGCCAAGTTTTGGAACCAAATACTTGGAATTTGTGCTTCAGGGGTAAAAAGACCAAAATACCCCTTTCTAGGTGTTTGTTTAGATTTTTGTCTTGTCTTCTTTTATTTTTATTTTTTCTTTTCTTTTCCCCATTTCTTCCGCACGTTCTCTCCCCTCTCCCTTTCTTCCCCTTCACGTTTCCCCCCCCCCCTTTGTCGATAACCCTCCCCCACTTGCCCACCTTTTCCTCCTTTGACTAGTCCTCTCTTATCTCTTTCTTCTTCTTTTGCCCCCCCCACTTGCTGACAGCCCGTGTACTTCTCTCTCTCTTCTCTCTCTCTCTCTCTCTCTCACTACGGGCAGCTTCCTCTGCACGCTCGCCTCCCCACCGCAACTTCTTCTTCTTCTTCTTCCTTGCTGGCCGACGTCCTTGGTGGCTGCTGCTGTTGCTGTGTTTTCTTGCTTCTTGCCACCAAAACCGACCGCTACGCAGCTCCTCCACCACCCCCTGTTCTCCGCCCGGTCGCCGGTGGGTCGTCGTCCGTCGGCCTCCGGCTGAACTAGCACCACCCAGGTTTCGTCCTCCTCTCGTCCGCCGCCGCAACGCCGGCCAGCCGACCGCCGGACGCCGGAGCGGCTTGCTGCGCCGCCGCCGTCACTCGGCCACCACCATCCGTCACCCGACCACCCCAGCTCGAGCCGCTGTTGCCTCCGCCTGTCTTTCTCTCTCTCTCGTTCGGGTTGGAGCCGGGATGGCCACCCTCGCCGTTCGGCCGCCCTTCGCCGCCGTCCGGCCGCCGGCGAGATCGCCGCTGGGAGCCGTCCGGAGCTGTCCCAAAGCCGCCACCGTCGCCATGCTCTCTCTCTCCCTCTTGGCCCTCTGGCCGTGACTTGGACACGCGGCCAGCAGCCTTGCCGCTGCCCGCCGCCGCCGGTCACCGCCGTAGGCCCGTCGGAGGACCACCCCCGAGCCTCCTCCGCCGCACCAGAGCCACCCTAGCCAGCTGCCACCCTCACGAACCAGTTGCACCGCCTCCCTTTTCCCTCTCCAGCTTCTGTCCAACCTCGCCGGAGCCGCCGCTTGATCGCCGGAGCTGCTGGCCGCCGTCCGGAGCTGCGCGGGCCGCCCACCAGCCCGCCTCGTGCCGCCACGCCCCGCCGGTTCCTCCGATCTCGCTTGTCACCGCGTGGACAGCCGCCCTCGGCCGAGACCCGGTCCCGGGCCGCTTTGTCCCGACGCGCCGGAAGTTCCCGGGCGTTCCCCTCGCCGCCGCCGTCGCGCTCGTGTCGTTGGAATCGCTAAACCGTGAGTCGATTTCCTAATCCCTTAGTTAGGGGTTAATCTTGCTTAGGAGTAGTTTAATTAGTTTAATTATGGATTAGTGTTTTGGATGATGATTATGGGTGTTTTAATGTTATTGATTAAGCTTGCTTAGTGTTAATATTAATAAATATTATTATTATTATTATTGGAATAAATAATAATTATTTATTATTTTCGGAATTATTAATTAAATTAATTTATAATTTCGAATTATTAATAGTAATATTGTTATTACTATTCATTGCTGAAAATTAATTATTTTTGGAGAAAATAATTAATTGGTGATTATTCATTGGATATGGTTTTAATTGGTGATTATTCATTGGAAATGGTTTTAATTGGTGATTATTTATTGGAAATGATTTTTAATTGAGTAATTTTGGGGGAAAATTACTATGGTCTATTTTTCCAAAGTCAATAGTATTTATCTACTATTTTTTTTAAATGACATTGGTTTATTAAAGAATGATTTTACTAAATGGAATTATTTGGGTTGGATAATTAATTATGGGATTGAAAAATAATTATAAGTATTTTGTGGGACTTGAATTATTTTATCGGAAAAGTCGACTATAGTATTATATGTTTCTTAAATGAGTATCTTTGAATATAATTATATTTTATACTTATTTTGGGATAATTAAGTATTATTGGGAAATAGTTGATTGGCATCGTCGTGATGACACGTATTTATTATTGAATATTGAGACGTGTGTTTATTTATTCTTAAATATTGAAACACGTGGTTGGATATCGGAGTATCGTGATGTTGATTGGTCATCTGAAATGACAAGAGTTGGTTGTTCCCAAGAGTTAGGGAATGTGTATGATTGAATGCTGATTGAAAATCGAATTTTGGAAATTGTCAAGTGAGATCGTATGACATATTGCGTGGGTTATTGGCATGTCGCATGAGCATGAGTATGAGCGATGTTGCATTCACGACAGAGCAAAGACATAATTGGATTGCTTGATGATGTGTTGCATGATCACATTAAATGAGGGAACCCGGCGTTGCCGGAAGACCGCCAATCCTTATGGGGTTGTGCCGTGGCCGTTTGGTCGTCCCGACTTTTGTCAGTTGCCTGACGGGGGACATGTGACGGGACTGCGGTAGTGGGCGGGTCCTATGTTCCCGTTCGCCATGGGACTGCGGTAGTGGGCGGGTCCTGTGCTCCTTCAGGAATGCCGTTAGAGGGAAGGGATGACCCCTGACGTCGCTGTGTCTCGAGGTAAAGAGGACGAAGCTGGTTTAGCCAGGAACCGCCAACCATAAGGTTGTGCCGTTGGCCCAGGAGGGGGCGTTAATAATCGAAGCATGTGTGGGTGTGAGATATGAGAAAGTTGTGTGAGATGCTCTGATTATTCGCATGCTCTTAATGTCGTGATGGTTGAAAGGACAGTTTCTGCAGGTTGCGTGTGCCAAGGCCAGGTAGGGTCGCTTGTGTTTGCAATTGCTTATTGAACTGTCGTCTGATAATGTTGCTTGAGGTGTGGTATGTGTTGTTTGTCGGAACTAGGTTGCATGGTTAGATTGCTCCCAAGGCGAGCGAAGTTCCTAACCGGGGCTTAGGACTTTGACTTGCTGAGTTTATCTCAACCCGTCGTGGTTAACATTTTTCAGGTCCATAGGATGGAGGATCGACGCGCGTTACGGCTCGTGGCCGTCTTTGAAGGGAGTAGATTAACCCTGGCCTGTTAGTTTCATTGGCTCGATAGGAAGATGCCCGTGGTAAGGGCTTGTATTTGTAAACTTCCTAGGGTTAATCAGTTAGTTAATAAAGCGATACTTTTGATGTGTTCTTATTGAGTTTTCCTGATATCCCTATTTTTGTAATTGACCGGGGATTGTGTTTCGCTTCCGCATGCGTTTAATCAAAAGATAAAAATAACGGTCGGCGACGGATCCTGGGGAGTCGCAAATCAAATGACCGCAAGAGAACAGGGGTTGCCGCATGCTCGAGGGTCGGGGCGTGACAAAGCAAAACACAAGTCAAGAATTAGCAAGGAGGGTTGCAAGGCTCGAGTGAGCAAGGGCAAGCCGCAAGCAAGCAAGGAGGAGGTTGAGCCGCAAGTGAGGGTGTGAGAGAGAAACGTAAAGTGTTTTAACAAGGTCAGAGAATAAATAAAAAGATGTTAAGAGAAAAATAAGGATTTTTAGGCTTCATGAAACTAGTTTCAAATTTCGTCCAATAGGTTTGATTCCCGAGTGGTTCCTCACTTGGAATGGAAACCGGACCAATTTTCAAGGTAATTCAGTCCAATCCTTGAGTGAAACCAGTCCGATAGCACAACCCTAATTTTGAAAACCATTGCTCATTGCACAGTCTTTTTCATCAATGTATGTAGTCATTGGAAATATAAGAAATTGTTTGGTTCTTAACACATTGTATACTACTAATTAAGTCATAAACTTTTCAATTTACCAATTGAGTCCTAAACTTTTGCCTAAAATTCAACAACTGTTATTCTGGCAAATTTATGTAAAAAATTACGAACGTGGCCATGTGCCACGTAAGATGGCCAGCAATGAGTGAATGGCCACATAAATGATTTTGGCAACAAGTTTTTGGGAGTAGTAGCAGTTTGGTCATTATCAGTCGATGATGCTTCATCCTCTGCTCTTGCGAATGATCCTGCATTGGGTAGTAGCAGTCTGGTCATTGTAACAACGAGTTTTCGGGAGTGGATAAATCTCTTTCATATGCTCCGTGTACTACCCAGGGCCTTCTTCAGGTTGATCTTCTTATTGCAAAGGGCTACTAAATTTTGTTTCTTTTGGTGCTATTTATGGTAGTTAATCATAACATGCTTCTAAATTTGGGTTTGCTGGTGCTAATGAGTTAATCTGGCATAAAGAATCTTTATCTTTTTTGTTGGCGGTAGGGTGTGTGTGGGTAACTTGTCGTTGCAATGAAATAAGCACATATCCTTTTGAGCTAACAATTATTTCTAAATTAAGTAATGCATCTGCTTAGCAAGTACTCTTTTTTAGCTCGTGGCTGCCGCATGGTGAACTTCTCTTTACTTATTCAAAGGAAGAAAAGACATATGTAACATATTCTTCTAGAGAGAGCAGCTACTCTCTTCTCATTTGGTGTCGCTTGTTTTGTAGGTCATTCGATACGGCGGGCTGGAGCAGCTCTTGCTCCTTGGTCGGATGTTGCCGGGAACTAAAAAGCTTCCATAGAACTTTTCACAACATCCTGCAGCCACTGGTACTTTCCTCACTGTGATGCTTCTTGGGCTCAAGTTCTGCCCTTGCCAGCCTCAGGGTCAGATATTTAAGTTTAGAGCGGGGCTTCAGTTAATATAAGACTGGATTCTCAGGGGAACAAATTTTCCTTGACCTTGATATTTACTTTATCAAATTTAAACATGGTTTTTAAGCTTTGCTGTATAAAGGAGGACATTCCAGTCTTTACCTCAAATTACTCTCTGAAGTAATTCCTTCCATACCTCCCTTTATGTGCGGTTGTCTGGCTGCGTTGATG
This sequence comes from Angophora floribunda, assembly GCA_014182895.1. NCBI lineage: Eukaryota > Viridiplantae > Streptophyta > Magnoliopsida > Myrtales > Myrtaceae > Angophora > Angophora floribunda. The sequence goes on along the minus strand of CM024711.1, from coordinate 849,520 downwards.
AAGGGAGGAGATGAGGCTCTCTGATGTAAATGCTTGATGCATCTGTACTTGCGGATGATGTCTGACATGAGTTTGACTTAAGGGTGAATGGAGATTTTTATTCCTTCGCTTGAGCTTCGTGAATAAAGTGACCTGTGATTTTATATGGTTTCGCCCCAAAGTGTAAGTACGGGGTCTATCTGCGTATATACATACATACAATGAAAGCTATGTAAATTATTTGTTGCAAGGTTTGCCTATTTGAATTGTTTTTCTTCCATGACTACCTCTTCTCAAGTTGGAATTGAAAGTGGATCTTGTTAATTTTTCTAGGGCTTCTTTGGGATGGTCTGTTCATGAGCCTGAATGATAGGACATGAAGGATGTGAATTTTGCCTAGAATGAGGCTCAATCTGCGTGCATATTTGTTAACTACATACAGAATGAGCGTAGATTCTCCTCAATCTGACTTAAAGGGATCGTGACGTGAAAGCGGGAACTCCTTACTCTTCTTAGCTGTGTGGAGAATCTTAATAAATTGTCCAACGCAATTTTCATGCTGTTCCCTATTAATGGAGTTTGGTGCTGATCTGATAATTATAGGGCATGCAGAATAGCAAATGCCGTCCTATCTGGGGTGCCATGGAGAATTACACTGTTGGAAGAGAGAAGAGGAAGCAACTGCTTCTGATGTTATCTGAGCATAAGACTGACAGGCTTTGTTATCTCCCTCCCTCCTCCCTTCAAATCTCATATCAAACCACACCAACCCACCCATCTTGCTTCGCCAAGCCCCCATTCGACCTATCACAAGACCGTCACTTGCTGAGGCACATAGCCGTCACCGTCGAACCAGCATTTAGATTGCTTCTCTCTCTCTCTCTCTCTCTCTCTCTCTCTCTCTCGATATTCCTACTGTTTATTCTTAGATTTTGTTTTCAGTTTTGTGTTTAGAGTTGCAATCGGATGGCTAGGTAAACTACCATGTTGATCATTCGCCTTTTTACTTTTACTGCAATGGCTCTTCCTTAGAATATTTTGCTTTTGAACTGTTACTTTTTCACGGCTGGAGAATCCACCTTGTTTAGGCAAATTTGTATCTATGAAATATGGTCCTAACTGATAAAAGTATCCAAAAAGTCTTAAACTTATCACATTAATATCCAATTAGACAAATTTTGTCATAAAATTTTTGCATTTGTGCCAGCTAAATCTATCCAGCCAATTTTGGTTGGAAATCGCCGATCTTGCATCAATCATCCCGCATGGCATAATCGGCACTAAATAGACATTTTGACATTATTTATTTATTTATTTTCTTTTTCTCCTTCTCTTTTCCTTTTTTTTTTTTTTTTTTGTAAAGGGGTTGATAGGCCCGTTGGCCCTTAATATTCAAAAAATAAAAAATAAAAGAAAGAAAGAGAAGAAAAAAGAATGAAAATTATTTTAAAATTTTCAAAAAATTAATTTAAATAATCCACATTAATGCCAGCCACACCACATAAAATGGCTGACGTCCACGTCAGCGATTTCTAACTTAAATTGGACGAATGGATTGAATTTATATTTATGTAAAAATGTTCAGAATTAAAATAGTTCAATTGAAAGGTTATGATGGAATTAGTACAAATGCCATAGATTTAGGAAGACTTTTCCCATCCTAATCTCATGGATCATGTAAGATGCTAGCCAAACCCTCGTGGATAACTCAATCATGGAGTTTGTTCACACTTATTAGTAAGTGAAATCAAATTTGTTCTTGCAACTAATTCAAAACAGTTTGATCACATATAATTAACAGGAAGAGCATACAAAAGAAAATTTGCACATGGATAAGGGGAAAATGACACAAACAGTTCCTAAATTACTCAATGTGCAATTTGGTCCCTGAACCTTTAATTTGTTTCATTTCATCTTTGAATTTTAACTCAACGTGTCATGTGGTATATGAATTTTTAATTTCTTTGATATAGTCCCTGAATTTTTGGTAAATATTCAATATAGTTCATTTCCATTAATTTAAAACCAGGGATTATATTGAATATGTTTATATAGTTCATGGACTATATTAAATATGTACCAAAAGTTCAGGAGTTATATTGAACAAATCAAAAATTCAGGAATCACATTGCATATTAAGCTAAAGTTTAAAGACCACATCGAACAAAGTGCATATTGGGCCAAAATTTAGGGACTATTTGCATCATTATTCCATGGACAAAATATATAAGTACACGAAAATATTGCATGTCTAATATATGGAGCTGAGCTATAATAATTTCTAAACTTACGAGCCTCAAGTTTCTTTAATTATGATTATTTAAAAAAGGATCCCCCATCAAAATACCTAGTGCAAAATGTATCACAAAAATCATGACATGGCATATCAAAATTTTATGTGGCTCCTTTCTAATACACTCTCACCTGTGATAACACGTATCTCGGCATACACTTGCTTCATGGACGTATTTCTCTTGTGGGATTCCTGCAATCACCAGCTGAAATTTTCAAATTAATAATTTTTCATTGATTCAATTCGAAAAAATGACTATGTGCATGTAAAAAAAAAGAAAAAGAATGGAGGATAATCTTCGATCCATTGTTATGGTTGCTCATCCACCAATACAATCATGACGGAAAGTGATTTTTATTGTTCTATTGTAAACAACCATTTTAATAGGCGTAGATGAAAATTTAACGAATGTACTTATCGGGGAGTTATTATTCTTTTAACTGTCCTACATAATGTTTGTTTTCAATCTACACCGTCCAATATTCTAACTATAGAATATTAGAATGTGCAAGCTCTTGGGCCATGATTGAGCCCCATCAAATATCCTTTAAGAATATTTTATGCGTTTATTCTATTAATGAGTATCTTGCTATTAAAATTATTATTTCGAGAAAAGATGAGAAAATGACTAATTCACTTTGTTGAATGGAGGCCTGATGTGTTCTCCATTTAATTGCCATTGCAATTGATTTATTCACATGATCGTAGATTAGAGCTGTATTATCTTCATCATAAAGATTAGGGATAATGCCACGAAAAATCCTGAACTTTACCCCATGTTACACATTTACCCTAAACTTTTTTTTGTGACACCAAAAACCCCAAACTTTACCCTGTGTGACACATTTATCCCAAACTTTTCCCCGTGTGACACATTTACCCTAAACTTTTTTTTTGTGACACAAAAAATCCTAAACTTTGTCATGTGTGACACATTTACCCCAAACTTTTATTTTAAAGGACATTTTCGTATTTTACTTTTTATTTTTTCTTGTTTTTTCCTTTTTCTTTATTTTTTTTTCCTCCTCCACCGCCGCTAGAGGAAACCGCCGAAGGAGTGCTAGCGTTGGCCCTCCCCCAACTCAGGCGAGGGTCGCCCTCCCCAAATCCGGCGGGAGCCGCCTTCACCGGCGTCGGCCGAGGGCCGCCCTCACCTGGGCGGGCAAGGCCAAGGCGAGGGCTGGCCTCGCCCGCCCAAGCAAGGGCGGCCCTCGACCGACGCCAGCAAGGGCGGCCCCCACCGACCGGCGAGGACAGCCCTCAACCAACGCTAGCGAGGGCGGCCCCCACCGTATCTGGCGAGGGTTGCCCTCGCATGCTAGAAACAGGGCAACGGTGAGGGCTGCCCTCACCGGATCCGGCGGGGGCCGCCCGCTTGGGCGGGCGAGGCCGGGCGAGCTCGCCCTTGCACGGCAACCCTCGCCCAGGATCCGACGAGGGGCCGCCCTCGCCGGCATCGGTCGAGGGCGGCCCTCGGCCGACGTCGGCGAGCGCCCCCGGGCCGGATCCGAGGAGGGCAGCCCTCACCTGAGTCGGTGGAGGGTCGACGCCGGCGGCTCCTCCGACGGAAAAAAAAAAGAAGAAAGAAAAAGGAAAAAATAAAGAAAAAATAAAAAGTAAAATACGAAAATGCCCTTTAGAATAAAAATTTAGGGTAAATGTGTCGCATGGGACAAAGTTTGGGGTTTTTCGTGTCACAAAAAAAAGTTTAGGGTAAATGTGTCACAATGGGCAAAGTTTGGGGTTTTTGGTGTCACAAAAAAAGCTTATAATAAATATGTCACATGGGGCAAAGTTCAGAGTTTTTCGTGGCATTCTCCCTAAAGATTAAGTTATAATCAACCTTACTTTCTATATTCGCTATTATCACTATACATATCTTTAAAAAAAAGGAGAGCAGAAAATAAGTAAATCTGTTGAGGAGTAACACACTATCTTATGATGGAATACAAATAATCGCGAAGCCTAACCAATTGCATTTCACTGGCTATATACGAAATTAAGAGTTCAAGTTGAGTAATCAAAACATTACATACAAATACTCATTTATCGTAAATCAAACTAAATGATTAAAAAAAGGTGAACTTGATTAAGTTTCAATTTGAGTGCAAAAGAGTGGTTATTAAGTCTAGATAACTTTGAGTATTACACCAATATGGAGAGTGACTCGACCTGGTGTTAAAATATTCGCAGTATTGTAGTTTTAAAATTTTTGACAATACTATAACATCTGCATTGCCCGACCCATCACATTTACATACCAATTGGTGCAACTATAAATTGATATTATTATTTCATGCGTAATTAAGTGATATTCGGTAGAATAAATGGACTTCCAATTATTGGTGTAAGAGTGTAATTTCCCAGGTACACCAGAAATATCCCGTAATTACTCAAATTCACATAGTCGGATCAATATGTGAAAATTTACGCAGAGTCTTTGATCCAAATGGTCGGCTAAAGCTGGCAAGGAAGAAAAGGTTAATGATCCTTGGAAATGGACATTGGCCAAAATAACTTTGGTGGAATTGGGGGCTTCTAAGGTGCTGGATGCGGGCGTTCACCTCTCAATAAACTTAACAGGCTGCATTATCTTTAAGTTAAGAGGCTAGAAACTTGATTTACTCTAGTCCATAATAATGAATGTATGAAGTGCATGCATTAAATACATGTCTGTCGAGTTTACATGTGACCAGATGCGACTACTAGTTAACTATGATTTGATTCTAGTTAGTAGATAAAACTGATTCCTGCTCTCCTAATATACGCTGCAAATCACACATGTTGCATCAACAGGTAAGTTCCACCAAACCTAACGTTTGTAGCTAACTGGTTTTTAATCACAAGCCACCTCTAATAGAACTATGCCTTGGGATGCTTGTTTTATGCCAAATCATATGTACCCAAAGGAATTGTGAAGCCCAATGCCTGATTAGACTCGATGCATTTCTGATAGTAAATGACAAGGGTAGAACCTTTCACCTTAAGAGAGTTTAAGAGCCACAGCAGGAAGTAGATTATTTATTAAATGACTTTATATAGTTTCTTTGGCCTCACAACATACTATGCAACTAGGAACATTTGATAGAGATCTTCTTCACTGGACTTTACTTTTATTAAAATAAAAAACCTAATTTATGTGATATTTCTATTTTCTACTACGAATTATTTCAAATGTTTGCTTCAAATGTCTTACTTCAAGACAAATGGGTAGGATATACATATATATATATGTTAATTAGCGAGTCTTGTATGTCTAATGTGTGAGTTTCATGTATCAAAATATATATGCATACTCTAATAACATATGGGATTACATATGTTTTACCTTACTTCAATATGATTTATCCAAAATTACAGTGGACCACTAATGTGCTGTATTAAAAGACCTTAAGACCTCATATAATTGCACCTTGCTTTCAATGGATCTGCATGTATTCATTTACAACTTACTGCATAAAAATTGCATTTAACGGATCTTATAAATAATAAGCACATGTAAAAACCTCAGTGGGATTTGTCTAAATTTATAGTGGACTCATGTGTCATATGGATGAGCTCAAGAGATCTAATGTGTCCGTATTATGCATGACAACACACTAATAAAAATAAATCGAATTCAATATATGCATTTCTTGATTTTTGGCTCTCTGAACGATAGATCCCCATGATAGTCACTAGTAAATTTTTTTGAAGTCATTGACATATTAAAGAAGAAATAGCACTTCAATAGGATTCGTCAAAGTGGGCTTGCGAGCCGTATAGGTGGGTTGAAGAGGCTTATGATCGTTGCACCTTAAACGACGATGCACCTGATGCACCTGCTCTTATTCATTTTAGTCTAACCGTGAACAAATTTAATGAGTTTTTCTTGGTCTAACTATTAAAGTACACCATGCATTGCAGTTTCATTGGCTTGACCTTGGTATTTTTTTCATTTTAGTATGTCCTTTTTTTTGTTAATACCATAAAAAATCCCAAATTCTGCACATTATGACACAAATACCTGAGTTTTTTGTGTGTCACAAAAAAATCATAAACTTGCCTATCGTAACACAAATATTCCCAACATTTTCTTTTTGTCATAAAAAACCCGAACTTACATCAATGTGACAAATATACCATAGATGGAATTGGAATAAATAGTATATATGTCATATATGCATAAGTTTGGGCTTTTTCATGACAAAAATATAAAAAGTTGAGGGTACTAATATGACAGTGGCAAGTTTGGAGCTTTTGGTTAGATAAAAGAAAAAATAAAAGATTTGGGGTACTTTTTTCATATTGGGCATAATTTGAATTTTTTATGGTTTTTTGCTCTTTTTTGTTGCTTAACAATAATAATTCATGTTATAATAATGCTTGTTATTCAATCTCGCACTTGCTCACTCTGTGCTCTCACCTCAATTTAAATATGAATTTTTATATATTATGTTAAGCAATATGAGTTAAGTTGAGTATAAGTCACTATATTTGTATAACATAAAAATAGGTTAAATCGATCGATTTGAGTCGGATCATTGTCGATTGGACTAACCAATTTGACAAGTCTAGTTAAATCTAGTGATGGGTTTTGGTTCTTTTAAGAGAGGAAAAGTCTGCTTTTGAAATAAATAAAAACGTACCGAAGAAGCCGGAAGTGACGAGAAATTGCAACTTCAAACAAGAAAACTCTGTCCCATGGATTGCAACGTGAAGTCTTTCTTACCTTAATTTGGGGTCTATGACCTTAAAAATAGTTTGATATGGTTTTGGGCTCAATGACCTTTGTCAGATATTGGATGGTTTGACTGAATTTTGACCAGTGACTACTGCCTCATTCAACATCAGATCGACCCCTTTTTTGATACATTCGATAGAATGCTTGTAATCCCTAGTCTCGATGAGCGCAATTAAATATGAAAAATTGCATACTATCTAACATTGCCAAAAACGAGTCACTTATGCCGAAAGGTCAAAAATTGACTATCGAATTTGGGTGGTAAGATAAGTAACAAAAGAGTCGGTTTGACCAAAGATTAGTCAAAAATTGACTATCGAATCCAAAAATTAACACCGCCAATTTGATTAAAGGAAAATGTTAACGTGGTATTTTTAAATTAGTTTTTATTTTTTGTGTGGCATTTTTTTATTATTTTTTACTCAATTCTAATTTAAAATAGATTAAAAAACTAAAAACCTAAAATTTTATTAAAAAACTCAAAAGAAAAAGGAGAGAATGGCAGGGCCTTAGGGGAGGGCCGGCATCACCCAGACCTAGTTGCCCTCACTCGAGCCTAGTAAGGGCCACTAACCGTCGCTTAGGGATGGCGAGGTCTGCCACCCTCGCCCAAGGCTAGCGATTGTCGTCGATCCCTCCGATGATAGGCGGTGGCGGCGACGGAACTAGCGAGTTGCCATTTTATTCTCTTTTTTTCACTATTTTTATTTTCGAATAAATTTTAGCTTTTATTTTTAATTTTTTAAAACTAATTTTAGAAAAAAATTGAATAATAATAATAATAATAATAATAATATGCCACATGGAAACAAGTTTTAAGACTTAGCTATACTTTTTATAAGATTTAGGACTTATTTGCACTTTCGCAATAAATTTTAGGACTTCTAGTAAACATATCCCTAAAACCAATGGTGCTACTTTTATAGCAATATCTTTAGAACTTTAGGGACTTGATTGGAAGCTTATATCTTGGGTGGCAAAATTACCAAAAGTCCTAAACCTATTATAATTGTCAATTCAATCATAAACATTTCTGTTTTAACTAATTCAATTTTAGATATTTTGTAATCGTATCAATTTAATCATCCCACCAAATTTGGCCGGCTGGTATTGACATGGACATTGACCATTTGGCGAAGTTGACATAGCAATTTGTTAATGATATTTCTTTTCTTTTCTTTTTTCTCTTCTTCCTCTTTGGCTTATTTTCCCCTGCAATGGCCGGCAAGACTCATCGGCCACAAGGTGAGAGTTGCAGCTCTTTCCAAACTTCACCCACCCTTGTCAACGACCTCACCTAGATTTGGGTAAGGACTAGAGGTTGCAAGCGAGGTCGCCTTTGCCCGCGACAAGGCCATGGCGAGGTTGGCTTTGCTCAGATCTAAGCAAAGCCACCGTGCCTGCAACACCCATCGGCCACTGCAGGGAAAAGAAGCCAAAAGCAAAGAAGAGAAAAAAGTAAAAGTAAAAAAAAGTAAAAAAATTCAAAAAAAATATATTACTAGTATCCTTTTTTAGAGGAAAAGAAAATCTCTCGTTTTACATTTTTTATTTATTTTCCAGTCAGTTCAAGTCAGGTGACACATGTCAACATTTCACCAAGTAATTGATGGAAAAACATTTGAATTGACTTTTTTTTTCCCACCAAATAAGTTGGTTTTATCATACTACTAAAGAGCATAGGCAAAATAATGAATTAATTTGCAAAAAAAGTTTAGTTCCCTCCCACCAAGCTACTTCAATTTTTTATTTTTTTTATATTTCTACTTTGGTTTTGTACGCATTAATCTTCGTCGTCTAACGTTTTGTCTGGTGTGCAAATTTTTTTAACCCCAAATATGTAATCTCCTGCAATCGAGTCAATTCGAATGATTTTCCATCAATCAATCAGACCCTCTTTAAAGAAAAAGCAAGACTTGGCGACCGAGACTATTCAGAATCAGTGAGCAAAGAAATTTCTGTTGCTGCAAGACCAAATTACGATTCTCATCTTTGAGAAATTGATGGCGCCCTTCCCCGTGAGTATATCGTCCGTCCTGCTTCGATCTTTCTTTGTTTATTTATTTAGCTCCCAGAATCGCAAATCAAAACGAGGATCACAGTAGTTTCCACTTGGCCGTCGATGAAAGATGGGTAATCATTCCGGCGATCATGCTCCCGCGTCGTCGTCCATCTCTCGCTCCGTTTCGTCGTACCTCAAGCAGAAGTTGCATTCGATCCACTCTCACCTGGGCGGCGGTGGTCGCAGGCTTGACAAGGAACGGGGGCCGCCAGGTACGGGACAAGGCTCAGAACCCGGATCGTCCGCGGCAGCATGCAGTCACGCCACCGTCCTCCCAACTGCGGCGAGATCCTCAGGAGTCGCTACAGCCGGAAGAGTAATGCCCGTCAGATGCTGCAGATCTCCGCTAAATAAACTTACAAGAGCCTCGACCTCGAAATAAACTTTTTTTCGATCTAATAGACGAGGATCAACTGGTTTCATACCTTTTCGGAGCTCTTTCTTTGGGCTCTGTTGTTCACCAATCACCAGTCCCGTTCCTCATGCAGCAAAACAGCTAAATGCGCATTAAAGAGATGGCGACCTTCAAACTCCATATGGAAATGAAAGCTCAAGAAAGTAGGAAAGACAGAGCGACATGTTGGAAGCGGTTTTTTGCACTTTCAAGTTGCAAGAATGAGGACTCATCTTTCAGACATGTAGTTTTGTCTTCTAAGATAGAAAAGCCAAAAGTTGTAAGGCCGGCCACCTTGGCGGCGGAGGTCTTGCCGGGATTTTCTGGATCGAGCTTGTAAGGGGTTCTAGGGGTCGTCACGTACTCGGCTCGCTCCCAGCAATAGTGGTCCGAATTGCCGTTATCCACCCAGAAAAAGAAAAGAAAAGGAAAAAGGATTGAATTATTAAGCTTGATGGAAGCAAATCGTCAGGGCTATGTTGAAATATAGAAAAGAAGGTTGGGGAGAGAAATAAAGACTCTACTTAACTAACTAGCCGTCGTATATATACCTATAAGTTTAGTCAACAAACACTAATGTGATGATAAATCAAACAGAGCGACGTGAATTTGGGTCCATCATTGGGAGTTCATATGGCGGCATCCGACTGCCTCTTTTGTATCGAATCACGGTGGCGAGCAGAGAGGCTCACCCCGACCATCCAGAGGCGTGCCGGTTCGGCACTTGGCAGGCGAATGGGGCTATATATGTACTGTGGCGTGTGTACCTGAGCCCAGCGGACGGCCTACAGCGCGTGGTCTTTCGACATTTTTACTCACTTGCGGATTCCGGAACCACATCCGATTCCCATGTGAAGAACTCACATGAAGGAAACACATCAAGGAGGAGGAGACAGGACAACAGCTTTTGTCATTCGACATCTTTCCTATCCTTGCACTGGAGAACGGACCAAACATTCGAAGTGGAAGTCGGTGCAACTCTGCGGCCTTCATTCTTAAACTCCATAACTAAACCCATTCGGTGTGCCCTAGTCTAGAACAGATATTGAACAATTGCTAACTCTGAAATCATAACCGCAGTCACCGGATTCATCAACTCAAGAAGTCGAGTTAAAAATAAAAGCAAAAAAAAAAAAAAAAAAAAAACAGGGGAAAACAGGGGAAAACAGGGGAACTTGAACTGAAAGGAGACCGAATGATACTGAGAAACAATTTTCTTCTTTAAGGCAGAAGCTTATTACATATTTTGCACTCTTATTGCATATATCTCATTACATGTGTGAATGCAAAGCAAACTGGGCAACTGCTGTATGGCACACTCAGGAGGACTGAACTTGCGGGTTCGACATCAAGGCAAAAGCTTCACGAGGCGTCGCACCATTAGCTATCATGCTGATGGTGAAGGTGATGGCCATGCACGTCAGGATGGTTAGGATGAGAGGCTTGACGAGCCAGTACAGATACCGACCCCGTTGAGGCTGCCGACTAGAATCAGTATCACCGTGATGGATGCGAGGAAAGTAAGGGTGTTGAACATGATAAAAGATGAAAGATCTACTCCATTCTTGCCGGCCACAACGGACAGGGGAGGGTTGGCAGCCACTTTGTAAGAATTCGCTGCCGTGACCCCGGCAACGATCATCAGCCCAAACACATTATTCTTGAGCGGATCGTTCGGCTCATCATCGAGCTTGGTCTCCATAACTTTCTTTCTGCTGCACGGGTAATCCACTCTCTTCTAAAAAAGGTGATATGCTATGAGACCTTTCAGAATGAGTGCTACATATACCCTCTGAATCAGTTATTCACGCTGGGTTTGTTTGTGGCGGAGAACGATTCGCGGGTTCGCTTGGTGGAGAACCATCGGCATAAATAGGCAACGGGTATTTTGCAACCGGAAATCAGTGACAACAAAGTTTTGTATTAGGTTTGTTTCATGGAAAATAATTCTAATGAAACTTTTTCTAGAATTTCTGGTGTTCGTTTCACGAAAATGAACTAGTTGGGAAAGACATTTTCCATAAAAAAGAAAGTCTTCTAAAATAGAGAAAAAAAATTTCCACTTTTTAGCTGGGGAAAATATTTTCCTTACTCCACCTCCCTTATCTCATACCCTATTAACCTCTTTTTTTTCTTTATCTTTTTCAAAAATTCGAATTTTTAATTATTTTTAATTTCCATTTTCCATAGACTTACGCTTGTTTCTGGCTGGCCGATATGGCTAGTGGCGAGATTTGGATTTGGTGAGCCACGAGCTCGCCAACCTCGGCAAAACTCGGCTTGCCGACCTATGTCTAGGTTGGTTGTCGGGTAGCCCCCGTCGTTAAGGCACACGGTGGTGGGGTAATGAGTAGGAAGAAGAAGGAGGAAGCTGCAGGAGGAAGGAGCACGAAGAAGGAGGATAAAGGAGGAAGGAGGAAGGAGAAGAAAAATAAAAAATAAAAAATCGATTTTTTAAAAATTTAATGTTTATAAAAATTGAAATATCATTAGTAATTTTCCTAGAAAATCATGTTAGATATTGAATGGTAAAAAATATTTTCTACTTCATTTTCAAGTTTCAATTGAACATCAAAAGTATTATCATTTTCCTGGAAAACATTTTCTGGAAATGAAATATTTTCCTTGAAATGAATAGAGTCTAATTTCTACAAGCAAGAGATTTGTGGGTATAGGGACATAGATTATGTTGATATGTCTATTTTCATTTTTCATACCTTTTTCTCTTTTATGAAAACTCACTTCAAGCAATTTTTCCTATATATTCCAAAACGCATCTAGATATCCATACATAAATGCTCGAGTAATAAAATCAAAGCAATCAATAGTGAAACAATTAAAGTACTGAAAAGTAAATAACCCAAGCCATAATTTAGTGTAAGAGTTTGTTATTACACCTTGAGACCGGACTATGAGTGGTAAATGGAAACTCTATTTAAATTCTTCTAATGTATCAATAGAACATGAATATGCAGATGTAATGCTCTCTACATAAATTACATTCCTAAAGCGAGCTTCTAACAAGTATGAGAATGTTCTTCTTCTTGTTTGTTTTTTTTTTTTTCTTTTGATAAGATGCATGAAAATTGAACTTGACACAATCAAGAATGTGACCCTAAGAGGGTAAATAAGATATAAGGCAAATATGAAAATAAAATCTAAATTCTTCTGAATTCACTTTAGGTATATTCTTGTGATTCTTGTGATGATGATGCAACATAAAATTACTAATCACGCAAGAAGTGATTTTTATAGTATTTTTTTTTATATAGTTACATGTGATTTATCAAAATAAGATTACAGGTATATCAATTAAATATTAATGCAATCGCATTGCCCTCATATTTATTGAAACATGTAGCCATGGAACTTCTAATTTTTAATAACATAGCAATTAATGATGCAAATAAAATATGAATCATACCTCTATTTAGAAATAAGCAAATAAAAAATATGCTTGAAGATGCAAAGAAGAACACAATTGGACACACAAAGAAGAAATATTCCAAAAAGGAAAATCTTCATGATGCGATTTCCTAAATCTAAAACACCCAAGTAATCTACGTGTTTTTCTGTCCAAGATGACCCTAATATGTGGATCTAATATATAACAGAGGTCTACAATGTGCCATGAATGATTTTTTTATTCTCATGAAATGTGACATATGTAAATTATGTGCAATGTAAACATGAAATAAAATGGGATATGATTTAAACACTAAAGTGTGATGACTCACAATGACATTTAGGCTCCATTTGTTTCGCGGAAAACATCACATCTCCAGAAAATGTTTTCTAAGAAATCATTTTCCAGGAAAATGACAATATTTTTCAATGTTCGGTTGAAACCTAAAAATGAAGTGAAAAATATTTTCCATCGTTCGATATCTAATTTGATTTTCTGAGAAAAATTACTAATGTAATTTTAATTTTTATAAAAATTGAATTTTTAATTATTTTTATTTAAACAAATTGAATTTTATTTTTTCCTTTTAAATTTTTAATTATTTTTATTTAAACAAATTGAATTTTATTTTTTCCTTTTCTTTTTCCACCCAATTCTCATCTTTTATTAAGTGATCACAGGTTCCTTGAGTGCATTGATACGAATCATTATGATTACTAAATTGTCTTTCCATGTATTACTTGCTTGTATCACCTTTATTCTAGTTTTAACATTAGATTAGAGCTAGAATAGGTCCCAAATGGTGATCCTTTGGAGGTGGTGACTCAAAGACATAAAGGTGGAGGATGGTCGATTTCCAATCCAACATTGTCTTTTATAATATTCATTCATTACTCGACATATGTCTCGGGTTTTCTTTGATTTTGTATAAATGCCCAACGAGTTGCGGACTTTTCATTTCTTGCCTTTTAAAATTGCGTTCTTGCATATCATTTGTAGCTGCCTTAAATGTTTAATTCTCATACTGTCTTTCAATTAATTGGTTATTTCTTTCTTACCCTAGTTAGGTTAGAGTAGAATGAAACAAACCAACTAGGTATAACCACCTTCTTATTATAAATGCATGACATTGAAAAAAGAAACGCAGGGTCATGTTAGGTAATAAAACACACCAATTAGATATCAAAATGGTGTTAATAGCAATATTAGCGTAATCGAAATCCTTAAACTTTAGATCTTTGGTTGCGTAAAAATCAAGAGACAACTCCCGACCCTCAATTGGGCATCTAGCCGACCCCCAAAAATGAGGCTAGTAGCGACTCTTAGATCTTATTATATTGTCTAAATCAACTTTAAAATAAACCTACCATCATGTAAGGTATGAGCTTTGGAAAGCTCATAACTACAGTTAGGCAAACTCAAGTGATCGTGATCCCGAATAAAAGTGAAAAGGACACTAAAAGAGTTAACTTGTGTATGGTGTTTACTTTAGTGCTACAACTTTTTGTTGGCTCATTTAAATGCCAAAATTGGAGAATAATGATAATTTAAGTATCAACGGTGAGAAATTCCGACCCAAATTACACATGGCTTTTTTAATGAAAAAACGGTCCAAGTGGCATTTCCATGTATACATTTTTTCCTCCATGTCAGTTATTTATTTGTTTTCAGTTGGTACTGAAAAATTGTTTTTTAAAAAAAAAAAAAAAAAGCATTGAAAATTTTGTTTTTGAAAACTTTGCACTGAAAAAATTAATTTTAAAAAAATCGGCACTTAAGTTTTCCAGGGAAAAGTTAGTTAAATGACGTCATTTAGTACCAACTTATTTCTAGCAAGCCACATCGGTTGAAAATATTAATTAAAAAAGTCACGTTAGATTTCCGGCCAAAGAGATCGGAGTTGGCACTGAATTGATTATCTTTCAATAAAAAGTTGGCACTTAAGTGAGTTGTCGAAAAGAAGCCCCCTTTCAAGGCTGCCAATTTGAAAAACAAAATGCAGACATTTCTTTTGTCTAATGAAAAATGCAGACACATTAGTAATCTCGAATTCAACTCAAACAAACCTTATACTGATGGATTTGCTTCAAGGTCATTTCATCAAACACATGGTGGGCAATGATCTATAGAAGGATATAAATCGATTGGAGAATCTAGCTCACAGTGAGACCCACAAAGAACGAGCAAGCAACGCATGAAATCAATAATTTATGACTCGACACTCAACATACGTACAATAGGAAAAAGGAAGAAGGTCTTGGTCTCGAGCTTGGCCCAAGGACAAGGATTCTTCGGCCTATCTTGTTAAAGAGGTGTTGCGGCTTATGGTCACTCGGCGAAGAGGAAGAAGGAAGCTCCACGAAACGTCGTGAGAAATGTGAGCTTCGAAGGAGGAGAGCCAAACGAAGGTTTGGCTTATGGGTTCCTTCATTTAGGAGAACAAGAACAGACGGGGGTGTGTTTGGTCATGGTCGCTCGGCGAATAGGAGGAAGGAAGCTCCGTGGGACGTCGTTGGAAACACAAGCTTCGAAGGAGAAGAGCTAGATGAGGGTTTCGCTTCTTCGATACTTCAAATGTGAATCGTGCGTTCCAGCATGAAGTGACCCTACTCAAGAGTTTACCAAAGATCTAAGATTGGACGATTGATAAACGATAGGATTTTGGATACTTCGTCACTAGCAGACGCGACTAAGCAACGGAAGATGCAGAGAGAAAGAGATAAGAGTACCTGAAGAATTTTGACCAAAACAAATCCTTGTTGCTGACTTCTACTTTTTTGTTTTTCAATGTTATTTCTAAAATGAGTTTTATTTAAGGTGAGCTTCTTGAAATCTTTTAAAATATAGCTATAAAGATGCACACTTATCACGTTTATTCAAGAAAGAGAAATTTCAAAATTACATAAAATCACCTTTATTGAGAATCTTTGAATCAAAGAAATTGACAAAAACACATAATGAAAAATTGAAATTGTACCACACACATATAGAGAGAAAATCATTTTGAGGTTCGAAATTCTTCACAAGGATTTTATTATTAAGAAAGGCTCGCGCTATTTTTACCCCATTTTTGGCTCCCAACATTTATCTTTCACATTGAATTGACTATATTATCCCTTGCTGGTCGCACTCTTGACATAAGATTATTTCTTGCATTTTTTCTTCTTTTTCTTTTATTTCAATTTTACTGAAACACAAAACTACCCACGTCCCTTTCAAATAACTGTTTTTCACTGTAGTCTTCTTCCACACCCATTACATTCAACATTTCCTTCACTTTTTTCTTCTTTTGAAGTTATTTTTCATTATTGTTATATAAGCCAGCACGGTCCTTAACTAGAACTAAAATTGAGGTCTAAACACGCCTGAAAGTTCCTAAAATCTATTGACATGTGAGCCTCTGTTTTTGAACCAGTAAAATAGCATTCCAATTAAGCTAAATTGGTCAGAATTCATGTTCAAGGAAGGATGTCCAATAAAGCCAAGCAATGTCTAGCTAAGTTCAACACGCTCGAGGCATTAGAAAATAAAAATTCAATGAGTAACCACCACAAATTCAAAAAAATTCCTCCTCACATGGCTATAGCAGCTGGACCAACGTAGTACCAAATCAAGATCAAATCACCGTCACAAATGCAAGTATGAGATGAAGAGCTCCAAGAAATCATTTTGCTTGTCTTGTAGCTTCAAGCTACTGTTATTCATCTTCACAAATGCAAACAACAGTAAGTAACGCCAAAACCTTTGAACCTCAAAACCAACAAGCATCCGAAAAGAAGCATATGAGAATTTCACCCATCTACATCACTCCATATCATGCAGAGCCTCTATCTCCACAATGAAGCAGACATCCAAGTGCTTGCATTGTCGGGTTAAACAACTATATAAGATGATCAAGTAGGTGTCTATGACGTTACAATTTACCACAAGTGAGGGAATCATGATTTTCATTTCCACATATACTATTAACTAGAGCCTATAATTAATTCCAGTAAAGCCCATACCTCTTTTTGGTGGGGAAAATTACCAAAAATAGTTCTAAACCTATTGCAATTTTTCTAATTTAGTCATAAACCTTTTTTTTTGCCAATTCAATCCTAAACGTTTTGCAATTGTACCAATTCAGTCCAGCCGGCCAATTTTAGCCGACCAGCATTGTCGTGGACGCCGACCAGCATTGTCGTGGACACCGGCCAATGCCAGCCTTCTGAGTGATGTTGACATGGCCATTATTTTAATAATTTTTTATTTTATCAAATTTTTTATTTTATTAATTTTTTCTTTCTTTTTTTCCTTTTTTTTTTCTGTCTCTCTTGGACGAAGTGGCCCTTTGATGCCTGGTGGAATTGATTACTCACCGCATAATTGAGTTAGTGTCTGAGCGTGTTTGTTTATCTATTGGGAAATATTAACGAGTGCTGTTAAGCCCATTGCTGGGCTATGTCAAATGTGCTTCGAGTCTGATTACTCTCTAGAAGACGTAATTTTGGCCAATTTAGCAGCTTCGTTGTGTTATGGCTTTGCACTAGCAGGCATGACACCGTGACTCTCTTCTGAGTCGAATTACTCTCTCCCTCGAGCACGTCGCTTGTTGTTGCTTGATTGCTTTTGGCTTTGAGAGGAAAGTGGTGTTTGATCCAATACCTAAACGAATCAGCAGACACCACAAACATTTGATGCAAAGAATGTGAAAAAATTTTAGACGGCTCACTGTGGCCAAGTTGATAAATTTTTAAGCATTACTTGGGCTAGCGAAATTTGGGAGCTTTATTGAAGGTTTCCATTTTTCCGTTGGGAAGCATAGCTCTGGTATGATTGTGTCGGTGGTTATTGCTTTCGAACACTGATTGCTAAAACTGACCATTTTGCTGTTTGCCTGAAATTTAAGCACCGTCTTGCATTCTCTTGCACCTGTTAGTTTTTCGAATTTGTTACATTTCTAATTGATGAGTGCTTAAAGTCGAATTGCTAGGCTGCCTGTCTACGCAACTTAGCTAGCTTGTTGTTTGGTACCTAGGATTCCCTGGAGAGTAATTTACTTTTGTTGAGCTGGCTAATTTTGACACATCGATATATTGGGATTTAATGTATATCCATCCGCTAATGGTCAAGCTGATGAATGGACAACAGTAAAGCGATTGTTTTAGAAGTATTGTAACATTGGCCGTTTCTTGTTAGGTGGGAAGCTCAAGGATATTTTAAGCCACACTTTGATCGAGGATCCGATCCTTTGTCGTTTCAATGCCACCGCTGATGTGACCTGTTCGCTGCACATGGGCCATGCAATGTCTATGACACTCGAGGTTGTTACTGTTTTTGAATTAGTTATCGATTGAGTTATTTTTTGTTATGCTAATTTGGCAAGACTTGCTGTTAATTTACATTGATTTGGCTGAAGCTAAATCATGGCATTTCCAATTTCATCTTATTTGCTTCCAATATCTTTCACTCCTGGGTTTTTTTCATTACTGCTTATACTCATACGAGGAGCCAAAAACCTAGTTATTTGTCTGATAGTTCATATCACTTTGAATTTGTTGATTTAATATCCCAAAAGAGAAAAGCTGACTATGATACAGGGGCTAAATTGCTTCCATCGTTTACTTGTTTAGGATATAATGATTAGATACCACCGGATGATGGGAAGACCAGCATTTTGGGTTCCTGGAACTGATCATGTTGGAATCGCTACACAGGTATGTCCCCAAGAATCTCCATGTCAGCAATAGGATATTGCTGAGGACATCTATGATCTCTTTTCTGTTACGCCATATTAACTGATCATCTTTGAACTCTATTTACTTTTGAGACAATCCAAGTTCATGCGGATATTGAAACTCATTTGCCTTTTGGCATGGCTATTATTACAGTTGGTAGTTGAAAGAATGCTTGCAACTGAAGGAATAAAGAGGGGCGACTTGAGTAGAGATGAGTTCAACAAATGTGTATAAGAATGAAAAGAGAAGTATTTATGCCTTTACAGATTGCTTCTACTAAGCATCGCTATCCATTAGTCTTTTCTTCGATTAAATTCATTGCTCAGCAATCAATTAAAATGACCTTATTTATGAGTTTGGTAGAAGAATGTAAGCGTTGACTTTTACTAGCTCAAGAAGAAGATTAGAATTAGCTACCCTAGTTGGTAACGGCAAGTGTCTGTCCTTGGTTTGTGTGGATCTTGGTTGAGCTAATGTGTGAAACACTCCATTTAGAAATGTGGTCAAAAGATTGACACTCGAAGGAGTTAATGGGGACCTGCATAAGTGGCGGAGAACGTGTTTAATTTGACACACCATGCAAAACTTTACCAACCCTTGACATGTAACGCCCATAGCTTGTTTGTTTTAGTTGTTAAGGAATCTTGGTTTTGTAGTGCTGCATGTAATTACTTAAACAAGGAGTTCTAGCTGGTCTTCCAAAATCCCTTTGCGATGCCCTAGCTTTGCCTCACTTCTCTCTCAACTTTAATAGAAAACTATTTTTCTATTTTGAGAATTCCAATTGAGAAGCTTAATCTATTAAGTGAAGGAGGATACGTGTTGATAGGCACATCGATGAACCTTGTAAACAAGAAAGGTGAGATACTTAAACAACCTATGATGTGCAAACTGAACAGGGAATGACAGTTGTAGTTGAAACATAAGGAGTGGGATGCTGATGGAATTTTAAATGTCATGTGGGAAATTAAACTTGGCTTTGATATTATGTTAAAAATCCAACAGAAAAGTTTAAGTTACTTGGTGGAAGAGTATACATGTACTTAATTCCAAAATATTCCTTTTACAAGCAATTGACATACTTTGACATTTGGATGTGTGCCCTTATTCTATCGTAGTGGAAATTACTTTCCGCCAAAAGAATCACTGTTCTTGAACTTGATTATAATGCCTCTTGTGGTACCTCATTGCTACTCCATGGTTGTGAGACTAAAACTACTATTTTGATGACTTTTAATTATGGTGGTAGCCTGCTTTTGCTATTTTCAATTGTTTGGCCTTGCATTTTCCGCAAACCTTAAAGATAAAGATGGGAGCGTGCGATTTCCATCTCATCTTTTTGAAGTCTATTTGTGGCCAGCAAAAGCAATGGTGGACCTCGTTGGTGTTAGAATTAGTTAGTGTTCTGTGATTAGTAGTCGTGTTGTGGTTGTAAATGTTCTCTTCCTGCACTAACTGTGACATGGATGCTGTGCGCTTTTACTATAGTTTAATTTTCGTCACATCTTCCCTTAAACATTTATATATCCTTGATATTTAGGTACGGTGCAACCATAACGAAATGGATCAAGAGGCTTGGTGCTTCATGTGATTGGTCTAGACAATGCTTCACCCTTGATGAGCGGCTAAGTTGTAAGGCAGTTTTTAACCAAGTAGAATCATAAGAGATAGAAAAATCTTGGATGCTTCTCTATCCTTTTCCATATATTGTAAACTATATGAGGTGTTACGCTATGATGTGCGACAATTGAATGGAAGTCTTTTGATGGTTGTTCTCTTGTGACTCTCATTCTAAGGTATATCATGCATATCAATGGAATTATGTTATGATGCAATCACTGAACTACAACAGAATCTCTTTATTTAAGTGCACAGAGTTTGGGTTCAATTGTGTGTTTCTCAATGTGAGTTTTATTGAAAACTGGTTAAATGGCAGGCTTCTAAGTGGGTGCTCTACTTAATGACCATGATATTCAATTCTTGCTGAAAATGAGGACCATTACATCTGCTTCCATCTAATTCCTTTTCTTCTTTGTTAATCAGTTTCGGGCTTATCTTTCGAATTATTTATTCTTCTCCCAATATGAATTTTATTCTCCATCTATTTGTCTATGGATATGCTTATATACAACCCAACAATCCTAGGTTTTGTCTGATCATCCTTCATCGTACTTGTTTCGGATGTCCATGTCTTAGCTTCCCACTGTTCTTACCTTTCCAAAAAGCCGTTTTCTCTTGTCATTGTCTTGCTAGTTCCACTCATTTTTAGAATTATAAAGTTTTGACCAATGGATGCATGCGAGGATTTTGTAATGATAACTCATCATCTCATTAGGTTTCGTGGCTTTTAATCCTAAGGTTCTATTATGAGAGTGATTATTCTTGTGTTTTCAGGAGCCGTAGTTGAGGCATTTGTGAGGCTTCATGAGAAGGGCTAGATTTGAAGGTATACAGTAAGCCTTGCGTTCGATTATTTGATTAATTCGAGATCAAATTGAAAGCTAATTGGTAGGTACAACCCGGAGGAAAGACATTAGAAGTTAGTATCTCATTGCCATCTTCTCCTCTGCAGCTGCTATATCATTGTATTTATCCAATCCTGAGAATATCGCTCAAATATTGTCTGGCTGCATGTCAATTAGTGACCACTTGTTTCTTGGTCCAGTCAAGTTTCAAAGTTCGGTTTCAAAGGTTATCTAGAAAAGATTTAAGAAATTCTTGATAAAATGAATAATAAATAAAAATAAGCTTAACTATTTTGTGGACAGTTGCGCTATTTGAATAGGAAGTTATAGTTAATTTTTTTTTAAAAAAAGACAATTCCTAATTTAAATAAAAATTATTGCTAGTGCCAAATTTCGTTCACGTGCGTGCTCACATCTTTTCAATGTGGGACAAAGCACTTCTTAGCAACATGGTCTACTTAATTTATTAGCGGAGCAACAAGTGTGGGTTGCATTTTCGATTTGCACGGTTCGTTGTTCTTACTTGAGCCACTGTATCGGAGAAATATCGCCGCATGGTGTCTTTGTTAAAATTATTTGTCGGGATAAGAACTCGGAATTTTTGTCTGCTTTACAACCCAGTACCTCTCTTTTTTTTATTCGATCGATTTCAATTTCTCTAATCGCGGAAGAAAAATGCCATTGTGGATGCTATCACCATTGATAGCCATTATCTTTATAGATAATGGCACATCAATAGAGAGATATGGCATGGTTAGAATTGTCCCAGTCGACATGCTCTCTCCTCATCATCCAACACCGTAATAAAAGCAAAACAATTTTTATCGAGTAAGAAAGCCATGTCGGCAATTGTGTTTAACGTATGTCTTGAGTAAGTGAGCCACACTTTTTAGCGGAGGCCTCACCATGAAATAATTTAAAGTTGAGGTACTTGACTAAAAAAAATAAGTTAGGTACTAAATTATAAATCTGATAAAAGTTAATCTATTTGCACCATCATGACCTTTATTTGATCTATTTTGTCTTTGGACATTCATTTTTTTGTTGTTAATGTAAATTTGCGAACCTCTCGAATAATGTTGATATGCATATAAGTGATGAAAAAAAATGTTTAGGACTATATTAACACGATCGAAAGGTTGGGAGTGAATCATCCATCGTACGATAGATTGATAACTAAATTGGCATAGTTGAAAGATTTACAACTAAATTGGATATCGTACAATAAGTTTGTGATTTCTTGAGCAATTTTTCCCCTTTGCATATGTATACCCTAATTTATGGATCGCTCTTAGGATAGAGACATTATATTAATAGAAAATTATTTATTTTAAATGGAGGACTAGTCTACTTGTACCATTTTTTTTCAAACTTCTTGTATTTATAATAGCTTCATTATCCAACGATGGTAAGACTGGAATGAATCTTTGGTATCTTCACATTTTCCTTTTCATCTTCATTGTTGTCACTTTATTTTTCTTGTTAATCTACAGTAAATGTAGTTAAAATGTTCTAAATACATATGTAGTTCTTTGTCATCAATTCTGAAAATGTGACCATATTGAGTGTCCCATTCTCTCTCAATTTCGTCTTTAAGACCAAATATCAAATTTATATTTCCTCATCAATCTTCAATCCTCAGTCTAACATAAAAGGAGTACAATCATCACTTTTGATTACCGAATCATCAAAGGCTATAGTGCAATCTAACGATAATGCCTAAAATCAGTTGATTTTGACAATTGGAAATTTTCAAGACCACCGAAAGGTAATTCAAATACTCAATGGCAACAGTTCATTTTAGTAAAAGCAACATTGATTCGTGAAAGTCTCCGCCACATGTAGCATACCTCTCTTTTATTCCCTTTTATTCTTGCTTTCCCTTATTCTCATAGAAATGCTCATGACACACATGAGACCTAGCGATTATTTGGAACACATGTACATTTGCCGTCTTTAAAGATGGGATGATACCTGGTATCACCTACTCTGGAATACATTCGGCGCCATTTTCGTTCACTTGGCGCTTCGGTGGAACACATATACATCTGCCATCTTTAAAGATGGGATGAGACCCGTCATCACAACTCTCTGGAATACAATAGCCTTCTTGAGCTTGAGAGACAACAAGACCTTAAAAGAAGAGAGTTTGAAAATTTTATTAGTGTAGTTCTACCGTTAGAAATAATAATAATAATAATAGATGAGAGATGAAATAAACTTAATAGATTTCAACCCTAGAGAGAGAGAGAGAGAGATAGACTTACTTGATGCTATTGCCAATAGAATGATCAATGCGTCGAGCTTAGCTTGACCCTTCTCCATTTTTGAGTATGATGGCTTGATTGTCTTAGGTATGATTGTGCAAAGAGTTTTTTAGAATTATAGAGAGGAAATTTGGGCTTGATTATTAGGGATAGCAATAGAAGATGTGTCATGAGTCCTGTTGAAGTGGGTTTATAAAGATGTTTAAAGTATGATACTTTTGGTGTTAGAATGAATGCAAGATTCGAAATTGAATGAGTAGTAATTAACTTAAACATATTTGTATTAAGCCCAGTGATATGGGTCTGTGTGAACTTGCTTTACTAGGTTAGACAATAAATACTCACGGTATGCAATTGGATAATTCAAGATTTTCTTACCACAGTTTGAGCATTTCTTGGATAGTTACGGATTCTCCCTCCAATATATAAGAAAGCATACCTGATATGTATGTATTTCCTCGTTAGGAAAATGCTATATTTTCTCTCTAAATATCATTATTTGTCCCAATAAAGATATGTGAAAATTCAATCACACCGCACAAAGTGCAAAGTGTGAATATTAGAAATCCAACCCATTTGGTCTTAAGCTTTTCCTCTTAAGTGGCTGTTAAATTGCATAACTCGTAGGAACTTAATTCGAATATTTTGAAGCCTATAATTATCATAAAGAAAAATTTTGAATTTGGCATCTAAATTCTTATTCAGGAAATGGGTCTTTGATTTTCTTGTCATTTATCATTTTGTTGATCATATGTGAAACTTTTGTTGCCCATGAAAAAGATAAAAATAGTTAGAAATGTATTTGATTGTCTATTAATAAAAAGATTATTATCACCACTAACTGTTCACTCTATTTATTTACTAATTCTTGCCATTCATCCAACCTTTAGGATACGTTTGGTCTTCCGGATTTCTAATCTAGACAGGACCGATAGAATATGATACGAAATCCGAGGATATTTCCTTTCCACTTTTTGATAATTGTAAAGTCAAATATATTCACTTCACATCATATATTGTTTGGTAAAATCTACATATGAATATAAATTAACAAAAAAAAAAAAATTCAAATTGAGATAGTGAAAATCACATACGATATTATTGTCTATTTTATTTTATTTTACTCTCTTTTTAATTAGTTTCTTTTTTATTTTTTCCCCTTCAATCATTCCATAATAAAATTTTATTAAATAGAAAATTGTACTCGTACATGTAAAATACCAAAACACACTAAAAGATGCAATAACCATATATATATATATATATATATATATTGAATTTATATTATAAGATAGAATTAAATTCGAATTTGACTTTGACTTGCTCTTCTTCTTTGTCTTCTCCTCACAAAATGAATCGGACTTTGACTTCATTGTTGCCAATAAATCCTTGAAATTGTTAAAGAAATGTCCTTAATTTTGAGCAGAATCATTAAGTTATGGGTTTGAATGAATAGGAAATAAATCGGATTTTGAGACGTGATATCACTTTTTATAAGGATTTATTTGCCCCACAAAATTGCTAATGATTACTGATAAATTTCCTCCAAGAAATACAGCTCTCAACGAGACTACTAGATAGTAATTCTAATATTTCTCCAAAATCTCTCAAGGGAAACAATCGGAAAAGATGGCTGTAATTTTGCAAAGAAGACTCGAAAAAACACTAATAATTTGTTTTTGCAAAACTGACAAATTTATTTCATTCTTAATAAACAAAGACAACTCTTCGAAAGAGGTTGCAAAACAAACAAGTTCGGTTTCAAAGGTTATCTAGAAAAGACTTAAGAAATTCGTAATAATAAATAATAAATAAAAATAAGCTTAACTCTTTTGTGAACAGTTGCGCTATTTGAATAGCAAGTTATAGTTATTTTTTATAAAAGATAATTCCTAATTTAAAGAAAAATTATTGCTAGTGCCAAATTTCGTCCACGTGCGTGCTCACATCTTTTCAATGTGGGACAAAGCACTTCTTAGCAACATGGTCTACTTAATTTATTAGCGGAGCAACAAGTGTGGGTTGCATTTTCGATTTGCACGGTTCGTTGTTCTTACTTGAGCCACGGTATCGGAGAAATATCACCGCATGGTGTCTTTGTTAAAATTACTTACTGGGATAAGAACCTGGAATTTTTGTCTATTTTACAGCCCAGTACCTCACTTTTTTTTATTCGATCGATTTCAATTTCTCTAATCGCGAAAGAAAAATGCCATTGCGGACACTATCACCGTTGATAGCCATTATCTTTATAGATAATGGCACACCAATAGAGAGATATTGCGCGGTTAGAATCGTCCCAACTGACATGCTCTCTCCTCATCATCCAACACTGTAATAAAAGCAAAACAATTTTTATTGAGTAAGAAAGCCATGTCAGGAATTGTGACTAACGTATGTCTTGAGTAAGTGAGCCACTCTATTTAGCGAAGGCCTCGCAATGAGCTAATTTAAAGTTGAGGTACTTGACTATAAAAAAAACTCAGGTACTAAATTATAAATCTAATAAAAGTTAAGCTATTTGCACCATCATGACCTTTATTTGATCTATTTTATCTTTGGACATTCATTTTTTTGCCGTTAACGTGAATTTGTGAACCTCTCGAATAATGTTGATATGCATATAAGTGATGAAAAAAATGTTTAGGACTATATTAACACGATCGAAAGGTCGGGAGTGAATCATCCATCCTACGATGTATTTATAACTAAATTGGCACAGTTGAAAGATTTACAACTAAATTGTATATCGTACAATAAGTTTGTGATTTCTTAAATAAGTTTTCTCCTTTGCATATGTATACCTTGATTTATGGATCGCTCTTAGGATAGAGACATTATATTAATAGAAAATTATTTATTTTAAGTGGAGGACTAGTCTTCTGGTACCATTTTTTTTTCCAAACTTCTTGTATTTATATTAGCTTCATTATCCAACGATAGTAAGACCGTAATGAATCATTGATATCTTCACATTTTCCTTTTTATCTTCATTGTCGTCACTTTATTTTTCTTGTTAATCTAAAGTAAATGTAGTTAAAATGTTCTCAATACGTATGTAGTTCTTTGTCATCATTTTTGAAAATGAGACCATATCGAGTGTCCCATTCTCTCTCAATTTCTTCTTTAAGACCAAATATCAAATTTATATTTCCTCATTGATCTTCAATCCTCAATCTTACTTAAAAGGAGTATGATCATAACTTTTGATTACCGAATTATCAAAGGCTATAGTGCAATCTGACGGTAATGCCTCAAATCTATCGATTTTGACGATTGGAAATTTTCAAGACCACCAAAAGGTAATTCAAATACTCAATGGCAACAGTTCATTTTAGTAAGAGCAACATTGATTCATGAAAGTCTCTGTCACATGTAGCATACCTCTCTCTCATTCCCTTTTATTCTTGTTTTCCCTTATTCTCATAGACACGCTCATGACACACATGAAACCTAACAATTATTTGGAACACATGTACATTTTCCGTCTTTAAAGATGGGATGATACCCGGTGTCACACTACTCTAGAATACATTCGGCACCGTTTTCGTTGACTTGGCGCTTCGATGGAACACATATACATATGCCATCTTTAAAGATGGGATGAGACCCGTCAGCACAACTCTCTGGAATACAATAGCCTTCTTGAGCTTGAGAGACAACAAGACCTTAAAAGAAGAGAGTTTGAGAAATTTATTAGTGTAGTTCTCTCATTAGAAATAATAATAATAATAGATGAGAGATGAAATAAACTTACTAGATTTCAACCCCAGCGAGAGAGAAAGAGACACTTACTTGATGCTATCGCCAATAGAATGATCAACGCACTGAGCTTGGCTTGCCCCTTCTCCATTTCTGAGTATGATGGCTTGATTGTCTTAGGTATGATTGTGCGAAGAGTTTTTTAGAATTATAGAACGGAAATTTGGGCTTGATTATGGAGGATAGTTGTGGAAAATATGTGTCATGAGTCCTGTTGAAGTGGATCTATAAAGATGTTTAAAGTTTGATATCTTTGGTGTTAGAATGAATTAGGGGTGATCGATTCCCAGTTCGGTCCGGTTCCCATTTTTTGGGACAGTGGACTGGACTGGACGATCCTAGAACCAAAAACTGTATTGGACCAATGGTCCCGTCCGATCCGATCCGGTCCAATAGGACCAACCACTTAGCCAAAAAAAATTAAAAAATTAAAAAAATGCTAGAAATATTATTATTTTAGGGTTTATTGCATTTTTAAAAAAATTTTCAAAAATATATTTTAAATATAAAATTGTCGGTCCGGTCCGGTCTGGTAACTAGGAACTAGACCGAAAATCACCGATTCCATTTTTATGGAATCGGGAACCGAACCGGTGCTCCCAAGAACCGGACCAAACTGGCCGGTTCGGTCTAGTTCAGGCGATTCTCGGTTCAGGTAGTCCAATGTGCCCACCCCTAGAATAAATGCAAGATTCGAAATTGAATGAGCAGTAATTAACTTAGACATATTCGTGTTCAGCCCTGTGATATGGGTTTGTGCAAACTTGCTTTACTAGGTTAGACAATAAATACTCACGGTATGCAATTGGATAATTCGATATTTTCTTACTACAGTTTGAGCATTTCTTGGATAGTTGCAGATTCTCCCTTCAATATATAAGAAAGCATACTTGATATGTATGTATTTCCTCGTTAGGAAAATGCTATGTTTTCTCTCTAAATATCATTATTTTTCCCAATTAAGATATATGAAAATTCAATCACATCGCACAAAGTGCAAAGTGTGAATATTAGAAATTCAACCCATTTGGTTTTAAGCTTTTTCTCTTAAGTGGCTATTAAATTGCATGACTCATAGGAACTTAATTCAAATATTTTGGAGCCTATAATTATCATAAAGAAAACTTTTGAATTTGGCATCTAAATTCTTATTCAGGAAATGGATCTTTGATTTTCTTGTCGTTTATCATTTTGTTGATCCTATGTGAAACTTTTGTCGCCCATGAAAAAGATAAAAATAGTTAGAAAAATACATTTGATTGCCTATTAATAAAAAAGATTGTTATCACCACTAATTGTTCATTATATTTATTTACTAATTCTTTCCATTCATCCAACCTTTAGGATACGTTTGGTCTTCCAAATTTCTAACCTAGACAGGACTGATAGAATATGATATGAAATCCAAGAATATTTTCTTTCCACTTTTTAATAATTGCAATACTAAATTCGGATATATTCACTTCACATCATATATTGTTTTGTACAATCTACATATGAATATTAATGAACCAGAAAATTTTCAAATTGAGATGGTGAAAATCACTTACGATATTATTGTCTATTTTATTTTATTTTACTCTCTTTTTAATTAGTTTCTTTTTTTTTTTTTCCCCTTCAATCATTCCATAACAAAATTTTATTAAATAGAAAACTGTACTCGTACACGTACAATACTAAAACACACTAAAATGTGCAATAAATATAAATAAATAAATATATATATATATTGAATTTATATTATAAGATAGAATTAAATCCGAATTTGACTTTGACTTGCTCTGCTTCTTCGTCTTCTCCTCACAAAGTGAATCGGACTTTGACTTCATTGTTGCAAATAAATCCTTAAAATTGTTAAAGAAATGTCCTTAATTTTGAGCTGAACGATGAAGTTATGGGTTTGAATGAATAGGAAATAAATCGGATTTTGAGACGTGATATCACTTTTTGTAAGGATTTATTTGCCCTATGAAATTGCTAATGATTACCGATGAATTTCCTCCAAGATATACAGGTCTCAATGAGACTACTAAATAATAATTCTAACATTTCTCCAAAGTCTCTCAAGGGAGACAATCAGAAAAGATGGTTGCAGTTTTGGAAAGAAGACTCAGAAAAACATTAATCATTTGTTTTCTCAAAACTGACAAATTCATTTCATTCTTAATAAACAAAGACAACTCTTCAAAAGAGGTTGCAAAACAAACAAGTTCGGTTTCAAAGGTTATCTAGAAAAGACTTAAGAAATTCGTAATAAAATAAATAATAAATAAAAATAAGCGTAACTCTTTTGTGAACAGTTGCCCTATTTGAATAGGAAGTTATAGTTAATTTTTTTTATAAAAGATAATTCCTAATTTAAAGAAAAATTATTGCTAGTGCCATATCTCATCCACGTGCGAACTCACATCTTTTCAACATGGGACAAAGCACTTCTTAGCAACATGGTCTACTTAATTTCTTAGCGGAGCAACAAGCGTGGGTTGCATTTTCGATTTGCACAGTTCATTGTTCATAATTGAGCCACTATATCGGAGAAATATCTTCACATGGTGTCTTTGTTAAAATTACTTGTCGGGATAAGAACCTTGAATTTTTGTTTGTTTTACAACTCAATACCTCTTTTTTTTTTATTCGATTGATTTCAATTTCTCTAATCACGGAAGAAAAATGCCATTGTGGATGCTATCACCGTTGATAGCTATTATCTTTATAGATAATGGCACATCAACAGAGAGATATTGCGCAGTTAGAATCATCCCAGCCGACATGCTCTCTCCTCATCATCCAACACTATAATAAAAGCAAAACAATTTTTATTGAGTAAGAAAGCCATGTCGGCAATTGTGTTTAACATATGTCTTGAGTAAGTGAGCTACTCTATTTAGCGGAGGCCTCACAATGAAATAATTTAAAGTTGAGGTACTTGACTAAAAAAAATAGTTAGGTACTAAATTATAAATCTGATAAAAGTTAAGCTATTTGCACCATCATGACCTTTATTTGATCTATTTTGTCTTTGGACATTCATTTTTTTGCCGTTAATGTGAATTTGTGAACATCTCAAATAATGTTGATATGCACGTAAGTGATGACAAAAATGTTTAGGACTATATTAACACAATCGAAAGGTCGGGAGTGAATCATCCGTCGTACGATGTATTTATAACTAAATTGGCACAGTTGAAATATTTACAACTAAATTGGCTATCGTACAATAAGTTTGTGATCTCTTGAGCAAGTTTTCCCCTTTGCATATATATACCCTAATTTATGGATCGCTCTTAGGATAGAGACATCATATTAATAGAAAATTATTTATTTTAAATGGAGGACTAGTCTCTTGTACCATTTTTTTTCAAACTTCTTGTATTTATAATAGTTTCATTATCCAATGATGGGTGCAGAGGGCCAATAGTTCCACGTGATCGATCAACACCGGCACGAAGGAGGACCGGAACTTGAAGAACCTGCTGCTGCCAGCAAAGTGCGGCAGTATATTCGGCATGGAGACCTTGCCGGAGTGCAGACCCATGCCCGTCTTATACCTTTATGCACATTTTTATTTTTATTTTTTATGAACCAATTTCAATCCTAACCAACTACAATCGTAAATAATATTTTCATAATTTCGTTGTTAGAATGAATGGCATGCTAAAAAAACTAAACATCTCGAACATTTATTTATTTATTTATGATACCAATTAACTGTTGATAGGGAAATTTTTAGGTTATTACAGAAACCGTCCATTTAATCCGTTCAGACTCGTACTTCGATTCAACTCAATACAATTTGCAAGCCCATGCCATAAACATTATGAAAGTCCCCTTAGCCCATGAAAATCAACAAGAGGCCCATAAGAGGAGAAAAGAGAACCCTTGGACCCATTTTTCTTCTATTTTGTTCCGAATCATGTTTGTGGCGCATATGTTCTCTGTTTGTTTGTCTTTTATGCAAATACTCGGAATAATTTCTCATTTTCTGATTTGCTTCATGGACAAAGTTTAGATCCAAATACTGTCTCAGTCCCCTTTGATCAAGAACATAGACTTAAAAATATCTTGTTTCTGTGAGCAAAACTAAGTTTGATGTTATTTTGGTGATTCTTAGCATGTTAACGTGTCCGGCAATAAATCTAGATGTTAATTATTCATCTGTTTTGAAAATAACCATGTTGATGAAATCATTCACCACCTGTTCAGCACCTTCTGCTGCTGTTGAATCCAACAATTGATTGGTGAAATTTCCATGCTATTAAATGATTCGTAATCATGGAGCATAATTTCTTTAAAACATGTCTCATTCACCAAGAGTAACTCATTGCTGTTGTTGAAACCAAAGAACGTATATAATCTAGCATTCCCTTACCCATGCGGTCCTAAGAATTTCTTCTTAAATTAGCCTTATTATTAAAAAAAAAAAACTAGGACTCAAAGGATATTTGAGAGTCACTCGTTCATGAATGGATCACATCTCTTTCTTGAGCCATGGTTAGGGGTGTCAATGGGTCGGGTTGGGTCAGGTTTTGATGTTACCCGACCCGACCCAAATCGTAAAGGGTCATGCTCTAAGCCGACCCGACCTGACCCGAAACACATTAGACCCGAAAAAAAAAAAAAATCAGATCGGGTCGGGTCAAGTCGGGTCATACCACTTGGTGAATGATTATTCTGTTTGTATTAACCAAGTAATGGTCATCCACATGATAACATGCTGACATGTGATTTATCCAGAACGATACCAAAGGTCAATCACAAAAAACCGCATCCACTCCCTAGAACACGCCTCCCCCCAAAATAATAAAGAAAAACTTTTTTTCATCTTCATGAGTTCGTGTCAGCCTGGTTGAATTTCATGTTTCTTCAAAAGTTGGTACATAATATATTGACAAAGATCCAAAAACTGTTAATTTTTTTTTCTATACACATGAATGCTCAGAAGAAAACTCATTTAATTCTATCAAAAATACCCTAAGTTTAGGGTCGGGCCAAGCCAGGTCGGGTCGGCGCGGGTCTTTTTGACACCCTAGTGATACCAGCTCCATACTTGGATAAGATTTTGACCCAATCTGAAAATACCCTAAGTTTAGGGTAAAGTCGGGCTAGGTCGTATCGGCGCGGGCCTTTTTGATACCCCTAGCCATGGTGTGTTGGAAGATAGAAATCATGTTAGCTATTGGTTAAAATAGGTTGTGTTTATTGGAGTTTTCCTTTGAGATTCGTTGCTCTGACTTCACAGATCTTTGTTGTTTGCATGTTTCTACAATGGCTTGCGACAATGGTTGATGAAAATGTGACTTGAGTCATTCGCTCAAGTCTTTGTCCCCGCTAATGTTCATGGTCTACGCTCCTATGATTTTGGACCCTAGTATTTCTACTCTTCCTGTGTATATGAGCTTGTTGTGGACTGATTGTGTTGATAGTGACTGGAGATAATCACTGGAATGTAAACGCTACACGCGATTGGAGGTGGTTAACAATGAATTGTATCATTCCCGGGTTATGATAGGGTAGATATGGTCCATTGTTGAGGTTCTAGTGTTTAGAGATTAACTCCACTAGCGTAAGTTTCTGGATTGCTAGGAAGAAGACGATGGGAGCATGAATAGGTGATAACAGAATGAATAAAAGGAAATATTGATATGAACAGAGGAAAAATGAGCAAATAGGTTAAAATTTTTAAAATTAAAATTTTTCAAAATAAAAAATTTGAAAATCGGTAAAGAGAGAGAGAGCCTTGATTAGGTTGATAGATTTTAATATTAGAATAAGCGTAAAATTAGCTCAGTTCCATTTTAGTCGGTGTACATTTGTTTTAGGATTTTAGTGGATGCCTTAAAGTTTACTTTTGTCTTAGAAGATTAAACATTTAGAAAATAATTTGAACTCAATTTGAACTAAGCTCATGGTCGCCGTCACTTGACAATGAGGCCATGTTAATATTGTTTGAACGATTTGTATCAGATTATTTTACTATACTTTTTAACATTTTATTTACTTTTCATTATTCTCCACATCGAGGGGCAAAATTCTATAATGTCTCAAACCCTAACAAATTCTCTAAGGCTTATTTTAGAGATGTGTTATGAAATATAAATAATGAAAAAATTGAGGAAAAGCTCAAATTTATTAAAATTTATTTTGGGTAACCAAAAAAATGAAAAATAATAGATCCATAGTCAAGATAAAAATAACTTTTAAGTTGATAAAACATTAATTTAGACAAATCATATTGTCGATATTTTACCCTGCTATTAGAAAGACCTATCATGTGACACACACACACACACACATAAAAATATACACGCGCCGAGCAACTGCACTAGAAGCTGGACCTGCATCGTGCTTTCATGAGCACAAAATCTCTACATCTCACTTGCCCATAAGATTTCCCCATATCATACCAGACCATTTAGTCAGGAGAAAATCACAAAAGAGAAAACTTCCATCTTCTAACTTCCTGTACACATATATACTCCTCCTACCCAAAGGTTTAACTGTAAAATTTCAACCGGCGATGATCATTTACCTGACTTCAAGACGAGCTGAAGAAACCACAGGACACCCAACCTCTGTTCTCTCACTTGCTGTCAGTGAAATCTGCATCGATGACATCTCCATCCTGGCCTGTTTCGCTGGAGGAGTCCGAAGACTGGGCTTCAGCGCCTGGTGCTGGGCCTGCACCAGCAGCACCAGGCTGGCTATACAGGGACTGACCAAGCTGCATCACCTCCTGGTTAAGCACAGCCATCGCGTCCTTGATGGCTTGGGTTGAACCACCTGATATCGCGTCCTTGAGCTCCTTCAATTTGGTCTCAACCTTCTCTTTCACAGGGCCAGGAACCTTGTCACCCAGCTCCTTGAGCTGCTTTTCGGTCTGGTACACCACGGAGTCTGCCTGGTTCTTTGCGTCTATGGCGTCCCTCTTCTCTTTGTCCTCCTTCGCAAACTTCTCCGCTTCCTTCACCATTCTCTCTACCTGCAACAATCAACCAGAACAACCACATCATCAGTAAAATCAAACTAGATAACATGGATTAAGATGTCACAACTTCATGTCTGATTTCATTTGTCAATTTATGAAATGACTGTACCTCATCACCAGGCAAAGTGCTGGCACCAGTAATAGTAATGTCTTGCTTCTTTCCAGTTCCTTTATCCACGGCAGTAACAGAGAGGATTCCATTGGCATCGATATCAAACTTGACCTCAATTTGAGGGACACCTCGAGGAGCCGGTGGGATACCGTCAAGGCGGAAGCTGCCAAGAGATTTATTATCCCTAACAAACTCCCTCTCTCCTTGGAGGACATTAATCTCAACACTAGTTTGACCATCAGCCGCAGTAGAGAAAACTTCTGATTTAGAAGTCGGGAGAGTCGTGTTCCTTGGAATGATCTTGGTCATGACACCACCCAGTATCTCCAAACCAAGAGATAGAGGTGTCACATCTAAAAGAACATTGTCACTAACATCTCCAGCCAAGACACCCGCCTGAGATTAAAGCCGTACATGAAGAATTTCAGTTCATAGTGAGTACGAACTAACATTGCTTATTGAATATACAGAGAATTCTTTGAAGATATTTAACAAACCTGAACAGCAGCTCCAAGTGCAACAACCTCATCGGGGTTGACAGTGACATTGGGTTCCTTCCCAGTCATCTTCCGTACAAGCTCCTGAACGGCTGGGATACGTGTCGAACCTCCGACAAGGATAACCTCAACCAGATCCTTGAAGGCAAGTTTACCATCTCTTAAAGCAGTTTCAACTGGTGTTTTAAGCCTGCACAGGAAACATAAGTTCTATCAACAAATTGACGACATAAAAAGCATTTATTGCAATCAAAATTACCTAATTAAATACAAAAACTATAGAAGCCATGAAGCATCAGGATGCATGAAAACAAACCCACAGATGCAGTTCTTTCTCTCAGATACCTTAATTTTTTTATTGGTAAAAGAAAAGATATCTATTGGGCACCACAGGGTTGCAAACCCATATACAGAAACAATGTCGATTAAAGCATTCACAACAAGACATAGCTTTCCACTTACAAGACAAATCATCTACCTGTCTAGTAAGTCTGAACACAACTCCTCAAATTTGGCCCTTGTCAGTGTCCTTTCAATGTGCTTTGGTCCATCCGCAGTGGCAGTAATAAACGGTAAGCTGGACAAACAAAGATTGTCATCAGTGTCAATAATGATAGAGAGTCCGGGAGGGGGTGCATATGCATTTCTCCGAGATCATGGTAATACCTGATGTTTGTCTGGGTTAAAGATGACAATTCGATTTTAGCTTTCTCAGCAGCCTCAGTCAACCTTTGAAGGGCTTGCTTGTCCTTCAAAAGATCTATACCTTCATCTCTCTTGAAGTCTGCTGCTATCCAATCCACAATTCTCTGCATAATTCGCAAATATTCAGAACTAATATGATTTACGAAAAGGAAATTGTGTAAGGGGAACAGTAACGGTCAAAAAATAA
This sequence comes from Angophora floribunda, assembly GCA_014182895.1. NCBI lineage: Eukaryota > Viridiplantae > Streptophyta > Magnoliopsida > Myrtales > Myrtaceae > Angophora > Angophora floribunda. The sequence goes on along the minus strand of CM024711.1, from coordinate 813,966 downwards.
CAAGAAAGCTCATCCATACCTTGTCAAAGTCATCGCCACCCAAATGTGTGTCTCCAGATGTTGAAAGCACTTCCAAGACTCCATCTCCAACTTCAAGAACTACATAGCAAGTGGAATCATAAAGTTCATACGAGATCACACACACAAAAGACAGCAAACAACAATCAAAGCAGTTTCACCCAGTTTTTGGAATGAATGAAGACATTTGTGATGTTCTATTTCCATCAGTGTACCTGAGACATCAAAAGTTCCACCCCAAGATCGAACACCAGAATGGTCTCATTGTTTTTCTTTTCAAACCCATACGCCAGCGATGCAGCAGTAGGTTCATTAATAATGCGAAGCACTTCTAAGCCAGCAATACGTCCAGCATCCTTTGTCGCAGTCCTTTGCGAGTCATTGAAGTAAGCAGGAACAGTGACCACTGCTTTAGTTACTTTGTCATTCAGGAACTTTGAAGCATCCTTTGCCGCCGGTTGCTAGTCGCAGGGCGAAGGATGGTGACGAGAGGCCGGTGACTGGCGATCAGCTGGTGGTGAGCGGGTGGGGGCGGCCGGTGACAAGTGGCGGAGATCGACGGTCGGCGCCGGCGGGCAGCGGTGGATGATAAGCATGGTGTATATTGAAAAGAAAATAATGCTAATGACAATGGAGAAGAAGAGGCAGTGCACTCTCTTCAGCATATGATAGTTTGTATTCCGCCATTTCATCCCAATGGGCCGGTGTTGCCTTGATCTTATTATGCCCGCTACATTGATTAGCGATTGATAGACATATACTCGTTGGATCGAGTCTTGGAACAACCGGAAGATTAGCTGTCATTCTCTTCATCCACACCGTCGTCTCTACATGTCTAGTCATAGTATGGTTTTCCATGCACATGCCATCCTCTTTTTGCCCCTTGTCCCGACGATTGGCCTCAGCAAAATTGTCCGAAATTGGCTAACGTGAGCATCAAGGGCGTCCTTGTCACGACCTCCTTTTTGGTCTCGGAGGCTAATGGCTTGGCTGAACGCCTTTCATTAGGGTTTAGCCCGGGCTCTCCCAAACCCACCAATTCACGACTTAAGGTTCGAGTTTTTAACATGCAATTCAATTTCATTTAAAAAGGAGTCGCCACTAATCAGTTTGGGGTGGGTCGATTAGAAACCCAAGTAAAATATTGGGAGAAATATTTTACTTCTGCGCAACCAAGAGAAACTAGGATCGGGGACTTGATTACACTAGTTAATCACTAATGCCCTTCTGATACCTAATCTTGTTTAAACCCTCGGGTTTGAAAATTTTGAATTTTTTAAAGATTTTTCATGCATTTGTGAAAAAAGTATTTTTGGCTTTTTCTGTTTTATTCTTTTGAAAATATAAACATTTTTGGGTTTTTCTTGGCTTTTTGCAAAATATGAAATATTCTTGGATTTTTTGTTCTTTTTGGAAATTATGAATTATTTTTGGATTTTTTATGATTTTTTGGAAAATATAAAATATATAAAATACTTTTATTTATTTATAAAAATACTTTATAATTAAAATAATAATATATTATTATAATAACCTACCGGACCCGGTGCTGGTCATCCGGTCCGGTCCGGGTCGGCACCGGCCGGGTCGAATGACCCGGGCTTCGTTCATGGGCTTACCGCTTGGCCCATGGAATTTACCCGAAATAAAAGAAGGAAAGTGAGGCCCCTCAATAAAACAAGTCCAGCCCAAGAAGACAAAAAAGGCCCGACAGGCCCGACTTATCTCGGCCCAAAATACCAAACCCTAGTCGACCGGGTCTTCGTGCCCGACCCGGCCTCGACCCGACTTGCGCCTCTCTCTTCCGCGGCGCTGATGGAATGGCCGAGTGCGTCCGGCCTGGCCACGGCGACCGGCGGCGATTGTCGCGAGATCAACCGACGGGACAACGACGCAGCGGGCGGCACCGGGGATGACGACGGTCGGCCGCGAGGCCGACGTGAGGTTCAGCCGAGATCCGTGAGCGGCTGCGGCGTTGCGGGACAGAATGGCGGCCGGGGGTACGGTCGTCGACGGAGCGGCGTGAACCCCGGCGGCGTCGGGGACGGTTGAGCGGTGGTGACGTCGGCTGAGATTGGCGGGTGGCGGGGTCACCGTGGGGGCGGAACGGCGATGGTATGGCTGAGAGCGACGACGGCGCTCCGCCCACGGCACTTTCTCGGATCCCCATTTCTCTCGCGGCTCTCTCTCGGATCGGCGGTCGCTCGTCCGACCTCCTGGATGTCTCTCCAAGGGAAACCTTTCGAGCTCCTGCTTCTCCTCCGTTTTTCTCCCCGTTTTCCCTCTCGTGTTGCTGTGTCATGTGTTCTTTGTGTTATTCTTCGCTCGACCCCCTATTTATAGGCGAGGAGCCCGGTCGACGAAGGTGTTCCGACCGGCGGTCCTCGGTGCCCAGTCGGGCTCTCGCTCGACCGAACCGGCGTCCCATCCTCTCTTCTCCGCTCGGCATTGAAAGCTTCCGCCAAGACGTCTCTTCCATCCGGGTTTTGCGTCGGATCTCGCGCAGCGGCATTGATGGCGCATGTGAGACGTCCCTGTCGTCGCCGGCCTCCGTCTTCCGCTCCTGCTCTCCTACTACTCGCGTGCAGGGAAGAAAAGGAAGGGAGGAAGAAGATGGAGGGGGCCGGGCCGGGCTGGAAATGAAAGGGGCTGGGCCCTGGGCTAGGCCTTGGGCCGGCGCAAATAAGAAGAAAATAAGGGGGTTGGGCCAGCCCTACCGTGGGCCTGTGTCTTTTTTTTTTATAAATAATAATAATAATAATAATAATAAACCTGAAAATATGGTAAAATAAAGATAGATGATAAACTTAATATACGCAAATGATATTAGTACCAAGGTGATGTGAAAAATCCTTTTTGTTAGGGCAAAATTAGTCCCTAATTTTCTAGGCAATTTAAATCTAAATACTTGGTCAAAATTTAGGTGTCAACAGCTGCCCCTCTTTGAAGGTGAGTTTGCAGAGGTTGCCTTCAAAGATAAACTGATACCTAAATTTTATCCATGCATATGCAATAGATGACAGTTCACCTAGGACTAAGTGTCCAAAGTAGAAAATGGCAATAATGCATAATACATACTAAAATGGATAAGAAAAATACCTGCAGTTACTTACCAAGAAAGAGTGATATGGGGTACGAACCCCGAGTTTTTGGTAAGTATCAGGATATTTTCTTATCTAATGCTGATATAGAAAACGTACCTGTGATTGATGATATGGGGAAACTGCTTTTCTAGGACCCGAAGCTATCTTTGGTCGCCTTTCCGAGCAATGAATTGTTGCCAAGGACCCGAAGCTATCTCCGGTTGCCTCAACGATGATTGCCTTTCCAAGACCTGAAGCTATCTCCGATCGCCTTTCTGAGCAATGAGTTGTTGCCAAGGACCCGAAGCTATCTCCGGTCGCCTCAACGATGGATTGCCTTTCCAGGACCCGAAGCTATCTTCGGTCGCCTTTTCGAACAATGAGTTGGTGCCAAGGACCCGAAGCTATCTCTGGTCGCCTCGACGATGAGGATTGCTTTTCCAGGACCCAAAGCTATCTCCGGTCGCCTTTCCGAGCAATGAGTTGTTGCCAAGGACCCGAAGCTATCTCCGGTCGCCTCGACGATGGATTGCTTTTCCAGGACCCGAAGCTATCTCCGGTTGCCTTTCCGAGCAATGAGTTGGTGCCAAGGACCCGAAGCTATCTCCGGTCGCCTCGACGAGGGATTGCCTTTCCAGGACCCAAAGCTATCTCCGGTCGCCTTTCCGAGCAATGAGTTGGTGCTAAGTACCCGAAGCTATCTCCGGTCACCTTGACGATGGATTGCCTTTCTAGGACCCGAAGCTATCTCTGGTCACATTTCCGAGCAATGAGTTGGTGCCAAGGACCCGAAGCTATCTTCGGTCGCCTCGACGATGGATTGCCTTTCCAGGACCTGAAGCTATCTCCGGTCGCCTTTCCGAGCAATGAGTTGGTGCCAAGGACCCGAAGCTATCTCCGGTCGCCTCGACGAGGGATTGCCTTTCCAGAACCCGGCTATCTCCGGTCGCCTTTCCGAGCAATGAGTTGGTGCCAAGGACCCGAAGCTATCTCCGGTCGCCTCGACGATGGATTGCCTTTCCAGGACCCGAAGCTATCTCCGGTCACCTCGACGATGGATTGCCTTTCCAGGATCCGAAGCTATCTCCGGTCGCCTTTCCGAGCAATGAGTTGGTGCCAAGGACCCGAAGCTATCTTCGGTCGCCTTTCCAAGCAATGAGTTGGTGCCAAGAACCTGAAGCTATCTCCGGTCGCCTCGACGAGGGATTGCCTTTCCAGGACCCGAAGCTATCTCCGGTCGCCTTTCCAAGCAATGAGTTGGTGCCAAGGACCCGAAGCTATCTCCGGTCGCCTTGACGAAGGATTACCTTTCCAGGACCCGAAGCTATCTCCGGTCGCCTTTCCGAGCAATGAGTTGGTGCCAAGGACCTGAAGCTATCTCCGGTCGTCTTTCCGAGCAATGAGTTGGTGCCAAGGACCCGAAGCTATCTTCGGTCACCTCAACGATGGATTGCTTTTCTAGGACCTGAAGCTATCTCCGGTCGCCTTTCCGAGCAATAAGTTGTTAGGTACCTGACCTTTTTCAGGGACACCAGTTTGCTTACCTGAACTCTCTCAGGGATGTACCGACTTTTCTCGGGACACAATCTTGTTAAGTTCTTGATTTTTCTCAAGGACACCAATTTTTTCATTACCTGACTTCGGGCCACAGAGGCACGCCACGTCGGTAAAGAGGGATTCTGGGCTATGGAAGCACGCGGTGCCAATGAAGAGGGACTTACCTTATATGCTTGAAAAGGTCTCCTACCTCTTGATTAGCTGGAATATCGAGGATGCATTTGAGATATCCCTGAAGGTCTCCCACCTCCTGGTAAGTTGGAACATTGAGGACGCATCTCGATATCCCTGAAGGTCTCTCACCTCCTGGTAAGTTGCAGGCTTGATAATATTTTTGCTTTGAAAGTATGTCTCCTGTCAGACAAATATGCAATATGTGCAACTGATCTGTGCATACAGTAAATTTTTTCAATTCAAATGGGGTTTATGCATGACAATTTTGTCAATTTGCATCACCAAAGTTCCACTGGGAAAAATTTTCAAAAAGACAATTCATACTCAAAATGAGAATGTCTTGAACATGTCAAATGAGGAGCCTTCAGTCTGAAAGGGCTTTCCACTCACTCTCATTGAAAATGCTATTTTATCCCGACCATTAATGCGGGATCATAGGAATCTCACCCTTTCACTATCATTATGGCGACAGGGATCCAAATATTCTCGTAAATGGTACGACTTACCAATCTGAGAGGTATTTGTTAGGACCGTAATGTAGGCTTTGTCAAAGGCTTAGCAAAGGGGACCATGAAGGTCAAGGCTTATCGAAATGAATGTTGCACAGCCATCTTCGGGTTTACAAGTCAAGAACCCTGCGAAAAGAGATAGGAATAATCTTGCTCGTACTTCTTCGAGCGATGTTTATAAACGTATGAATTCCTACGTTAATTCAAGTGCCCTAGTCGGAAGAGACTTTTACAAAGGGACACGATGTAAATTTGGCTCATGGTTTGAGAAACAAATGAATTTTTAGGCTCGAAAATGTGTACAAGAGGTGGTGATCATCTTGATGTTGTCACCGATCTTCTTCCTCATCAATAGAGCTCGTCTTTGTAGAGACTTTTGCTTGAGCATCATTTTTCCTTGAGGGCATTGGCCTTGCTTTTACCAGGCACACTGCTTTTTCATGCCCCTAATTTTCATTCTTTTTTTTTTTAAAGACTGTCTTAGACTCTTGAGTCTTCATTTGCAGTCGGCCACTTCGGCTTATACTGCTTGAACGATAGTGACCTTCTCTTTGCCCCAATGTGGGGAGTTGAAATGAATTTACAAACTCAATGGGGTTGTACAATGGATACAAGTGTGTAGAATAGAAAGAAAATTGCTCTTCGTCATTCTAGGGCACTTAAATTATCGTGAGTGTTCATATGGAATAAAAACACCCAAAGATTGATGCAAGTTCAAGCAAGAAAATTTCTATCCATTTTCTCACCTTGCGATGCCGTCCCTTCCTTCAATCTGCCCCAGTGTGGGGTGGTTCTTGACAGGGGTAATATGAAAGAAACTTGACAATGGCATGAGGCTCAAAGGGGTTAAGGAATGGATAACTTGTAGTGTTTAGGGTGGAGAAATGAAATGCCCCTCATCACTTTGGTTATCGTACCATTCGCGAGAGAATTCTTTACCCTGCTGACATAGAATTTCCTGCGCTTACCTCACAAGTGTTTAATCAGGGGACTGTGTGTAGGTTATGGTTTGCCTTTCATCATCCTGACATACCTCATTTAGCATGTTCAATTGATCCCACATTACTCATTGAACTGCTTAATTTGATAATCCTCAGTGGAATCGGTGACTTAGACAGACAAAAATCATCATGCAAAAACTCATTTTGAAAAGGCATGGAGCATTTTAAGCATGGAGGAGTTTGCATCCTTAGAATGATTTAAATTTACTCCAAAGAAGAAAACTTTCTAAGAGCATGAGGTGCAAAATTGTCTCTGCAGACGTGTTTGAACATAAGAGGATTATTAAAAAATGAGTGTTCATGGATTGTCCCTACTCAAAGGGGGATGACACATGAATGATCAATTAGGATTGAAAATCCCATCTTTGATTGGGCAGGCACATTTGTTTTTGCCCCTGCACAAGAGAAAGTGCAGAAATCAATTATTGAGTAGAGCCAAAAGCAAATGCGAATTAAGGCCCGAAAGATTCTTGTTATCCATTTTGGTGACACTTAGGATGCCATTTCATTTGGGAGCGTTGATCCAATATTGTCATTAGAGTTTGACAGATGGACCCTTCGTCAGTTTGCATTTGTCGCCCACATTTTTGGCGGACAGATGACCCCTTCGCCAGTTTGCATTTGTCGTCCACATTTTGGCGGACAGATGACCCTACGAAGAATGAGAGGGAATGTGTTAGTGTATGAATTTTCCAAAGTTGAAAGACTGGAAACGATACAACATTACCCTTCACCAGTTTGCATTTGTCGTCCACATTTTTGGCGGACAGATGACCCTACAAAGAATGAGAGGGAATGTTAGTGTATGAATTTTCCAAAGTTGAAAAATTGGAGACGATACAACATTACCCTTAGCTAGTTTGCACTTGTCATCCACACTTTTGGCGGATAGATGACCCTACAGAGAATGAGAGGGAATGTGTTAATATATGGATTTTTCAAAGTTTGAAAAACTGGAGACGATACAACATTACCCTTAGCCAGTTTGCACTTGTCATCCACAGTTTTTGGCGAATAGATGACCCCTTAGCCAGTTTGCACTTGTCATCCACACTTTTTGGCGGATAGATGACCCTACAGAGAATGAGAGGGAATGTGTTAGTGTATGAATTTTTTAGAGTTTGAAAAACTAGAGACGATACAACATTACCCTTTGTCAGTTTGTAAATGATAGGATGCACCTGGGGTCCTGAGGCTCAAAAGGAGCATGAGATCCTGAACTTCGGATCTCGGTGTGCAAAATAAATAAATAAAACTTTTTTTTATTATTTTTTTCTCTTTTTTTTTCTTTCTTTTTCCACATGCGGCTAATGCCACTTCGGGGATTCGAACCCCCGTTCGGACCCTGGCGCTCCAATCCCAGATACCACTCGGCTAAAGCGCCGGCGGTGTCCATGGAGCGCATTATTTTTTATTTAAGGGATCAGGCCGCTAGAATGACCTGTCTTTTTACACCAAGTCAGGTGAATTCAGCATGGGTCATCTCCAGGTGCTTGGCTGACCAGTATCGGTTGGCTTGAATTAACCTTTCAAGTCAGTTTTCTTTTCTCCTTCTTCTTTTTTTAAAAAAAAACGCCGATGCTTCCTATAAAAAAATAGGGAAAATATGTTAGGAAAAAAAGTTGGATGAGGGGAATTGGAAACGATACCAAGTTACCCATTTTGGAAAGTTTGTATTCGATGACTCCTCGGCATCTTGAATGTTGGTGATTGCTATGGCTTGCCAAGGTTTGGCGTATCATTTTGGGCGGCCTTCTTTGCCCATGGCCCTAGACAAATGGCCGACGATGGTTGATCCATCTTTAATGCCTTTCTTCTGTGGAAATTTTTCCTCTCTCATTGTTAGACATCAGCAGCATTGGGTAAGGTCATGTACCTCAAGCTTCTATGGAATTGTATGGATTTTCTCCCTGTTGACAGTAGCCAATTTGAAGGGGAAGTGAAGGAGTTCATTTTTTGTGCTATTCGCTGATGCTTCCTGTCAAAATAGGGAAAATATATTAGGAATGAAGTTGAATGGGGGTATTGGAAACGATACCAAGTTACCCTTCTGCAAAGTCAGTATTTGATGACTTCTTGTCATATCCTGAATGTTGATGATTGCCATGGTCCTGCCACAATTTGGCACTTCATTTTGGTTGGCCCTCTTTGCCCATGGCCCTAGACAAATGGCCGATGATGGTCGATCCATCTTCAACGCCTTTCTTCTGTGGAAATTTTTCCTTTCTCGCTGTTAGACATCAACAACGTTGGGCAAAGTCATGTGTCCCAAGCTTCTATGGAATCTGAGATGGATGATCAAAACCTCCAATTTTCTATCGATAATCACTTCTTCGCAGAGCATGTGTCTGGAACGAAAGTCATCATCTAGAACAAGTGGTTAGAATTTGCCTCAACTGTCTGGATTTTCTCCTTGTTGACAGTAGCCAATTCAAAGGGGAAGTGAAGGAGTTCATTTTCCGGGCTTTCTGATTTGCCGAAGTTAAACGTCCCGCCTATGAAATTGCAATGCTCGTCCTCCTGGAACAATTTGGCGCTTCATTTTGATTGGCCCTCTTTGTCCATAGCCCTAAACAAATGGCCAATGATGGTCGATCCATCTTCAACGTCTTCCTTTTATGGAAATTTTTCTTCTCTTGTTGTTGGACATCAACAGCGTTGGGCAAAGTCATGTGCCTCAAGCTTCTATGGAATTTGAGATGGATGATCAAAACTTCTAATTTTCTGTCGGTAATCACTTCTTCGCAAAGCATGTGTCTAGAACGAAAGTCATCATCTAGAATAGGTGGTTAGAATTTGCCTCAACTGTCTGGATTTTCTCCCTGTTGACAGCAACCAATTCAAAGGGGAAGTGAAGGAGTTCATTTTTCGTGCTTTCTAATTTGCCGAAGTTGAACGTCCCGCCTATGAAATTGCAATGCTCGATCTCTTGGAGTATGTTGCAGGAAAGAACCACTGCTTATGAAGAGCTTTAGGGAAGATCTCTTATGCTTGTACTGATGGGAGATAGCTTGTGAAGAGCTTTAGGGACGGCTTGCCGAGATAACTTGAGAGATGGGGGAAGGCCAAAAGTATCATGGAGGAAACGTCTCAGGAAACTTTCCTTGAGCTACTACGATCTACATGCTTCAAGTTTGATTGTGTGCACATACCTATTATGTCCTGTCTTTTATTTCCTGCAAATGAAAAGGAAGAAAGTGTCATTCCTAAAATCATGTTAGGAATTGAGACATACATTTTTATAAATGGAGTAATCTTTTTCGTTTGCCCCGATTTTCTTGGAAGGATACTCTTGAATTTGCTGAGTCCATATCTCGGGGACTTGATGTACTGGTTTCAAATGCCCCCTTTTTTAAAGGGATGATGTTCTAAGACACGAGATAAGTAAATCAGAAAAATAAACAGGGTTAAATTCGACACATTTTTTTTGAAAATTTTTGTTGTTGTTTTGTAATGAAATGCTTTTGATTTCACACGCATGTTTTTGGAGGAAGCATGAGAAAGCCCAGCCCTCAGGATTTTCCTTGGATGATATTTTTTCATGGTTGGATAGCATCACTGGGCCAGTTTGGGATACCCCCTCATGCTCTCAAAATGAAATATTGAAACTGTACATTCACTAGTAAAAACAAATTACATTACTGGGATGGAAAATACAGTATTAACACACTAGATAGGATGGGAAATCATAGAAACAATTGAAACCCATGAAAACTCATGTGAAAGGAAGGATCTTGATAGCCGCTGGCGTCGACCCCTGAATCAAGCGCCCTTGAGTTCTTTGCCCCCGGTAGACTCGAAGTATTCGCACGAGAGGACCAATTCGTTGAAGTTACAGAAGTGCATTCCATGCAACCAGGAACGAAGCTTACGAGACAAAGCTTTTATGAACAGCTTCATCATTTCCTCCTCAGCCAACTGAGGAATAGTTTGCATCACGGAAGCCTCCCACCTTTCAGCATATGCTCGGAAATTCTCCATTGGTCCTCTTTTGACGTGAACCAAATTCTTGTGGGGGAACGCAAATCCTATCTTGTCTTGGTATTAATGTAGGAATGTAGAGGACAGCACATCCCAATCATGCACGAGGTAGGTCTTTGACAAGAAGAACCATTGCAACGCTGACCCAATAAGACTTTCTTGGAAGGCCTGAGTCATGAACGGTGCCTGGTTGGTGTACCGACTCATTTTGGCTAGGAAATATTGCAAGTGGGTCACGGGACAAGTCGTACCGTTATATTTATGGAAATCAACAATTTCCATTCCTTCGGGAATCACCATTCTGTTAATGTGAGATGGGCCTGTCGCATCTCGGTTAAGGAACCATTCCTCTTGCTGTGTTGCCAATCCTTTCATGGCAGCATTAAATTCTACTCCTTCAGGGAAGCTGGATTCTTCTGAGATCATCTCGTTGTTTTCTTTGGGGTCGAAATTTCCTACCGATGATGAGGCGTCTATGTTACCCAGATAGTTGGGTGACAAATTCAGCAGCCCATTGGAAGGAAAATCATGAAGGGCAAGCGTTCCTCCACCTAGCAAGCTCTGGGGTCCGTATGCAGGCAAGAGCTGGTTACCATGTGAATAGTCATCTTCATCTGTATAGTGCTGGCAACTCTCCATAAGACTGTACCACGAGCAGTGTTCAAAGCCTCGGCGTGGATGTTCAATGGCCGTTGGACTTTGCACTTGTCTGGTGGCAGGCGATGGCTTAGATTGTTCTGGCTTTCCCTTCTTGATACCTTGTCCAGACCTCTTGAGTAAAGCCCTTCGTTCTATCAGCTTGAGCTTGTCAAGGGCACCGGGAGACGGTAGAGTTTCATTCCCCAGGTTGATAGGCGCTGGTGCCCTTTGGACCCTAGCTCTTGCAGTAAGCTTAGGAAGCAGTGTCATGGTGCCTCGATTTTGGACGGGTTTTACAACTTCAACCATGTTTTCAAGTTCTTTACCTCTGCTGGTAGGAAACTTCCCTTTAATGGAGCAATGTTTGGTGGCCCTTCTGTCATACAGAACTGCTTCGAAGTTTCCTCCCATTGGTCTCTTCTGCTCTGGGCTCTCCTGGACAGTCAAGTCTCTTTCTATTGTAGTACATGCCATGACAGTCTTTTTCCTCCTCGTTTCCTTGCTTACAAGCTCTTTGTGAGGTGGGGTGATGTTGACATCGAGGTCATATTCTTTAAGGAAAATGTCAATCAATTCATCCCAAGTCTTGAGAAGAGTGATTTTCCTCACAATGTACCATCTCAAGGCGGGGCCAGTTAAATTTGATTGGTATGATCGAATCATCCTTTGGACCAGGTAGGCTTGCAGGTAGCTTTCTGGGTGACAAACGTTGGCGAATGCCTCGCATTCAGGTATCTTGAGCTCCTCTGGGATTTTGACAGCAGTGTAGTTGGATAGATCAAAGGGGTATTGATCTCGCAGCTCACTCAGCTTACTCATGATCTTTGCAAAATGTTTGCTTTATTGGTCACCTTTTGGCATGCCTGCAGGTGTCAAAAGAGTTTTCTCTCGTGATAGGGCGGTCACGGGTTTAGGCCTGGTTTGAGAAAACTCCATTTGCCTCGAGAGTTGTCGAAAGACAATGGGGATTTGTCTCACGCCATCTTCAATGTTAGTAAGGCCATCACCCTGATTGGTCACAATTGCATGTGGCCATGCACGGATGGCTGGTGGTTGGCAATTCATGATCACCTGTTATCGCAAAAAAGGCATGCGTGAGCACGAGATAAATGAAGATTGACCCATGGCAACGGTCCAATCATTTTTATTTATCAAAAGAGGATTCCAAGGACAAGACATTCCTAATCATCTAAAATTGGAATTGAAATGATAGAATTGAAATGCTAGATATTTAACAAAAGTCCTTAAACATCAGGACTAGAAATGAAATGAAATTTCCTAAATACAAAAACTGGGGGTTATTACCACCATTTTATATGCAATGAGGAGTCTCGGTCTTGCAAAGTTGTTTGCTTTCTGGGACTAGCCCAAAGACACGTGTCCAGCTCATTCCTGAACTCCACTCGAAAGACTCAATCTGCTCTTGTTAGGTTGGCTTGTCAATAACATTTGGGATTACTGATTGCAGATTGCCAAGGACTCGGTGATTGAGAATGTAGAGTGGGGAGGCATGATGAGCCTTCTCTTATCCTCTCAGTCTCCTAGGCATGATGACCCTTTCAACGTGGCATTTTGTCCATGCATCCTGATAATGCGGCTTTCTTTTAAGTAGTCTTGGCTCATGTGAGTAAAAAGGACTGGGAACAAACCGGGCCTGAAAAGTGGACCGATCTCCTAGAAGGCCCCGTATTGACAAGCCACCCCATAGGGATAATATGAAGTGATCCTGGCCAAACCAAGTAATGGGATCGGGTTGTGATTTTTCAGTGCAAGGTGAGCTTCCCCCTCTCTAAACAATTTAGCACACCATAAGAATGCCTTGGGAACAAGGCTCACTTAGGAAATTAAACCAACAAGAGTATATCCTATTGAGGGCATATTTTTCTAAGATTTGAAACATTTGCAGTAAGTGCATGAAAATCATAATGCCCGAATCCTTTGATATGAGAAAAGATCGCATTTGTAAAATTTCCTGGTGTGGCCCTCAAGACTCTGTGTTTTTCTTTGAAACGATTGAGGGATAGAAATGTTTCTGGTAAAACCATGTTTACAAAATTCAACCCGGCATGAATTTGATTGACAACCCATGCAATTGAAGCGTTTATAGCATTTTTTTTTTTTTGCCATGGGTTGTTTTTTTCAAAAAATTCAACTAAAAACAATAGTGGGCAAGCATCCCAACTAGCCTTAAAAACCCTCATTACCAAAGGAGTCACAATTTTATTTTATTTTTTTATAAAATCGGATTAGTCAAATTACCAGGTTGACATGAGCTCAATCCCTAAAGACATTCCAATGGTAATGATGTATTTGGCTAGAGTTGGGGAAAGCTAGAATTTGCCAAATACGAAAGTGGAGGTCTCAGGACACTAGAAATGAGGGATCACTTGCATGACTCTAGAGTGGATACTAATTTGGAGAAATGGGAAGAGATGGCCAATTCAACATGTTTTTGACCGGGTTGATCTAACTGGTCCCATCAACAGGGGAGCTCTTTCTTGGGAATAGGAATGAACTGGACATTGTGTCTACCCATCGCATATAAAACAAGCGACTTAAAAGATCGACCTCGCTTGCCATGGGCTCGAAATGTAAATAAATAACCAAATAAAAAGGGTTAAGAAATTACCTCACTCTCAAAGACCACAATAAACACATAGACATGCGAATGATACGTGTGGTTCGATTTCTAACTAAGAAGGTATAATGAGGTTAAGATCTGACCGACGCAGTCTCGCGTTCGTGCCAAATCCTCTCAACCTCGGCTCTACCTAAAATTTCGGGGAAAAGAAAGGCAACCTCTACATCGCTGTCTCGTGTTCAAGGCAGTATCTTTCTTAACACCATCCTAAAATATCCTATGGCAGCCTGAGTCCCATGCGGCGGGGTTGTGTGTGCCACGTGTGTCATGCTAAAACATTTAAAGCATGCACAATAATTTATACAGGAAAGTTTACTTCAACAAAATTAGTATTTACCTGCAAGAAAAAAAACACAAGTTAGGAAAACATTTAAACAAGCTTTTTTTTTTTCATTTTGCCCCATTTTTCTTTTTTTTAAGGCACGGGAAATTTTATTTTTATTTAAAAAAATAAATAAATTCAAAACAAGAAATTCATGGCACGATTCGGAGAAATTGGGGAAATAAAGGCATGAATTGAACATTTTTTTTTGCAATTTTTTTAAAAAAAAAACTTAATGAATTGAACGTTTTTCTTTTTTTTGGCAATTTTTTTAATTTTGCACCATTTTTCTTTTTTTAAGGCATGGGAAATTTTTGAAAAAGCGAAATTCCAACAAGAAATTCATGGCACAATTCGGGAAATAAAGGCATGAATTGAACATTTTTTTTTTTTCGCAATTTTTTTTTAAAATAAAGGGATGATCATGGCATTAAAATCATAACTAAACAAAATTAATCATGGACTGACCAAGGCACAAGAGGAAGTAAGTAAATTGCAAAGCACAATGATAGAAAACTTACTTAATCGAGGAAATTGCAAAGCACAAAAATTTATTTCAACAAAATTAGTATACCCGCACAAAAATAAAATATCCAAGTTAAGGAAACAATTAAACAAGACAAAATGGCCTAAGTCCACAAAAATTTACTTCCCCAGCGGAGTCGCCAAGCTGTCGCGACCTCCTTTTTTGGTCTCGGAGGCTAATGGCTCGGGCCGAACGCTTTTCATTAGGGTTTCGCCGCCTCCCAAACCCACCAATTCACGACTTAAGGTTCGAGTTTTTAACCCGCAATTCAATTTCATTTAAAAAGGAGTCGCCACTAATCGGTTTGGTTTGGTCAATTAGAAACCCAAGTAAAATATTGGGAGAAATATTTTACTTCAAAACTGTTAAAACTAGGATCGGGGACTGATTACACTAGTTAATTACTAATGCCCTTCGATACCTAATCTTGTTTGAACCCTCGGGTTTGAAAATTTTGAATTTTTTAAAGATTTTTCATGCATTTGTGACAAAAGTATTTTTGGCTTTTTCTGTTTTATTCTTTTGAAAATATAAACATTTTTGGGTTTTTCTTGGCTTTTTGCAAAATATGAAATATTCTTGGATTTTTTGTTCTTTTTGGAAATTATGAATTATTTTTGGATTTTTTATGATTTTTTGAAAATATAAAATATATAAAAATACTTTTTATTTATTAATAAAAATACTTTTATAATTAAAATAATAATATATTATTATAATAACCTACCGGACCCGGGTCTGGTCATCCGGGTCCGGTCCGGGTGGGCACCGACTGGGTCGAATGACCCAGGCTTCTGGCTCATGGGCTTAGTCTGCTTGGCCCATGGAAATTACCTGAAATAAAAGAAGGAAAGTGAGGCCCCTCAATAAAACAAGTCCAGCCCAAGAAGACAGAAAAGGCCTGACAGGCCTGACTTATCTCGGCCCAAAAAACCAAACCCTAGTCGACTGGGTCTTCGTGCCCGACCCGGCCTTGACCCGACTTGCGCCTCTCTCTTCCGCAGCGCCGATGGAACGGCCGAGTGTGTCCGGCCTGGCCACGGCGACCGGCGGCGATTGTCGCGAGATCAACCGACGGGACAACGACGCGGCGGGCGGCACCAGGGATGACGACGGTCGGCCGCAGGGCCGGCGTGAGGTTCAGCCGAGATCCGTGAGCGGCTGCGGCGTTGCGGGACAGAACAGCGACGGCTTCGGGTACGGTCGTCGACGGAGCGGCGTGAACCAGCGGCGTCGGGGACGGTTGAGCGGTGGTGACGTCGGCTGAGATTGGCGGGTGGCGGGGTCACCGTGGGGCGGAACGGCGACGGCTATGGCTGAGAGCGACGACGGCGCTCCGCCCACGGCACTTTCTCGGATCCCCGTTTCTCTCGCGGCTCTCTCTCGGATCGGCGGTCGCTCGTCCGGCCTCCTGGATGTCTCTCCAAGGGAAACCTTTCGAGCTCCTGCTTCTCCTCCGTTTTTCTCCCTGTTTTCCCTCTGTGTTGCTGTCTGTGTTGCTGTGTTATTCTTCGCTCGACCCCCCTATTTATAGGCGAGGAGCCCGGTCGACGGAGGTGCTCCGACCGGCGGTCCTCGGTGCCCAGTCGGGCTCTCGCTCGACCGAACCGGCGTCCCATCCCTTCTTCTCCGCTCGGCATTGAAAGCTTTCGCCAAGACGTCTCTTCTGTCCGGGTTTTGCGCCGGATCTCGCGCGGCGGCATTGATGGCGCATGTGAGACGTCCCTGTCGTCGCCGGCCTCCATCTTCCGCTCCTGCTCTCCTGCTACTCGCGTGCAGGGAAGAAGAGGAAGGGAGGAAGAAGATGGAGGGGGCCGGGCCGGGCTGGAAATGAAAGGGGCTGGGCCCTGGGCTGGGCCTTGGGCCGGCGCAGATAAGAAGAAAATAAGGGGGCTGGGCCAGCCCTACCGTGGGCCTGTGTCTTTTTTTTTTAATAATAATAATAATAATAATAATAATAATAATAATAATAATAATAATAATAATAATAATAATAATAAACCTGAAAATAGGGTAAAAATATGGTAAAATAAAGATAGATGATAAACTTAATATACGCAAATGATATTAGTACCAAGGTGATGTGAAAAATCCTTTTTGTTAGGGCCAAATTAGTCCCTAATTTTCTAGGCAATTTAAATTTAAATACTTGGTCAAAATTTAGGTGTCAATAGTCCTATGTGGCGCCCAATGCTGATGTAGACAATTTTCATGTGTCACATTTGTGCTGTGTTAAAGTCATTTTAATATTATTAGATAAATTGTATGGATATAATATGGCTATAATACGAGTTAAAATTAATTTTGTCATGGAAATAATTTTGTTTAATTAAGGGCTATTTGGCCATCTGTAGAATTTATGGGGAGGACATGACTCTACAAAACCTATTTGGCTTTTAGCATTCGGCATTAATAAGGATGGTCATTGATGAGGTTCATTTTTGTCTCGTAAACAAATATAGTCATGTACTATCTAGTACATATTGGGCAAATCAATTCAATCGTTTGAGCTGCGACTATATTTAGCTCAAAAGTTAAATTATAGCCCGTTCAAAAATTGGTATACAATGCATGTGACTTAAGGCATATTTGCCTTTAGTACTGACTTATAATAGGGATCAAATTAATAAGGACCGATCAATTAAATTTTTGAAACAAAATCTATTAAATTAGATAGAAGTAATTTTACACTATAGAGTAAATGCCATGCTAACACAATTTTTATACACACCCACTATTGTATTATTAGTATGTAAATTTTATACTATTATATCTTTCGTGTTCGAATAATATAACACAACATTTATATTATTAGTACATCGTACATGTGGAGAGACCAAAAAAAAAAAGTAGAAATTTGAAATTCTTGTATCTGCTATGAAGCTTGTCTCTGTTAACCTTTATGTTCATATTGAAAAAAAAACCAAAATAATAAGAGGAAATATATGCATTCGAAAATGAAAATATAATAGTTTATTAGAACTCTTTATTTCACCTTTTTTCTCCAACTTTTCCAAACTCATGTATATACGTAAGACAAGTCGGGCCTTTGGGATAATGCATTAATCATCATTTCAATAATTTTTGCTTATTCCTTTTCTTTTCAACCATTTCAAAGAAAAATTAAAATTTCTTTTATATGTGGGATAATAGTCCAAATAGTTCATAAATTTTAGTTTAATGTACAATGTCGTCCTTGAGACTTTTGAAATTGCTCCATGCAATCCCTAAACAATTGGTAAATATTTAATATAGTTATAAATTTATGAATCAAAATTAGGATGACATTGAATATTGGATCAAAATTATGAATCATGTTGAACAAATTTAAAATTCAGAGAGACATTACATATTGAACTAATGTTTAAATGTCATATTGTACAAATTAAAAATTAAATGTTGACGTTGAAACTTCTTACTTCAACTATGGCATGTTTTTTTTTATCTTTCTTATCAATTTACACGTATAATGACACATGGAACTTAGACTTTTCTTTTCTGATCAAAATGCCTTGAGAAAAGGCGTGAAAAGCACGAGTGACGGGCACGCATTCGTCGGCCGGCATTTATTTTCACCAGGGGTTTCATTGAAATAAAGTTGCTACGGTCCGATGATATTTTGAAACAAACCCTACGTTTGGGGACTTTGAGAAATTATCACTATTTCAGGGATATATTTGAAATTTTCTCCCAAGAAAACTGCAGTTTTCTAATAAACAAAAACCAGAGAAGACAATAACTCAGGAAACACTTTGCTGACGTTCTCTCCGCGCCGGTTGCAGTGGAACAACTTTGCATTCGCCCGGAATTCCTCCGGCGATTCCGCCTTCAACTCCTGCTTCTTGCCCGTGCTCCCTCATCTACCCAAAGCTCCATTGAATTGGAATACTAGATCCATCTCCCACCAATCTTTCAACTCCGGTGAGGCGAGCAGGGTCGATGATGAGGCGCCGCGTTGCAACGCGAATGCCAGTGGCCAGATGACGGGCAATTCCACAGCTGAAGGATAAGAAGGTGAGGGCGGCGATTGTGGCGCGGAGGGGGTTGATGAGATCAACCCTGAGCAGTCAGAGGCGTGTTGTCTCTGTTGCTGAGCACTGCCGACGGTTCCTTGGAGTCAACCCTCGATGAGATGCGCTTGACTCTGCACCCACAGTTTGTCATTACGGTGCTGCTCCAGACACCGCTCCTTGCGGGCGACAATGTCCTTCGTTTCTTCAGGTGGGCTCCTTCCAAGCATTCTGCTTTCGAATGCTCACGGTCGATCTCGTCAACCCCTGTTCTCAAAGCTCTCGTTCGGTGCATTTGTGCTGGTGGTGATTTTAAGAGAGACGTGTATTCGTTGCGGAATTTGATCAAGGAGGTTGGGGAAAAGGGAACGGCAGCTTGGACGTGGCTGTTCTCAATCCTTTAATAGCTTTCGCTTTCAAGGTTGGGCCAAGGGAAGGCTGCACTCGAGGTGCTCGACAGGTTTGATAAATTTGGATGCGTTCCTGACGATACGGGTGCGAGAGGATGCTTAATGTGGGACACTTGCTCGATGGCGATAAATTTGGGAAGATAATATCTTGGCTTTGCAAGGGGAAGAAAGCCAATGTGCCTACTCATTTTATTTAGCCGCCAAGGACGGCAACTCCCCTTCCCCTCAATCCTGTATAAACTTTTGGATTGCCTCGTTGTGTCGAGAGGATCAGACAGCAAAATTAGGTTGGGGGTTGCTGGGTGACTGGAAAAAGGAGGCGCAAAAATATGCTATTAAGCCATATTTTCTGCTGTCATTCACAGCGCTCGATAAGATGATTACCGAAGGACCAGCTCCTGGAATTGCAGTATTTAACTATGTGATCAGTAGTTGCTCAAATGCTAAGGAGATGGGATTAGCTAGGGAGTTGCTGAAATTGATGGAAGCTCGGGGATTGAAACCAGATGTTTATACTTATACTGTCATCACTATGCAAACAGTGGTGAGGGGAATCAGGCCAGGGAAGTCCTGTTAGAGGCCAAAAGGAAGCACTCTAAGCCGACGCCAGTGACTTGCCATACGCTCATCCATGGCTATTGGAAACTCGGAGAATTCGATAAGGCCCTTGAATTACTTAGTGAGATGGAGAGTCCCAGAGCGCAGCCTAAAGGTTGACGAATATAATAAACTAATTCAGTCACTTTGCTCGAAGGCGTTGGATTGGAAGAAGATAGAGAAATTGTCGGAAGAAATGGAATCATGAATGGGCTCATAAAAGCCCGTCAAAGAATTGGAAAGCAAAGTGGCCGACGCCTGAGAACTAACAGCTGTTAGCTTAAACTACCGGTACTGGCTGGCTGGTCAAGCCCCGGCTCACCTTGACATCCTTCCGAGTTTATATGAACTACAAATAGAATGTTTGGCTGAACCCTTTGTTCCACATAGTCCCTTTTTCTGGGACTATCAACAACCATAGGACTTTTGGCCGAAACCATCGCCCGACATAGTATCGGCAGTTCTCTTTCTGTGGCTTAGATACAAGATGTTACAGTTCGGTCAGGAGATGGTAACAAGTTTAACTCAGATCATTCCTGGTTAAGAGAGAGACATATAATGTGCTTTTGTTGTCTCCATTTTGCCCAGGAAAATAAGAAGATTTGAGAGAGCATGTGTTGCATCTGGTTTTTAGAAGTCATAATATTTCCTTTCACCGGAGTTGAATCAGTTGCTAAGAAGAAACGCATTTGGTTGTACTGCAGCACCAAGTTTTACTAGTAAATTGCTGATGAGGAGCTGGATTATACTCGATGGCGACTCCTTTAAAATGTGGTCGGTATGGATACTTCCTGTGAAAAAGTAGATTTTCATAAATTAATGGTGAATTCTTTGTACAGATGCTGCATGTTTTTCATCGTTCGGAGACGAAGGGAGGTAACTTTTTCTCTTCCATGAGCATGTCTGCCGAGTCCTCTCATTCATCAAAATGGGCTAAAGTAAAGGACAATGTTCTGGTTTCATACTTTGAGAACTCTGATACCACCTCTTTGGAGCTCTTTCTTTGGGCTCTGTTTTTCACCAATCACCAGTCCCGTTCCTTACGCAGCAAAACAGCTAAATGCGCATTAAAGAGATGGCGACCTTCAAACTTCATATGTAAATGAAAGCTCAAGAAAGTAGGGAAGAAAGAGTGACATGTTCGAAGCGGTTTTTTGCACATTCAAGTTGCAAGAATGAGGACTCATCTTTCAGACATGTAGTTTTGTCTTTTGATATAGAAAAGCCAGAAGTTGTAAGGCCAGACCGACAAGGGGGCGGCGGTCTTGCCAGGAAGGGGTTCTAGGGGTCGTCACGTCCTCAGCTCGCTCCCAGCATGGTTCGAATTGCCGTTACCCACCCGGAAAAAAAATAAAAAAGAAGAATGAATTCTTAAGCTTGATGGAAGCAAATCGTGGGCTCTGTTGAAATATATAAAAGAAGGTTGTTGAGAGAAATGAAGACTCTACTCAACTACCTAGCCGTTGTATAAATATGTACAAGTTTAGTCAACAAACATCAATGTGACGATAAATCAAACGGAGCAACGTGAATTTTGATCCATCGTCGGGAGTTCATATGGCGGGATCCGATTGCCTCTTTTGTTTCGAATCACGGTGGCAAGTAGAGAGGCTCACCCCGACCATAGGCGAATGGGGCTATATATGTACGTGGCACGTGTGCCTGAGCCCTGCGGACAGCCTGCGGCGCATGGTCTTTCGACATTTTTATTCACTCATGGATTCCGTAGCTACATCCGATTCCAATGTGGAGAACATACATGAAGGAAGCACATCAAGGAGGAGGAGACAGGACAACAGCTTTTGTCATTCGACATCTTTCCTAACCTTGCACTGGAGAACGGACCAAACATTCGAAGTGGAAGTCGGTGCAACTCTGCAGCCTTCATTCTTAAACTCCATAATTAAACCCATTCGGTGCGCCCTAGTCTAGAGCAGATATTGAACAATTGCTAACTTTGAAATCATAACCGCAGTTGCAGGATTCATCAACTCAAGAAGTCAAGTTAAAAACAAAAGCAAAAAAAGAAGAAGGGGAAAACAGGGGAAAATAGGGGAAATTGAACTGGAAGGAGACCGAGTGATACTGAGAAACAAGTTCTTCTTTAACTTGCCATATTTCTCACTCTTATTACATATAACTTATTACATGTGCGAATGCAAGGTAAACCGGGCAACTGCTGCAAGGCTCACTCAGGAGGACTGAACTCGCGGGTTTGACATCAAGGCAGAAGCTCCCCCGCGAAGTGTCTCACGCACAAGATGATGATGACGGCCATGCATGTCATGATGGTTTGCATGAGAGGCAGGACGAGCCGGTACAGATACCGTCTCCCGCTGAGGCCGCCAACTAGACTCAGTACCAACATGAGGGATGCGACGAGACATAGGGTGTTGAACCTGATAAAAGACGAAGGATCGACTCCATTGTTGCGGGCCACAACGGACAGGGGAGGGTCGGCAGCCAATAGGAAATAATTCCCCACCGTCAACCCCACCACCGTCCCGGCAAGGATGGACAGCCCAAACGCATTATTCTCGATCCGGTCAATTCGCTCATCATCGAGCATGGTCTCCACAACTTTCTTTCTGCTGCACGGGTAAGCCACTCTCTTCTAAAAAAGGTGATATGATGTGAGACCTTTCAGAATGAGTCGACGGGTGCTACATATACCCTCTGAATCAGTTATTCACGCTGCGTTTGTTTGTGGCGGAGAACGATTGGCGGAGATCCATCGCCAGAAATAGCCAGCGGGTATTTTGCAACCGGAATCGTTGAAAGCATAGCTTAAATTTAGGTTTTTTTACAATATGTTCTCTAGAATTTTTGTGTTTGTTTTACAGAAAATAAATCAGTCTGGAAGATATTTTCCATAAAAAAAAAAGTCTTCTAAAATAAAGGACAATGTACTAATAATATAAATTTTGTGTTACATTATTTGAACACAAAAGATATAACAGTATAAAATTTACATATTAATAATACGATAGTGGGTATGTATCAAACTTATATCAGCATGGCACTCAAATAGGACTTGACCGCACGGACCCGCTCCTCAAGCGACCTCTCCCTCTCAAGGAGCTCCTTGGAGCAACACTGCAGCGACCTCTGGATGCTGTCGAAAAGCTCCTCCAAATCCTTCCACATGACAGCGAGCACCACGAGCTTCGACGCGTCGGCTTGCAACTGCTCGTACGCCTTGGAAATGCTCTCCTTCTTCAGCACTGCTTGCTTCAGCTCGTCAGACACTTCCTCCATCGAACGCAGGAATGCATGCAGGAGGTCCTGCGAGGAAGACGAGCGTGGCTACAGATTTCTACCGAAGATGGTATAAAAATAAATGTTGTTATTTTAGACCTAAACCCTTTTCCAAACGACGTGAGTCACCTCGAAAACCGAAAGAAATGAAATTCAAACTAATCTGGACTATTTTCGGAATACTAATAAATGCAACCATTTATTACTCGTTTTTTGCAAAATTTTTGTGATGGGTTGGAGTGAAACATTTAAAGATAATAATAATTGTTTTTTGATTTATTGTGATGAGAAAGTAAGTGAAAAATCCCTTTTCTCGAAAGACCATAAATAGCAATCGAAACAAAAGCTCACATGCCGTTTTGGTCGTGCCTTTCTGTTGGCTTGATGCACGGCTGTTCTCCCGTGTTCTGTCTCGTGCTCATCTTGTTTAAGTTTAAGGAGTTGGTGATTTCATAACCTTCTTGGAGAATTTCAAGACACTATGATTCGTTTTTTTATTTGCTATTAACCGAATCCATTTGCCGATTGAAGGATTCGTGCGGTAGGTTTTGATCAAGGGCCAAGATTCATTGTCTGAAAATTTCTAGCTGAAAAAGGGCAAGAAGAGAAAAATATTGGGCACCTCTAGAATTGGGAAGAAAATAAATGAAGAAAGAGATAAACACATCCGAAAATCAAAGAAAAATTATGTCGGTGAGGTCCGTTCATACTTTAAGATTGATTATCTTAATTTTACATTTCACATTTTACATAGTCTTACGATGGACGTATTTTAACTTTTTTTCTTCTTTTTATCTCAAAAAGAGCTCGAAACCACAATACATAATTATTGACATAATGTGATTTTTCCCTAATGTTATGGAATTTCGTAATATTTTTAAATTTTGGTAGTAGAGTAAAAGTTTTTTGTCCTCCCCTTTTAATGCCCTAGATATTATAGATAAATGCAATATCTCTACAATTTGTTCTGTTTAACATATGAACTTACACTTTCATGAAATTAAAAAAATTCAATTCAATCGTGCTTTTCTGGAATGAAGATGGGTATTTGTCGGGTTAAAGTGTGCACTAAAGCCATTAGCTAATTTAAACTGAAGATTAGAGATAATACCTCTCGGGAGTTTTTGACAAATGAAGGAACGCAAATTTGAAGGAAGTTATGGACTGCAAATGTTTATATTATCAAAACATATTTAATGAAATCTAACATGTGTTGTAGGAGCACTCTTTAAAGCTTTTCGTAGTATATTTCTTTTGCATAGTATGTTCATAAAATGAATGAATTTTTTTAATAGATCATGCTTTATCAGAACGTACATATTAGATTACAAGAAAATGAATGAAAAACATGTGGTTAGATAGTTAAAAAGATATGAAGGTCAACCACGTAGAGATATTTCTGTTGTTTCAATGAGTTACATGTCTAAGCTCACTTGTGAAATGAAAAAAAAAAATTACTGGTGATAAGATTTTGAGTAGTGTTGATCTGTTCTAGACTTTGAACATGAAATCTACCTTGTTAGAATAAGTTCATAGTTTTTGGAACCTGAAATTTGCCTTATTTGCTCTAGAACTGCCCTAGTTATTTTTTTTCCAATTCTAAAATCTACTCGAAAACTCATTTTTCTTTCGTTTCTTTTTTGTTTTATTTTTACAATAAAATAGTTCAAAGTAAAACATTAACGAGGGCAAGCAAGCAAAACACAAGTCAAGAATTAGCAAGGAGGGTTGCAAGGCTCGAGTGAGCAAGGGCATGCCGCAAGCAAGCAAGGAGGAGGTTGAGCCACAAGTGAGGGTGTGAGAGAGAAACGTAAAACGTAAAGTGTTTTAGCAAGGTCAGAGAATAAATAAAAAGATGTTAAGAGAAAAATAAGGATTTTTAGGCTTCATGAAACTAGTTTCAAATTTCGTCCAATAGGTTTGATTCCCGAGTGGTTCCTCATTTGGAATGGAAACCGGACCAATTTTCAAGGTAATTCGGTCCAATCCTTGAGTGAAACCAGTCCGATAGCACAACCCTAATTTTGAAAACCATTGCTCATTGCGCAGTCTTTTTCATCAATGTATGTAGTCATTGGAAATATAAGAAATGGTTTGGTTCTAAACACATTGTATACTACTAATTAAGTCATAAACTTTTCAATTTACCAATTGAGTCCTAAACTTTTGCCTAAAATTCAAGAACTGTTATTCTAGCAAATTTATGTAAAAAATTACTAACGTGGCCATGTGCCACGTAAGATGGCCAGCAATGAGTGAATCGCCACATAAACGATTTTGGCAACAAGTTTTTGGGAGTAGGAGCAGTTTGGTCATTATCAGTCGATGATGCTTCATCCTCTGCTCTTGCGAATGATCCTGCATTGGGTAGTAGCAGTCTGGTCATTGTAACAACGAGTTTTCGGGAGTGGATAAATCTCTTTCGTATGCTCCGTGTACTACCCAGGGCCTTCTTCAGGTTGATCTTCTTATTGCAAAGGGCTACTAAATTTTGTTTCTTTTGGTGTTATTTATGGTAGTTAATCATAACATGCTTCTAAATTTGGGTTTGCTGGTGCTAATGAGTTAATCTGGCATAAAGAATCTTTATCTTTTTTGTTGGCGGTAGGGTGTGTGTGGGTAACTTGTCGTTGCAATAAAATAAGCACATATCCTTTTGAGCTAACAATTATTTCTAAATCAAGTAATGCATCTGCTTAGCAAGTGCTCTTTTTTAGCTTGTGGCTGCCGCATGGTGAACTTCTCTTTACTTATTCAAAGGAAGAAAAGACATATGTAACATATTCTTCTAGAGAGAGCAGCTACTCTCTTCTCATTTGTTGTCGCTTGTTTTGTAGGTCATTCGATACGGCGGGCTGGAGCAGCTCTTGCTCCTTGGTCGGATGTTGCCGGGAACTAAAAAGCTTCCATAGAACTTTTCACAACATCCTGCAGCCACTGGTACTTTCCTCACTGTGATGCTTCTTGGGCTCAAGTTCTGCCCTTGCCAGCCTCAGGGTCAGATATTTAAGTTTAGAGCGGGGCTTCAGTTAATATAAGACTGGATTCTCAGGGGAACAAATTTTCCTCGACCTTGATATTTACTTTATCAAATTTAAACATGGTTTCTAAGCTTTGCTGTATAAAGGAGGACATTCTAGTCTTTACCTCAAATTACTCTCTGAAGGAATTCCTTCCATACCTCCCTTTATGTGCGGTTGTCTGGCTGCGTTGATGAAGGGAGGAGATGAGGCTCTCTGATGTAAATGCTTGATGCATCTGTACTTGCGGATGATGTCTGACATGAGTTTGACTTAAGGGTGAGTGGAGATTTTTATTCCTTAGCTTGAGCTTCGTGAATAAAGTGACCTGTGATTTTATATGGTTTCGCCCCAAAGTGTAAGTACGGGGGTCTATCTGCGTATATACATACATACAATGAAAGCTATGTAAATTATTTGCTGCAAGGTTTGCCTATTTGAATTGTTTTTCTTCCATGACTACCTCTTCTCAAGTTGGAATTGAAAGTGGATCTTGTTAATTTTTCTAGGGCTTCTTTGGGATGGTCTATTCATGAGCCTGAATGGTAGGACATGAAGGATGTGAATTTTGCCTAGAATGAGGCTCAATCTGCGTCCATATTTGTTAACTACATACAGAATGAGCGTAGATTCTCCTCAATCTGACTTAAAGGGATCGTGACGTGAAAGCGGGAACTCCTTACTCTTCTTAGCTGTGTGGAGAATCTTAATAAATTGTCCAACGCAATTTTCATGCTGTTCCCTATTAATGGAGTTTGGTGCTGATCTGATAATTATAGGGCATGCAGAATAACAAATGCCGTCCTATCTGGGGTGCCATGGAGAATTACACTGTTGGAAGAGAGAAGAGGAAGCAACTGCTTCTGATGTTATCTGAGCATAAGACTGACAGGCTTTGTTATCTCTTCCCCTCCTCCCTTCAAATATGATATCAAACCACACCGACCCACCCATCTTGCTTCGCCAAGCCCCCATTCGACCTGTCACAAGACCGTCACTTGCTGAGGCACATAGCCGTCACCGTCGAACCAGCATTTAGATTGCTTCTCTCTCTCTCTTTCTCTCTTTCAGATATTCCTACTGTTTATTCTTAGATTTTGTTTTCAGTTTTGTGTTTAGAGTTGCAATCGGATGGCTAGGTAAACTACCATGTTGATCATTCGCCTTTTTACTTTTACTGCAATGGCTCTTCCCTAGAATATTTTGCTTTTGAACTGCTACTTTTTCACGGCTGGAGAATCCACCTTGTTTAGGCAAACTTGTATCTATGAAATATGGTCCTAACTGAGAAAAGTATCCAAAAAGTCCTAAACTTATCACATTAATATCCAATTAGATAAATTGTCATAAATTTTTTTGTATTTGTGCCAGCTAAATCTATCCAGCCAATTTTGGTTGGAAATCGCTGATCTTGCATCAATCATCCCGCATGGCATGATCGGCACTAAATAGACATTTTGACATTATTTATTTATTTATTTTCTTTTTCTCCTTCTCTTTTTTTTTTTTTTTTTACTGTAAAGGGGTTGATAGGCCCGTTGGCCCTTAATATTAAAAAAATAAAAAATAAAAGAAAGAAAGAGAAGAAAAAAGAATGAAAATTATTTTAAAATTTTGGAGTTTGTTCACACTTATTAGTAAGTGAAATCAAATTTGTTCTTGCAACTAATACAAAATAGTTTGATCACATATAATTAACAGGAAGAGCAAACAAAAGAAAATTTGCACACGAATAAGGGGAAAATGACACAAACAGTTCCTAAATTACTCAATGTGCAATTTGATCCATGAACCTTTAATTTGTTTCATTTCGTCTTTGAATTTTAACTCAATGTGTAATGTGGTATATGAATTTTTAATTTCTTTGATATATTCCCTGAATTTTTGGTAAATATTCAATATAGTTAATTTCCATTAATTTAAAACTAGGGATTATATTGAATATGTTTATACAATTCATGGACTATATTAAATATGCACTAAAAGTTCAGGAGTTATATTGAACAAATCAAAAATTCAGGAATCACATTGCATATTAAGCTAAAGTTTAAAGACCACATCAAACAAAGTGCATATTGGGCCAAAATTTAGGGACTATTTGTATCATTATTTTATGGACAAAATATATAAGTACACGAAAATATTGCATGTCTAATATATGGAGCTGAGCTATAATAATTTCTAAGCTTACGAGCCTCAAGTTTCTTTAATTATGATTATTTAAAAAAGGATCCCCCATCAAAATACCTAGTGCAAAATGTATCACAAAAATCATGACATAGCATATCAAAATTTTATTTGGCTCCTTTCTAATACACTCTCACATGTGATAACACGTATCTCGGCATACACTTGCTTCATGGACGTATTTCTCTTGTGGGATTCCTGCAATCACCAGCTGAAAATTTCAAATTAATAATTTTTCGTTGATTAAATTCGAAAAAATAACTATGTACATGTTAAAAAAAGAAAAAGAATGGAGGATAATATTCGATCCATTGTTATGGTTGCTCATCCACCAATACAATCATGACAGAAAGTGATTTTTATTGTTCTATTGTAAACAACCATTTTTATAGGCATAGATGAAAATTTAACGTATGTACTTATCGGGGAGTTATTATTCTTTTAACCGTCCTACATAATGTCTGTTTTCAATCTACACCGTCCAATATTCTAACTATAGAATATCCAATATCGAGAAAAGATGAGAAAATGACTAATTCACTTTGTTGAATGGAGGCCTGATGTGTTCTCCATTTAATTGCCATTGCAATTGATTTATTCACTAGATCAGAGCTGTATTATGTTCATCATAAAGATTAGGGATAATGCCACGAAAAACCTTGAACTTTACCCCATGTGACACATTTACCCTAAATTTTTTTTTGTGACACCAAAAACCCCAAACTTTACCCTGTATGACACATTTACCCCAAACTTTGCCTCGTGCGACACATTTACCCTAAACTTTTTTTTGTGACACAAAAAATCCTAAACTTTGCCATGTGTGACACATTTACCCCAAATTTTTATTCTGAAGGGCATTTTCGTCTTTTACTTTTTATTTTTTCATTATTTTTTCCTGTTTTTTCCTTCTTCTTTTTCCTCCTCCACCGCTGCCGGAGGAGCGCCGGTGTCGGCCCTCCCCCGACTAAGGCGAGGGCGGCCCCCATCGGATCTGGCGAGGGTTGCCCTCACTTGCTAGGGGCAGGGCGAGGGCGAGGGCCGCCCTCGCCAGATCTGGCGGGGGCCGCCCTCACCTGGGCGGGCGAGGCTAGGGCGAGCTCGCCCATCTAGGCGAGGGTGGCCCCCACCGGATCTTGGGAGGGCAGCCTAGCCTAAGTCGGGGGAGGGCCGACGCCGGCACTCCTTCGGCGGCTCCTCTAACGGAAAAAATAAAGGAAAAAATAAAGAAAAAATAAAAAGTACAAGAAGAAGATGCCCTTCAGAATAAAAATTTATGGTAAATGTGTCGCACGGGGCAAAGTTTGGGGTTTTTCATGTCACAAAAAAAAGTTCAGAGTAAATGTGTCACAATGGGCAAAATTTGGGATTTTTGGTGTCACAAAAAAAGTTTAGGATAAATGTGTCACAAGGGGCAAAGTTCAGGGTTTTTCGTGGCATTTTCCCTAAAGATTAAGTTATAATCAACCTTACTTTCTATATTCGCTATTATCACTATACATATCTTTAAAAAAAATAGAGAGCAGAAAACAAGTAAATCTATTGAGGAGGAACACACTATCTTATGATGGGATATAAATAATCGCAAAGCCTAACCAATTGCATTTCGCTGGCTATATACGAAATTAAGAGTTCAAGTTGAGTAATCAAAACATTACATACAAATACTCATTTATTGTAAATCAAACTAAATGATAAAAAAAAGGTTAACTTGATTAAGTTTCAATTTGAGTGCAAAAGAGTGGTTATTAAGTCTAGACAACTTTGAGTATTAGACCAATATGGAGAGTGACTCGACCTGGTGTTAAAATAGTCGTAGTATTGTAGTTTTAAAATTTTTGACAATACTATAACATCTGCATTGCCCGACCCATCACATTTACATACCAATTGGTCCAACTATAAATTGATATTATTATTTCATACGTAATCATGTGATATTCGGTAGAATAAATGGACTTCCAATTATTGATGTATGAGTGTAATTTCCCAGGTACACCAGAAATATCCCGTAATTACTCAAATTCACATAGTTGGATCAATATGTGAAAATTTACGCAAAGTCTTTGATCCAACGCATGGTCGGCTAAAGCTGGCAAGGAAGAAAAGGTTAATGATCCTTGGAAATGGACATTGGCCAAAATAACTTTGGTGGAATTGGGGGCTTCTAAGGTGCTGGATGCGGGCGTTCACCTCTCAATAAACTTAACAGGCTGCATTATCTTTAAGTTAAGAGGCTAGAAACTTGATTTACTCTAGTCCATAATAATGAATGTATGAGGTGCAGGCATTAAATACATGTCTGTCGAGTTTACATGTGACCAGATGCGACCACTAGTTGACTATGACTTGATTCTAGTTAGTAGATAAAACTGATTCATGCTCTCCTAATATACGCTGCAAATCACGCATGTTGCATCAACAGATAAGTTCCACCAAACCTCACGTTTGTAGCTAACTGGTTTTTAATCACAAGCCACCTCTAATAGAACTATGCCTTGGGATGCTTGTTTTATGCCAAATCATATGTACCCAAAGGACTTGTGAAGCCCAATGCCTGATAAGACTCGATGCATTTCTGATAGTAAATGACAAGGGTAGAACCTTTCACCTGAAGAGAGTTTAAGAGCCACGGCAGGAAGTAGATTATTTATTAAATGACTTCATATAGTTTCTTTGGCCTCACAACATACTATGCAACTAGGAACATTTGATAGAGATCTTCTTCACTGGACTTTACTTTTATTAAAATAAAAAAACTAATTTATGTGATATTTCTATTTTCTACTACGAATTATTTCAAATGTTTTGCTTCAAATGTCTTACTTCAAGACAAATGGGTAAGATATATATGTTAATTAGCGAGTCTTGTATATCTAATGTGTGAGTTTCATGTATGAAAAAAATTAAAAATAAATCTAATGTGTCCGTATTATGCATGACAACACACTAATAAAAATAAATCGGATTCAATATATGCATTTCTCGGTTTTTGACTCTCTGAACGATAGATCCCCACGATAGTCACTAATAAATTTTTTTGAAGTCATTGACATATTAAAGAAGAAATAGCACTTCAATAGGATTCGTCAAAGTGGGCTTGCGAGCCGTATAGGTGGGTTGAAGAGGCTTATGATCGTTGCACCTTAAACGACGATGCACCTGATGCACCTGCTCTTATTCATTTTAGTCTAATCGTGAACAAATTTAATGAGTTTTTCTTGGTCTAACTATTAAAGTACACCATGCTTTGCAGTTTCATTGGCTTGACCTTGGTATTTTTTTCATTTTAGTGTGTCCTTTTTTTTGTTAATACCATAAAAAATCCCAAATTCTGCACATTATGACACAAATACCTGAGTTTTTTGTGTGTCACAAAAAAATCATAAACTTGCCTATCGTAACACAAATATTCCAAACATTTTCTTTTTGTCATAAAAAACCCGAACTTACATCAATGTGACAAATATACCTTAGATGGAATTGGAATAAATAGTATATATGTCATATATGCATAAGTTTGGGCTTTTTCATGACAAAAAAATAAAAAGTTGAGGGTACTAATGTGACAGTGGCAAGTTTGGAGCTTTTGGTTAGATAAAAGAAAAAACAAAAGATTTGGGGTACTTTTTTCATATTGGGCATAATTTGAATTTTTATGGTTTTTTGCTCTTTTTTGTTGCTTAACAATAATAATTCATGTTATAATAATTTTTGTTATTCAATCTCGCACTTGCTCACTCTGCGCTCTCACCTCAATTTAAATATGAGTTTTAATAAATTATGTTAAGCAATATGAGTTAAGTTGAGTATAAGTCACTATATTTGTATAACATAAAAATAGGTTAAATCGGTCGATTTGAGTCGGATCATTATCGACTGGACTGACCAATTTGACAAGTCTAGTTAAATCTAGTGATGGGTTTTGGTTCTTTTAAGAGAGGAAAGTCTGCTTTTGAAATAAATAAAAACATACCGAAGAAGCCGGAAGTGACGAGAAATTGCAACTTCAAACAAGAAAACTCTGTCCCATGGATTGCAACGTGAAGTTTTTCTTACCTTAATTTGGGGTCTATGACCTTAAAAATAGTTTGCTATGGTTTTGGGCTCAATGACCTTTGTCAGATATTGGATAGTTTGACTCAATTTTGACCGGTGACTACTGCCTCATTCAACATCAGATCGACCCCTTTTTTGATACATTCGATAGAATGCTTGTAATCCCTAGTCTCGACGAGTGCAATTGAATATGAAAAGTTGCGTACTATCTAACATTGCCAAAAACGAGTCACTTATGACGAAAGGTCAAAAATTGACTATCGAATTTGGGTGGTAAGATAAGTAACAAAAGAGTCGGTTTGACCAGCATTAGTCAAAAATTGACTATCGAATCCAAAAATTAACACCGCCAATTTGATTAAAGGAAAATGTTAACGTGGTATTTTTAAATTAGTTTTTATTTTTTGTGTGGCATTTTTTTATTATTTTTTACTCAATTCTAATTTAAAATAGATTAAAAAACTAAAAACCTAAAATTTTATTAAAAAACTCAAAAGAAAAAGGAGAGAATGGTAGGGCCTTAGGGGAGGGCCAGCATCACCCAGACCTAGTTGCCCTCACTCGAGCCTAGTAAGGGCCACTAGCCGTCGCTTAGGGATGGCGAGGACTCCCACCCTCGCCCAAGGCCAGCGATTGTCGTTGATCCCTCCGATGATAGGCGGTGGTGGCGACGTAACTAGCGAGTTGCCATTTTATTCTCTTTTTTTCACTATTTTTATTTTCGAATAAATTTTAGCTTTTATTTTTAATTTTTTTAAACTAATTTTAGAAAAAAATTTGAATAATAATAATAACAATAATAATATGCCACATGGAAACAAGTTCTAAGACTTAGCTATACTTTTATAAGATTTAGGACTTATTTGCACTTTCGCAATAAATTTTAGGACTTCTAGTAAACATATCCCTAAAATCAATGGTGCTACTTTTTCTAGCAATATCTTTAGAACTTTACGGACTTGATTGGAAGCTTATATCTTGGGTGGCAAAATTACCAAAAGTCCTAAACCTATTATAGTTGTCAATTCAATCATAAACATTTCTTTTTTAACTAATTCAATTTTAGATATTTTGTAATCGTATCAATTTAATCATTCCGCCAAATTTGGCCGGCTGGTATTGACATGGACATTGACCATTTGGCGAAGTTGACATAGCAATTTGTTAATGATATTTCTTTTCTTTTCTTTTCTTTTTCTTTTATTTTTCTCTTCTTCCTCTTTGGCTTATTTTCCCCTGCAATGGCCGGCAAGACTCATCGGCCACAAGGTGAGAGTTGCAGCTCTTTCCAAACTTCACCCACCCTCGTCAACGACCTCACCTAGATTTGGGTAAGGACTAGAGGTTGCAAGCGAGGTCGCCTTTGCCCGCGACAAGGCCATGGCGAGGTTGGCCTTGCTCAAATCTAAGCAAAGCCACCGTGCCTGCAACACCCATCGGCCACTGCAGGGAAAAGAAGCCAAAAGCAAAGAAGAGAAAAAAGAAAAAGAAAAAGAAAGTAAAAAAATTCAAAAAAAAAATATATATATTACTAGTATCTTTTTTAGAGGAAAGGAAAATCTCTCGTTTTACATTTTTTATTTATTTTCCAGTCAGTTCAAGTCAGGTGACACATGTCAACATTTCACCAAGTAATTGATGGAAAAACATTTGAATTGACTCTCTTTTTTCCCACCAAATAAGTTGGTTTTATCATACTACTAAAGAGCATAGGCAAAATAATGAATTAATTTGCAAAAAAAGTTTAGTTCCCTCCCACCAAACTACTTCAATTTTTTTTTTATATTTCTACTTTGGTTTTGTACGCATTAATCTTCGTCGTCTAACGTTTTGTCTGGTGTGCAAATTTTTTTAACCCCAAATATATAATCTCCTGCAATTGAGTCAATTCAAATGTTTTTCCATCAATCAATCTGACCCTCTTTAAAGAAAAAGCAAGACTTGGCAACTGAGACTATTCAGAATCAGTGAGCAAAGAAATTTCTGTGGCTGCAAGACCAAATTACGATTCTCATCTTTGAGAAATTGATGGCGCCCTTCCCCGTGAATATATCGTCCGTCCTGCTTCGATCTTTCTTTGTTTATTTATTTATTTAGCACTTAATTTCCAGATTTCGAATTAGCTCCCAGAATCGCAAATCAAAACGAGGATCACAGTAGTTTCCACTTGGCCGTCGATGAAAGATGGGTAATCATTCCGGCGATCATGCTCCCGCGTCGTCGTCCATCGCGCGCTCCGTTTCGTCATGCCTCAAGCAGAAGTTGCATTCGATCCACTCTCACTTGGGCGGCGGTGGTCGCAGGCTTGACAAGGAAAGGGGGCCGTCAGGTACGGACAAGGTTCGGAACCCGGATCGTCCGCGGCAGCATGCAGTCACGCCACCGTCCTCCCAACTGCGGCGAGATCCTCAGGAGTCGCTACGGCCGGAAGAGTAATGCCCGTCAGATGCTGCAGATCTCCGCTAAATAAACTTACAAGAGCCTCGACCTCGAAATAAACTTTTTTTCGATCTAATAGACGAGGATCAACTGGGTTATTCACGCTGGGTTTGTTTGTGGCGGAGAACGATTCGTGGGTTCGCTTGGTGGAGAACCATCGGCATAAATAGGCAACGGGTATTTTGCAACCGGAAATCAGTGACAACAAAGTTTTGTATTAGGTTTGTTTCATTGGAAAATAACTTCTAATGAAACTTTTTCTAGAATTTCCGGTGTTCGTTTCATGAAAATGAACTAGTTGGGAAAGACATTTTCCATAAAAAAGAAAGTCTTCTAAAATAGAGAAAAAAAAATTTCCACTTTTTAGCTGGGGAAAATATTTTCCTTACTCCACCTCCCTTATCTCATACCCTATTAACCTCTTTTTTCTTTATCTTTTTAAAAAATTCGAATTTTTAATTATTTTTAATTTCCATTTTCCATAGGCTTACGCTTGTTTATGGCTGGCCGATATGGCGAGTGGCGAGCTTTGGATTTGGTGAGCCACGAGCTCGCCAACCTCGGCAAAACTCGGCTTGCCGACCTATGTCTAGGTTGGTTGTCGGGTAGCCCCCGTCGTTGAGGCACACGGTGGTGGGGGAATGAGTAGGAAGAAGGAGGAAGCTACAGGAGGAAGGAGCATTAAGAAGAAGGATAAAGGAGGAAGGAGAAGAAAAATAAAAAATAAAAAATCGATTTTTTTAAAATTTAATGTATATAAAAATTGAAATATCATTAGTAATTTTCCTAGAAAATCATGTTAGATATGGAATGGTAAAAAATATTTTCTACTTCATTTTCAAGTCTCAATTGAACATCGAAAAGTATTATCATTTTCCTGGAAAACATTTTCTGGAAATGAAATATTTTCCTTGAAATGTATAGAGTCTAATTTCTACAAGCAAGAGATTTGTGGGTATAGGGACATAGATTATGTTGATATGTCTATTTTCATTTTTCATACCTTTTTCTCTTTTATGAAAACTCACTTCAAGCAATTTTTCCTATATATTCCAAAACACATCTAGATATCCATACATAAATGCTCGAGCAATAAAATCAAGCAATCAATAGTGAAACAATTAAAGTACTGAAAAGTAAATAGCCCAAGCCATATTAGGTAAAATTTAGTGTAAGAGTTTGTTATTACACCTTGAGACCGGACTATGAGTGGTAAATGGAAACTCTATTTAATTTTTTCTAATGTATCAATAGAACATGAATATGCAGATGTAATGCTTTCTACATAAATTACATTCCTAAAGCGAGCTTCTAACAAGTATGAGAATGTTCTTCTTCTTGTTTGTTTTTTTGTTATTTTGATAAGATGCATGAAAATTGAACTTGACACAATCAAGAATGTGACCCTAAGAGGGTAAATAAGATATAAGGTAAATATGCAAATAAAATCTAAATTCTTCTGAATTCACTTTAGGTATATTCTTGTGATTCTTGTGACGATGATGCAACATAAAATTACTAATCACGCAAGAAGTGATTTTTATAGTCTTTTTTTTTTTTATATAGTTACATGTGATTTATCAAAATAAGATTATAGGTATATCGATTAAATATTAATGCAATCGCATTGCCCTCATATTTATTGAAACATGTAGCCATGGAACTTCTAATTTTTAATAACGTAGCAATTAATGATGCAAATAAAATATGAATCATACCTCTATTTAGAAATAAGCAAATAAAAAATATGCTTGAAGATGCAAAGAAGAACACAATTGGACACACAAAGAAGAAATATTCCAAAAAGGAAAATCTTCATGATGCGATTTCCTAAATCTAAAACATCCAAGTAATCTACGTGTTTTTCTGTCCAAGATGACCCTAATATGTGGATCTAATATATAACAGAGGTCTACAATGTGCCATGAATGATTTTTTTATTCTCATGAAATGTGACATGTAAATTATGTGCAATGTAAACATGAAATAAAATGGGATATGATTTAAACACTAAGGTGTGATGACTCACAATGACATTTAGGCTCCATTTGTTTTCGCGGAAAACATCACATCTCCAGAAAATGTTTTCTAAGAAATCATTTTCCAGGAAAATGACAATATTTTTCAATGTTCGGTTGAAACCTAAAAATGAAGTGAAAAATATTTTCCATCATTCGATATCTAATTTGATTTTATGAGAAAAATTACTAATGTAATTTTAATTATTATAAAAATTGAATTTTTAATTATTTTTATTTAAACAAATTGAATTTTATTTTTTCCTTTTCTTTTTCCACCCAATTCTCATCTTTTATTAAGTGATCACAGGTTCCTTGAGTGCATTGATACGAATCATTATGATTACTAAATTGTCTTTCCATGTGTTGCTTGTATCACCTTTATTCTAGTTTTAACATTAGATTAGAGCTAGAATAGGTCCCAAATGGTGATCCTTTGGAGGTGGTGACTCAAAGACATAAAGGTGGAGGATGGTCGATTTCCAATCCGACATTGTCTTTTATAATATTCATTCATTACTCGACATATGTCTCGGGTTTTCTTTGATTTTGTATAAATGCCCAACGAGTTGCGGACTTTTCATTTCTTGCCTTTTAAAATTGCGTTCTTGCATATCATTTGTAGCTGCCTTAAATGTTTAATTCTCATACTGTCTTTCAATTAATTGGTTATTTCTTTCTTACCCTAGTTAGGTTAGAGTAGAATGAAACAAACCAACCAGGTATAACCACCTTCTTATTATAAATGCATGACATTGAAAAAAGAAATGCAGGGTCATGTTAGGTAATAAAACACACCAATTAGATATCAAAATGGTGTTAATAGAAATATTAGCGTAATCGAAATCCTTAAACTTTAGATCTTTGGTTGCGTAAAAATCAAGAGACAACTCCCGACCCTCGATTGGGCATCTAGCCGACCCCCAAAAATGAGGCTAGTAGCGACTCTTAGATCTTATTATATTGTCTAAATCAACTTTAAAATAAACCTACCATCACGTAAGGTATGAACTTTGGAAAGCTCATAACTACAGTTAGGCAAACTCAAGTGATCGTGATCCCTAATAAAAGTGAAAAGGACACTAAAAGAGTTAACTTGTGTATGGCGTTTACTTTAGTGCTACAACTATTTGTTGGCTCATTTAAATGCCAAAATTGGAGAATAATGATAATTTAAGTATCAACGGTGAGAAATTCCGACTCAAATTACACATAGTTTTTTTAATGAAAAAACGGTCCAAGTGGCATTTCCATGTATACATTTTTCCTCCATGTCAGTTATTTATTTGTTTTCAGTTGGTACTGAAAAAATTGTTTTTAAAAAAAAAAGCATTGAAAAATTTGTTTTTGAAAACTTTGCACTGAAAAAATTAATTTTAAAAAAATTGGCACTTAAGTTTTCTAGGGAAAAGTTAGTTAAATGACGTCATTTAGTACCAACGTATTTCTAGCAAGCCACATCGGTTGAAAATATTAATTCAAAAAGTCACATTAGATTTCCGGCCAAAGAGATCGGAGTTGGCACTGAATTGATCATCTTTCAAGAAAAAGTTGGCACTTAAGTAAGTTGTCGAAAAGAAGCCCCCTTTAAAGGCTGCCAATTTGAAAAACAAAATGCAGACATTTTTTTTTGTCTAATGAAAAATGCAGACACATTAGTAATCTCGAATTCAACTCAAACAAACCTTATACTGATGGATTTGCTTCAAGGTCATTCCATCAAACACATGGTGGGCAATGATCTATAGAAGAATATAAATCGATTGGAGAATCTAGCTCACATTGAGACCCACAAAGATCGAGCAAGCAACGCATGAAATCAATAATTTATGGCTCGACCACACTCAACATACGTACAATAGGAAAAAGGAAGAAGGTCTTGGTCCCGAGCTTGGCCCAAGGACAAGGATTCTTTGGCCTATCTTGTTAAAGAGGTGTTGCGGCTTATGGTCACTCGGCGAAGAGGATGAAGGAAGCTCCACGAAACGTCGTGAGAAATGTGAGCTTCGAAGGAGGAGAGCCAAACGAAGGTTTGGCTTATGGGTTCCTTCATTTAGGAGAGCAAGAACAGACGGGGGTGTGTTTGGTCATGGTCGCTCGGCGAATAGGAGGAAGGAAGCTCCGAGGGACGTCGTTGGAAACACAAGCTTCGAAGGAGAAGAGCTAGATGAGGGTTTCGCTTCTTCGATACTTCAAATGTGAATCGTGCGTTCCAGCATGAAGTGACCCTACTCAAGAGTTTACCAAAGATCTAAGATTGGACGATTGATAAACGATAGGATTTTGGATACTTCGTCACTAGCAGACGCGTACTTCGTCACTAGCAGACGCGACTAAGCAACGGAAGATGCAGAGAGAAAGAGATAAGAGTACCTGAAGAATTTTGACCAAAACAAATCCTTGTTGCTGACTTCTACTTTTTTGTTTTTCAATGTTATTTCTGAAATGATTTTTATTTAAGGTGAGCTTCTTGAAATCTTTTAAAATATAGCTATAAAGATGCACACTTATCACGTTTATTCAAGAAAGAGAAATTTCAAAATTACATAAAATCACCTTTATTGAGAATCTTTGAATCAAAGAAATTGACAAAAATGCATAATGAAAAATTGAAATTGAACCACACACATATAGAAAGAGAAAATCATTTTGAGGTTCGAAATTCTTCACAAAGATTTTATTATTAAGAACGGCTCGCGCAATTTTTACCCCCTTTTCGGCTCCCAACATCTCTCTTTCACATTGAATTGATTATATTATCCCTTACAGGTCGCACTCTTAACATAAGATTATTTCTTGCATTTTTTCTTCTTTTTCTTTTATTTCAATTTTACTGAAACACAAAACTACCCACATCCCTTTCAAATAACTGTTTTTCACTGTAGTCTTCTTCCACACCCATTACATTCAACATTTCCTTCACTTTTTTCTTCTTTTGAAGTTATTTTCCATTATTGTTATATAAGCCAGCACGGTCCTTAACTAGAACTAAAATTGAGGTCTAAACACGCTTGAAAGTTCCTAAAAACTATTGACATGTGAGCCTCTGTTTTTGAACCAGTAAAGTAGCATTCCAATTAAGCTAAATTGGTCAGAATTCATGTTCAAGGAAGGATGTCCAATAAAGCCAAGCAATGTCGAGCTAAGTTCAACACGCTCGAGCATTAGAAAATAAAAATTCAATGAGTAACCACCACAAATTCAAAAAAAGTCCTCCTCACATGACTATAGCAGCTGGACCAACGTAGTACCAAATCAAGATCAAATCACCGTCACAAATGCAAGTATGAGATGAAGAGCTCCAAGAAATCATTTTGCTTGTCTTGTAGCTTCAAGCTACTGTTATTCATCTTTACAAATGCAAACAACAGTAAGTAACGCCAAAACCTTTGAACCTCAAAACCAACAAGCATCCGAAAAGAAGCATATGAGAATTTCACCCATCTACATCACTCCAAATCATGCAGAGCCTCTATCTCCACAATGAAGCAGACATCCAAGTGCTTGCATTGTCGGGTTCAATAACTATATAAGCCGATCAAGCAAGTGTCTATGACGTTGCAATTTACCACAAGTGAGGGAATCATGATTTTCATTTCCACATATACTATTAACTAGAGCCTATAATTAATTCCAGTAAAGCCCATACCTCTTTTTGGTGGGGAAAATTACCAAAAATAGTTCTAAACCTATTGCAATATTTTTAATTTAGTGCTAAACCTTTTTTTTTGCCAATTCAATCCTAAACGTTTTGCAATTGTACCAATTCAGTCCACTGGGCCAATTTTAGCCGACCAGCATTGTCGTGGACACCGGCCAATGCCAGCCTTCCGAGTGATGTTGACATGGCCATTATTTTAATAATTTTTTATTTTATCAAAATTTTTTATTTTATTAATTTTTTCTTTCTTTTTTTCCTTTTTTTTCTCTCTCTCTCTCTCTTGGACGAAGTGGCCCTTTGATGCCTGGTGGAATTGATTACTCACCGCATAACTGAGTTAGTGTCTGAGCGTGTTTGTTTATCTATTGTGAAATATTAGCGGGTGCTGTTAAGCCCATTGCTGGGCTATGTCTAATCTGCTTCGAGTCTGATTACTCTCTACAAGACGTAATTTTGGCCAATTTAGCAGCTTCGTTGTGTTATGGCTTTGCACTAGCAGGCATGACACCGTGACTCTCTTCTGAGTCAAATTACTCTCTCCCTCGAGCACGTCGCTTGTTGTTGCTTGATTGCTTTTGGCTTTGAGAGGAAAGTGGTGTTTGATCCAATACCTAAACGAATCAGCAGACACCACAAACATTTGATGCAAAGAATGTGAAAAAAATTTAGACGGCTCACTGTGGCCAAGTTGATAAATTTTTAAGCATTACTTGGGCTAGCGAAATTTGGGAGCTTTATTGAAGGTTTCCATTTTTCCGTTGGGAAGCATAGGTCTGGTATGATTGTGTCGGTGGTTATTGCTTTCGAACACTGATTGCTAAAACTGACCATTTTGCTGTTTGCCTGAAATTTAAGCACCGTCTTGCATTCTCTTGCACCTGTTAGTTTTTCGAATTTGTTACATTTCTAATTGATGAGTGCTTAAAATCGAATTGCTAGGCTGCCTGTCTACGCAACTTAGCTAGCTTGTTGTTTGGTACCTGGGATTCCCTGGAGAGTAATTTACTTTTGTTGAGCTGGCTAATTTTGACACATCGATATATTGGGATTTAATGTATATCCATCCGCTAATGGTCAAGCTGATGAATGGACAACAGTAAAGCGATTGTTTTAGAAGTATTGTAACATTGGCCGTTTCTTGTTAGGTGGGAAGCTCGAGGATATTTTAAGCCACACTTTGATCGAGGATCCGATCCTTTTGTCGTTTCAATGCCACCGCTGATGTGACCTGTTCGCTGCACATGGGCCATGCAATGTCTATGACACTCGAGGTTGTTACTGTTTTTTAATTAGTTATCGATTGAGTTATTTTTTGTTTATGCTAATTTGGTAAGACTTGCTCTTAATTTACATTGATTTGGCAGAAGATAAATCATGGCATTTCCAATTTCATCTTATTTGCTTCCAATATCTTTCACTCCTGGTTTTTTTCCATTACTGCTTATACTCATACGAGGAGCCAAAAACCTAGTTATTTGTCTGATAGTTCATATCACTTTGAATTTGTTGATTTAATATCCGAAAAGAGAAAAGCTGACTATGATACAGGGGCTAAATTGCTTCCATCGTTTACTTGTTAAGGATATAATGATTAGATACCACCGGATGATGGGAAGACCAGCATTTTGGATTCCTGGAACTGATCATGTTGGAATCGCTACCCAGGTATGTCCCCAAGAATCTCCATGTCAGCAATAGGATATTGCTGAGGACATCTATGATCTCTTTTCTGTTACGCCATATTAACTGATCATCTTTGAACTTTAGTTACTTTTGAGACAATCCAAGTTCATGCGGATATTGAAACTCATTTGCCTTTTGGCATGGCTATTATTACAGTTGGTAGTTGAAAGAATGCTTGCATCTGAAGGAATAAAGAGGGGCGACTTGAGTAGAGATGAGTTCAACAAATGTGTATAAGAATGAAAAGAGAAGTATTTATGCCTTTACAGATTGCTTCTACTAAGCATCGCTATCCATTGCTCTCTTCTTCGATTAAATTCATTGCTCAGCAATCAATTAAAATGACCTTATTTATGAGTTTGGTAGAAGAATGTAAGCGATGACTTTTACTAGCTCAAGAAGAAGACAATAGGATTAGCTACCCTAGTTGGTAACGGCAAGTGTCTGTCCTTGGTTTGTGTAGATCTTGGTTGAGCTAATGTGTGAAACACTCCATTTAGAAATGTGGTCAAAAGATTGATACTCGAAGGAGTTAATGGGGACCTGCATAAGTGGCGGAGAACGTGTTTAATTTAACACACCATGCAAAACTTTAACAACCCTTGACATGTAACGCCCATAGCTTGTTTGTTTTAGTTGTTAAGGAATCTTGGTTTTGTAGTGCTGCATGTAATTACTTAAACAAGGAGTTCTAGCTGGTCTTCCAAAATCCCTTTGCGATGCCCTAGCTTTGCCTCACTTCTCTCTCAACTTTAATAGAAAAATATTTTTCTATTTTGAGAATTCCAATTGAGAAGCTTAATCTATTAAGTGAAGGAGGATATGTGTTGATAGGCACATCGATGAACCTTGTAAACAAGAAAGAAGAGATACTTAAACAACCTATGATGTGCAAACTGGATAGGGAATGACAGTTGTAGTTGAAACATGAGGAGTGGGATGCTGATCGAATTTTAAATGTCACGTGGGAAATTAAACTTGGCTTTGATATTATGTTAAAAATCCCAATAGAAAAGTCTAAGTTACTTGGTGGAAGAGTATACATGTACTTAATTCCAAAATATTCCTTTTACAAGCAATTGACATACTTTGACATTTGGATGTGTGCCCTTATTCTATCGTAGTGGAAATTACTTTCCGCCAAAAGAATCACTGTTCTTGAACTTGATTATAATGCCTCTTGCGGTACCTCATTGCTACTCCATGGTTGTGAGACTAAAACTACTATTTTGATGACTTTTAATTATGGTGGTAGCCTGCTTTTGCTATTTTCATAATTTCGCCTTGCATTTTCCGCAAACCTTAAAGATGAAGATGGGAGCGTGCGATTTCCATCTCATCTTTTTGAAGTCTATTTATGGCCAGCAAAAGCAATGGTGGACCTCGTTGGTGTTAGAATTAGTTAGTGTTCTGTGATTAGTAGTCGTGTTGTGGTTGTAAATGTTCTCTTCCTGCACTAACTGTGACATGGATGCTGTGCGCTTTTACTATAGTTTAATTTTCGTCACATCTTCCCTTAAACATTTATATATCCTTGATATTTAGGTACGGTGCAACCATAACGAAATGGATCAAGAGGCTTGGTGCTTCATGTGATTGGTCTAGAAAATGCTTCACCCTTGATGAGCAGCTAAGTCGTAAGGCAGTTTTTAACCAAGTAGAATCATAAGAGATAGAAAATTTTTGGATGCTTCTCTATCCTTTTCCATACCTTGTAAACTATATGAGGTGTTACGCTATGATGTGCGACAATTGAATGGAAGTCTTTTGATGGTTGTTCTCTTGTGACTCTCATTCTAAGGTATATCATGCATATCAATGGAATTATGTTATGATGCAATCACTGAACTACAACAGAATCTCTTTATTTAAGTGCACAGAGTTTGGGTCCAATTGTGTGTTTCTCAATGTGAGTTTTATTGAAAACTGGTTAAATGGTAGGCTTCTAAGTGGGTGCTCTACTTAATGACCATGATATTCAATTCTTGCTGAAAATGAGGACCATTACATCTGCTTCCATCTAATTCCTTTTCTTCTTTGTTAATCAGTTTCGGGCTTATCTTTCGAATTCTTTATTCTTCTCCCAATATGAATTTTATTCTCCATCTATTTGTCTATGGATATGCTTATATACAACCCAACAATCCTAATCTAGTTTTGTCTGATCATCCTTCGTCGTACTTGTTTCGGATGTCCATGTCTTAGCTTCCCACTGTTCTTACCTTTCCAAAAAAGCCGTTTTCTCTTGTCATTGTCTTGCTAGTTCCACTCATTTTTAGAATTATAAAGTTTTGACCAATGGATGCATGCGAGGATTTTGTAATGATAACTCATCATCTCATTAGGTTTCGTGGCTTTTAATCCTAAGGTTCTATTATGAGAGTGATTATTCTTGTGTTTTCAGGAGCCGTAGTTGAGGCATTTGTGAGGCTTCATGAGAAGGGCTAGATTTGAAGGTATACAGTAAGCCTTGCGTTCGATTATTTGATTAATTCGAGATCAAATTGAAAGCTAATTGGTAGGTACAACCCGGAGGAAAGACATTAGAAGTTAGTATCTCATTGCCATCTTCTCCTCTGCAGCTGCTATATCATTGTATTTATCCAATCCTGAGAATATCGCTCAAATATTGTCTGGCTGCATGTCAATTAGTGACCACTTGTTTCTTGGTCCAGTCAAG
This sequence comes from Angophora floribunda, assembly GCA_014182895.1. NCBI lineage: Eukaryota > Viridiplantae > Streptophyta > Magnoliopsida > Myrtales > Myrtaceae > Angophora > Angophora floribunda. The sequence continues at coordinate 769,493 of CM024711.1, read as the reverse complement.
TTTCAAAGTTCGGTTTCAAAGGTTATCTAGAAAAGATTTAAGAAATTCTTAATAAAATAAATAGTAAATAAAAATAAGCTTAACTCTTTTGTGGACAGTTGCATTATTTGAATAGGAAGTTATAGTTAAATTTTTTAAAAAAAAAAAGATAATTCCTAATTTAAATAGAAATTATTGCTAGTGCCAAATCTCATCCACGTGCGTACTCACATCTTTTCAATGTGGGACAAAGCACTTCTTAGCAACATGGTCTACTTAATTTATTAGCGGAGCAACAAGTGTGGGTTGCATTTTCGATTTGCACGGTTGGTTGTTCTTACTTAAGCCACGGTATCGAAGAAATATCACCGCATGGTGTCTTTCTTAAAATTACTTACCGGGATAAGAACCTGGAATTTTTGTCTATTTTACAGCCCAGTACCTCACTTTTTTTTATTCGATCGATTTCAATTTCTCTAATTGCGAAAGAAAAATGCCATTGTGGATGCTATCACCGTTGATAGCCATTATCATAGATAATGGCACATCAATAGAGAAATATTGCGCAGTTAGAATCATCCCAACCAACATGCTCTCTCCTCATCATCCAACACCGTAATAAAAGCAAAACATTTTTTATTGAGTAAGAAAGCCATGTCAAGAATTGTGATTATCGTGTGTCTTGAGTAAGTGAGCCACTCTATTTAGTGAAGGCCTCACAATGAGCTAATTTAAAGTTGAGGTACTTGACTATAAAAAAAACTTAGGTACTAAATTATAAATCTGATAAAAGTTAAGCTATTTGCACCATCATGACCTTTATTTGATCTATTTTATCTTTGGACATTCATTTTTTTGTCGTTAACGTGAATTTGTGAACCTCTCGAATAATGTTGATATGCATATAAGTGATGAAAAAAATGTTTAGGACTATATTAACACGATCGAAAGGTCGGGAGTGAATCATTTGTCCTATGATGTATTTATAACTAAATTGGCACAGTTGAAGCACAGTTGAAAGATTTACAACTAAATTGGATATCGTACAATAAGTTTGTGATTTCTTGAGCAAGTTTTCCCCTTTGCATATGTATACCCTAATTTATGGATCGCTCTTAGGATAGAGACATTATATTAATAGAAAATTATTTATTTTAAGTGGAGGACTAGTCTTATGGTAGCATTTTTTTTTTCAAACTTCTTGTATTTATAATAGCTTCATTATCCAACGATGGTAAGACCGTAATGAATCATTGATATCTTCACATTTTCCTTTTTATCTTCATTGTCGTCACTTTATTTTTCTTGTTCATCTAAAGTAAATGTAGTTAATATGTAGTTCTTTGTCATCATTTCTGAAAATGCGACCATATTGAGTGTCCCATTCTCTCTTAATTTCTTCTTTAAGACCAAATATCAAATTTATATTTCCTCGTCGATCTTCAATCCTCAATCTTACTTAAAAGGAGTACAATCATCACTTTTGATTACCAAATTATCAAAGGCTATAGTGCAATCTGACGGCAATGCATAAAATCTGTCGATTTGGACAATCAGAAATTTTCAAGACCACCAAAAGGTAATTCAAATACTCAATGGCATCAGTTCATTTTAGTAAGAGCAACATTGATTCATGAAAGTCTCCGTCACATGTAGCATACCTCTCTCTCATTCCTTTTTATTCTTGCTTTCCCTTATTCTCATAGACACGCTCATGACACACATGAAACCTAACGATTATTTGGAACACATGTACATTTTCTGTCTTTAAAGATGGGATGATACCCGGTGTCACACTACTGTAGAATACATTCGGCACCGTTTTCGTTGACTTGGCGCTTCAGTGGAACACATATACATCTGCCATCTTTAAAGATGGGATGAGACCCGTCAGCACAACTCTCTGGAATACAATAGCCTTCTTGAGCTTGAGAGACAACAAGACCTTAAAAGAAGAGAGTTTGAGAAATTTATTAGTGTAGTTCTATCATTAGAAATAATAATAATAGATGAGAGATGAAATAAACTTACTAGATTTCAACCCCAGCGAGAGAGAGAGACACTTACTTGATGCTATCACCAATAGAATGATCAACGCACCAAGCTTGGCTTGACCCTTCTCCATTTATGAGTATGATGGCTTGATTGTTTTAGGTATGATTGTGCAAAGAGTTTTTAAGAATTATAGAATGGAAATTTGGGCTTGATTATGGAGGATAGCTGTGGAAAATATGTGTCATGAGTCCTGTTGAAGTGGGTCTATAAAGATGTTTAAAGTTTGATATCTTTGGTGTTAGAATGAATTAGGGGTGATCGGTTCCCAGTTCGGTCCGGTTCCCATTTTTTGGGACCATGGACTAGACCGGACGGTCCTAGGACCAAGAACCGGACCGGACCAATGGTCCCATCCGGTTCGATCCGGTCCAATAGGACCAACCACTTAGCCAAAAAAAATTAAAAAATTAAAAAATGCTAGAAATATTATTATTTTAGGATTTATTGCATTTTTTTAAGAATTTTCAAAAATATATTTTAAATAGAAAATTGCCAGTCCAGTCCGGTCTGGTTCCCCCCGGAACCAGGATCCGGACCGAAAATCACCGATTCCATTTTTATGGAACTGGAAACCGAACCGATGCTCCCAAGAACCGGACCAAACCGGCCGATCCGGTCCGGTTCGGGCGATTCTCGGTTCAGGCGGTCCAATGTGCTCACCCCTAGAATGATTGCAAGATTCGAAATTGAATGAACAGTAATTAACTTAGACATATTCGTATTCAGCCATGTGATATGGGTCTGTGCAAACTTGCTTTACTAGGTTAGACAATAAATACTCACGGTATGCAATTGGATAATTCGATATTTTCTTACTACAGTTTGAGCATTTCTTGGATAGTTGCAGATTCTCCCTTCAATATATAAGAAAGCATACCTGATATGTATGTATTTCCTCGTTAGGAAAATGCTATGTTTTCTCTCTAAATATCATTATTTTTCCCAATTAAGATATGTGAAAATTCAATCACACCGCACAAAGTGCAAAGTGTGAATATTAGAAATCCAACCCATTTGGTTTTAAGCTTTTCCTCATAAATGGCTATTAAATTGCATGACTCGTAGGAACTTAATTCAAATATTTTGGAGCCTATAATTATCATAAAGAAAACTTTTGAATTTGGCATCTAAATTCTTATTCAGGAAATGGGTCTTTGATTTTCTTGTCATTTATCATTTTGTTGATCCTATGTGAAACTTTTGTCGCCCATAAAAAAGATAAAAATAGTTAGAAAAATACATTTGATTGCCTATTAATAAAAAAGATAATTATCACATCTAACTGTTCATTCTATTTATTTATTAATTCTTTCCATTCATCCAACCTTTAGGATACGTTTGGTCTTCTGAATTTCTAACCTAGACAGGACTGATAGAATATAATATGAAATCCAAGAATATTTCCTTTCCACTTTTTGATAATTGCAATAGTAAAGTCAGATATATTCACTTCACATCATATATTGTTTTGTACAATCTACATATGAATATTAATGAATCATAAACTTTTCAAATTGAGATGGTGAAAATCACTTACGATATTATTGTCTATTTTATTTTATTTTACTCTCTTTTTAATTAGTTTCTTTTTTATTTTTTCCCCTTCAATCATTCCATAACAAAATTTTATTAAATAGAAAACTGTACTCGTACACGTAAAATACTAAAACACACTAAAATGTGCAATAAATATATATATATATATATATATATATATATTGAATTTATATTATAAGATAGAATTAATTGAATTTGACTTTGACTTGCTTTGCTTCTTCGTCTTCTCCTCACAAAGTGAATCGGACTTTGACTTCATTGTTGCAAATAAATCCTTAAAATTGTTAAAGAAATGTCCTTAATTTTGAGTTGAATGATGAAGTTATGGGTCTGAATGAATAGGAAATAAATCGGATTTTGAGACATGATATCACTTTTTGTAAGGATTTATTTGCCCCATGAAATTGCTAATGATTACCGATGAATTTCCTCCAAGATATACAGGTCTCAATGAGACTACTAAATAATAATTATAATATTTCTCCAAAGTCTCTCAAGGGAAACAATCGGAAAAGATGGCTGTAGTTTTGGAAAGAAGACTCGGAAAAACACTAATCATTTGTTTTCTCAAAACTGACAAATTCATTTCATTCTTAATAAACAAAGACAACTCTTCGAAAGAGGTTGCAAAACAAACAAGTTCGGTTTCAAAGGTTATCTAGAAAAGACTTAAGAAATTTGTAATAAAATAAATAATAAATAAAAATAAGCGTAACTCTTTTGTGAACAATTTCCCTATTTGAATAGGAAGTTATAGTTAATTTTTTTTATAAAAGATAATTCCTAATTTAAAGAAAAATTATTGCTAGTGCCATATCTCGTCCACGTGCGTACTCACATCTTTTCGACGTGGGACAAAGCACTTCTTAGCAACATAGTCTACTTAATTTCTTAGCAGAGCAACAAGCGTGGGTTGCATTTTTGATTTGCACAGTTCGTTGTTCATAATTGAGCCACTATATCGGAGAAATATCTTCACATGGTGTCTTTGTTAAAATTACTTGTCGGGATAAGAACCTGGAATTTTTGTCTATTTTACAACCCAATACCTCTTTTTTTTTTTTTTTTTATTTGATCGATTTCAATTTCTCTAATCACGGAAGAAAAATGCCATTGTGGATGCTATCACCGTTGATAGCTATCATCTTTATAGATAATGGCACATCAACAAAGAGATATTATGTGGTTAGAATCATCCCAGCCGACATGCTCTCTCCTCATCATCCAACACTGTAATAAAAGCAAAACAATTTTTATTGAGTAAGAAAGCCATGTCGGCAATTGTGTTTAACGTATGTCTTGAGTAAGTGAGCCACTCCATTTAGCGGAGGCCTCACAATGAAATAATTTAAAGTTGAGGTACTTGACTAAAAATAATAAGTTAGGTACTAAATTATAAATATGATAAAAGTTAAGCTATTTGCACCATCATGACCTTTATTTGATCTATTTTGTCTTCGGACATTCATTTTTTTGCCATTAACGTGAATTTGTGAACATCTCGAATAATGTTTATATGCACATAAGTGATGGCAAAAATGTTTAGGACTATATTAACACATTCGAAAGGTCGGGAGTGAATCATCCGTCGTACGATGTATTTATAACTAAATTGGCACAGTTGAAAGATTTACAACTAAATTGGCTATCGTACAATAAATTTGTGATTTCTTGAGCAAGTTTCCGCTTTGCATATGTATACCCTAATTTATGGATCGCTCTTAGGATAGAGACATTTTATTAATAGAAAATTATTTATTTTAAATGGAGGACTAGTCTTCTTGTACCATTTTTTTTCAAACTTCTTGTATTTATAATAGTTTCATTATCCAATGATGGGTGCAGAGGGCCAATAGTTCCACGTGATCGATCAACGCCGGCACGAAGGAGGACCGGAACTTGAAGCACCTTCTGCTGCCAACGAAATGCGGCAGTATATTCGGCATGGAGACCTTGCCGGAGTGCAGACCCATGCCCGTCTTACACCATTATGCACATTCTTATTTTTATTTTTTATGAACCAATTTCATCCTAACTAACTACAATCGTAAATAATATTTTCATAATTTCGTTGTTAGAATGAATGGCATGCTAAAAAAACTAAACATCTCGAACATTTATTTATTTATTTATTTATATGATATGATACCAATTAGCTGTTGATAGGAAAAACTTGGGGTTATTATAGAAACTGTCCATTTAATCTATTTAGACTCATACTTCGATTCAACTCAATACAATTTGCAAGCCCATGCCATAAACATTATGAAAGTCCCCTTAGCCCATGAAAATCAACAAGAGGCCCATAAGAGGAGAAAAGAGAACCCTTGGACCCATTTTTCTTCTATTTTGTTCCGAATCATGTTTGTGGCGCATATGTTCTCTGTTTGTTTGTCTTTTATGCGAATACTCGGAATAATTTCTCATTGTCTTCTGATTTGCTTCATGGACAAAGTTTAGATCCAAATACTCTGTCTCAGTCCCCTTTGATCAAGAACATAGACTTAAAAATATCTTGTTTCTGTGAGCGAAACTAAGTTTGATATTCTTTTGGTGATTCTTAGCATGTTAACTTGTCCGGCAATAAATCTAGATGTTAATTATTCATCTGTTTTGAAAATAACCATGTTGATGAAATCATGCACCACCTGTTCAGCACCTTCTGCTGCCGTTGAATCCAACAATTGATTGGTGAAATTTCCATGCTATTAAATGATTCGTAATCATGAAGCATAATTTCTTTAAAACATGTCTCATTCACCAAGAGTAACACGTTGCTATTGTTGAAACCAAAGAACGTATATAATCTAGCGTTCCCTTACCCATGCAGTCCTAAGAATTTCTTCTTAAATTAGCCTTATTATTATTAAAAAAAAAAAAAAAACTAGACTCAAAGGATATTTGAGAGTCACTCGTTCGTGAATGGATCACATCACTTTCTTGAGCCATGGTTAGGGGTGTCAATGGGTCGGGTTGGGTCGGGTTTTGATGTTACCCGACCCAACCCAAAACGCATTAGACCCGAAAAAAAAAATAATAATAATAATAATAATAAATCGGGTCGGGTCGGGTCGGGTCGGGTCAAGTCAGGTCATACCACTTGGTGAATGATTATTCTGTTTGTATTAACCAAGTAATGGTCATCCACGTGGTAACATGCCGACATGTGATTTATCCTGAATGATACCAAAGGTCAATCACAAAAAACCGCATCCACTCCCTAGAACACCCCTCCTCCCCCCCCCAAAAAAATAATAAAGAAATTTTTTTTTCATCTTCATGAGTTCGTGTCAACCTGGTTAAATTTCATATTTCTTCAAAAAAAAAAATTTTTTTGATGACCGAGGACTCCACCTTCCCCGTCGCTCGGCAAGCGCTAAGGAACCGTGCCTATACCTCGGGCCAGTGCAAGCTAGCCACCACACTCACACCAGCAATTTAAGTCACCTAGCGAACGCCGGGATTTGAACCTTGCACCTTTTGCGAGAGGCACAATGCTCAAACCAACAACGCCACCACAACGGGTGGTATATTTCTTCAAAAGTTGGTACATAATATATTGACAAAGATCCAAAAACTGTTATTTTTTTTTCCATATTATCCACATGAATGCTCAGAAGAAAACTCATTTAATTCGATCAAAAATACCCTAAGTTTAGGGTTGGGCCAGGCTGGATCGGGTCGGCGCAAACCTTTTTGACACCCTAGTGATACCAGCTCCATACTTGGATAAGATTTTGACCCAATCTGAAAATACCCTAAGTTTACGGTCAAGTCGGGCTAGGTCGTGTCGACGTAGGCCTTTTTGACACTCCTAGGCATGGTGCATTGGAAGATAGAAATCATGTTAGCTATTGGTTAAAATAGGTTGTGTTTATTGGAGTTTTCCTTTGAGATTCATTGCTCTGACTTCACAGATCTTTGTTGTTTGCTTGTTTCTACAATGGCTTGCGACAATGGTTGATGAAAATGTGACTTGAGTCATTCGCTCAAGTCTTTGTCCCAGCTAATGTTCATGGTCTACGCTCCTATGATTTTGGACCCTAGGATTTCTACTCTTCCTGTGTATATGAGCTTGTTGTGGACTGATTGTGTCGATGGTGACTGGAGATAATCACTGGAACGTAAACGCTACACGCGATTGGAGGTGGTTAACAGTGAACTGTATCATTCCCGGGTTATGATAGGGTATATATGGTCCATTGTTGAGGTTCTAGTGTTTAGAGATTAACTTCACTAGCGTAAGTTTCTGGATTGCTAGGAAGAAGACGATGGGAGCATGAATAGGTGATAATAGAATGAATATAAGGAAATATTGATATGAACAGAGGAAATATAAGGAGATGGGATTAGCTAGGGAGTTGCTGAAATTGATGGAAGCTCGGGGATTGAAACCAGATGTTTATACTTATACTGTCATCACTATGCAAACAGTGGTGAGAGGAATCAGGCCAGGGGAAGTCCTGTTAGAGGCCAAAAGGAAGCACTCTAAGCCGACGCCAGTGACTTACCATACGCTCATCCATGGCTATTGGAAACTCGGAGAATTCGATAAGGCCCTTGAATTACTTAGTGAGATGGAGGTTGACGAATATAATAAACTAATTCAGTCACTTTGCTCGAAGGCGTTGGATTGGAAGAAGATAGAGAAATTGTCGGAAGAAATGGAATCATGAATGGGCTCATAAAAGCCCGTCAAAGAATTGGAAAGCGGAGTGGCCGACGCCTGAGAACTAACAGCTGTTAGCTTAAACTACCGGTACTGGCTGGCTGGTCAAGCCCCGGCTCACCTTGACATCCTTCCGAGTTTATATGAACTACAAATAGAATGTTTGGCTGAACCCTTTGTTCCACGTAGTCCCTTTTTCTGGGACTATCAACAACCATAGGACTTTTGGCCGAAACCATCGCCCGACATAGTATCGGCAGTTCTCTTTCTGTGGCTTAGATACAAGATGTTACAGTTCGGTCAGGAGATGGTAACAAGTTTAACTCAGATCATTCCTGGTTAAGAGAGAGACATATAATGTGCTTTTGTTGTCTCCATTTTGCCCAGGAAAATAAGAAGATTTGAGAGAGCATGTGTTGCATCTGGTTTTTAGAAGTCATAATATTTCCTTTCACTGGAGTTGAATCAGTTGCTAAGAAGAAACGCATTTGGTTGTACTGCAGAACCAAGTTTTACTAGTAAATTGCTGATGAGGAGCTGGATTATACTCGATGGCGACTCCTTTAAAATGTGGTCGGTATGGATACTTCCTGTGAAAAAGTAGATTTTCATAAATTAATGGTGAATTCTTTGTACAGATGCTGCATGTTTTTCATCGTTCGGAGACGAAGGGAGGTAACTTTTTCTCTTCCATGAGCATGTCTGCCGAGTCCTCTCATTCATCAAAATGGGCTAAAGTAAAGGACAATGTTCTGGTTTCATACTTTGAGAACTCTGATACCACCTCTTTGGAGTTCTTTCTTTGGGCTCTGTTTTTCACCAATCACCAGTCCGTTCCTTACGCAACAAAACAGCTAAATGCGCATTAAAGAGATGGCGACCTTCAACTTCATATGTAATGAAAGCTCAAGAAAGTAGGGAAGAAAGAGTGACATGTTCGAAGCGGTTTTTGCACATTCAAGTTGCAAGAATGAGGACTCATCTTTCAGACATGTAGTTTTGTCTTTTGATATAGAAAAGCCAGAAGTTGTAAGGCCAGACCGACAAGGGGGCGGCGGTCTTGCCAGGAAGGGGTTCTAGGGGTCGTCACGTCCTCAGCTCGCTCCCAGCATGGTTCGAATTGCCGTTACCCACCCGGAAAAAAAATAAAAAAGAAGAATGAATTCTTAAGCTTGATGGAAGCAAATCGTCAGGGCTCTGTTGAAATATATAAAAGAAGGTTGTTGAGAGAAATGAAGACTCTACTCAACTACCTAGCCGTTGTATAAATATGTACAAGTTTAGTCAACAAACATCAATGTGACGATAAATCAAACGGAGCAACGTGAATTTTGATCCATCGTCGGGAGTTCATATGGCGGGATCCGATTGCCTCTTTTGTTTCGAATCACGGTGGCAAGTAGAGAGGCTCACCCCGACCATAGGCGAATGGGGCTATATATGTACGTGGCACGTGTGCCTGAGCCCTGCGGACAGCCTGCGGCGCATGGTCTTTCGACATTTTTATTCACTCATGGATTCCGTAGCTACATCCGATTCCAATGTGGAGAACATACATGAAGGAAGCACATCAAGGAGGAGGAGACAGGACAACAGCTTTTGTCATTCGACATCTTTCCTAACCTTGCACTGGAGAACGGACCAAACATTCGAAGTGGAAGTCGGTGCAACTCTGCAGCCTTCATTCTTAAACTCCATAATTAAACCCATTCGGTGCGCCCTAGTCTAGAACATATATTGAACAATTGCTAACTTTGAAATCATAACCGCAGTTGCAGGATTCATCAACTCAAGAGGTCAAGTTAAAAACAAAAGCAAAAAAAAGAGAGGGGAAAACAGGGGAAAACAGGGGAAATTGAACTGGAAGGAGACCGAATGATACTGAGAAACAATTTCTTCTTTAATTTGCCATATTTCTCACTCTTATTACATATAACTTATTACATGTGCGAATGCAAGGTAAACCGGGCAACTTCTGCAAGCACACTCAGGAGGACTGAACTCGCGGGTTCGACATCAAGGCAGAAGCTCCCACACGAGGTGTCTCACGCCCAAGATGATGATGACGGCCATGCATGTCATGATGGTTTGCATGAGAGGCAGGACGAGCCGGTACAGATACCGTCTCCCGCTGAGGCCGCCAACTAGACTCAGTACCAACATGAGGGATGCGACGAGACATAGGGTGTTGAACCTGATAAAAGACGAAAGATCGACTCCATTGTTGCGGGCCACAACGGACAGGGGAGGGTCGGCAGCCAATAGGAAATAATTCCCCACCGTCACCCCCACCGCCGCCCCGGCAAGGATGGACAGCCCAAACGCATTATTCTCGATCCGGTCAATCCGCTCATCATCGAGCATGGTCTCCACAACTTTCTTTCTGCTGCACGGGTAAGCCACTCTCTTCTCAAAAAGGTGATATGATGTGAGACCTTTCAGAATGAGTCGACGGGTGCTACATATACCCTCTGAATCAGTTATTCACGCTGCGTTTGTTTGTGGCGGAGAACGATTGGCGGAGATCCATCGCCAGAAATAGCCAGCGGGTATTTTGCAACCGGAATCGTTGAAAACATAGCTTAAATTTAGGTTTGTTTTACAATATGTTTTCTAGAATTTTTGTGTTTGTTTTACAGAAAATAAATCAGTCTGGAAGATATTTTCCATAAAAAAAAATCTTCTAAAATAAAGGAAAATGTTTTCCCACTTTTAAGTTAGGGAAAACATTTTCCTTACTCTACCTCCCTTATCTTATACCCCATTAACCACCTTTTTTCTCTTTTTTTTCTTAAATTCAAAATTTTAATTTTTTTTATTTCCATTTTCCATAGGCTTGCATTCGCTATTGGCCCGCTGCCATCAAGGCACACGGCGGCGGGGGAATGAGTAGGAAGAAGAAGAAGGAGGAATTGAATGAGGAAGGAACACGAAGGAGGAGAAAGGAGGAAGGAAAAGAAAAAGAAAAAGAATTAAAATTTTAATTTTTATAAAAATTGAAATTACATTACTAATTTTCCCAAAAAATCATATTAGATACTAAATGGTAAAAAATATTTTTTACTTCATTTTCAAATTTCAATTGAACACCGGAAAATATCATCATTTTTTGGAAAATGATATATTGGAAAACATTTTTCGGAAATAGAATATTTTTCGTAAAATGAACGAGCCTAATTGTCACGACCAAGAGATTTGTGGGTATGGAGACATAGATTATGTTGATTTGTCTATTTTCATTTTTTGTACCTTTTTCTCTTTTATGAAAACTTACTTCAAGCAATGTTTTCTATATTTTCCAAAACGCATCTAGGTATCCATACATAATTGCTCGAGCAATAAAATCAAAGCAATCAATAGTGAAACGATTAAAGTACCAAAAGGTAAATAACCCAAGCCATAATGTATTAGTTTGTTATTACACCTTGAGACAAACCCGTGAGTAGTAAATGGAAACTCTATTTAAAATTGTCTAATGTATCAATAAAACATGAATATGCAGATGTAATGCACTCTACATAAATTACATTCCTAAAGCGAGCTTCTAACAAGTATGAGAATATTCTTCTTCTTGTTTTTTTTTTTAATAAAATGAATGAAAATTGAACTTGACACAGTCAAGAATGTGACCCTAAGAGGGTAAATAAGATATAAGGCAAATGCAACATGAAATTACTAATCACGCAAGAAGTGATTTTTATAGTCTTTTTTGTATATAGTTACGTGTGATTTATCAAAAAAAGAATTACAGGTATATTGATTAAATATTAATGTAATCACATTGCTCTCATATTTATTGAAACACATAGTCATGAAACTTCTAATGTTTTCTAGCGTAGCCATTAATGATGCAAATAAAATATGAATCATACCTCTATTTAGAAATAAGCAAATAAAAAATATGCTTGAAGATGCAAAGATGAACAAAATTGGACATGCAAAGAAGAAATATTGTGAAAAGGAAAATCTTCAAGAGGCAATTTCCTAAATCTAAAATACCCAAGTAATCTACATGTTGTTCTGTTTAAAATGACACTAATATGCAAATCTAATATATAACAGAGGTCTACAATGTGCCATGAATGATTTTTTTATTCTTGTGAAATGTGACATATGTAAATTATGTGCAATAAACACGAAATAAAATAGGATATGATCTAAACACCTAGGTGAGATTACTCACAATGATATTTAGGCTCCATTCATTTCACGGAAAATATCACATTTCTAGAATATATTTTTCAAGAAATCATTTTCCATGAAAATGATGATATTTTCCAGTGTTCAATTGAAGCCTAAAAATGAAATGGAAAATATTTTTCACCATTCAATACCTAATTTGATTTTCTGAGAAAAATTACCAATGTAATTTTAATTTTCTTAAAATTGGTTTCAATTATTTTTATTTAAACAAATCAAATTTTTATTTGTTCTTTTTCCTTTTCTTTTCCTTCCTCCTTCTTCATGCTCCTTCCTCTTGTGGCTTCCTCCTCCTCCTTCTTCTTGCTCCTTCCTCCCCCACCGTGTGCCTCAATGATGGCAGGATGCCCACCGACTAACCTAGACATGGGTTGGTGAGCTCGAGGGTTGGCCAATCTAGACAAGCTCGAGCTCCGCCAGGGCTAGGGAGCTGGCAACTCACCAAATCGGCTAGTTACCGGTTGACGACAAGCCTTGAGCTCACGTGATCTTGCAAGCCGGAGCTTGTCGCTTGTCGATTGCTCATCAATTCGGCAAGTGGTGAGGCTCGAAACCAATGAGCTCAAGGCTTGGTTGGGCTGGTAGCCAACTGAAAAAGAAAGTGAAAAAGGTAAAAGAAAAGAAAAAAATAATTAAAAGAAAGCTAAAATAATTAAAATTCGAATTTTTAAAAAAGAAAAAAAGGAAGAAGAGAGGTTAGTAATCGCCATTTCCCTAGTAACTGTAGTAAGAATGTTCAAACCAAGATTCTCGAGCATGACCGTCAATGGGGGCAATTCCAGGATGTGCAGAAATGAAATTCATTGCTCCACCGCCTGCTGACTGACTTGCCACGTGACTAAGCTTCAAGGCATGATAAAGTCAAATTTGGAGCTCCAACTCCAAAGGAAAGGGCATTTTTGGGGCCTCAATCTCAACATCCTATCTACTTCAATCTTCATTGCCTCGCGGTGAAGCACCTACATTGCAATCTTTGTTGCTTCAACTAGTCCTTATATATTGAGCACACCCTTCCTTCTTGCTATGCTATGAAGAATCCCCTATAGGCTTTGCTTTGGTCTATGAATGCTACCTCTTCTATAGCCTTCTTAACGGGTGATGAACAAAAGGCAGTGTCTAAACATGAACAATCTGAGATTGCCTCATCCTTTCACAGCTTTCTGCATTTTTCACTACCTTCCTCGATCTATACCTTTGAAAGAAGCCTTACCACCAGAAAATGCTAGTTCTAATTAAGAGTTCTTCTTCCCCTTTCCTTGATACATTTGGTTTGCTTTGAAGATTGCACCGTCTCTGACATATGTATTTTACCTTTTTTCTTTCATTCCATATGATGTGATGGATGTAGACTGATTTTGACTGAACTTTGTCTCTAGACTAGTCTAACATTTTCTCCCCGAATATCCAGAATCTTGGTAGAGAGCCCCCGCTCCCCTAGAAGTGCGTCTCTTTGGAGAAGAAGGCTCTGACAAGAGTGAGTAGGCACGCTCTTCTAAATGTGGTTCAACATCTAGGGCGCTCTCTATGTCAATACCATCCGTTTTAGTCTTTTGTGAACTCAAAGAATAAGAATAGCATCTCGCCACTCTCATTCATAGAAAGTAGCCTCGAAGGGCAAACAATCTCCTAATTTAATCATATAGGGTATTGTATTTATTTATTGCAATCCAAAGCAGGCATAACATTCTCAACTACAACCGCCATATTAACTTGTTCTTTAGGGTTCTCTCACTCCTTCAATCAAAGGAAAAATTTCACCGGTTGTGTGGTCGAAGGGAAATGTTGTTGAAGAGGTTACAAATTTGGGGTGGAGCAAGTACCTCTAGAAAGATCGATTCCTATCATACTCATTTATCAACTATAAAAATTGGATTTAAGTAAACCAACCGCTTTCATCGGGAAATGCAATTCAAGAATGACAATTTGAAAAAGCCTCATTGAACCAACTTCTTCAATTATCTACTTGCAGGGGTGACAACTAGCTGATTGATTCTTTCATCTATATTGGGCTAAGACCTCTATCTTGCTATTAGGTAGGAGCAACTTTCCTTCCGGTCTATATATTTTGTTTGGTGCTTCTCCTGGGTGGCTAGCCTGCCTTTGCAATCCATTAACTATTTATCAGTTGAAGAACTAGTAGCTTATCACACCGTTCAATCAGCAATACCTTTCATTTCCCTTACCCTTTCCTATATTTTATTGTCCTAGTGGATACTTTGGGAATTATACTAAGCGATCCATCTCACACGAGCCTTATTCTATCTATTTTTTGAGAAAAGTAACTTTATCCCATTTAGTTGAGGGAACAAGATATACTGGTTCAACGAAATCCGAACTTCAATCATTTCATTAAAGCAATTGTTATCAAAATCATTCTCTCTTCTCTCTATTTCAAGCAAGAGCTATTTGTCCGTATCCTTACTCTCCATCCACTTTCTTTAATGGCCTTTTTTGATAAAGGAAGGATTGAGCTTTATAGGTAAAAGGAAAGAATAGTGAAGGTTGTGGCGGAATCAGTTCTTGGTCATCCTACTAGTGGGGTAGAGGTGGTTCCCAACTAGAAAATATTATGAAAATAGATTGTGGAGACCCAACCTTACTTTCCGGTATACATATCCTCTACGTGCATAATGAAAAAAGAAAGTAAAGACTTCCCCTGGGTCCACCAACCATGCGGCTGATCGTCTCACTTCAACCTGAACAACAACAACTAGCTCTATTCCATGAACAATCTCTTTCTCAACCAAAGTCTCTTTCGATACCTTTCCATGACCTTGGGAAGCAACTGGCTCTCCCATGGAAATAATTAGATAACACGTTCACACCCTTCAATTGAATCAAAGAAGCCTTCCTTTGGTTCTACCTTTCTCTCTGGTTGAGTACCTTCCTTCCCCATTTGCCTTGCCCAGTCACCTGTCATTTATTGTGACAATAGAGCTTATGATCTAAGAAGAAAATGGTACTTTGCTTCAGGTTTCAAATTCTTTTTTTTTTTCACTTGACAAGGCTGAATAGTACTCTGTAGTGTAAAATTACTTCTATGTAATTTAACAGATTTTGTTTCAAAAATTTAACTGATTGGTCTTTATTAATTCAGTCCCTATTATAAGTCAGTACTAAAGGAAAATAGGCCTCAAGTTACATGCATTGTATACCAGTTTTTGAATGTGCTATTATTTAGTTTTTGAGCTAAATATAGTCAGTACTAAAGGCAAATAGGACTCGACCGCACGGACCCGCTCCTCAAGTGACCTCTCCCTCTCAAGGAGCTCCTTGGAACAGCACTGCAGCGACCTCTGGATGCTGTCAAAATGCTCCTCCAAATCCTTCCACATGACAACGAGCACCACGAGCTTCAACGCGTTGGCTTGCAACTGCTCGTACGCCTTGGAAATGCTCTCCTTCTTCGGCACTGCTTGCTTCAGCTCGTCAGACACTTCCTCCATCGAACGCAGGAATGCATGCAGGAGGTCCTGCGAGGAAGACGAGCCTGGCTACGGATTTCTACCGAAGATGGTATAAAAATAAATGTTGTTATTTTAGACCTAAAACCTTTTCCAACTACGTGAGTCACCTCGAAAAACAGAAAGAAATGAAATTCAAACTAATCTGGACTATTTTCGGAATACTAATAAATGCAACCATTTATTACTCGTTTTTTGCAAAATTTTTGTGATGGGTTGGAGCGAAACATTTAACGATAATAATAATTGTTTTTTGATTTATTGTGATAAGAAAGTAAGTGAAAAATCCCTTTTCTCGAAAGACCATAAATAGCAATCGAAACAAAAGCTCACATGCCGTTTTGGTCGTGCCTTTCTGTTGGCTTGATGCACGGCTGTTCTCCCGTGTTCTGTCTCGTGCTCATCTTGTTTAAGTTTAAGGAGTTGGTGGTTTCATAACCTTATTGGAGAATTTCAAGACACTATGATTCATTTTTTTATTTGCTATTAACCGAATCCATTTGCCGATTGAAGGATTCGTGCGGTAGGTTTTGATCAAGGGCCGAGATTCATTGTCTGAAAATTTCTAGCTGAAAAAGGGCAAGAAGAGAAAAATATTGGGCACCTCTAGAATTGGGAAGAAAATAAATGAAGAAAGAGATAAACACATCCGAAAATCAAAGAAAAATTATGTCGGTGAGGTCCGCTCATACTTTAAGATTGATTATCTTAATTTTACTTTTCACATTTTACATAGTCTTACGATGGACATATTTTAACTTTTTTCTTCTTTTTATCTCAAAAAGAGCTCGAAACCACAATACATAATTATTGACATAATGTGATTTTTCCCTAATGTTCTGGAATTTCGTAATATTTTTAAATTTTGGTAGTAGAGTAAAAGTTTTTTTTCCTCCCCTTTTAATGCCCTAGATATTATAGATAAATGCAATATCTCTACAATTTCTTCTGTTTGACATATGAACTTACACTTTCATGAAATTAAAAAAAAATCAATTCAATCAGTGCTTTTCTGGAACGAAGATGGGTATTTGTCGGGTTAACGAGTGCACTAAAGCCATTAGCTAATTTAAACTGAAGATTAGAGATAATACCTCTCGGGAGTTTTTGACAAATGAAGGAACGCAAATTTGAAGGAAGTTATGCACTGCAAATGTTTATATTATCAAAACATATTTAATGAAATCTAGCATGTGTTGTAGGAGCACTCTTTAAAGCTTTTCATAGTATATTTCTTTTGCATAGTATGTTCATAAAATGAATGAATTTTTCTAATAGATCATGCTTTATCAGAATGTACATATTAGATTACAAGAAAATGAATGAAAAACATGTGGTTAGATAGTTAAAAAGATATGAAGGTCAACCACGTAGAGATATTTATGTTGTTTCAATGAGTTACATGTCTAAGCTCACTTGTGAAATGAAAAAAAAAAATACTGGTGATCAGATTTTGAGTAGTGTTGATCTGTTCTAGACTTTGAACATGAAATCTACCTTGTTAGAATAAGTTCATAGTTTTTGGATCCTGAAATTTGCCTTATTTGCTTTAGAATTGCCGTTGTTTTTTTTTTTCCAGTTCTAAAATCTACTCGAGAACTCATTTTTCTTTTCGTTTCTTTTTTTGTTTTATTTTTACAATAAAACAGTTCAAAGTAAAACATTAACGAGGGCAAGCAAGCAAAACACAAGTCAAGAATTAGCAAGGAGGGTTGCAAGGCTCGAGTGAGCAAGGGCAAGCCGCAAGCGGGCAAGGAGGAGGTTGAGCCGCAAGTGAGGGTGTGAGAGAGAAACGTAAAGTGTTTTAACAAGGTCAGAGAATAAATAAAAAGATGTTAAGAGAAAAATAAGGATTTTTAGGCTTCATGAAACTAGTTTCAAATTTCGTCCAATAGGTTTGATTCCCGAGTGGTTCCTCACTTGGAATGGAAACCGGACCAATTTTCAAGGTAATTCGGTCCAATCCTTGAGTGAAACCAATCCGATAGCACAACCCTAATTTTGAAAACCATTGCTCATTGCGCAGTCTTTTTCATCAATGTATGTAGTCATTGGAAATATAAGAAATTGTTTGGTTCTAAACACATTGTATACTACTAATTAAGTCATAAACTTTTCAATTTACCAATTGAGTCCTAAACTTTTGCCTAAAATTCAACAACTGTTATTTTGGCAAATTTATGTAAAAAATTACTAACGTGGCCATGTGCCACGTAAGATGGCCAGCAATGAGTGAATCGCCACATAAATGATTCTGGCAACAAGTTTTTGGGAGTAGTAGCAGTTTGGTCATTATCAGTCGATGATGCTTCATCCTCTGCTCTTGCGAATGATCCTGCATTGGGTAGTAGCAGTCTGGTCATTGTAACAACGAGTTTTCGGGAGTGGATAAATCTCTTTCGTATGCTCCGTGTACTACCCAGGGCCTTCTTCAGGTTGATCTTCTTATTGCAAAGGGCTACTAAATTTTGTTTCTTTTGGTGCTATTTATGGTAGTTAATCATAACATGCTTCTAAATTTGGGTTTGCTGGTGCTAATGAGTTAATCTGGCATAAAGAATCTTTATCTTTTTTGTTGGCGGTAGGGTGTGTGTGGGTAACTTGTCGTTGCAATGAAATAAGCACATATCCTTTTGAGCTAACAATTATTTCTAAATTAAGTAATGCATCTGCTTAGCAAGTACTCTTTTTTTTAGCTCGTGGCTGCCGCATGGTGAACTTCTCTTTACTTATTCAAAGGAAGAAAAGACATATGTAACATATTCTTCTAGAGAGAGCAGCTACTCTCTTCTCATTTGGTGTCGCTTGTTTTGTAGGTCATTCGATACGGCGGGCTGGAGCAGCTCTTGCTCCTTGGTCGGATGTTGCCGGGAACTAAAAAGCTTCCATAGAACTTTTCACAACATCCTGCAGCCACTGGTACTTTCCTCACTGTGATGCTTCTTGGGCTCAAGTTCTGCCCTTGCCAGCCTCAGGGTCAGATATTTAAGTTTAGAGCGGGGCTTCAGTTAATATAAGACTGGATTCTCAGGGGAACAAATTTTCCTCGACCTTGATTTTTACTTTATCAAATTTAAACATGGTTTCTAAGCTTTGCTGTATAAAGGAGGACATTCTATTCTTTACCTCAAATTACTCTCTGAAGTAATTCCTTCCATACCTCCCTTTATGTGCGGTTGTCTGGCTGCGTTGATGAAGGGAGGAGATGACGCTCTCTGATGTAAATGCTTGATGCATCTGTACTTGCGGATGATGTCTGACATGAGTATGACTTAAGGGTGAATGGAGATTTTTATTCCTTCGCTTGAGCTTCGTGAATAAAGTGACCTGTGATTTTATATGGTTTCGCCCCAAAGTGTAAGTACGGGGTTCTATCTGCGTATATACATACATACAATGAAAACTATGTAAATTATTTGTTGCAAGGTTTGCCTATTTGAATTGTTTTTCTTCCATGACTACCTCTTCTCAAGTTGGAATTGAAAGTGGATCTTGTTAATTTTTCTAGGGCTTCTTTGGGATGGTCTGTTCATGAGCCTGAATGGTAGGACATGAAGGATGTGAATTTTGGCTAGAATGAGGCTCAATCTGCATCCATATTTGTTAACTACATACAGAATGAGCGTAGATTCTCCTCAATATGACTTAAAGGGATCGTGACGTGAAAGCAGGAACTCCTTACTCTTCTTAGCTGTGTGGAGAATCTTAATAAATTGTCCAACGCAATTTTCATGTTGTTCCCTATTAATGGAGTTTGGTGCTGATCTGATAATTATAGGGCATGCAGAATAACAAATGCCGTCCTATCTGGGGTGCCATGGAGAATTACACTGTTGGAAGAGAGAAGAGGAAGCAACTGCTTCTGATGTTATCTGAGCATAAGACTGACAGGCTTTGTTATCCCCCTCCCTCCTCCCTTCAAATCTCATATCAAACCACACCAACCCACCCATCTTGCTTCGCCAAGCCCCCATTCGACCTGTCACAAGACCGTCACTTGCTGAGGCACATAGCCGTCACCGTCGAACCAGCATTTAGATTGCTTCTCTCTCTCTCTCTCTCTCTCTCTCTCTCTCTCTCTCTCTCTCTCTCTCTCTCTCTCTCTCTCTCTCAGATATTCCTACTGTTTATTCTTATCAGATATTCCTACTGTTTATTCTTAGATTTTGTTTTCAGTTGTGTTTAGAGTTGCAATCGGATGGCTAGGTAAACTACCATGTTGATCATTCGCCTTTTTACTTTTTACTGCAATGGCTCTTCCTTAGAATATTTTGCTTTTGAACTGTTACTTTTTCACGGCTGGAGAATCCACCTTGTTTAGGCAAATTTGTATCTATGAAATATGGCCCTAACTCGATAAAAGTATCCAAAAAGTCTTAAACTTATCACATTAATATCCAATTAGACAAATTTTGTCATAAAATTTTTTGCATTTGTGCCAGCTAAATCTATCCAGCCAATTTTGGTTGGAAATCGTTGATCTTGCATCAATCATCCCGCATGGCATAATCGGCACTAAATAGACATTTTGACATTATTTATTTATTTATTTTCGTTTTCTCCTTCTCTTTTCCTTTTTTTTTTTTTTTTTACTGTAAAGGGGTTGATAGGCCCGTTGGCCCTTAATATTAAAAAAATAAAAAAATAAAAGAAAGAAAGAGAAGAAAAAAGAATGAAAATTATTTTAAAATTTTCAAAAAATTAATTTAAATAATCCACATTAATGCCAGCCACAACACATAGAATGGCTGACGTCCACGTCAGCAATTTCTAACTTAAATTGGACGAATGGATTGAATTTATATTTATGTAAAAATGTTTAGAATTAAAATAGTTCAATTGAAAGGTTATGATGGAATTAGTACAAATGCCATAGATTTAGGAAGACTTTTCCCATCCTAGTCTCATGGATCATGTAAGATGCTAGCCAAACCCTCGTGGATAACTCAATCATGGAGTTTGTTCACACTTATTAGTAAGTGAAATCAAATTTGTTCTTGCAACTAATACAAAACAGTTTGATCACATATAATTAACAGGAAGAGCATACAAAAGAAAATTTGCACATGGATAAGGGGAAAATGACACAAACAGTTCCTAAATTACTCAATGTGCAATTTGGTCCCCGAACCTTTAATTTGTTTCATTTCATCTTTGAATTTTAACTCAATGTGTCATGTGGTATATGAATTTTTAATTTCTTTGATATAGTCCCTGAATTTTTGGTAAATATTCAATATAGTTCATTTCCATTAATTTAAAACCAGGGATTATATTGAATATGTTTATATAGTTCATGGACTATATTAAATATGTACCAAAAGTTCAGGAGTTATATTGAACAAATCAAAAATTCAGGAATCACATTGCATATTAAGCTAAAGTTTAAAGACCACATCAAACAAAGTGCATATTGGGCCAAAATTTAGGGACTATTTGCATCATTATTCCATGGACAAAATATATAAGTACACGAAAATATTGCATGTCTAATATATGGAGCTGACCTATAATAATTTCTAAACTTACGAGCCTCAAGTTTCTTTAATTATGATTATTTAAAAAAGGATCCCCCATCAAAATACCTAGTGCAAAATGTATCACAAAAATCATGACATGGCATATCAAAATTTTATTTGGCTCCTTTCTAATACACTCTCACCTGTGATAACACGTATCTCGGCATACACTTGCTTCATGGACGTATTTCTCTTGTGGGATTCCTGCAATCACCAGCTGAAAATTTCAAATCAATAATTTTCATTGATTCAATTCGAAAAAATGACTATGTGCATGTAAAAAAAAAGAAAAAGAATGGAGGATAACTTCGATCCATTGTTATGGTTGCTCATCCACCAATACAATCATGACGGAAAGTGATTTTTATTGTTCTATTGTAAACAACCATTTTTATAGGCGTAGATGAAAATTTAACGTATGTACTTATCGGGGAGTTATTATTCTTTTAACTGTCCTACATAATGTTTGTTTTCAATCTACACCGTCCAATATTCTAACTATAGAATATTAGAATGTGCAAGCTCTTGGGCCATGATTGAGCCCCATCAAATATCCTTTAAGAATATTTTATGCGTTTATTCTATTAATGAGTATCTTGCTAATAAAATTATTATTTCGAGAAAAGATGAGAAAATGACTAATTCACTTTGTTGAATGGAGGCCTGATGTGTTCTCCATTTAATTGCCATTGCAATTGATTTATTCACATGATCGTAGATTAGAGCTGTATTATCTTCATCATAAAGATTAGGGATAATGCCACGAAAAACCCTGAACTTTACCCCATGTTACACATTTACCCTAAACTTTTTTTTGTGACACCAAAAACCCCAAACTTTACCCCCGTGTGACACATTTATCCCAAACTTTTCCCCGTGTGACACATTTACCCTAAACTTTTTTTTGTGACACAAAAAATCCTAAACTTTGTCATGTGTGACACATTTACCCCAAACTTTTATTTTAAAGGAAATTTTCGTATTTTACTTTTTATTTTTCTTGTTTTTTCCTTTTTCTTTCTTTCTTTTTTTTCCTCCTCCACCGCCGCTAGAGGAAACCGCCGGAGGAGTGCCAGCGTTGGCCCTCCCCCAACTCAGGCGAGAGTCGCCCTCCCCAGATCCGGCGGGAGCCACCCTCACCGGCGTCGGCTGAGGGCCGCCCTCACCTGGGCTGGCAAGGCCAGCGGCCCCCGCCGAATCTGGCGAGGACGGCCCTCGACCAACGCTGGCGAGGGCGGCCCCCACCGTATCTGGTGAGGGTTGCCCTCGCATGCTAGGAAACAGGGCAACAACGTGGGGGCTGCCCTCTCCGGATCCGGCGGGGGCCGCCCTCGCCCGGCGGGGCAAGGCCGGGGGGAGCTCGCCCTTGCACGGCAACCCTCGCCGGAGATCCGACGGGGCCGCCCTCGCCAGCATCGGGCCGAGGGAGGCCCTCGACCGACGTCGGCGAGGGTGCCCCCCCTGATCTGGGGAGGGCAACCCTCGCCTAAGTCAGTGGAGGGTCGACGCCGGTGGCTCCTCCAACGGAAAAAAAAAGGAAGAAAAAATAAAGAAAAAATAAAAAGTAAAATACGAAAATGCCTTTCAGAATAAAAATTTAGGGTAAATGTGTTACATGGGACAAAGTTTGGGGTTTTTCATGTCACAAAAAAAAGTTTAGGGTAAATGTGTCACAATGGGCAAAGTTTGGGGTTTTTGGTGTCATAAAAAAAAGCTTAGGATAAATATGTCACATGGGGCAAAGTTCAGAGTTTTTCGTGGCATTCTCCCTAAAGATTAATGATCCTTGGAAATGGACATTGGCCAAAATAACTTTGGTGGAATTGAGGGCTTCTAAGGTGCTGGATGCGGGCGTTCACCTCTCAATAAACTTAACAGGCTGCATTATCTTTAAGTTAAGAGGCTAGAAACTTGATTTACTCTAGTCCATAATAATGAATGTATGAGGTGCATGCATTAAATACATGTCTGTCGAGTTTACATGTGACCAGATGCGACTACTAGTTAACTATGATTTGATTCTAGTTAGTAGATAAAACTGATTCCTGCTCTCCTAATATACGCTGCAAATCACACATGTTGCATCAACAGGTAAGTTCCACCAAACCTAACGTTTGTAGCTAACTGGTTTTTAATCACAAGCCACCTCTAATAGAACTATGCCTTGGGATGCTTGTTTTATGCCAAATCATATGTACCCAAAGGAATTGTGAAGCCCAATGCCTGATAAGACTCGATGCATTTCTGATAGTAAATGACAAGGGTAGAACCTTTCACCTTAAGAGAGTTTAAGAGCCACAGCAGGAAGTAGATTATTTATTAAATGACTTTATATAGTTTCTTTGGCCTCACAACATACTATGCAACTAGGAACATTTGATAGAGATCTTCTTCACTGGACTTTACTTTTATTAAAATATAAAAACTAATTTATGTGATATTTCTATTTTCTACTACGAATTATTTCAAATGTTTGCTTCAAATGTCTTACTTCAAGACAAATGGGTAGGATATACATATATATATATATATATATATATGTTAATTAGCGAGTCTTGTATGTCTAATGTGTGAGTTTCATGTATCAAAATATATATGCATACTCTAATAACATATGGGATTACATATGTTTTACCTTGCTTCAATATGATTTATCCAAAATTACAGTGGACCACTAATGTGCTGTATTAAAAGACCTTAAGACCTCATATAATTGCATCTTGCTTTCAATGGATCTGCATGTATTCATTTACAACTTACTGCATAAAAATTGCATTTAACGGATCTTATAAATAATAAGCACATGTAAAAACCTCAGTGGGATTTGTCTAAATTTATAGTGGACTCATGTGTCATATGGATGAGCTCAAGAGATCTAATGTGTCCGTATTATGCATGACAACACACTAATAAAAATAAATCGAATTCAATATATGCATTTCTCGATTTTTGGCTCTCTGAACGATAGGTCTCCACCATAGTCACTAGTAAATTTTTTTGAAGTCATTGACATATTAAAGAAGAAATAGCACTTCAATAGGATTCGTCAAAGTGGGCTTGCGAGCCGTATAGGTGGGTTCAAGAGGCTTATGATCGTTGCACCTTAAACGACGATGCACCTGATGCACCTGCTCTTATTCATTTTAGTCTAACCGTGAACAAATTTAATGAGTTTTTCTTGGTCTAACTATTAAAGTACACCATGCATTGCAGTTTCATTGGCTTGACCTTGGTATTTTTTTCATTTTAGTATGTCCTTTTTTTTTTTTTTGTTAATACCATAAAAATCCCAAATTCTGCACATTATGACACAAATACCTGAGTTTTTTGTGTGTCACAAAAATCATAAACTTTCCTATCGTAACACAAATATTCCCAACATTTTCTTTTTGTCATAAAAACCCGAACTTACATCAATGTGACAAATATACCATAGATGGAATTGGAATAAATAGTATATATGTCATATATGCATAAGTTTGGGCTTTTTCATGACAAAAAAATAAAAAGTTGAGGGTACTAATGTGACAGTGGCAAGTTTGGAGCTTTTGGTTAGATAAAAGAAAAAACAAAAGATTTGGGGTACTTTTTTCATATTGGGCATAATTTGAATTTTTTTATGGTTTTTTGCTCTTTTTTGTTGCTTAACAATAATAATTCATGTTATAATAATTTTTGTTATTCAATCTCGCACTTGCTCACTCTGCGCTCTCACCTCGATTTAAATATGAGTTTTTATATATTATGTTAAGCAATATGAGTTAAGTTGAGTATAAGTCACTATATTTGTATAACATAAAAATAGGTTAAATCGGTCGATTTGAGTCGGATCATTATCAACCGGACTAACCAATTTGACAAGTCTAGTTAAATCTAGTGATGGGTTTTGGTTCTTTTAAGAGAGGAAAGTCTGCTTTTGAAATAAATAAAACATACTGAAGAAGCCGGAAGTGACGAGAAATTGCAACTTCAAACAAGAAAACTCTGTCCCATGGATTGCAACGTGAAGTCTTTCTTACCTTAATTTGGGGTCTATGACCTTAAAAATAGTTTGCTATGGTTTTGGGCTCAATGACCTTTGTCAGATATTGGACAGTTTGACTCAATTTTGACCGGTGACTACTGCCTCATTCAACATCATATCGACCCCTTTTTTGATACATTCGATAGAATGCTTGTAATCCCTAGTCTCGACGAGCGCAATTGAATATTAAAAATTGCATACTATCTAACATTGCCAAAAACGAGTCACTTATGCCGAAAGGTCAAAAATTCACTATCGAATTTGGGTGGTAAGATAAGTAACAAAAGAGTCGGTTTGACCAGCATTAGTCAAAAATTGACTATCGAATCCAAAAATTAACACCGCCAATTTGATTAAAGGAAAATGTTAACGTGGTATTTTTAAATTAGTTTTTATTTTTTGTGTGGCATTTTTTTTTATTTTTTACTCAATTCTAATTTAAAATAGATTAAAAAACTAAAAACCTAAAATTTTATTAAAAAACTCAAAAGAAAAAGGAGAGAATGGCAGGGCCTTAGGGGAGGGCCAGCATCACCCAGACCTAGTTGCCCTCACTCGAGCCTAGTAAGGGCCACTAGCCGTCGCTTAGGGATGGCGAGGACTACCACCCTCGCCCAAGGCCAGCGATTGTTGTCGATCCCTCCAATGATAGACGGTGGTAGCGACGGAACTAGCGAGTTGCCATTTTATTCTCTTTTTTTCACTATTTTTATTTTCGAATAAATTTTAGCTTTTATTTTTAATTTTTTAAAACTAATTTTAGAAAAAAATTGAATAATAATAATAATAATAATAATATGCCACATGGAAACAAGTTTTCAGACTTAGTTATACTTTTTATAAGATTTAGGACTTATTTGCACTTTCACAATAAATTTTAGGACTTCTAGTAAACATATCCCTAAAACCAATGGTGCTACTTTTTCTAGCAATATCTTTAGAATTTTAGGGACTTGATTGGAAGCTTATATCTTGGGTGGCAAAATTACCAAAAGTCCTAAACCTATTATAGTTGTCAATTCAATCATAAACATTTCTTTTTTAACTAATTCAATTTTAGATATTTTGTAATCGTATCAATTTAATCATTCCACCAAATTTAGCCGGCTGGTATTGACATGGACATTGACCATTTGGCGAAGTTGACATAGCAATTTGTTAATGATATTTCTTTTCTTTTTCTTTTTTTTTTTTTTTCTTCTTCCTCTTTGGCTTATTTTCCCCTGCAATGGCCGGCAAGACTCATCGGCCACAAGGTGAGAGTTGCAGCTCTTTCCAAACTTCACCCACCCTCGTCAACGACCTCACTTAGACTTGGGTAAGGACTAGAGGTTGCAAGCGAGGTCGCCTTTGCCCGCGACAAGGCCATGGCGAGGTTGGCCTTGCTCAGATCTAAGCAAAGCCACCATGCCTGCAACACCCATCAGCCACTGCAGGGAAAAGAAGCCAAAAGCAAAGAAGATAATAAAGAAAAAGAAAAAGAAAGTAAAAAAATTCAAAAAAAATATATTACTGGTATCCTTTTTTAGAGGATCACAGTAGTTTCCACTTGGCCGTCGATGAAAGATGGGTAATCATTCCGGCGATCATGCTCCCGCGTCGTCGTCCATCGCGCGCTCCGTTTCGTCATGCCTCAAGCAGAAGTTGCATTCGATCCACTCTCACTTGGGCGGCGGTGGTCGCAGGCTTGACAAGGAAAGGGGGCCGTCAGGTACGGGACAAGGCTCGGAACCCGGATCGTCCGCGGCAGCATGCAGTCACGCCACCGTCCTCCCAACTGCGGCGAGATCCTCAGGAGTCGCTACGGCCGGAAGAGTAATGCCCGTCAGATGCTGCAGATGTCCGCTAAATAAACTTACAAGAGCCTCGACCTCGAAATAAACTTTTTTTCGATCTAATAGACGAGGATCAACTGGTTTCATACCTTTTTGGAGCTCTTTCTTTGGGCTCTGTTGTTCACCAATCACCAGTCCCGTTCCTCATGCAGCAAAACAGCTAAATGCGCATTAAAGAGATGGTGACCTTCAAACTCCATATGGAAATGAAAGCTCAAGAAAGTAGGAAAGAAAGAGCGACATGTTGGAAGCGGTTTTTTTGCACTTTCAAGTTGCAAGAATGAGGACTCATCTTTCAGACATGTAGTTTTGTCTTCTAAGATAGAAAAGCCGAAAGTTGTAAGGCCAGCCGCCTTGGCGGCGGAGGTCTTGCCGGGATTTTCTGGATCGAGCTTGTAAGGGGTTCTAGGGGTCGTCACGTCCTCGGCTCGCTCCCAGCAATAGTGGTCCGAATTGCCGTTATCCACCCAGAAAAAAGAAAAGGAAAGGAAAAAGGATTGAATTATTAAGCTTGATGGAAGCAAATCGTCAGGGCTATGTTGAAATATAGAAAAGAAGGTTGGGGAGAGAAATAAAGACTCTACTTATCTAACTAGCCGTCGTATATATACCTATAAGTTTAGTCAACAAACACTAATGTGATGATAAATCAAACAGAGCGACGTGAATTTGGGTCCATCATTGGGAGTTCATATGGCGGCATCCGACTGCCTCTTTCGTATCGAATCACGGTGGCCAGCAGAGAGGCTCACCCCGACCATCCAGAGGCGTGCCGGTTCGGCACTCAGCAGGCAAATGGGGCTATATATGTACTGTGGCGTGTGTACCTGAGCCCAGCGGACGGCCTACAGTGCGTGGTCTTTCGACATTTTTACTCACTTGCGGATTCCGGAACCACATCCGATTCCCATGTAGAGAACTCACATGAAGGAAGCACATCAAGGAGGAGGAGACAGGACAACAGCTTTTGTCATTCGACATCTTTCCTATCCTTGCACTGGAGAACGGACCAAACATTCGAAGTGGAAGTCGGTACAACTCTGCGGCCTTCATACTTAAACTCCATAACTAAACCCATTCGGTGTGCCCTAGTCTAGAACAGATATTGAACAATTGCTAACTCTGAAATCATAACCGCAGTCACAGGATTCATCAACTCAAGAAGTCGAGTTAAAAATAAAAGCAAAAAAAAAAAAAAAAAAAAAGGGGAAAACAGGGGAACTTGAACTGAAAGGAGACCGAATGATACTGAGAAACAATTTTCTTCTTTAAGGCAGAAGCTTATTACATATTTTGCACTCTTATTGCATATATCTCATTACATGTGTGAATGCAAAGCAAACTGGGCAACTGCTGTATGGCACACTCAGGAGGACTGAACTTGCGGATTCGACATCAAGGCAAAAGCTTCACGAGGCGTCACACCATTAGCTATCATGCTGATGGTGAAGGTGATGGCCATGCACGTCAGGATGGTTAGGATGAGAGGCTTGACGAGCCAGTACAGATACCGACCCCCGTTGAGGCTGCCGACTAGAATCAGTATCACCGTGATGGATGCGAGGAAAGTAAGGGTGTTGAACATGATAAAAGATGAAAGATCGACTCCATTCTTGCCGGCCACAACGGACAGGGGAGGGTTGGCAGCCACTTTGTAAGAATTCGCTGCCGTGACCCCGGCAACGATCATCAGCCCAAACACATTATTCTTGAGCGGATCGTTCGGCTCATCATCGAGCTTGGTCTCCATAACTTTCTTTCTGCTGCACGGGTAATCCGCTCTCTTCTAAAAAAAGGTGATATGCTATGAGACCTTTCAGAATGAGTGCTACATATACCCTCTGAATCAGTTATTCACGCTGGGTTTGTTTGTGGCGGAGAACGATTCGCGGGTTCGCTTGGTGGAGAACCATCGGCATAAATAGGCAACGGGTATTTTGCAACCGGAAATCAGTGACAACAAAGTTTTGTATTAGATTTGTTTCATGGAAAATAATTCTAATGAAACTTTTTCTAGAATTTCTGGTGTTCGTTTCACGAAAATGAACTAGTTGGGAAAGACATTTTCCATAAAAAGAAAGTCTTCTAAAATGGAGAAAAAAAATTTCCACTTTTTAGCTGGGGAAAATATTTTCCTTACTCCACCTCCCTTATCTCATACCCTATTAACCTCTTTTTTCTTTATCTTTTTCAAAAATTCGAATTTTTAATTATTTTTAATTTCCATTTTCCATAGACTTACGCTTCTTTCTGGCTGGCCGATATGGCTAGTGGCGAGATTTGGATTTGGTGAGCCACGAGCTCGCCAACCTCGGCAAAACTCGGCTTGCCGACCTATGTCTAGGTTGGTTGTCGGGTAGCCCCGTCGTTGAGGCACACGGTGGTGGGGTAATGAGTAGGAAGAAGAAGGAGGAAGCTGCAGGAGGAAGGAGCACGAAGAAGGAGGATAAAGGAGGAAGGAGGAAGGAGAAGAAAAATAAAAAATAAAAAATCGATTTTTTAAAAATTTAATGTTTATAAAAATTGAAATATCATTAGTAATTTTCCTAGAAAATCATGTTAGATATTGAATGGTAAAAAATATTTTCTACTTCATTTTCAAGTTTCAATTGAACATCGAAAAGTATTATCATTTTCCTGGAAAACATTTTCTGGAAATGAAATATTTTCCTTGAAATGAATAGAGTCTAATTTCTACAAGCAAGAGATTTGTGGGTACAGGGACATAGATTATGTTGATATGTCTATTTTCATTTTTCATACCTTTTTCTCTTTTATGAAAACTCACTTCAAGCAATTTTTCCTATATATTCCAAAACGCATCTAGATATCCATACATAAATGCTCGAGCAATAAAATCAAAGCAATCAATAGTGAAACAATTAAAGTACTGAAAAGTAAATAATCCAAGCCATATCAGGTAAAATTTAGCGTAAGAGTTTGTTATTACACCTTGAGACCGGACTATGAGTGGTAAATGGAAACTCTATTTAAATTTTTCTAATGTATCAATAGAACATGAATATGCAGATCTAATGCTCTCTACATAAATTACATTCCTAAAGCGAGCTTCTAACAAGTATGAGAATGTTCTTCTTCTTGTTTGTTTTTTTTTAAATTCTTCTTGTTTGTTTTTTACAAGTATGCAAATAAAATCTAAATTCTTCTGAATTCGCTTTAGGCATATTCTTGTGATTCTTGGGACGATGATGCAACGTAAAATTACTAATCACGCAAGAAGTGATTTTTATAGTCTTTTTTTTTTTTATATAGTTACATGTGATTTATCAAAATAAGATTATAGGTATATCAATTAAATATCAATGCAATCGCATTGCCCTCATATTTATTGAAACATGTAGCCATGGAACTTCTAATTTTTAATAATGTAGCAATTAATGATGCAAATAAAATATGAATCATACCTCTATTTAGAAATAAGCAAATAAAAAATATGCTTGAAGATGCAAAGAAGAACACAATTGGACACACAAAGAAGAAATATTCCAAAAAGGAAAATCTTCATGATGCGATTTCCTAAATCTAAAACACCCAAGTAATCTATGTGTTTTTTCTGTCCAAGATGACCCTAATATGTGTATCTAATATATAATAAAGGTCTACAATGTGCCATGAATGATTTTTTTATTCTCATGAAATGTGACATATGTAAATTATGTGCAATGTAAACATGAAATAAAATGGGATATGATTTAAACACTAAGGTGTGATGACTCACAATGACATTTAGGCTCCATTTGTTTCGCGGAAAATATCATATCTCCAGAAAATGTTTTCTAAGAAATCATTTTCCAGGAAAATGACAATATTTTTCAATGTTCGGTTGAAACCCAAAAATGAAGTGAAAAATATTTTCCATCGTTCGATATCTAATTTTATTTTCTGAGAAAAATTACTAATGTAATTTTAATTTTTATAATAATTGAATTTTTAATTATTTTTATTTAAACAAATTGAATTTTATTTTTTCTTTTCTTTTTCCACCCAATTCTCATCTTTTATTAAGTGATCACAGGTTCCTTGAGTGCACTGATACCAATCTTTATGATTACTAAATTGTCTTTCCATGTATTACTTGCTTGTATGACCTTTATTCTAGTTTTAACATTAGATTAGAGCTAGAATAGGTCCCAAATGGTGATCCTTTGGAGGTGGTGACTCAAAGACATAAAGGTGGAGGATGGTCGATTTCCAATCCGACATTGTCTTTTATAATATTCATTCATTACTCGACATATGTCTCAGGTTTTCTTTGGTCTTGTATAAATGCCCGACGAGTTGCGGACTTTTCATTTCTTGCCTTTTAAAATTGCGTTCTTGCATATCATTTGTAGCTGCCTTAAATGTTTAATTCTCATACTGTCATTCAATTAATTGGTTATTTCTTTCTTACCCTAGTTAGGTTAGAGTAGAATGAAACAAACCAACTAGGTATATTACCTTCTTATTATAAATGCATGACATTGAAAAAAGAAATGCAGGGTCATGTTAGGTAATAAAACACACCAATTAGATATCAAAATGGTGTCAATAGCAATATTAGCGTAATCGAAATCCTTAAAATTTAGATCTTTGGTTGCGTAAAAATCAAGAGACAACTCCCGACCCTCGATTGGGCATCTAGCCGACACCAAAAATGAGGCTAGTAGCGACTCTTAGATCTTATTATATTGTCTAAATCAACTTTAAAATAAACCTACCATCATGTAAGGTATGAGCTTTGGAAAGCTCATAACTACAGTTAGGCAAACTCAAGTGATCGTGATCCCGAATAAAAGTGAAAAGGACACTAAAAGAGTTAACTTATGTATGGCGTTTACTTTAGTGCTACAACTTTTCGTTGGCTCATTTAAATGCCAAAATTGGAGAATAATGATAATTTAAATATCAACGGTGAGAAATTCCGACCCAAATTACACATGGCTTTTTTAATGAAAAAACGGTCCAAGTGGCATTTCCATGTATACATTTTTTCCTCCATGTCAGTTATTTATTTGTTTTCAGTTGGCACTGAAAAAATTGTTTTTAAAAAAAAAAGCATTGAAAAATTTGTTTTTGAAAACTTTGCACTGAAAAAATTAATTTTAAAAAAATTGGCACTTAATTTTTTCAGGGAAAAGTTAGTTAAATGACGTCATTTAGTACCAACGTATTTCTAGCAAGCCACATCGGTTGAAAATATTAATTAAAAAAGTCACGTTAGATTTCCGGCCAAAGAGATCGGAGTTGGCACTGAATTGATCTTTCAAGAAAAAGTTGGCACTTAAGTGAGTTGTCGAAAAGAAGCCCCCTTTAAAGGCTGCTAATTTGAAAAACAAAATGCAGAAAATTTTTTTTGTCTAATGAAAAATGCAGACACATTAGTAATCTCGAATTCAACTCAAACAAACCTCATACTGATGGATTTGCTTCAAGGTCATTTCATCAAACACATGGTGGGCAATGATCTATAGAAGGATATAAATCGATTGGAGGATCTAGCTCACATTGAGACCCACAAAGATCGAGCAAGCAACGTATGAAATCAATAATTTATGACTCGACCACACTCAACATACGTACAATAGGAAAAAGGAAGAAGGTCTTGGTCCCGAGCTTGGCCCAAGGACAAGGATTCTTCGGCCTATCTTGTTAAAGAGGTGTTGTGGCTTATGGTCACTCGGCGAAGTGGAAGAAGGAAGCTCCACGAAACGTCGTGAGAAATGTGAGCTTCGAAGGAGGAGAGCCAAACGAAGGTTTGGCTTATGGGTTCCTTCATTTAGGAGAACAAGAACAGACGGGGGTGTGTTTGGTCATGGTCGCTCGGCGAATAGGAGGAAGGAAGCTCCGTGGGACGTCGTTGGAAACACAAGCTTCGAAGGAGAAGAGCTAGATGAGTGTTTCGCTTCTTCGATACTTCAAATGTGAATCGTGCGTTCCAGCATGAAGTGACCCTACTCAAGAGTTTACCAAAGATCTAAGATTGGACGATTGATAAACGATAGGATTTTGGATACTTCGTCACTAGCAGACGCGACTAAGCAACGGAAGATGCAGAGAGAAAGAGATAAGAGTACCTGAAGAATTTTGACCAAAACAAATCCTTGTTGCTGACTTCTACTTTTTTGTTTTTCAATGTTATTTCTAAAATGATTTTTATTGAAGGCGAGCTTCTTGAAATCTTTTAAAATATAGCTATAAAGATGCACACTTATCACATTTATTCAAGAAACAGAAATTTCAAAATTACATAAAATCACCTTTATTGAGAATCTTTGAATCAAAGAAATTGACAAAAACACATAATGAAAAATTGAGATTGGACCACACACATATAGAAAGAGAAAATCATTTTGAGGTTCGAAATTCTTCACAAGGATGTTATTATTAAGAAAGGCTCGTGCTATTTTTACCCCCTTTTCGGCTCCTGACATCTCTCTTTCACATTGAATTGACTATATTATCTCTTGCAGGTCGCACTCTTGACATAAGATTATTTCTTGCATTTTTTCTTCTTTTTCTTTTATTTCAATTTTACTAAAACACAAAACTACCCACATCCCTTTCAAATAACTGTTTTTCACTGTAATCGCTTCTTCCACACCCATTACATTCAACATTTCCTTCACTTTTTTCTTCTTTTGAAGTTATTTTCCATTATTGTTATATAAACCAGCACGGTCCTTAACTAGAACTAAAATTGAGGTCTAAACACGCTTGAAAGTTCCTAAAATCTATTGACATGTGAGCCTCTGTTTTTGAACCAGTAAAATAGTATTCGAATTAAGCTAAATTGGTCAGAATTCATGTTCAAGGAAGGATGTCCAATAAAGCCAAGCAATGTCTACCTAAGTTCAACACGCTCGAGGCATTAGAAAATAAAAATTCAATGAGTAACCACCACAAATTCAAAAAAACTCCTCCTCACATGACTATAGCAGCTGGACCAACGTAGTACCAAATCAAGATCAAATCACCGTCACAAATGCAAGTATGAGATGAAGAGCTCCAAGAAATCATTTTGCTTGTCTTGTAGCTTCAAGCTACTGTTATTCATCTTCACAAATGCAAACAACAGTAAGTAACGCCAAAACCTTCGAACCTCAAAACCAACAAGCATCCGAAAAGAAGCATATGAGAATTTCACCCATCTACATCACTCCAAATCATGCAGAGCCTCTATCTCCACAATGAAGCAGACATCCAAGTGCTTGCATTGTCGGGTTCAACAACTATATAAGACGATCAAGCAGGTGCCTATGACGTTGCAATTTACCACAAGTGAGGGAATCATGATTTTCATTTCCACATATACTATCAACTAGAGCCTATAATTAATTCCAATAAAGCCCATACCTCTTTTTGGTGGGGAAAATGACCAAATATAGTTCTAAACCTATTGCAATTTTTCTAATTTAGTCTTAAACCTTTTTTTTTTTGCCAATTCAATCCTAAACGTTTTGCAATTGTACCGATTCAGTCCACTCGGCCAATTTTAGCCGACTAGCATTGTCGTGGACACTAGCCAATGCCAGCCTTCCGAGTGATGTTGACATGGCCATTATTTTAATAATTTTTATTTTATCAAATTTTTTATTTTATTAATTTTTTCTTTCTTTTTTTCCTTTGTTTTCTCTCTCTCTCTTGGACAAAGTGGCCCTTTGATGCCTGGTGGAATTGATTGCTCACCGCATAACTGAGTTAGTGTCTGAGCGTGTTTGTTTATCAATTGGGAAATATTAACGAGTGATGTTAAGCCCATTGCTGGGCCATGTCTAATGTGCTTTGAGTCTGATTAGTCTCTGGAAGACGTAATTTTGGCCAATTTAGCAGCTTCGTTGTGTTATGGCTTTGCACTAGCAGGCATGACACCGTGATTCTCTTCTAAGTCGAATTACTCTCTCCCTCGAGCACGTAGCTTGTTGTTGCTTGATTGCTTTTGGCTTTGAGAGGAAAGTGGTGTTTGATCCAATACCTAAACGAATCAGCAGACACCACAAACATTTGGAAAAATTTTAGACGGCTCACTGTGCCCAAGTTGATAAATTTTTAAGCATTACTTGGGCTAGCGAAATTTGGGAGCTTTATTGAAGGTTTCCATTTTTTCCGTTGGGAAGCATAGGTCTTGTATGATTGTGTCGGTGGTTATTGCTTTCGAACACTGATTGCTAAAACTGACCATTTTGCTGTTTGCCTGAAAATTAAGTACCGTCTTGCATTCTCTTGCACCTGTTAGTTTTTCGAATTTGTTACATTTTTAATTGATGAGTGCTTAAAATCGAATTGCTAGGCTGCCTGTCTACGCAACTTAGCTAGCTTGTTGTTTGGTACCTGGGATTCCCTGGAGAGTAATTTACTTTTGTTGAGCTGGCTAATATTGACACATCGATATATTGGGATTTAATGTATATCCATCCGCTAACGGTCAAGCTGATGAATGGACAACAGTAAAGCGATTGTTTTAGAAGTATTGTAACATTGGCCGTTTCTTGTTAGGTGGGAAGCTCAAGGATATTTTAAGCCACACTTTGATCGAGGATCCGATCCTTTTGTCGTTTCAATGCCACCGCTGATGTGACCTGTTCGCTGCACATGGGCCATGCAATGTCTATGACACTCGAGGTTGTTACTGTTTTTTAATTAGTTATCGATTGAGTTATTTTTTGTTTATGCTAATTTGGTAAGACTTGCTCTTAATTTACATTGATTTGGCTGAAGATAAATCATGGCATTTCCAATTTCATCTTATTTGCTTCCAATATCTTTCACTCCTGGTTTTTTCCATTACTGCTTATTCTCATACGAGGAGCCAAAAACCTAGTTATTTGTCTGATAGTTCATATCACTTTGAATTTGTTGATTTAATATCCGAAAAGAGAAAAGCTGACTATGATACAGGGGCTAAATTGCTTCCATCGTTTACTTGTTTAGGATATAATGATTAGATACCACCGGATGATGGGAAGACCAGCATTTTGGGTTCCTGGAACTGATCATGTTGGAATCGCTACCCAGGTACGTCCCCAAGAATCTCCATGTCAGCAATAGGATATTGCTGAGGACATCTATGATCTCTTTTCTGTTACGCCATATTAACTGATCATCTTTGAACTTTAGTTACTTTTGAGACAATCCAAGTTCATGCGGATATTGAAAACAATTTGCCTTTTGGCATGGCTATTATTACAGTTGGTAGTTGAAAGAATGCTTGCATCTGAAGGAATAAAGAGGGGCAACTTGAGTAGAGATGAGTTCAACAAATGTGTATAAGAATGAAAAGAGAAGTATTTATGCCTTTACAGATTGCTTCTACTAAGCATCGCTATCCATTACTCTTTTCTTCGATTAAATTCATTGCTCAGCAATCAATTAAAATGACCTTATTTATGAGTTTGGTAGAAGAATTTAAGCGTTGACTTTTACTAGCTCAAGAAGAAGATAATAGGATTAGCTAGCCTAGTTGGTAACGGCAAGTGTCTGTCCTTGGTTTGTGTGGATCTTGGTTGAGCTAATGTGTGAAACACTCCATTTAGAAATGTGGTCAAAAGATTGATACTCGAAGGAGTTAATGGGGACCTGCATAAGTGGCGGAGAACGTGTTTAATTTGACACACCATACAAAACTTTACCAACCCTTGACATGTAACGCCCATAGCTTGTTTGTTTTAATTGTTAAGGAATCTTGGTTTTGTAGTGCTGCATGTAATTACTTAAACTAGGAGTTCTAGCTGGTCTTCCAAAATCCCTTTGCGATGCCCTAGCTTTGCCTCACTTCTCTCTCAACTTTAATAGAAAAATATTTTTCTATTTTGAGAATTCCAATTGAGAAGCTTAATCTATTAAGTGAAGGAGGATACAAGTTGATAGGCATATCGATGAACCTTGTAAACAAGAAAGGCGAGATACTTAAACAACCTATGATGTGCAAACTGAATAGGGAATGACAGTTGTAGTTGAAACATAAGGAGTGGGATGCTGATAGAATTTTAAATGTCATGTGGGAAATTAAACTTGGCTTTGATATTATGTTAAAAATCCCAACAGAAAAGTTTAAGTTACTTGGTGGAAGAGTATACATGTACTTAATTCCAAAATATTCATTTTACAAGCAATTGACATGCTTTGACATTTGGATGTGTGCCCTTATTCTATCGCAGTGGAAATTACTTTCCGCCAAAAGAATCACTGTTCTTGAACTTGATTATAATGCCTCTTGTGGTACCTCATTGTTACTCCATGGTTGTGAGACTAAAACTACTATTTTGATGACTTTTAATTATGGTGGTAGCCTGCTTTTGCTATTTTCATAATTTCGCCTTGCATTTTCCGCAAACCTTAAAGATGAAGATGGGAGCGTGCGATTTCCATCTCATCTTTTTGAAGTCTATTTATGGCCAGCAAAAGCAATGGTGGACCTCGTTGGTGTTAGAATTAGTTAGTGTTCTGTGATTAGTAGTCGTGTTGTGGTTGTAAATGTTCTCTTCCTGCACTAACTGTGACGTGGATGCTGTGCGCTTTTACTATAGTTTAATTTTCGTCACATCTTCCCTTAAACATTTATATATCCTTGATATTTAGGTACAGTGCAACCATAACGAAAGGGATCAAGAGGCTTGGTGCTTCATGTGATTGGTCTAGAAAATGCTTCACCCTTGATGAGCAGCTAAGTCGTAAGGCAGTTTTTAACCAAGTAGAATCATAAGAGATAGAAAATTTTTGGATGCTTCTCTATCCTTTTCCATATCTTGTAAACTATATGAGGTGTTACGCTATGATGTGCGACAATTGAATGGAAGTCTTTTGATGGTTGTTCTCTTGTGACTCTCATTCTAAGGTATATCATGCATATCAATGGAATTATGTTATGATGCAATCACTGAACTACAACAGAATCTTTTTATTTAAGTGCACAGAGTTTGGGTCCAATTGTGTGTTTCTCAATGTGAGTTTTATTGAAAACTGGTTAAATGGTAGGCTTCTAAGTGGGTTCTCTACTTAATGACCATGATATTCAATTCTTGCTGAAAATGAGGACCATTACATCTGCTTCCATCTAATTCCTTTTCTTCTTTGTTAATCAGTTTCGGGCTTATCTTTCGAATTCTTTATTCTTCTCCCAATATGAATTTTATTCTGCATCTATTTGTCTATGGATATGCTTATATACAACCCAACAATCCTAATCTAGTTTTGTCTGATCATCCTTCATCGTACTTGTTTCGGATGTCCATGTCTTAGCTTCCCACTGTTCTTACCTTTCAAATAAGCCGTTTTCTCTTGTCATTGTCTTGCTAGTTCCACTCATTTTTAGAATTATAAAGTTTTGACCAATGGATGCATGCGAGGATTTTGTAATGATAACTCATCATCTCATTAGGTTTCGTGGCTTTTAATCCTAAGGTTCTATTATGAGAGTGATTATTCTTGTGTTTTCAGGAGCCGTAGTTGAGGCATTTGTGAGGCTTCATGAGAAGGGCTAGATTTGAAGGTATACAGTAAGCCTTGCGTTCGATTATTTGATTAATTCGAGATCAAATTGAAAGCTAATTGGTAGGTACAACCCGGAGGAAAGACATTAGAAGTTAGTATCTCATTGCCATCTTCTCCTCCGCAGCTGCTATATCATTGTATTTATCCAATCCTGAGAATATCGCTCAAATATTGTCTGGCTTCATGTCAATTAGTGACCACTTGTTTCTTGGTCGAGTCAAGTTTCGAAGTTCAGTTTCAAAGATTATCTAGAAAAGACTTAAGAAATTCGTAATAAAATAAATAATAAATAGAAATAAGCTTAACTCTTTTGTGGACATTTGCGCTATTTGAATAGGAAGTTATAGTTAATTTTTTTGAAAAAAAAAAGACAATTCCTAATTTAAATAAAAATTATTGCTAGTGCCAAATCTTGTCCACGTGCGTACTCACATCTTTTCATATGGGACAAAACACTTCTTAGCAACATGGTCTACTTAATTTCTTAGTGGAACAACAAGCGTGGGTAACATTTCCAATTTGCATGGTTCGTTGTTCTTACTTGAGCCACTGTATCGGAGAAATATCGCCCCATGGTGTCTTTGTTAAAATTATTTGTCGGGATAAGAACCTGGAATTTTTGTTTGTTTTACAGCCCAGTACCTCACTTTTTTTATTCAATCGATTTCAATTTCTCTAATTGCGGAAGAAAAATGCCATTGTAAATGCTATCACTGTTGATAGCCATTATCTTTATAGATAATGGCACATCAATAGAGACATATTGCACGGTTAGCATTGTCCCAGCCGACATGCTCTCTCCTCATCATCCAACACCGTAATAAAAGCAAAACAATTTTTATTGAGTAGAAAGCCATGTTGGTAATTGTGATTAACGTATGTCTTGAGTAAGTGAGCCTCTCTTTTAGCGGAGGCCTCACCATGAAATAATTTAAAGTTGAGGTACTTGACCAAAAAAAATAAGTTAGGTACTAAATTATAAATCTAATAAAAGTTAAGCTATTTGCACCATCATGACCTTTATTTGATCTATTTTGTCTTTGGACATTCATTTTTTTGCCGTTAACGTGAATTTGCGAACCTCTCGTTAATGTTGATATGCATATAAGTGATGAATTAAATGTTTAGGACTATATTAACACGATCGAAAGGTTGGGAGTGAATCATCCGTCGTATGATAGATTGATAACTAAATTGGCACAGCTGAAAGATTTACAACTAAATTGGATATCTTACATTAAGTTTGTGATTTCTTGAGCAATTTTTCCCCTTTGCATATGTATACCCTAATTTAT
The DNA here is from genome assembly GCA_014182895.1 of Angophora floribunda. NCBI lineage: Eukaryota > Viridiplantae > Streptophyta > Magnoliopsida > Myrtales > Myrtaceae > Angophora > Angophora floribunda. The sequence continues at coordinate 729,406 of CM024711.1, read as the reverse complement.
CGATCGCTCTTAGGATAGAGACATTATATTAATAGAAAATTATTTATTTTAAATGGAGGACTAGTCTACTCGTACCATTTTTTTTTCAAACTTCTTGTATTTATAATAGCTTCATTATCCAACGATGGTAAGACCGGAATGAATCTTTGGTATCTTCACATTTTCCTTTTCATTTTCATTGTTGTCACTTTATTTTTCTTGTTAATCTACAGTAAATGTAGTTAAAATGTTTTAAATACGTATGTAGTTCTTTGTCATCAATTCTGAAAATGCGACCATATCGAGTGTCCCATTCTCTCTCAATTTTGTCTTTAAGACCAAATATCAAATTTATATTTCCTCATCAATCTTCAATCCTCACTCTAACATAAAAGGAGTACAATCATCACTTTTGATTACCAAATCATCAAAGGCTATAGTGCAATCCGACGATAATGCCTAAAATTAGTTGATTTTGACCATCGGAAATTTTCAAGACCGCCAAAAGGTAATTCAAATACTCAATGGCATCAGTTCATTTTAGTAAGAGCAACATTGATTCATGAAAGTCTCCGCCACATGTAGCATACCTCTCTCTTATTCCCTTTTATTCTTGCTTTCCCTTATTCTCATAGAAACGCTCATGACACACATGAAACCTAGCGATTATTTGGAACACATGTACATTTGCCGTCTTTAAAAATGGGATGATACCCGGTATCACACTGCTTTGGAATACATTCGGCGCCGTTTTCGTTGACTTGGCGCTTCGGTGGAACACATATACATCTGCCATCTTTAAAGATGGGACGAGACCCATCATCACAACTCTCTGGAATACAATAGCCTTCTTGAACTTGAGAGATAACAAGACCTTAAAAGAAGAGAGTTTGAGAAATTTATTAGTGTAGTTCTACCGTTAGAAATAATAATAATAATAATAATAGATGAGAGATGAAATAAACTTCATAGATTTCAACCCCAGAGAGAGAGAGAGAGAGAGACTTACTTGATGCTATCACCAATAGAATGATCAACGCGCCGAGCTTAGCTTGACCCTTCTCCATTTCTGAGTATGATGGCTTGATTGTCTTAGGTATGATTGTGCAAAGAGTTTTTTAGAATTATAGAGAGGAAATTTGGGCTTGATTATTAGGGATAGTTGTAGAAGACGTGTCATGAGTCCTGTTGAAGTGGGTTTATAAAGATGTTAAAAGTATGATACTTTTGGTGTTAGAATGTGCAAGATTCGAAATTGAATGAACAGTAATTAACTTAGACATATTTGTATTCAGCCTAGTGATATGGGTATGTGTGAACTTGCTTTACTAGGTTAGACAATAAATACTCATAGTATGTAATTGGATAATTCAAGATTTTATTACCACAGTTTGAGCATTTCTTGGATAGTTGCAGATTGACCCTCCAATATATAAGAAAGCATGCCTAATATTTATGTATTTCCTCATTAGGAAAATGCTATGTTTTCTCTCTAAATATCATTATTTGTCCCAGTAAAGATATGTGAAAATTCAATCACACCGCACAAAGTGCAAAGTGTGAATATTAGAAATCCAACCCATTTGGTTTTAAGCTTTTCCTCTTAAGTGGCTATTAAATTGCATAACTCGTAGGAACTTAATTCGAATATTTTGGAGCCTATAATTATCATAAAGAAAAATTTTGAATTTGGCATCTAAATTCTTATTCAGGAAAAGGGTCTTTGATTTTATTGTCGTTTATCATTATGTTGATCATATGTGAAACTTTTGTCACCCATGAAAAAGATAAAAATAGTTAGAAAAATACATTTGATTGCCTATTGATAAAAATATTATTATACCATTAACTGTTCATTATATTTATTTACTAATTCTTTCCATTCATCCAACCTTTAGGATACGTTTGGTCTTCCGGATTTCTAACCTAGACAAGACCGATAGAATATGATATGAAATCCAAGGATATTTCCTATTCATTTTTTGATAATTGTAAAGTCAGATATATTCACTTCACATCATATATTGTTTGGTACAATCTACATATGAATATAAATGAACCAAAAAAATTTCAAATTGAGATGGTGAAAATCACATACGATATTATTGTCTATTTTATTTTATTTTACTCTCTTTTTAATTAGTTTCTTTTTTATTTTTTCCCCTTCAATCATTCCATAACAAAATTTTATTAAATAGAAAATTGTAAGCGTACACGTAAAATACTAAAACACACTAAAATGATGCAATAAATATATATATTGAATTTATATTATAAGATAGAATTAAATTCGAATTTGACTTGACTTGCTCGGCTTCTTCGTCTTCTTCTCACAAAATGAATCGAACTTTGACTTCATTGTTGCAAATAAATCCTTAAAATTGTTAAAGAAATGTCCTTAATTTTGAACAGAACGAAGTTATGGGTTTGAATGAATAAGAAATAAATCAGATTTTGAAATGTGATATCACTTTTTGTAAGGATTTATTTGCCCCACGAAATTGCTAATGATTACAGATGAATTTCCTCCAAGATATACAGGTCTCAACGAGACTACTAAATAATAATTTTAACATTTCTCCAAAGTCTCTCAAGGGAAACAATCGGAAAAGATGGCTGTAGTTTTGGAAAGAAGACTCGGAAAAACACTAATTATTTGTTTTCTCAAAACTGACAAATTTATTTCATTCTTAATAAACAAAGACAACTCTTCGAAAGAGGTTGCAAAACAAACAAGTTCAATTTCAAAGGTTATCTAGAAAAGACTTAAGAAATTCGTAATAAAATAAATAATAAATAAAAATAAGCGTAACTCTTTTGTGAACAGTTGCCCTATTTGAATAGGAAGTTATAGTTAAATTTTTTTATAAAAGATAATTCCTAATTTAAAGAAAAATTATTGCTAGTGCCAAATCTCATCCACGTACATACTCACATCTTTTCGATGTGGGACAAAGCACTTCTTAGCAACAAGGTCTACTGAATTTCTTAGCGGAGCAACAAGCGTGGGTTGCATTTTCGATTTGCATGGTTCGTTGTTCTTACTTGAGCCACTGTATCGGAGAAATATCTTCGCATGGTGTCTTTGTTAAAATTACTTGTCGGGATAAGAACTCGGAATTTTTGTCTATTTTACAACCCAATACCTCAATTTTTTTTATTCGATCGATTTCAATTTCTCTAAACGCGGAAGAAAAATGCCATTGTGGACGCTATCACCGTTGATAGCCATTATCTTTATAGATAATGGCACATCAATAAAGAGATATTGCGCGGTTAGAATCATCACAGCCGACATTCTCTCTCCTCATCATCCAACACCGTAATAAAAGCAAAACAATTTTTATTGAGAAAGAAAGCCATGTCGGCAATTGTGTTCAACGTATGTCTTGAGTAAGTGAGCCACTCTATTTAGCGGAGGCCTCACAATGAAATAATTTAAAGTTGAGGTACTTGACTAAAAAAAATAAGTTAGGTACTAAATTATAAATCTGATAAAAGTTAAGCTATTTGCACCATCATGACCTTTATTTGATCTATTTTGTCTTTGGACATTCATTTTTTTGTGAACATCTCGAATAATGTTGATATGCACATAAGTGATAGCAAAAATGTTTAGGACTATATTAACACAATCGAAAGGTCAGGAGTGAATCATCCGCCGTACGATGTATTTATAACTAAATTGGCACGGTTGAAAGATTTACAACTAAATTGGCTTTCGTACAATAAGTTTGTGATTTCTTGAGCAAGTTTTCCCATTTGCATATGTATACCCTAATTTATGGATCGCTCTTAGGATAGAGACATCATATTAATAGAAAATTATTTATTTTAAATGGAGGACTAGTCTTCTTGTACCATTTTTTTCAAACTTCTTGTATTTATAATAGTTTCATTATCCAATGATGGGTGCAGAGGGCCAATAGTTCCATGTGATCGATCAACGCCGGCACGAAGGAGGACTGGAACTTGAAGCACCTGCTGCTGCCAACGAAATGCGGCAGTATATTCGGCATGGAGACCTTGCCGGAGTGCAGACCCATGCCCGTCTTATACCGTTATGCACATTTTTATTTTTATTTCTTACGAACCAATTTCAATCCTAACTAACTACAATCATAAATAATATTTTCATAATTTCGTTGTTAGAATGAATGGCATGCTAAAAAAACTAAACATCTCAAACATTTATTTATTTCTTTATTTTCACAATGATATGATACCAATTAACAGTTGATAGGAAAAATCTTGGGTTATTATAGAAACAGTCCATTTAATCTGTTCAAACTCATACTTCGATTCAACTCAATACAATTTGCAAGCCCATGCCATAAACATTATGAAAGTCACCTTAGCCCATGAAAATCAACAAGAGGCCCATAAGAGGAGAAAAGAGAACCCTTGGACCCATTTTTCTTCTATTTTGTTCCGAATCATGTTTGTGGCGCATATGTTCTCTGTTTGTTTGTCTTTTATGCGAATACTCGGAATAATTTCTCATTGTCTTCTGACTTGCTTCATGGACAAAGTTTAGATCCAAATACTCTGTCTCAGTCCCCTTTGATCAAGAACATAGACTTAAAAATATCTTATTTCTGTGAGCGAAACTAAGTTTGATGTTCTTTTGGTGATTCTTAGCATGTTAACTTGTCCGGCAATAAATCTAGATGTTAATTATTCATCTGTTTTGAAAATGACCATGTTGATGAAATCATTCACCACCCGTTCAGCACCTTCTGCTGCTGTTGAATCCAACAATTGATTGGTGAAATTTCCATGCTATTAAATTATTCGTAATCATGGAGCATAATTTCTTTGAAACATGTCTCATTCACCAAGAGTAACTCGTTGCTGTTGTTGAAATCAAAGAACGTATATAATCTAGTGTTCCCTTACCCATGCGGTCTTAAGAATTTCTTCTTAAATTAGCCTTATTATTAAAAAAAAAAAAAAAGAATGGGACTCAAAGGATATTTGAGAGTCACTCATTCATGAATGGATCACATCACTTTCTTGAGCCATGGTTAGGGGTGTCAATGGGTCGGGTTGGGTCGGGTTTTGATGTTACCCGACCCGACCCAAAACGCATTAGACCCGAAAAAAAAAAAAAAAAAAAAAAAAATCAGGTCGGGTCAAGCCGGGTCATACCACTTGGTGAATGATTATTCTATTTGTATTAACCATGTAATGGTCGTCCACGTGGTAACATGCTGACATGTGATTTATCCAGAATGATACCAAAGGTCAATCACAAAAACCCCATCCACTCCCAAGAACACCCCTCCCCCCCAAAAATAATAAAGAAAATGTTTTTTTCATCTTCATGAGTTTGTGTCAACCTGGTTAAATTTCATGTTTCTTCAAAAGTTGGTATATAATATATTAACAAAGATCCAAAAACTGTTAATTTTTTTTCCATATTATCCACATGAATGCTCAGAAGAAAACTCATTTAATTCGATAAAAAATACCCTAAGTTTAGGGTTGGGCTAGGCTGGGTCGAGTCGGCGCGGACCTTTTTGACACCCTAGTGATACCAATTCCATACTTGGATAAGATTTTGACCCAATTTGAAAAGACCCTAAGTATAGGGTCAAGTCGGGCTAGGTCGTGTCGACGCGGGCCTTTTTGACACCCCTAGCCATGGTGTGTTGGAAGATAGAAATCATGTTAGCTATTGGTTAAAATAGGTTGTGTTTATTGGAGTTTTCCTTTGAGATTTACTGCTCTGACTTCACATATCTTTGTTGTTTGCATGTTTCTACAATGTCTTGCGACAATGGTTGATGAAAATGTGACTTGAGTCATTCGCTTAAGTCTTTGTCCCCGCTAATGTTCATGGTCTACGCTCCTATGATTTTGGACCCTAGTATTTCTACTCTTCCCGTGTATATGAGCTTGTTGTGGACTGATTGTGTCGATAGTGACTGGAGATAATCACTAGAACGTAAACGCTACACGCGATTGGAGGTGGTTAACAATGAACTGTATCATTCCCAAGTTATGATAGGGTAGATATGGTCCATTGTTGAGGTTCTAGTGTTTAGAGATTAACTTCACTAGCGTAAGTTTCTGGATTGCTAGGAAGAAGACGATGGGAGCATGAATAGGTGATAACAGAATGAATATAAGGAAATATTGATATGAACAGAGGAAATATAAGGAGATGGGATTAGCTAGGAGTTGCTGAAATTGATGGAAGTTCGGGGATTGAAACCAGATGTTTATACTTATACTGTCATCACTATGCAAACAGTGGTGAGAGGAATCAGGCCAGGGGAAGTCCTGTTAGAGGCCAAAAGGAAGCACTCTAAGCCGACGCCGGTGACTTACCATACGCTCATCCATGGCTATTGGAAACTCGGAGAATTCGATAAGGCCCTTGAATTACTTAGTGAGATGGAGAGTCCCAGAGCGCAGCCTAAAGGTTGACGAATATAATAAACTAATTCAGTCACTTTGCTCGAAGGCGTTGGATTGGAAGAAGATAGAGAAATTGTCGGAAGAAATGGAATCATGAATGGGCTCATAAAAGCCCGTCAAAGAATTGGAAAGCGGAGTGGCTGACGCCTGAGAACTAACAGGTGTTAGCTTAAACTACCGGTACTGGCTGGCTGGTCAAGCCCGGCTCACCTTGACATCCTTCCGAGTTTATATGAACTACAAATAGAATGTTTGGCTGAACCCTTTGTTCCACGTAGTCCTTTTTCTGGGACTATCAACAACCATAGGACTTTTTTGGCCGAAACCATCGCCCGACATAGTATCGGCAGTTCTCTTCTGTGGCTTAGATACAAGATGTTACAGTTCGGTCAGGAGATGGTAACAAGTTTAACTCAGATCATTCCTGGTTAAGAGAGAGACATATAATGTGCTTTTGTTGTCTCCATTTTGCCCAGGAAAATAAGAAGATTTGAGAGAGCATGTGTTGCATCTGGTTTTAAGTCATAATATTTCCTTTTCACTGGAGTTGAATCAGTTGCTAAGAAGAAACGCATTTGGTTGTACTGCAGCACCAAGTTTTACTAGTAAATTGCTGATGAGGAGCTGGATTATACTCGATGGCGACTCCTTTAAAATGTGGTCGGTATGGATACTTCCTGTGAAAAAGTAGATTTTCATAAATTAATGGTGAATTCTTTGTACAGATGCTGCATGTTTTTCATCGTTCGGAGACGAAGGGAGGTAACTTTTCTCTTCCATGAGCATGTCTGCCGAGTCCTCTCATTCATCAAAATGGGCTAAAGTAAAGGACAATGTTCTGGTTTCATACTTTGAGAACTCTGATACCACCTTCTTTGGAGCTCTTTCTTTGGGCTCTGTTTTTCACCAATCACCAGTCCCGTTCCTTACGCAGCAAAACAGCTAAATGCGCATTAAAGAGATGGCGACCTTCAAACTTCATATGTAAATGAAAGCTCAAGAAAGTAGGGAAGAAAGAGTGACATGTTCGAAGCGGTTTTTTGCACATTCAAGTTGCAAGAATGAGGACTCATCTTTCAGACATGTAGTTTTGTCTTTGATATAGAAAAGCCAGAGTTGTAAGGCCAGACCGACAAGGGGCGGCGGTCTTGCCAGGAAGGGGTTCTAGGGGTCGTCACGTCCTCAGCTC